>JANUWF010001100.1:1200000-2400000 GCA_026120185.1 Voacanga thouarsii | reverse complement strand
TCAAAATTGCAAAGTAAATGTATTGGTAGATCCTGATTCCACCCATTCATATATGAATAAATCTTGTGCATGTAAGATGAGATTTCTTAGCTTAGAGTTGCCATATACTCTTTTGGTTAGTACATATTTGGAGAAATCAATAGAAGCAAATGAAGTTATTAAAGGGTGTGAGATTAAAGTGGAAAGGGAAAAACTAACTGGGGATCTTATTATTATGCCTTTTGAGGATTACGACATTATTCTAGGCATGGATTGGTTAGCTAAACACAATGCTCGGGTAGATTGCAAAAATTAGTCGGTGCAATTCCTTAGACCGGGAAATGATATCTTAGAATTTTAGGGGATTAAGGTGAAAGAACTGAAATATTTAGTCTCAGGGACTAAAGCCTAGAGAATGCTTAAGAAGGGATGCCAATGTTACCTAGTGTACCTAATCAATCAATCTACAAAAGAGAATACCTTGGAGATTACTGTTGTGGTGAGAGAATTCGTAGATGTCTTCGCTAAAGAATTAACTACCCTACCCCCATCTTGGGAGGTGGAGTTTACCATTGACCTAGTACCTGGAGCCAAACCGATTTTCAAAACCCCATACTGTATAGCTTTGATGGAACTCAAGGAGTTGAAGGAGCAATTGGAAGAGTTGTTGGGTTAAGGATACATTAGGCCAAATACTTCACCGTGGGAATCACCGGTGTTATTTGTGAAAAAGAAGGATGAGAACTTATGTCTGTGCATTGATTATCTGGGTTAAATGATTTGACAATTAAGAATAAATACCCGCTTTCGCTTATTGATTAGTTGTTTGATCAATTAAGATGGTCTAGTTGTTATTCTAAGCTTGACTTGAGGCAAGGATATTACCGAGTGAGAATCTAGGAGGAAGATATCCCTAAGACTGCCTTTAATACCCAGTATAGGCATTTTGAGTTTTGTGTGGTGCCCTTTGGATTGACAAATACCCCCGCAACCTTTATGGATTTGATCCACCGAATATTCCGACTTTATTTAGAAAAATTCGTTGTAATCTTTATTGATGATATATTGATTTACTCCAAGAGCTCAGAGGAGCATGCAAAATACCTCAAATTAGTTTGGAAAAGTTGAGGGAGCATTAAGTGTACGCTAAGTTTAGTAAGTGTGAATTTTGACTGGATACAGTCTCATTTTTAGGGCACATGGTGACTAAGGTGGGAATTAACGTAGACCCTACCAAGATGGACGCTATTGAGAATTGGAAAAGACCTGACACTGTTACAGAAATTAAGAGTTTCCTGGATCTAGTTGGATATTATAGGTGATTCATTCAAGGGTTTTCAACCCTTGCCTCGCCTTTAACTAGGCTCTTGTGAAAAGATGTGCCGTTTTCATGGAACGAGAAATGTGAAAAGAGCTTTCGACAGTTGAAGAAGAGGTTAATGATGGCACTTGTGCTAACCTTGCCAGAAGAAGGGAAGCCCTATGCATTATATATAGATATATTAAAGGAAGGATTGTGTGCAGTGCTGATGCAGGAGAAGAAAGCTATGGCCTTTGCCTCGAGAAAGTTGAAGCTGCACGAGGTAAATTATCCCATGCATGACCTAGAGTTAGCAGCGATTGTGTTTGCTTTAAAGAAATAGTGACATTATTTGTATGGAGCTGAATACGAGATTTTCACGTACCATAAAATTTTGAAGTATATATTCATAAAAATGATTTGAACTTGAGATAGAGGAGATGGATGGAATTTTTAGAGGGATATCTCTATCCGATCAATTATCACACGTGAAAAGCCAATGTGGTTATAGATGCATTAAGTAGAAAGGTAAGGTTAGAAATATTGAGAGTCCATGAAGTAAAGGAGATGGAAGGAGTGTTGATGGAGAAAGCTACAGTGAGCAAGGATAGATTTGGATAAGGAATTTAACTGGGGTCCTTGAGTTGAAAAAGGAAATATGAGATGCCCAAACAAATAACCCAGAATTTTAGAATTTTAAGGAGAAAGAAAGGGGAAGAAATAATATAGACTTTATAATAGATGATCAAGGAATAATGTATTTTAGGGATCGGTTATGTGTACCGAATTTAGAGGAGCTATAGAAGAAAATTCTAGGAGAAGCCCATAAGAGCCGATACACCATACACCTTTGGGAAACCAAGATGTATCAAGATCTGGAACAAATGTTTTGGTGGTGGGGCATGTAGAGAGATGTCACGTAATATGTCTCTGTATACCTCACTTGTCAGAAGGTGAAGGTAGAATATAAGAAAGTTGCTGGATTATTATAACCTCTGCCTGTACCAGAACAGAAGTGGGAATGCATCACAATGGACTTTGTTGCCTGACTACTAATGAAAAGGACTCAGAAGAATACTATTTAGGTAGTGGTAGATCGACTAACAAAGACCGCACACTTTATCCCAGTGAACGTGAGATATTCAATGGAGAAGTTGGCACAGGTTTATATTCAAGAGGTCACGAGATTGCACGGAGTGCTGACAAACATAGTATTAGATAGGGATCTACGATTCACCTCTAGATTTTGGATGAAATTCAGGAATCAATGGGAACTACTCTAAAGTTCAGCGCCTCCGCTCACCCTGAGATAGACGGACAATCAGAGCTCATAATTTAAATCCTCGAGGATATGTTGAGGACATGCATGTTAGATTTTGGGAACCAATGGATTGAAAGAATTCCTTATGCAAAACTGGCCTATAACAACAGTTATCAAGCATCTATTGGCATGGCGTCATATGAGGCCTTATATGAGAGGAAATGTCAAACACCATTATATTAGTGTTGGAACAAAGGTAGTTAGATTAATAAAGAAGGGGGGATAAATATCCAAGAAATATCTGAAAAAGTCAAGCTGATACAAGACAGACTAAGGGCGGCTCAAAGTAGATAGAATAGCTACATGAACAATTGAAAGGGGGAATTGGAATTTCAAGTGGGTGATAAGGTATTGTTGAAGTTAATGCCGAGCCGAGGAATTTTGAGATATACGAAAGGGGGAAAACTTAGCCCCCAATATATTAGGCCATTCCCGATCATTGAGATAATCGAAACCATAGCATACAGGTTGAAACTTCTGAACGGATTAATGGGTATCCATAATGTATTTCATATATCCCAACTGAAGAAGTACAATCCGGATTTGGAACATGTTTTGAATAATGAACCGTTACAAGTCGTATGTGGAGAACCCGATCAAGATACTGGAGTGAAGCCTGAAGGAATTAAGAAACAAGAAAATCCCTATGGTCAAGGTGATGTAGAAACATCATGGAGCTCAGGATGCTACTTGAGAGACCGAGGAATGGATGAGAAAGAAGTGCCCAGACGTGATGAGAGGTACGATGTAGTTAATTTCGAGGACGAAATTTCCTTAAGTAGGGGAGAATATAATACCCTACGAAATTGAGTGCTAGGGAACAAAATGCTTGATCAAGTTAACCTCGTTTCATAAATTAACTACACTATTTGTGACTATTTCATGTGCTCCTTATGTGCATTCTTTTAAGGGAAGTAAGTGCATTAAGGTAATTATTTGTGTGGATCATAGTAGGTAACTTATATACAAGTAATTGTACATTGTATGTATGTATATATTGTGTGTAGTAGACAAATTAGTCAAATTAACTTGTGTATCACTTTTCAAATAATAGGTTAACAATGAATTTTCCCTTTTGAAAAATACACTCTTGAACGAATTTAATTTTAATTAGAGGTTTGGTCTTGTTTGTTAATTTAAAAATCTTGGTCAAATTTTATGTTAAAATTAATTTTGACTACTTGACCTAATTTCACCATTTGACCCAAAACCCACATCTAAGACCATGGATCATTTTAACCCAACTAAACACCCTTCATCTTGGCCTTTAAATTTAGAGTAAAATTTTCTTCACAATTGGATTGGAAAGTACCCTAGTATAAAATGAACCTTTCTCTCCATTTATTCCCTAAGCTGGCCGAAAATCCCTCCCCCATTCCTCTGCAATTTCTCTCCTTCCTCCACTTAAGAAAACAGCCAAACCTCCTCTCCCCTAAGGCTGCTGACCAGCCTTGCTGACCAAGGGAAAATTTGCTCCTTTTGGCCAAGACACAAGCACACACACTTACTTCTTGGATTGCAACTTATTATCCTCAAGTTAGCACACTTCTTGGACGTTGAAGAAGTAATTTTTCTGAAGTTCATGAGCTAAAAATTGAGGTAATACCATCACCTTCCCTTCCATTTTGTTTTTCTTGTGTTCAAAAATGTCCTAGCTGGATAGCTTAATGTTTTTTCTCATTTTATGCAATATGGGTGGATATATATAATGGAAACTATTATATTTATATTAGGGGATGTTTTATGATGTGAGAAATGAAGTCTTTTATGCTAAGAAATCATTTTTACTCTTTAACATGGCTAAAAACTGAAAATCTATACACACTACAAAAAAAGTGGCTTTTGGCAACGCTTTTTTTTTTTTTTTTGCAACATAGTACAATTTGTGGTGAAACCATGGTTTTTACCACAGTTTTGAATTTCGTAGCATATAAACATTTTTCGTAACATTTTATTTTGTCATGGCTACGTTTGTGTAGGTAAAAGTTCTTTTTTACCACAAATTTAAAAATTGTGTGGGTAAAAATAATTTTTTACCACAGAGATTTGAAATTGTGGGTAAAGAAATTTTATTACCCATAGTTTTACTAAATTATGGAAAAAGCACATTTTTTCTTATTTTATCAAATATTAAAAAATGTCAACATAAAATGGAAGCTTTCATTAGATACTATGGTAGAGGGAAAGTAGTTGTGTGTTCAAATCTTGATATTACTATTTTATTAATTTTTATATAGTTTTTTTGGACCACCTACCTAGTTTTTTTATAATATTTTTCTAAATATTATACTAGATTATGTGTCAAAATATATATATATATATATATATATATCTTATTACCTTCAAATTTTGTCATAATACTTTTCTTAGTAATTTTAAAAAATATAATGGTTGGATTATTAATTTGATACACCTATCTTTGTAAACACATTAGGTTTTGGATATTTTTCTAGATATTATGCTAGATAATGTGCCAAAGTATATCTGACTAGCTTCAAAATTTTATCATAACACTTTTCTTAGCAATTTTAACAAATCTAACGATTGAAGTATTAATTTGATACTCCTATCTTTGTAAATACATTAGATTTTGGATATTTTTCTAGATATTATGCTAGATTATATGACAAAAATATATCTGATTACCTTAAAATTTTGTCATGACACTTTTCTTAGTAATTTTAACAAATCTAACGGTTGGATCGTAATTTGATATGCCTATCTTTGTAAATGTATTAGGTTTTGAATTTTTTTTCTAGATATTTTGCTAACTTATGTGCTAAAATATATTCGATTACCTTCAAATTTTGTCATAACATTTTCTTTGGAATTTTAACAAATCTAACGGTTGGATCGTTAATTTGATAAGCCTATCTTTGTAAATGCATTAGGTTTTGTATATTTGTTTTTGACATTATGCTAGATTATGTGCCAAAATATTTCCAATTACCTTCAAATTTTGTCTTAACACTTCTCAATAATTTTAACAAACTAATGGTTGGATCGTTAATTTGATATACCTGTCTTCGTAAATGCGTTAAGTTTTGGATATTTTTCTAGATGTTATGCTAGATTATGTAGCAAAATATATTTAATTACATTTAAATTTTGTCATAACACTTTTTCTTAGCAATTTAATCAAATTTAATGGTTGGATCTTTAATTCGATATCACTATCCTTGTAAATGCATTAGGTTTTGGATATTTTTCTAAATATTATGTTAGATTATGTACCAAAATATATCTGATTACCTTTAAATTTTTTATAACATTTTTCTTAGTAATTTTATCAAATCTAACGATTAGATCGTTAATTTGATATGCCTATCTTTGTAAATGCGTTAGGTTTTTGTATATTTTTCTAGATATTATGCTAGATTATATGCCAAAATATGTCCAATTACCTTCAAATTTTGTCTTCGCATTTTTCTTAGCAATTTTAACAAATCTAATGGTTGGATCATTAATTTGATACGCCTATCTTTATAAATGCGTTAGGTTTTGGATATTTTTCTAAATCTTATGCAAGATTATGTGTCAAAATATATTCGATTACCTTCAAATTTTGTCATAACATTTTCTTAACAATTTTAACAAATCTAACAGTTGAATCGTTAATTTGATACGCCAATATGTATTTAGTGTATATATATTAAAATTTATTCATATGCTATATGTGTGTGTGTGTGTGTATGTATATGTGTATGTATGTATATATATATATATAAATATATGTATATATGTATGTAAGTACATATACATACATGTATATATACATATATATATATACACGTATATATATATGTATACATATTATACATGTATATATGTATAATTCCTATTTCATATATATACATGTACATGTATGTGTATGTATACATATACATACATGTATATATACACATATATACACGTGTATGTGTGTGTGTATACACACACATGTATACATATACATGTATATACTATACATGTATATATGTATAATTCCTATTTCATATATGTACAGTACGTGTATATATATGTATACATATACATGTATATATACATACACATACATGTACATGTGTGGGGGTGTGTGTGTGTGTGTGTGTGCATGTGTGTATATACACAGACACACACACATACAAATATGTATATTTGTATATGTATACAAATATGTACATTTTGTATATATACATAAATATATACAAATATGTTCATATTTGTATAGATATATAAATATACATATTTTTTTATGTATACACACACACACACACACACACACACACATATATTAATATATATCTGCAAGTTTTAAGTTTAACATATAAAGAGTATAAATATACAGCTTAATATTAAGATCATAAGGATTAGTAGTTCTAAGAAAATTTTTATACATCGCAATAAGTTTCAATGTACTTTTTAATTGAACTTTTAAATCACGTAAACAAAGCATGAAAAGCTATTTTATACAAACTAGAAGTCCAAAGAAAAACAAGGCTTTGATAGCAAAATTAAATGCGGGGGGGGGGGGGGTGCCCTTTTGGAGTTGGAAATCGTGATATATTATAAGATGTATGTACATGTACTTTATCTTGATAATGCTATGAATAGTGCATTAGTTTATCTTGATAGTGCTATGAATATTGCATTGGAGTCAAACGTTCTATATATATGTATATATATGTGTGTGTGCGTGTGTGTGGGTTCTATAGTGCTAGAATAGTGAAGGCAACTAATGAGTGGAAAAAGTAGTAGATCACTAAGAAGTGAAAAGGTAGTAACTCTATAGATATAAATTATATACATATAGAGCAAGTACTAGTGAAGAAATTACTATGTCCAAAATGGTTGTAAGTCAAATGTTAGCTTTTATTTCAAAATATCGTTGCCAAATTAAGTCTTTTTTTGCCTGATTAATATACAATAAATAAAACAATGGATGGTATTGTCTAATTTTACGAGGTTCGAATTCTATAATGTCAAGATAAGTGTAACACTGAACATTAGTTTCTAATGAATCTATAGTGAATGTGTTAATGAGGATATTATTGATGTAGATGAATATATGTCAGATTCAGAAAGTGTATATAGCATAATATCTATTGATGAAATAGACTATCAACAACTTGAGTCTGATGACGAAATAGATGATTTAGATTTTGTAGAAGAAATAACTAATACTCATTCTCTAAAAAATCAATTGTCTTATTTATCTCAATTTGATAATGTAACAGATACCCTTCAGGAATTAGTCCTTGTAAATTGTGAACACGACTAGATACATAGAAAATGATCAGATAGCAAACCTTGTTATTTATATGAAAAATATCCCTCTTTAGCATCTAGATGGCAATGTAGTAATTGTTTACAAGAAGCTTGTAAATTGTGTTTAGAAAAACAAAATATAGAATTAAAAATAGACAAAGGAAAACAAAAACAAATAAAGGATCCTGTAGAACATTATTTAGAAATAAGAATTAGGATAATAGAACAAAAGATAGACCTATTAGAAGATCATGTATATAAAACAAATATTGAACAGGTTCAAATAATTCAAGATAGTTATACTCCAAATAAAGAAATTTTAGATGGAAAGAAAAATAATAAAACTAATAGGATAGATATTCTTGTTCTAATTAAAATAGGAACTATGGAAATAGAAGTACTAGCCTTAATTGATACTGGTTGTAGTAATTCTGTCTTTAATAATGCCATAATACCTGAAGAATATCATACAACTGCTAGTATCATAATTGAAGCTCAGATGGATGAAAAAGTATATAGGCATCCTAAATAAGTAAAACATGTAGTTTGTCATTTTAAAATCGCTTCGACTTCTTATATTGAACCCTATTATATTCCTAAAATTTATCTTAGACCTACTCATTATAATTTAATTATAGGTTTAGATTTCATGCTCCAATATTATCATGGTTTAGTTTTTAACCTGTATTGGTATTCATTTTTTTCAAAACTAGTACTTTACCTTATAACACTCTAGGGTGCGCTACGAAGTATCATGGACCCTTTCACTTAAAAATCGTACAGAAATAGAAACTCCACAGTCAGATAAATTTGATTATTGTAAGTGTCCTATACTTGGTGAATGTAAACAAAATAAAGTAGACCAAATATTAGACACAGATCATAGTGAATTTTTAGAACAAATAGATTCTCAATTAGAATGGTTAGATTAGGATATATAAATTAATTGTTTATATTTAGAAAAATTATATAACTTTTAGAAATAGGAATTAGTGATATAGACAATATACTTAGCAAATTAGAAAAAGAGGAAATAATTGGAGAAAATCCTACAAACATTGGCAAAAAGATAAATTATATTGTAAATTAGAAATTCTAAATCCAAATATACAAATTACTAAAGCTAAAATAGATGTTAGTAATGAAGAAATTAAAGAATTTGATATGCATATAGGAGATTTATTAAAATTACAAGTAATTAGAAACAACACTAGTCCTTATAGAAGTGCTACTTTTATTATTAGAAAACATAGTGAAATTGTTAGAGGAAAAAGTAGAATGGTAATAAATTATAAACAATTAAATGAAAATACATTAGAAGATAGTTATAATATTTCAAATAAAGAGCAATTAATAAATAGAATTCAAGGATGTTATATATTTAGTAAATTTGACTGTAAATCAGGATATTGGCAAATTAGAATGTACCCAGATAGTGTAGCATGGATAGCTTTTACTTGCCCCTTAGGATATTTTGAATGGTTAGTCATGCCTTTTGGACTAAAAAATGCACCTGCAGTTTTTCGAAGAAAAATGGATACAATTTTCAATAAATATAATTGTTTTGTTAGTATACATAGATGATATTTTGGTTTTTTCTAAAACTAAAAATGAACATATTAGTCATCTTAAAATTGTTTTGTCTGAATTCTTAAAGCATGGTATTGTAATTAGTAGTAAAAAAGCTCAGTTATTAACAAAAAATATAGAATTCTAAGGAACAAAAATAGGGCCAGATAAAATAAAATTATAGCCTCATATTAGTACAAAAGCATTAGAATTTCCTGATAAAATAGAAAATACAAAACAATTACAATAATTTTTAGGAATATTAAATTATGCAAGGCCATTTATTAAGGATTTAAGTAAAATAATTGGACCATTATATAGTAAAACTAGTCATAAAGGACAAAAATATTTCAATAAAAAAGATGTAGAATTAGTAAAATAAATAAAAGAGAATGTAAAATATTTACCTGATTTGAGGTTACCTTGATATAGTGATTACTTAATTATAGAAACAGATGGCTATGACAAAGGATGGGGAGCCATTTTAAAATCCAAACCTCATAAATATAGTAATAAATTAGAAGAACAAATTTATAGATATAGTAGTGCTAAATACAGAGAAAAAGGAAATATTAGTAGTATCGATACAGAATTATTAGCAATTTGTTATTCCTTGGATAGTTTTAGATTATTTATTCTAAATAAACAAGAATTTACACTTAGAATTGATTGTGAAGCAATAGTAAAATTTTTAATAAAAAAAATGAAAAACGTAGTTCTCAAAGAAGATGATTAAATTTTTTAGATAGAATTACTAATGATGGATATAAAATTAATTTTAAACAAATTAAAGGAAATGAGAATAAAATTGTAGACTAGTTGTCAAGATTACTAACACATCTTGCATAACTTTACAGATAGATTTCAGCAAAAATACTATAAAGATTGGCCAATGGGAGCTCATAAAGTATCCTAAAGGAACAAATCTCCATTTTAAAACCCCAGTAGAAGGTAAATTAGAAGATATTCACTAAATATTTTTAGATAATATTTGGAATGCACAAAATGCAAGCCAAAATATTAAAAGTTTACATGCCTTAGCATTTTATCTTAGTAATCTGCCAAGACAAAGTTATTCACATTATGTAGTAACACATGGTCACCAACTAGGTGTTTACTCACTATGGACCTCTATAATGGCGGGTGTTGAAAATTTTCACAAACCCTTATACAAAGGTTTCAAAAATCTTCACGAAGCATTAGACTTTGCAAGAAGTAGAATTGGTTTAAATTTCTTTATTGAACCAGACTGTAGAATAGAAATAAATAATTCTCCACCAGCTTTTCCTCAAATATCTGATATACCTTGCACAAGTAATTCTCCAGTAGACAAAAATGTACAAAAGATAGAATTTTGTAACCATTGTGAAGCCTTAAGTAGAAGTTTTAAATTGTTAAATGATAAGTACATGTCTTACAATGAGGATATTAATTCTCAAAAAGAATTAATTCACTCATTGCGACAACAGCAGAAGCTGTACACTGGTATAATTTCTTTTCAAAATGAAGATATTGTGTGATTGACAGCTAAGTTCGAAGATTTTCAAAATCAAGAACCAGAAGTTGTTTTTATTCCAGAAAAATTAGAAGAGACTAGACATTTTGAATTTTTAATTCCTAGAATGTTTTTTAAAGCACAGCAACTTTTAACAAGATTTCCAGATACTATCATAGAAATAATTTTTGAAAAAATTCAGGATAAAGTTTAAGAAAAATTTACTCTTTTACAAGAATGGCTTATAACTTGTACAGATAATCATCTAACCCTTTATCCTGTATATTGCAAACATCCTACAAAAGAGTGTAACCCTGACACCTGTAAAATTTGTCAACCCAATTGTGCATCATACACTTTTGATTTTATCACATGTGAATGTCAATTAGAATAATTAATATTAACATCCAATATCAACTTAGCATATTTTAGAAATTTTGAATTAGCCCTCGAAAATGGAGAAGTGTTTTCGATCACACTACATATGCTTCTAGACATTGGATGCCTCAATTAGGTTATCTTTACAACTCCAGAACAAATAGATATTGTTAGAAAACAAATGGCTCTGGCAATCTTGAAAGAATTTGAAATAGCATGACCTATTGTAAAAGTAGAAATCAACTAAGCCCCACCAGAATGGGATGGTCTTGAAATCATTCCTTCAATCCATTGTATATGGGTCACTTCTACATGAAGGTTACCTATCAATGCACAATCAGGATTCATTAGACAAAAGATTTGCTCTAAAAGCATTGCAAGACAATTGAGACATTGGAGACTAAAAACTCTTGCCTTTAAACATGATAAAATCATAAAGAAAGGTCAGAGATTTCACCTTTTTGTAGAAAATAAAATTTAAAAAATATATGTAAAACATCAATATTTTCTGGCTGAAGTAGAATTTGAGACCAAGATAAAATTTTCAAATATTTGGCAATATTATCTCTTTCTTTATGAAAAGAAGTTACAAGAAGAAGAAAAAGGATCTAGAATTGAAATAGGTGGAAGCGAATCTGAGGAAAAGATGCGGGAAGACTAAAATTAAGTGGCCACAAGAACCTCCACTCATGCACCCACCACATACGAAGACAAAAAGAATAGACTTTCACGAAAGCCTTTTGTTTAACTTTTTCACTTTCTGTTATACCTACATAGAATGAGCTGTACATCTACAATCCGCTAGGCTTATAGGAATTCATAAGTATATAAGCATCAGTCTTAGAAATGCTGAGTACAGTGCACATACAAAGAAAAAATATAGCTTTGTAATTTCTAGTGAGCAAACCTACTCTTGTGAATACAATCCTTCTTTGCAAATATGAGCCCAGTAGCAATGTTTAGTTTCTAACTTTACAGTAGCTAAGGATAAGAAAAAGGGAAATAGAGAACCACCAAGGAGTTATGCACTACACATCCTTAGTAGCTATAGGCAAAAGAGCTAAAGTACCCGTTCAACCGTGAAGCCGTCAGAAAGGCATTAGAGGCATTTCAAAGGAAGAGGCGTGAGCCATCCTAGTGAATGAAAGGATAAGTGATAACACTATTATCTAGGACTTTAAAACTCTCTTTTTATTCCTTAGTTATCCTATATGGTATTTGAATTAGCTCAGTATTATTATGCTTTACAAGAATTAATTACTTTTGGTTGCTATCATTACTTCAAAGGAATTGTAAATTTATTAGAAACTATCGATCAGTGTTATGCTTATCTTGACATTATAAAATTCGAACTTTGTAAAATTAGATAATACCGTCCATGGTCTTATTTATTGTATATTAATTTGGCAAAAAGAGATTTAATTTGGCAACGATATTTTGAAATAAAAGCTAACATTTAACTTACAACCCTTTTGGACATAGTAATTTCTTCACTAGTACTTGTCACTTTTTAGTGATTTACTACTTTTTCCACTCATTAGTTGCCTTCACTATTCTAGCACTATAAACCCCCCCCCCCCACACACACACATATATATACATATATATATATATATATATATATATGTAGAACGTTTGACTCCAATGCACTATTCATAGCACTATCAAGATAAAGTACATATACATATATCTTATATTATATATCACGATTTTCAACTCCAAAAGGGCACCCCCTTTAATTTTGGTATTAGATTCTCTTCCACCTATTTTAGTTCTAGATCCTTCTTCTTCTTCCTGTAGCTTCTTTTCATAAAGAAAGAGATAATATTGCCAAATATCTAAAAATTTTATCTTGGTCTCAAATTCTACTTTAGCAAGAAAATATTGATGTCATATATTTATTTTCTAAATTTTATTTTTTGCAAAGAGGTGAAATCTTTGTCCTATCTTCATGATTTTATCATGTTTAAAGCCAAGAATTTTTAGTCTCCAATGTCTCAGTTGTCTGGTAATGCTTTTAGAGAAAATATTTTGTCTAATGAATTCGGATTCTGCATTGATTGGTAACCTTTGTGTTGAAGTGACCTATATACAATGGATTGAAGGAATGATTTCAAGACCATCGCATTTTGGTGAGGCTGAGCTGATTTCTACTTTTACAATAGGTCCTGTTATTCCAAATTCTTTCAAGATTACCAGAGCCAATTGTTTTCCAACAATATTTGTTTGTTCTGAAGTTGTAAAGATAACCTGGTTGAGGCATCCAAAGCCCAGAAGCATTTGTAGTGTGACCGGAAACACTTCTCCATTTTTGAGAGTTAATTCAAAATTTCTAAAATATGCTAAGTTGATATTGGCTGTTAATATTAAATATTCTAATTGACATCCACATGTGATAAAATCAAAAGTGTATGCTGCACAATTGGATTGACAGATTTTATAGGTGTCAGGGTTACACTCTTTTGTAGGATGTTTGTAATATACAGGATGAAAGGTTAGATGATGATCTGTACAAGTTCTAAGCCATTCTTGTAAAAGAGTAAATGTTTCTAAAAATTTATCCTGTTTTTTTTTTCAGAAATTATTTCTGTGATAGTATCTGGAAATCTTGTTAAAAGTTGTTGTGCTTTAAAAAACATTCTAGGAATAAAAAATTTAAAAGGTCTGGTCTTTTCTGATTTTTCTGGAATAAAAACAACTTCTGGTTCTTGATTTTGAAAATCTTCCAACTTAGTTGTCAATCGCACAATATGTTTATTTTGAGAAGAAATTATACTAGTGTACAGCTTCTGCTGTTGTCACAATGAGTGAATTAATTCTTTTTGAGAATTAATATCCTCATTGTAAGACCTGCACTTATTATTTAACAATTTAAAATTTCTACTTAAGGCATCATAATGGTTACAAAATTCTACCTTTTGTACATTTGTGTCTATTGGAGAATTACTTGTGCTAGGTATATCAGTTATTTGAGGAAAAGCTGGTGGAGAATTATTTATTTCTATTCTACAGTATGGTTCAATAAAGAAATTTAAACCAATTCTACTTCTTGCAAATTCTAATAAGTCATGAAGATTTTTGAAACCTTTGTATAAGGGTTTGTGAAAATTTTCAGCACACGCCATTACAGAGGTCCATTGTAAGTAAACACCTGGTTGGTGACCATTTGTTACTACATAATATGAATAATTCAGTCTTGGCGGATTACTAAGATATAATGCTAAGGCATATATGTAATAACCCTCACTTTTGTACTTTAATTGGCTACTACTACGTACAGAATAAGAATTTGTATAAGTGATCAGAATGAGAAATGATCAGTATAATGAGAAGAATGTTTTGGTATGGTAAACATATTTAAGGACATTATTGAAACTTTGAAATTATGGGGACTTGGATGGAATTTTTGAATTTGTTATACCCGTACCCTAAATTTTCAAATTGTGACTACTTTTAGTAGAATGGGAATTTAAGGGTACATTAGGAACAAAAATTGATCAGTATGATGAGACGAGTATTTTGGTATAAATTGAGCTAATGGAGGTATCAGGGGCATTTTTATAATTTTGACCGCAATCGGGATTTTGACTGCAAATTTTACAGGATTTAGAAACAATTGAAGATTTTGAATGTTACCATTGAATTTGGTGGAATTTATAGAATTTATTAATGAAATAAAATATTTTTTCCAATACGGACCCGAATTTTGGTTATTTTTGAAATTCTAAAATGCGGTCGAAATTGAAACAAGTAGCCGAATATGATTGGTGGATGAAAAAAAGTGTCAAATGGTGATTGGTTATTTCATAAATCTTATTGAATAAGTTTTGGGAGAAAGTAATTAAAGAAAATGGTTGGTGAATAAGAAAACGACACTTGAAAGGATAGCCCACAATATCCACCATAGCATTTAATGAATTGGTCACCATTCTTGACCAAGAATGGCAGTTGAGGAGATGAATTTCAGCAAGAAATTCATCCATAAGGAATAGAGAAAGAAGAGAGAAAGAAAAGGAAAGAAAAGCTAGAGAAAATAGGGAGAAAAAGAAAAAGGAGAGAGAAAGAGAGAAGTGTGTGTTCTTGGTGTTCCTGGAGCAATTCAAACTTGGAGAATCTTATACACAAGGTAAAACATCATACTTCTTGAATTAAAGTTGTAGATTAAATTGTGAGGATTATTTTGGTATTAATTTTATTGGAAAATTCATGAGAACTATGAGAATTACTTGGACAATTGCTATGTTTTGGGGCTGTTTTGTGTGTGTTGTATACCGGCTGATTAGAGAAGCTATATACTATGTTTTATATGATAGATGAAGTATTTTAATGGTGGTTTAATTGAGAGTTCATGACTGCACAAGAAGGTGTAAGAAATGGAAAAGAAAGATGGAATTAATTGTTGAAGAAAAATGAATTGTTAATGCTGTTATTTTCACTTGTTGAACTTGATGCTGGAAAATATGATTTTTCTGGGCTAAGTATCTCTAAAAATCAGATAATTGAAGGTCATTATGATGGAATTTAAGATGGTTTAATTGTTATATAGTTGTTAGGATTAAAGTAGAATAGATGGTGTGAAGAAAGGAAACAAAAATAGAAATTCTGTTTTGAAGAAATCCCGAGCAGACTTGAAGAGCAAATAAGCTGTAAAAATTGGCTTGCTCATTTGGAACCTCATGATCTGAAACTTGTAGCTAAATTTTTTAGGATCATTTTGGGACCAATTTTACACGATTTGGAGTTGTGAGTAAAAAGTTATGATGAAAATATCACAAGCTGTCAAAACAGAAACGAGATTGAGAAGCTGAGATGTTGTATGCAAAACTGAGTGAAATAAGAAGGAAAATCAGTGGTTCATGAATTGGAAATCGTAAAGGAATGTCTTGAGGACATTTTGGAACAAGTTTGACATCAATTGGACTTATGAATCAAAAGTTATGATATAAATAAACAAGTGTGACAAGAATGAAGAAATGCTGAATTTTGTTTAGCAAGAAATAAACTCAAGTATTGTTCTATTAGTGTTAATAGATGAAAGAGAGATCACAAGAACATATGGAAATCTTGGATATTTGTTTGACCAGAGAGATGGGAAATGAATTAATAAGCCTTTGATCATTCTAAGTATTTATCTCATTTTGGTTGGAAGAAGTGAGAAAGAAGCAAACAGAATATTTTCTATTCACATAATAGTTTTGTGTTAGTTGTACCTTAGAATGATAAGTGAGGTTTTGAATGACGCTCGATATAGGTCATTTATCTTCAAAGCTTTGTGAAGGACTAAGAGTACTATATACATCATCACATTCAACTAGGACACGAGGTAAGTCCCACTACTTTTTAAATCCTGTTTTAGCTAAGTGTTTTCCTGAAACGATCATATGCTTTTCCTGATATAATTAATGCTTTCCTAATAGATTATGAGATGGATATTACACTTCAATTTGCAACATTATCAAGAACTTGATTTCTTGAATATCCTAGATATGAAATATCTTGTGTGATCTTTTCAATTTCCAAATCCCAATTTTGGTAAAGTGTTAAATGGTTTCCTGATGTGCTCAAGTGCGAGCATTCTATATGGATTTGGAAACATGATGAGCAATATGAATATTGAATTCTTGATTTCTTAAACTTGTTAATCCTCGAATCCAATACATGACTAATTTGAATACTTGGCGTATGTACTAACTTGAATATTTGGCGTATGCACTAAGTTGAATACTTGGCGTAAGCACTGACTTGAATACTTGGCATAAGTGAATACTCAAATACTTGAATAATTGAATCATAATATTTTATACCAGTATTATGAATACTTAAATCAGCATGTTTTCACTCGAAATCCTTGAATACTTATTTTGAGAATATTTTCACACGAGAAGTTCTGAACTAGCTTATGTTGAGATTATTCTTCATGAGATCTTTTCAGTTGAAAATACTAGCACATATGGGACTCACAGAGTTTTATGCTCACACGTGTGTTATCTCTTTTGAAAAATTTAGAATCAGAGGCACAATGAAAGCGCAGTGGACTCCCAGAGGCTCATGTTACATCTTGGACCTATTATACCCTTGAGTGTCTATATCAGAAGCCAAATTCTTGTAATTTTCTATTTTGAAAATATTTTCGCTGCCTATTGAGTGAAGTATGTTATAAAAACCCCTTGTTTCAGCAATTAGACGGGACGACATCCCACAAAGTTACAACCCACTACGTTATGGAAATATGAGGTGTTACAATATAAACTTTTAATCTTTTGGCTTGCATTTTGTGCAATCCAAAGATTATCTAAAAATATTTAGTGAATATCTTCTAATTTACTTTCTACTAGGGTTTTAAAATGGAGATTTGTTCCTTTGGGATACTTGGTGAGTTCCTATTGGCCAATATTTACAGTATTTTTGTTGAAATCCATCTGTAAAGTTATGCAAGATGTGTTAGTAATCTTGACAATTGATTTGCAATTTTATTCTCATTTCCTTTAAGATGTTCAAAATTAATTTTATATCCATCATTAGTAATTCTATCTAAAAAATTTAATCATCTTCTTTGAGAACTACGTTTTTCATTTTTCTTATTAATAAATTTTACTATTGCTTCACAATCAGTTCTAAGTGCAAATTCTTATTTATTTACAATAAATAATCTAAAACTATCCAAGGAATAACAAATTTCTAATAATTCTGCATCCATACTACTAGTATTCCCTTTTTCTCTGTATTTACCACTACTATATCAACAAGTTTGTTCTTCTAATTTATAACTATATTTATGAGCTTTGGATTTTAAAATGGCTCCCCATCCTTTGTCACAGCCATCTGTTTCTATAATTAAGTAATTACTATCTAAAGGTAACCTCAAATTTGGTAAATATTTTATTTTCCCTTTTATTGGTTTTACTAATTTTACATCTTCTTTATTGAAATATTTCTGTCCTTTATGGCTTGTTTTACTGTATAATGGTCCTATTATTTTACTTAAATCCTTAATAAATGCCCTTGCATACTTTAATATTCCTAAAACTGTTGTAATTGTTTTGTATCTTCTATTTTATCAGAAAATTCTAATACTTTTGTACTAATATGAGGCAATAATTTTATTTTACCTTGGCCTATTTTTGTTCCTAAGAATTCTATATTTTTCTTAAATAACCGAGCTTTTTTGCTACTAATTACAATACCATGCTTTAAGAATTCAGACAAAACAATTTTAAGATGACTAATATGTTCATTTTTAGTTTTAGAAAAAACCAAAATATTATCTATGTATACTAAAACAAAATGATTATATTTATTGAAAATTGTATCCATTTTTCTTTGAAAAACTGCAGGTGCATTTTTTAGTCCAAAAGGCATGAATAACCACTCAAAATGTCCTAAGAGGCAACTAAATGATGTCCATGCTACACTATTTGGGTGCATTCTAATTTGTTAAAATCCTGATTTATAGTCAAATTTACTAAATATATAACATCCTTGAATTCTATTTATTAATTGCTCTTTATCTGGAATATTATAACTATACATGTATACATACATATATATATATATGTATGTATATATGTATAGTTGCTCTTTATCTAGAATATTATAACTATACATATATACATATATATATATATATATATATGTATATATATATATTAAAAATGTATGGTGTGTATATATATTTGTATATCTATATATATGTTTTTGGTGTATAAATATATTAATATATATATATATATATATATATGAAAAGAGTATATTAATTGTGTATATATGTGTATATTAATATATATGTTATGTATATATATGTATATATATTTATTAATATATTAAAATAGTGTATTAATATGTGTATATACATATATATGTATGCATATATGTATGTATGTATTTCGATATATATATATATATTAATATATTGTATTAATATATATATGTGTGTGTGTGTGTGTATTAAAATAGTATATTAATATATGTGTGTGTGTGTGTGTGTGTGTGTGTGTGTATACCGAAAAATGTTAGTTCAAAACAAAAACATTTCTGGGTTGGTTGTCTTGGAATATTATTACTAAATCCAAATAGAAAAAAGAATTTACAGAGATTGTAATCATTAACAATATGAAAGTAGTACCATAATCAAGAGTTATACTATCAAACTATTATAATATCAAAAGCATAAAGGGTCCACTATGCTTCCATACCTGAGTTCCTCTTTGACCTTAACGATACTGGATCATACTTTAGGACTTTTACCAGGTGTTTTAGCCCCAACCTATCTGAGTTGCAAATAGGCAACTACCCTAGGCTCTTTCAGTATCGCAAAGCATAGCTTGGGATCGTTTCCTACTTCCGGCATATAAAACTTTGGTTAAAAGCACAATATGCCTTTATAGCTTATGATAATATAAAGTTTAATAGCTTGGCTCTTGATGAAAGGATTTATTTCATAGTGATATATTACAAGGGGTAGAGAGAAAGATTACAAGATGGCTATATTTTAGGAAACATAAAAGTTGGTAGATTTCTCGATGATCAACTTATTCCCTTATGTACATATTTATAGATGAATCTTGGACTTCAAAACCACTATCTATTACATTTAAGAAATCTATTTCAGATGTCAATATAGAATGAGTCATCCTTATCTTGTGCTGAGTCATTTGTCTCCGTGCAATTAATTTTGTTCTTTATTTATCCTTTTGTAGGTATATCTTCCAGCTGTCTTCTAGTCATCATCAGACCCTTCTAGAAGCTGTACACTCGTATGGCTAGTCTCTGAATACTTATCTGCTTCACTAGACCCACTGCTTTTTTGAGGGCTGCATGCTAGACAAATTCCTTCTCCATGCCTCCTGAATTGACAAATTCGGGCTTGTGCCTGAAGACTTGATTGTATAATTCCTTTTTCAAGAAATGTTATCTTTGTTTGTAAATATCATTCTGCACTTGGTGGAATCTTTTTTGCAGGACTGATCATGACTAATGAGTACATTTTTTTCCTCCATATGTGCGAAATCCTTTTTTGAAGGCACTTTCCATATTTTGTAGAACTATTCAGATGCCAATTGCCATTCTATAGTGAATATTAGATTCCTCAAATCTTCAATATTTTTTAGCATTATTAGTTTAAATAGAATAAGGATAAGCCTTTCCAAATTGTATAAAGTGGAATGCTAGATATCTTTCATCTTCGTAAAAATCAGGATCAGCAGAAACAAATTTTAAGTATAAAATATCATTTGAAATAACAGTAAGATTGTGAATATAAAAATCTTTCACTCCTTCTTGTACCTAAAAGGGTAATTGAGATATTTTCTCAAAACTTGGTCGAGATAAATAAATTAAAATTGTGGCACCGAAATCGTACCAATATCTTATATCTCTGGGAGAGGAATCTTATAGACAATTTATTCTTGGATATACTCTAGTATAATCCAAGTATCTAGTCTCAGTATTTGAAAGACTATAGAGTTCTCTCATTATTTGTTGCTGTATCTCCACAATAGTGAGCATCTTTGGGGAGATTTTTGAAGAGAACATAACATATTTCTCTTTTTGTGGTCTAAGCAAAATCTCTTCTTCTTTCTCCTTTTGTAGGGTCTTAGAACAAGATCCCATATCTTGTATCTCTATCTTATCCAAAATATTTTTTATTAATTTATTGGTCATTTCAAAATTATTTATTCTTTCTCCTTAATGTTTTATCAAAATCTCTATCTTTAATATTATAAGCTATTCTAGGATAAATATTGAATTTTAATATTCCATATTGAATATTTCCTCTTAAAGTTCCTAAGCATGCCTCCTCTTTATTTCAAATTTTATTATCTATTATTGCTAAATCTATAGGGGTATTTAATCCTTCTTTAAAAGTTTCTTTTAAAATTATTTGAATTGCTCCTATATGTATCCATCTAAGACTATTTCTAATTTCTACCTTTAATTTTTGTATTTTATCTTCAATATTCTTTCTTGTTAATAAAGGTATAATGACTTTATTATTTGTTAAAGACATTTCTAATGCTCTTTCTTGAATATTTAATCCATAATATAAATGATATTTTCTAGGTTTACACCTAATCTTTCTAATGTATTAACATGAAATCTTGAATAATTTGTTAATGAAAAGTTTTCTTGTTGTATCTATTTTAGTTTTCTTTTATCTATTAATATTTCTTTACTATATTCTCCTGAAGATTCTTCTTTTTTATCCATTACTGGATTTATTTCTATTATTTTTGTATTATTACTCATCTTCAGATGTTTCAATATATTATGTATCGGTTAAGATAAAAATACTTTCATCCGTACTTAATTCTTCAAAATTATCTATTTGAATAAATTCTCCTTCTTCAATCATTTTTTGAATATCTTCATCAATTTCTATTTTCTTTTTATTTTTATCAAACTTTTTAGGACACCTATTTGCATAATGTCCTAATTCTATACAATAATAACATTGACATTCTTTTACATTTTTCATTCTTCTTTTAAAGGTTGGTTTTTAGGACTTTTATACTTTTTCTTTTTATAATATCTGATTTTTCTTTTCTTAAAATATCTCTTTTTATATTCTTTTCTTTTCTTATATTTTCCTTTTACTTTATTATAATAGTATGCACTCTCACATCCCGTCATTAATGGTAATTTTGGTTTATCACAGCATAAAAAAATCATTTTCCTTAATCCTCTAGTTAATTTTGCTAAGATGGCATCTCCACACCATTCACTTAATTTATCTCTACAAGGGGCAATTCTTTTTCCTAATGTATCATTATCTCCTGGTGTATATGTATCTATTAATTTTTGTCTCCATGGG
Source organism: Voacanga thouarsii (assembly GCA_026120185.1). Lineage (NCBI taxonomy): Eukaryota > Viridiplantae > Streptophyta > Magnoliopsida > Gentianales > Apocynaceae > Voacanga > Voacanga thouarsii. The sequence continues at coordinate 2,377,901 of JANUWF010001100.1, read as the reverse complement.
TCTGGTATTTTTGTAAAAAAATAAGAGTAAATATGTTTGTGTATTAGGAACTTGATTATAAATATGATAATAATAATCTTGAAATCACATATATATTTATCAATTTCACACATGTCACAAAGTTGTAATAGTAATAAAGCAATTAAATATTTTTGTGTAGCTGACGGATCTTTAAAGAAATTTCATTCTCCTAGAAATTAAAGTTTTAATACTTCTGTTGCTCTTGTGATAACATTAGCAATATTATCATCATTATCAAATACAGTACGTAGTATTTCCTTAGAAAGGTTTTGCTAATATCTAAGTGTACTATTAAGTAAACTTCTTGGTATAAAATGTCTTACAGATTCTTTGTCTAATTTATTAATAGTAACAACTATCCTCATAGCAGTTTCCCACTTATCTGTTGCTTCCTCGACATTAACAATACAATCTATATCCAAGTATATTCCAAATGGATTAATAGGTTCAGCTCTCATTTCCCCCCCTCCCCCCCCAAATGTGTAAATTTATCTGTTTGATGTTGCATAATAGAACTCAATCATGCATATCCTCTAATAGGTTTATCAAAAGCTTGAGAAGGATTTGTACTTGAACTAGGAATATCTGAAATATTAAGATTATATTCTGGTTTAATCTCTATTATTTTTTGTTTCAAATTTATAAATTGTTTTTCCATGTCTATATCTCCTATCTTTGTTATTAAATTTTCCATTTCAGAGGGAATCTCATATGTATCTGAATTACTCATTTCCCTTATATCTTTTAGGTATGTTCATTTTTTCTAGATGTTTTAATAAAGGGCTTTTCTTTTTGTCTGGTATTATTATCCTTGTTTCTTTTTTAGTTTTTGTAATTATTTCTTTTTTCTTTTCTTTATCTTTTTGTTGTAATAATGTTCTAATTAAAGTTCCCATTTTATCTATTTCTAATATTATTCTCTCACTCTAATTTATTAATTTTTTTGTATTTCTATTAAATGTTTATCTACTTTAGTAGGCATATCTTGTTCTGTTAATATACAGATAATATATGTATATTTATGTAATATATATATATATATATTAATATACATATATACATATATGTATATATATATATATATACATAAAGTATGGTGTGTGTATATATTTGTATATCTATATATATGTTTTTGTTATGCATTTGGTGTATAAATATATTAATATATATATATATATATATGTATATATCAAAATAGTATATCAATTGTGTATATTAACACATATGTGTATATATATATATATATGTATACATATTTATTAATATATATATATATATGTATGTATATGTATATATAATACACACACACATATTAATACACCATATATATATATATATATATGTGTGTGTGTGTGTGTGTATTTATGTGTATATATATGTGTATATATGTGTATGTGTATATGTATGAATGCATGTATATGTGTAATCGATTTTAATTTGTTGCTTAATAAAAAAGATGCTTGGCTTTTTTGCAAAAATCTTGCCAGCTACATTTTAGAAATAAGTTTCCCAACATTTATAAAAAAATTCTCGTCAATTCAAGGGCAAAAGTCCCTCTCTTTTCCCTGGCTAAAATTTATAGTTAGTTAAAAGTTTTCACTTTTCCTTTCAAGACTTTGGTAGATAGATGAAAATCCTATTCCCATCTATCCTCTTTTTATCTTCTGAGAAAACTATCTCACTCTGATCTTATCTTTCTTTCCTACACCTTCAATCTCTTTTGTTACTGAATCCTTACATGCCTTTCAAATCCATTAAATTTCCTCTCCCTATCCCTCTCTGTTGCCGTCTGTAACTCTAGGAACAAGAATTGGAAGGTGAGAAGGGACGCCAACATCAACTTGGCTGCTATATGCAACTCCATCATAGATCGTAATAATCTGCACCTTCGTGAATTTGGTGAGTTAGTGTAACACCCCACTACCTAGGCTTGCCAGGGCCAGGGATGTCACCCCGCCCAAAGGACAAGGGGTCTTTATAACTAGGTCATACAAATAAAATACCAGAATAAAAATAATAATTTAACTTAAAATTTACTACAACCCCAGAATAAATCCAAGATTAAATCTAAGAATTCCCAAAAGAAAAACAAATCCATAAATAAAATCACCCACTCTCAACTCCCCAAAGCAATACATAAAAATAAAAGACAACATTCTCTTCCAAGGCAGATAACACTAGCTACTCATCCTCATAGCAGGATCGACCTAAAATCATGGTAAAAATGTGATGAGACAGAAATCTCAATAAGTCCGTGTGTGCTTTGGGTATTCAGTGAAAACAGTTCGTGGATGCAAAGTGTGAAATCTTTATAAGAGAAATATTGGCAAGCAATAAATGATGTTCAAAAACAAGAGTAGCGTTTTGGCTTTCAAACCATACAGGTACAATAAAATCAACCACTCAAAAAGGGTGGTCATGGGTTACTACACGTTAGGCCCCATGTCCACATGGTCAGTATGCCACACTTTGTGCATATTGCCGGTCAGAATGCCACACTTTGTGCAGACTGACAAAAGGTAGGTGATCGGCCTACCGGGCAAGATACTCCTCCTTCTCTATACCCAAACAACAACCGGGTGTTTATTCAGACATAACATGTGAAACCCCAGTCAAAACCAACCTTAGAGTAAGGGGGGTTGGGATGCATATCATATTTTATTTCATGATTAAATATATTTTCATATGATTTTTATGTGTTTTGGATTCGGGTTTTATTGTCTTGAGGTCTTGTTGGTGAGTATTGTGTGAGAAGGGCAAGATGGTAATTTTTGCTCGAGGTGAAAATAGGGAGATAGCCTGTGGATTGAATAGAAAATAATTTTCTAGTGAAAATATCAACAAGAGTTGTTGTGGTGTAGTGGTTAGAGCTTTGGAATTAATTCTTGAGGTCTTGGGTTCGAATTCCATCATGGAAGCTTTAGCTAGATTAAATTTTATGTTTGCTTAGTGGAGGAAATTTCGGTCTTATGAGCTTAGAGTAAGGTAGGGATGATGGTCCTAAAAGAGACATGTTAGGAGTATTCTCATTCCACTCCCTTACTCTACTCGAATTTCTTAAAGGGAATTCATTTTCCCTTGATCCTTAATTTTCCTCAATTTTCAACTCCTTGGTTTGATCAAGATGTTCTATCCATTTTCTTTCCAGAAATTTCAGTAAAATGCTGTGATCTTGTGAGATCAAAATGTCCTAGTAAAAGGCTTCTCATGGTCTGAAAAATGTGGAAGAATGGTAGGAAATTCCAAGGGGAAAAATCCCTCTAGTAAGCTTGCTGAAATTTCACTCTAGACTAGTTCATCTTACTTCTTAGAATGAGCTGAAATTTTTCAGCTTGTTGTACCTCCAAATTGTCGAGCTTCTTAGCCGACTTTCCCTCCCAAATGCTGCCAGAAAAATGGCCTTAAGATCAGTTTGAAACATGAATTATTTCTGCCATTTTCGGGCTGCACAAAGGCTGTGCAAAACCAGTGAAAATTCTGGGCAAAATCGCTACTTTGGAGGTCCAAAACCAAGCTGATTTCTTCCAGATTTTGTTCAGTACCTTAGCCATGTTTTTTCTCCATAAAGAAGGCTAGAAACCAGCCTTGAATACCCCAGAAATCCCCCTTCAAGCTCTCTGCAAATTGGCTGGAAGTGGCAGTCAAAAATCTGCCCAGAAATTTCTGTTCAACGAAATTCTGGGCAGTCCAAACTTCCAGCTTTGTTTCCTATTTTTCTTCCAGCCGAAACACCAGCCCTAATCTATCAAAACCTTCCTTAAACCTCCATTAACAGAGCTCCATTGTTTCCCTCAAGCTTCTGGACGAAAGACAGCAATGGCTGTCCGAAAATCTCTCCAATAAATCCCTGCAATTTAGCTTGATTAGTTTCCAAAATTCCAGCCATCCTTGTTTAGCAACCTTCCATAAAATCTTACTCAATTGACCAGACATCTTCTTCACCATTAAGCACCCTACTTTCGGCCACCATAAGCTTCCATAAACCAGCATTAATTCCACCGAAATTCTGCTCAAATAGTCAGCCATGGCAGACTTCCAAAGCTGTCCAACAATCAAGATATTCTTGGAATATTTAGTTTCCAAATTCACTTCCTAAAAATATTCTTCAAAGATTGTAACAACTAACCTTTCCTTTTCCCTTCCAAATCAGAGAAACAACTCCCTAAACCCTACAGAAATTCGGCCAGCCCTATCTCTCACAGAAATTCAGCAACTACACACTACAATCTCTCGAAATCTCTCAAGCTCCAAGAACACACACACTACACCAAGAACACCTACCTCTTCCCTACACTTAATACCCCTCCAAACCATCTCAAATCCTCTCAAAAACTTCCAGTTTTGATCTACTCACTGCTGTGAGTCCTTCAACACCATTATTAACATCAAACTCCTCAAAACATCTTGCTATTTCGGATCAAAAGCAGAAATTTTTGTGAAGGACAAGAACATCTTCAAGGTAAATTTACTCTATCAATTTCATCTTCTCCAAACATGATCTCTAGTGAGAACCTATGTGAATAAACATACTAATGATCTCTTCTTCTCTCTCCCTCTCTCTCTCTCACGGCCGAAACTCCTCTCCCTTAGCTGGATGACTTCTTCTCCATAAATCATGCTCTCGCCATCTCCCATGGGCAAAGTTAGACATCTAGGAGTTGAGATCTACTCTAAACTCCTTTAAGGCGTTCATCAACCAAGTAAGTACCATCAACCCTTCTTTTAAACTCTAGAAGCATGTCTCTAGGGTGATATTGATAATAGGTGGATGGTGATAGGATTGGAGTATATATATTTATATATATATATATATATATATATATATATTGTTGAGATTGAAGTATGAATATATGTATGTTTGTGAAGGAGATGAGACTTATGCATGGAAGGATTATCTTGGTTGATTGCATGTTGATTTGAGGTTTGATGCATGTCATAGGTAGTATTTGTGATGAAGTATGCTAGAGATTATGTCACCTTTTGTGCATGGGATTTATATTCATGTTGGATTATTGAAGCCATGATCATATTTATGCTAGTAGGGGTTAGATCATGTTTTGATAAATTGAGATCTATGCTTGTATGCATGATTTGGATGATTTGATGAATTGAAGGGTTGTATATGCTCATGATTGTGGTTAGCTATAAGAATATGATCGTGATCTAGTTGTCCCTAAGCTAAATTTTATTTCATTAATAAAATATTTAATAATATGATTTTTCTAGTAAAATTTTGAAAACCATGGGAAAATGTGGATTTGGTCTTTTATATAAAATAACGATATTTTAGTCAAATAAATAATAGTTTTGCTAGAAAAATAAAAAATATATATAAATATATATTTATATTATTTAAAATAATAAAATCAATTAAAGCCTTTTATGGAAATAATTATAATTAATAAAATATTTATTACTAAAAATTTAATTATTATCTTTTAATCAAAACCTATTAAGGATTTGCTTATTATTTTTCAAGCAAGACTCATTAAATTTATTTTCAACAAATTTTAGCTATCAATTATTTTCTAACAACTAAATTATTAATAAATCATTATTTTACCTAATACCACCTTGGACCCTTTTTTTAAATAAACCATAATTTATTTTTAGCAAGATTTAAACCTTCAACTTTTTGTACCTATTTCCCAAACTCTAGTTATTTTAATATTAAACTAGATTTATTTTATAAACCCTTTTTATTTATTATTGAGCCTTAAAGCTTGGGACACTAGGGATATGATTGTAGTAAGTTGAGTTAGTTTTATTTGAGAAAGTGAGTCTTTGGCTTGAGTTTGATTGTGGTTTGTATTTACCCTATGCGGGGTTAGGTCAGCTGTTTGAGACCTTTGTTGTGGGCAAGGATCAGGTAAGTTCCTGCATAAAACCTGTTTGATGCAAAATGTTTATTATGGCAAGCCAAGTGTAGAGTGCATAGACACTCATTTATGTAAAAGCAATTGAGGGTTAAATCCTTTCTTATTTCAAACATTTAAATTATTTAAAAGCCAATGAGCAGATTTACTCAAACTCAAACTCTTTCTAAAACTGATTTTGTTAAAGACTTTGGAAAACCCATAAATTGCCATTTTCATGTGGAACAGTGTTTTGTTCATTTTATCCCAAGTGGGAAATGTCATTGAATACTCAATAAGGGTGGACTACTAGGACTAGTCTTTGAAGGGATATGGTAAGTCTCTCAGTAGGTGGCCACCTCTGAGGGGTGAGTCCTTCCCGGATAAGATGTCAGTCCAGTGAGTCGTGCCGGTCCGAGCTAGCAGTTTTTATTTCAGTCAAGTTACTGTGTTTTGCCGGAATAGACACCCGATTGTTGTTTGGGTATAGAGAAGGAGGAGTATGTTGCCCGGTAGGCCGATCACCTACCTTTAGTTAGTCTGCACAAAGTGTCGGCATTCTGACCGGTAGTATGCATAAAGTGTGGCATACTGACCATCCGGTTATGGGGCCCAACGTGTGGTAACCCATAATCCTTTCTTTCGAGTGGTTGATCTTATAAATTATGTATGGCTGGAAAAGCCAATACGCCACTCTTGCTTTTGACTAATGTTTATTGCTTGCCAATATTTCTCTTATAAAGTTTTTATACTCTGCATCCACGAACTATTTCCACTGAACACCCAAAGCATACACGGACTTACTGAGATTTCTGTCTCATCACCTTTTCACCATGATTTCAGGCCGATCCTGCTGTGGGGATGAGTAGCTTGTGTTATCTGCCTTGGAAGAGAATGTTGTCTTTTATTTTTATGTATTGCTTTGGGGAGTTGAGAGTGGATGATTTTATTTATGGATTTGTATTTCTTTTGGGAATTCATGGTTTTATTCTTGGGTTGTAATAAATTTTAAGTTAAATTATTATTTTCATTTCGCTATTTTAATTGTGTGACCTAGTTATAAAGACCCCTTGTCCTTTGGACGGGACGACATCCCCAGCCCTGGCGGGCCTAGGTAGCGGGGTGTTACATAACACAGTCACTTGACTGAAATGAAAAAACTGCTAGCTCGGACCGGCATGACTAAGTAGTACTGACATTTCTCTAAATTGAGTTTATCTTCTGGAGGTGGTCTCCTACCAGAAGACTTACTCTTGCTCTTCAAAACTAGTACTACTAGCCTACCCTTATTGAGTACTCAACGTAACGTATCCCACTTGGGAAAAATGAACAAAACATAGTTCCACTTAAAAATGGCAATTAAGATTTTCCAAAGTCTGGGGCAAAACTAGTTTTAGAAAGAGTTTTAGGTTTTGAGTAAAACCGCCCATTGATTTGCAAATAATTTATTTGTCTGAAACGAGAATGGAAATAATCCTCAATTGCCTTTACAGAAATGAGCGACCATGCACTCTACATTTGGCTTGCCATAAAAAAAAAATCATTTTCATCAAACAGGTTTTATGCAGGAGCTTACCTGATTCTTGCTCACAATAAAAGGTCTCCAACAGCTGACCTAACCCCGTATGGGCAAATACAAACCACAATCAAACTCAAGCCAAAATCCACTTTTTTCAATTTAAAACAACTCAACTCACTACTACCATGATCCTAGTGTCCCAAGCTTTAAGGCCAAACAATAAATAAATAGGTTTATAAGTTAAGCCTAATTTGATATTTAAAATAATTAAGATTTTGGGAAATAAGTACTAATAAGTTGATGGTTTAAATCTTTCTAAGGAAAATTTAGAGTTTATTTGATGAAGAGTTCCAGGTGGTATTAGGTAAAATAATGATTTATTAATAATTTAGTTGTTAGAAATTAATTGATAACTAAAATTAGTTGAAAATAAATTTAATGAGTCTTGCTTGAAAAATAATAAATAAATTTTTAATGGGTTTTGATTAAAAGATAATAATTAAATTTTGAGTAATAAATATTTTACTAATTATGATTATTTCCACAAAAGGCTTCTGTTGATTTCATTATTTTATAATATATATATATATATATATATATTCTATTTTTCTAGCAAAACCTATTATTTATTTGACTAAAATATCCTTATTATATATAATAATCCAAATTTACCCCTCCTAGGGTTTTTGGAAATTACTAGCAAAATCATATTATGAAATATTTTATTCATGAAATAAAAATTAGCTTAGGGACAACTAGATCATAATCATACATCTATGGCTAACCACAATCATGGACATATACAATCCTTCAATTAATCAAATCATCCAAATCATACATATAAGCATAGATCTAAATTTATCAGGACATGATCTAACCCCCACTAGCATAAATATGATCATGGCTTCAATAATCCAACATGAATATAAATCCTATTAACCAAAGATGACATAATCTCTAGCATACTTCATCACAAATACTACCTATGACATGCATTAAATCTCAAATCATCATACAATCAATCAAGATAATCCATCCATGCATAAATCCCATCTCCTTCATATTCATACATACATTCATGCTTCAACCTCAACAATATATACTCAAACCTTATCCACAATCCATCTTCTATCAACATCATCCTAGAGACATGAATCTAGAATTTAAAAGAAGGGTTAAAATGGCTTACTTGATTGATGAATTCCTTGAAGGAGTTTTGAATGAATCTCAACTCCTAGATGTCTAAATCTGTCCAAAGAAGGTGAAGGAAGCATGGCCATTGGAGAAGAAGCCATCCAGCCAAGAAGGAGAGAGAGAGAGAGAGAGAGAGAGAGAGAGAGAGAGAGAGAGAGAGAGAGAGAGAGAGAGAGAGAGTATTAGCATTCTTATTCATATATATATATATATATATATATATATATATATTCATTAGAGATCAAGATTGAAGAAGATGAAGTTGTTAGAATTTTTATCCAAACTAGCAAGTTGGATTTTGGAGTTTGATGTTAAGAATGGTGTGGATGGACTCACGGCAATGAGTAGAAGAATTCTGGAGTTTTTAGCAGTAGTTTGAAGTGATTGGGAGAAGTATTAGGTGAAGGGAAGGAGTAGGTGTTCTTGGTGTGCTATGTGTTCTTGAAGGTTGAAGGGAATTGAGAGGTTTTGATTTGTAGCTATCGAAATTCTGGAGGACTAGGACTGGCCGAATTGGTTGTAGGGTTTAGGAAGATGATTCTCTGGTTTGGAAGGGAAAAGGAAAGGCTAGTTGTTGAAATCCTTGAAGAATATTTTTAGGAAGCAAATTTGGAAACTAAATATTCAAGAATATCTTTGATTATTGGAGAGCTTTTGGAAGTCCGCCATGGCCGAATTGTTAGGCAGTGTTTTGGCTAGATGTATGCTGGTTGAGGGGGGCTAAAGGTGGCCGAAAATATTGAGTGTAATGGTGAAGGGAAGGTCTGGTTGTTTGAGATATATTTTAAGGAAAGTTGTTAAATCATGGTGGCTGGAATTTTGGTATCCAAATCAAGGCATGATTGCAGAATTTTTTTGGAAATCTTTTAGGCAGCCATGACTGGATTTTCATGCAGAAGCTTGGGAAGGACAATGGAGTTCAGTTAATGGAGGTTTAAGGATGGTTTGTGCAGAAGAAGGCTGAGGTTTCAGCTAGGGATGAATTAGGAAACAAAGCTGGAAAGTTTTCCTGCACAGAATTTTCGCAAGGCTGGAATTTCTGGGCAGTTTTCGGCTGCCATTTTCCAGCCACCTTGCAGAGAGTTTGAAGGAGGTTTCAGGGGTCTTTCAAGGCTGATTTCTAGCTTTCCTTAGGGAGGAAAAATGTGGCTAAGGTGATGAGTAAAAAATGAAAGAAAACAGCTTGGTTTTGGACCTCCAAAGCTGCGAATTTGCCCAGGAATTTTCCTGGTTTTGCACCACCTTTGTGCAGTTCGAAAATGGCTAGAAAAATTCAGGTTGTAAGCTGATCCACAAGGCCATTTTCTAGCAACATTTGGGAGGGAATAATGGCTAAGAATTTCGACACCTTGAAGGCACAAGAAGCTGAAAATTTTCAATTCATTCCAAGAAGGAAGATGAACCTAGCTAGAGGAAATTTTTAGAAAGTTCACTAGAGGAATTTAATTCACTTGAAATCCTTCCCCCCTTCCATTGCTTCAGTTCATAAGATGTCTTTTACTAAGACATTTTGAACCTTCAAAGCCACAGCACCTTGTTGGAATTTTTGTAAAGAAAATGGCTAAAACAATTTGATCAAACTAATGAGTTGAGAAATAGGAAAAATTAAGGATCAAGAGAAAATGAATTCCCCTTAGGAATTTTGTGTAGAGCAAAGGAGTAGGATTTGGATATTCCTATCATGTCTCTCTTAGGACAACATCTCTACCCTACTCCCAACACATAAGGCCGAAAATAATACTTCCCAAGCAAAAAAAATAAAAAATAAAAAAATAAAAAAATTAACCAAGCTAAAGCTCCTATGATGGAATTTGAACCCAAGACCTCAAGAATTAATTCCAAAGCTCTAACCACCAAATCACAACAACTCTTGTTCTTATTTTCTCCCTAAAAATATTTTCCTATTCAATCCTCAAGCTATCTCCCTTTTTCCACCTCAAGCAAAAATTACCATTTTGTCCTTCTCACTCAATAATCATAATCAAGCCCCCTAGACTATAAAACACAAATTCAATACACATAAAATCATATACAAATATATTTAAACATGTAATAAAATATGATATGCATCCCAACCCCCTTACTCTAAGGTTGGTTTTGGCTAGGGTTTCACAGTTAGGGTTTTTAATCGACCCTATAAGCTCTACGTTGTTGTTTCTCAATCTTAATTTTGTTAATCCATGTCTGAATATGTGTAAAGCGAGGGATTAGTGCGCTAGATCTTAGGTTTTTCAAATTTTTGGAGATTCATGATTTTGTGGATCTCAGCTTGGATAGGAATAGAGAGATTACAGTCAACTGTAGTAGGGTCCAAGGATTTCTTGTGTTTGATGCAATGGGTGGTTGAAGCTAATTGTATTCTTGTGTAAGAATCCTACAGAAAGTAATAACTCTTTCTTTCTGCTTGGCATATATCCTTCAACTAAATTGCAACTTCAAGGTGATAAGCAGGTTATTCTTGTTAATTCATAAAGAAGAGATCAATTTTTAATCTTCACTTTGTTCTGTTCAAGAATGTTCTTGTAATTTTTGAAATTCATGGCTTATGAGTGTAAGAATGGAATATTAATTGGACTTCATTTCTAATAGGGATGACAGAGTGTTGTGAAAACCATAATGTAATAGGAATAATAATTGCATTTGTAGTTAGGTGATCCCATTATTTTCTTTTGGAAAAATAGATAATTCAGATAATCACACTTTGCATTAGTCTCATTTATCTGCCACTGTCGTGTAGTTGTTGTGTGTTATTTCATGTTTAGCCTTATTATGAGCAGTTAAAAAATGTTTTCTTTTCTCCATTTTTATCGGAGAGGAACAAAGATCTCTATGACAAATTTATCTTGCCTAACTTTAAAATGTTCTTATTGGATCTGTCATGCCAACATGAAATTTATTGTCATAATTTAGGACTACTTGGTTATTTTTTGTATTGCTTTGAAGATTATATTGGATGTGTACTTTTAGAATGGTTTTGACGCTATGTTCTGAACTGATTGTGTGAATCTACATAGATTTAGAAACTCAGCGGTCATCTATTTGAGCTACAAGAATTCACGATCATTCACAAAATGAATTGACACTGACTTTTTGAATGATCCTATTGATACATAGCACTTGCATTTGCATGAGCAGTTGCTTTCTGTACTAACTTTTGCTTTGTTGTTGTTGTGATTTTAGTGACACTTATCACTTCACATTTTGATCTATAAAATGCGTTTATACAGAAAATGTTTGCTTAATGCATATGGGGGATGAAAACGATCTAGGATAGAATGTTTGCTAAACTGTTCGATAAAATCTAGATTATTTGTGAAACATTTTATGTTGAGAATGAACACTTTGACTTAAATAAGAAAGACTCTGAGATAGAGAAGGGGGACTCTGAGATAGGAAACACTAAATTGTGATGTGCTGAAGCAATTTGAGGTTGCAGCATGACAGTGTTATTTGAGGTCTGGAATTAATTTTCTATTTCTTTTCAATTTTTAGAAAAGTGCTCTTTATGTTTATATCACGTTGTTCTTTTCACAATCTCAACTGAATGAACTTTATCATGCCGTTGGTAATAGAAACATTGAGCCAATATGTTAATACATTTGGTTGAGATTAAATCCTTTCATTTGTTCTGGTGAACCTACCTTCATAAAATAGTAGGATTCTTACACTATTATCTTTTGATTGCTTATTATTTTTGTCCACTTCTGCTTAACAAGTTTCTCAAGTGCTCTTCTTTGACATGCATAAAAAACTAATGGAAACTGAACTCTATTCCTTCCAAACAGAACTTGTTACAAGTTTTGAAGGACAATTTGAACTTAGTCTTTTTGGAACTTCATCATTAAATCACACAAATGTTTCATGAGATTTGCAGAGAGGGTTAAATGATATATAAATGTTTAATAATTTGTTATCTTTTATCATAAATATGATTGTCGCAAAATGTTTTGCTCTGTTAGTATAATAGCATGTAGATGCATATTATAGTAGATCATTGATGCAATTTCTATTTTCATTATTCTATTTTCGGCATTTTTAGACATAACAAGTATACATAGGTGGTATAAATTTTTTTATATTATCACTTTTAAAAATTGTAACAGTTCCTGCAAAAAGTTTATAGCTACTACTTGGTATAATTCATGGAAGTAGAGTTTTCACCAAACCATGTGTTGTTGTGTGTGTAGATCTTGCCCTGTAATTCTAGTTTGGCATAGTTATTCTGATGGAGATGTGAAATTACCATTTATTCTATCTTGATTTTTCATTTTTTTAAATCTAATTACAAATGTGAATTTATTTTCCCAACCACAGAAGCTAATGATGGCAGCAATTAGTATCAAAGAAGCTTGCTGGAAAAGATGTTTTAACATTTGAATATGGAACTTATGACTCATTAGTAGTTTTGAGTAATCATAGTGTATTAGCAGCAAATTCACTACATTTTTCTATAGAACTTAGCCAAAATTTCCTTCTTTTCTTCATAATGACTATTGTTCATTCTGTAGGTTGTTTGTTACCTCCTTCTCCTTTCATCTCTTTGCATGTAAATGCAGTGAACATATTCCATTACATCATTTATTACTTCTCTACATTTTAGTCTTTCTTGCCATAAAATTCTTAACTTTTATAGCATATCCATTTATTTATATTTTGATTCATATTGATAAACTCTAGAGGACGGCAAACTGCTTATGTGATTGAGGTGCCAAAGTTAAAGGAACTAGTTAGTGGGGAGAAATTGTGCTATGTGGCCATCTGAAGATCCTTCCTTGTTTTGATATGTAATACTTGATCTGGTGCTTGGGAGCTTATTGAAAATTTCTGTCTCTTATTTATGCACATCAAATAGTGAACAAGCCTTTGTTCCTACTTGCCATCGTAGGTAGAGAAGTTAGAAGAAAGATGAAATGATCTATGAACATAAGTTTGTGACCAATTTATGTTTAGCCTTCCATGTTTGAAGTTTTACTTGGTAGCCTTTAAACGTACAAAATGGTCAAATTTATTTTTTTGTATTTTTTAATTCAGTTCATCTAGAATTAGCTGTGGTTTTTTAGAATAGTACTTTATGATGGTTTGCTCTTTTGTTGAAAAGGTAAAGAGAGTCACTCACTTCAATCTTATATGGTTACAAAAGGAGTTCTAAAGAGACTCACCACTTTAATCACTTATGGTTAGTAAAGGTGTACATAGCATAGAGCTTTTATGTCTTTTCTTGAATAAGAACAAGATTTTCAGTTGAACTAATGTATTGAATATGCTTAATTGTGCAAATGCTGAGTAGTGATGATAAAAATGCTTAGTAGGATTTTCATCTTTGGAACTTTGAGATGCTAAAAATGAGGAATACCAAATGATGAGTACTGATGTGCTAGGGTGCTTTTTTTTTTTTTTTCACATTCTTAATGGAATAGTCTCTGAAATATTAGGTAGTGATGTGCTGGGGGTGCTTTTATTAGAATTAGGCAATCTCTATATTTTTATGGTGCTGTGAAAAGGATGCAAATGGTGTTTAACACTGAATGTTGTATCCATTAGATGTTCCGGGTGCAGAATTGGTTATATTAGATGAAATTGACTTTGGTTTAGATGTTGATGCACTTGTGTAATTTTATGCTAAGAGATAGTATGATTCTGCAATTTTGTATTATAATTTTGTCTTCTACCATTGTTTTATCTTCTACAGTTTAGATGTTAATATGGGACTTGGCTATATTACAATTGTTGTTGTTCCCAATTCATTTTGATTAATTTCTAGAATTTTTTTCGATGAACTTAAAATACAAAAGTGATAATAATTTCATTATTATAGAGCTCAAAACTTGTTAAACTTCTACTGCACTTTAACATAATAGAGCTTATTGCTTATAGCTACACTGTACTTGATGTGTATGGATTTGGGTATAAAAATCACATAAAAACTAAGCACATTCCCAATCAAGTTAAATTAAAACGTCAACCCCAAATTACACATATGAGCAAGCGTACTCATCATTAAAATAGCATAGGATTCAAACGAGTGTCGATCCTTAAGGAACAAGTATGCATTAATCCCTTTTCTTTCAGTATTTAACCAACTCAATAAAGTAAAAAAAGAAATAAAATAAAATAAAAATAAAAATATATACATGTCAAGGATGGAGAATTATGTAACTCAAGCCATTGTTTAAACAAACATGATCTTAAAGAACCCAACCATTATCATAACCAATTATTCTATTGGCATCATGAAGGATGAAGGTAGATTCACTTTGAAATCACTATCCTCTAGATAAATGAGCATCACTTGGTCTGTCTCAACTAATTCACCCAAAAGACGCATTAAACACAATCCTTAATTAAATTTCCTTGGTCTGGCAAATTTAAAACATGAAATTAATCAATGAATCATTGGTCTGACAAACATCAATTAATCTTTAATTACTTAATCATCAGCAATTAACCTCTTTGGTTTAGCAAGTTAACAGCCAATAAATATGAAATTAATCAATTGAAACCACCATCAACCTCTTTGGTCTAGCAAGCTAATGAAAAGAAACAATCAATTAATTTCGTAATACGCCCAAGTAATTAAATACCAAGAAGAATAATCAATGGATGATATTTGATTGTTAATATTGGAGGTTTTCATGGTTCTCTATGTATAGTAGATGATGATATTGTTAAAGTAGAGGGAAAATACTTTAATATTTTCACTATTGTTTTTCATTTTATGATGCATAATTTCAATTAAGGTTATTAGGATAAATGCAATATCACTACGTAGTTGCATTTATAGTAAAAAAGATTAATATATAACAATGTAAAACATTTGTCAAAAAATTGTGACAAATGATTTTTTCTAATATTAAGAATTCCGTGGCAAAAAGTTTTAAATACAACAGTAAGGAAAGCGTGGCAAATGGGCATTGCCTACGGTTATGTCAATTTGGAAAAGAGTCGGGACAAAAAGTATTATTTCCAACAGAAACTTAATTGTAACAAATAATATTCGCCATAGTTGTGAAAATGTTAAAAAAACTGTGACAAAAAATTGAAATTTTTGTCCAAAGTTAATAACCGTTGGGAAAAATTGTGACAAAAAGTTCATGAACAAATACCATACTCTATTTAGAATGGTTCCAAAACTTTGGTAAATCCATGGCAAAAAGTATTTCCCATGGTTACACAATGGTGGCAAACTTTTTGCAACAGTCGTATCGCCCATGCCTTGAAAATTGTGGCGTTTCTGTGGCAAAAACTTATTTGCTACAGTTTTAGCCAATTTTGTCACACTTTCTCTGGCGTTGCGAAAGCCACTTTTTTTTTTTTTTTTTTTTTGTAGTGACATGCTGCTAGAATTTTCAAAAATGATGTCTTAGAGGTTTTGTTTCTGTGATTTCTCCTTGGGGACTTGATAAATGAAGTCTAGGACAATGTAAGATCATTTCAGAATGGATGTTAAATCAGAAGTAAGGGAGTTCTATAATTTTTGAATTATGGATATTTTAATGGATTGTTGGATTTTTTGTTGGGATTCTTTGTGATTAGAATCAAATAAGTTATATCGCTAAGTATTTTGGAATTACTTAAGATGTAAGTAATTCCCCTAACTATTCTAGGATATTGATTAACGTTTTATTTAGATTAATTCAATTAGGAAATTAATTACTATATTATATGTCTATTAGATTTGGGGTTGGACTTAGTAGGAGGAAGCACCTAAGATGTCTTGAAACTAAATTTGCTAAGCTTTTGGACAAAAGGTAAGTCCTTGCATCCTACGACTCATTTATGCAAAATAATTTCATAAGAAATTCTATGATCATGCATACACAACCTTAGAAATTTCATACTATATATTGAAATGATATTTTTGGATTAGTTCATTTTATCACTTGGTCTTACCCTTATTTACATCATGAATCCTACATAAAAGGATTTTTGCATGATCATCCTTAGAGAATTTCTATATGAAATACTATGTTTAATTAGGAGTTATACATCAATGTATGCACCTAATTCTGAGTTTTTATCCATGTGCATAATTGTGAAATTCATAGCATGACGTGTGGTTCCTGTTGATATCTTTTTCAAGGCCAATTATGAAACTAAATAATTTATTGTGCTTTGGATAAGTATTATTAATGGATGAAGGAATTTTCTACCTTTGGGAAATTTGAAGAGAAAATATAAATTTTCATTTTTTGGTTAGGGTAAATTTGGAAGTTTTGGGATGTGGATTAATAATTTTTGGAACTGAAATTGTATATTCCACAACGGAATTGGAATTTCTTGAATGGCACCTATTTCAAAACTTGAGTACTCAAGGGATGAGACTATTGGACTAGCTCTTGTTAGATTATGAGAGAATTTCAGTAGATTGGCCGTCTTCAGAAAACTGTCTTTTCCAAACGGGGCGTCAGTCCTAGTAGTTGAATCGGGTCCTTAGCTAGCAATACGGTATCCATGGGGAACCGAAGGACAGATGTGGGACATCTACTCTATTTATATATGAGAGGGATGTAAGGGTATCCTCTCAGGAGGGATGTACACCTAACCCATTGTACTATTTTAGTATGGTTTATGTCAGGGTCATAATTGTAAATTATCGCAGATGTAAAATCTCGATACACAATATGGCTGGCGAATAATGAGTTCAAGATTTTACTTCAATGAACATTCACAACATTTAGTGATTGGAAATAATTTACTTGACAAAATTCTTTTCTAAATATTGTACTTGATCATGCGTATTGAATTTTCTCTCCCAATATTTGGTAATGAAATTTGAAATATAATGTTGGAATTTTCTTACTATTACAACTATTTGAATTCTTATATTCATGCATCATGCCTATGATTTTCTAATTACCATTTGCACATAATGGACTTGCTGAGATTATTTATAATCTCACACGTTTTTTCTAACCATGAATTTCAATATAGACTAATTTTATCAAGATCGAGTTCTGAAGATCGTTTTGTAATAGAATAGGGTCATAATACTTTATTAGTCCTACCCTACTTTGATTATATTTTATTTCTGCTAGTGAGGCTCAACTGTGGTGTGCCAAGTACTAAGGATTTATCTAGACTATAAATTTAAATTCCAACTTTGAGATCTATTCGAGTATTTAGTTTATCTTGTTTGCCTTTGATTATTTTTTCTCCCTGTTATAAAGACCCATGGTCCATAGGACAGGGTGACATCCCTAGCTATTTATGCCACTTAATAGGGGGTGTTACATAATAACTAGCTAATGTGATAATACTTTGTAAATTTAAATGTTCTATGTGTTAATGTGAATTTGTTGAGTATATTTATGCCTTAATTTCATATTATTTGAGCTTGAAATTTGAAGATTTGATATTCGGGATTGGTGAGAGTTAGATAGTGAGATCAGGATCACTTAACTTCATGATTATCTTGGAGGAATTTTATTGTGTATGAATTTAATTATAGGAAATTGATATATATTTATTATGTTCTAGAATTTGTTGGCGATCAAGGGTACAATCCACAAACTTAAGTTGGATTTTGCTATTTCTTGCTTGGATGTAAGGTAAGTCCCCACATTTCATGATTTCCTAAATCTAAGAATGCATGCAAGATATTTCAATCATGAAAAATGATTATACATCAATTTATATTTATTTGGAAGTCATTATTTATGAAATAAGTTATTTATATGAAAATCATTATTGAGAATGATTTATTTATAGAAGTGACATTTTTCCCATTATATGTGATCTTTGTTTTGAAATTATTATATTGGGAATATGTTGCTCTATTGTGAAACAAATGGAGAATTATTGATTATGAAAGGTTCAAATATGCTACAATTTTGGGAAATTGCATATACATGATCTGTTGGATATAAAATCTTGCATTATTTCTATTGAACATATAGAGTTTCAAATTCTCATGCGTAAATGAATTGGGAAATATATAGTATGTTTTTGAATCATTAGCTTCATATAATATAAAATTTATATATAATACTTATGAGCCATGTGTTTATGAAATCTTGGAATGGTTAAAATCTTGTGATTTGATTTTTGATTATATGGTGCATATTATATGAACATTTGGAATTATTTTGGAAATAAATTTTGTAAAGGTATTGAGCTTGTTTTTTGAAAAGGCATTGCATTAATCTATTCGTAAGGCTTGTGCTATGGTGATTCCTGAGTACTTGAAGGGACTTTGCACTTATACTAATTTGCGCAGGTTTGAGTACACTTTCTAGTTGGTGGTCACCTCGGAACTATAGTCTCTTTCCTCATGAGGTGTCAGTATATGGTGTTGAGTCATCCTTAACTAGTGATAGTACATTTTCCACTGGGAAAAATAGTGGTTGGACTTGGGACATCCGTAAACCTATTCGTGCTAGATTGGTGCACAATGATGATAGAAAATGTATGATTAATTGTGGTGGATACACTGAGTTAATCATATATTTATATTTATCATGTTCATAGGATTGAAATCCTATAGTATTGATGTTGTCGGTTAGACTGAGATCCTTCTAGGTATTATTACTGATGGGATGAGATCCTGTCGGCAAATGATATGAAGCTTTAATGCAATTTGAAATTTGATATTAGAAATGGGGATTTTGAGATATGTATTGTTATGTTTGGATCGTATGCTGCGATCATTATGGTAAAGCTCAATACGGTTATTGTGAATGATTTGAATAACTATGATCTTGAGAAAACAATCTATTCTTTCGAAAATAAAGTAAATGAAATATATATATATATATATATATATATATATATATTGGACATTGAAATCTTCCATGAACTATCTCGTGCATTACTTGTTGGAAGTATGAAATACTATTACTCCATATATGTTTTGATAAATTATCATGCATCATAAAAATGTTTATAGAAAATTTTCATAAGTCACACACAGGACTTACTAAGATTTTATCTCACACCAATTTAATTTATGTTTTATAGGGATTTTGCTTAAAAGCATGATTGAAGGAGTATTGTGGATATTATGTTTTGGAATTGATGTTTTGTATCAGGATATTTCACTCTATAGATGTTATTTGAAGATTGATTTGGATATTGGAGTTTACTATTAGTGGAGATGTTATTTTACTTTGGGATTTAACGTATTATTTACAAGACTTGGTAATATTTTTTTATTAGTCTTTTTCTTATCCGATTTGTCCTTTACTTAGTTTTCATTATAAAGACCCCTTGTCATTTAGACAAGGCAACATATGCAACCGTTCGAGCCCTACGACTGTGGGTTGTTATACTGATGCTTCGTTATCCCTCATTCATCTCATATATGAGATAACATGTGCTGATATAGTTAGAATATACAGCATAAGAGTCAACAAATAACAAATTATAAAAATCAACCTAAGAATTAGAACATTTGAAGCAAATGAAACATAACATAAAAGAAAAAAATGTGTTAAAAATAGAAAATGCTGAACTCAATCTTCTAATTCGTCTCATTTTTCATATTCAACAACATCCTTATCATGATCATAATTTAAATCCCAATCATACACAAATCCTTTTTTCGTTCACTTAAACTTTATTCCTTAATATCTAAAATGGGTTCTTGCAACTATACCATATCCATCTACCAATGACCTATATCTTCTAACACCTACTATAGTGATTAGTGACGACATCTATTTTTTCTACATCTTGTTGATATGTGTTTGTCAACTACAGGTGCATCTACAACATGACAGGGCTTAGATTTACATACTATCCACTAATTACTCTTTCATTTTTTTACATTCTAGATAGGGGGTGTAATACACTTGTTTAGCCTGGAGGTCAAAATAAAATGATCGAAACTTGGATACCTCCTCTTATAGTTAATATTAATAAGCTTATATTGAGAATGAGTCTTAACCCCCCAAGTAGGTGTTGGATCAAACTATTCACAAAAGAATACGATGATTTTTTTTTTATTTGGAGATACGAGAAATTGTACTTTGATTATTTCTTTCAACACACCATAATATTCACCACCCACGACACTGGTATAACTTGCTTTCACACAAACTCAATTATTTACTGTCTTCTTTCCCTTGCATTGTTTTTCAGTGTAAAATCAAAATCTATTTACAACGTATCCATTGAAAGAATGAACACATTTCAAGGGTCCTCATGAAAGATTTTTCAAGCACTGATTATCCATTCTATTTTGAGGGCCATGAACCTATATATATAAAAAAAAAAATCTTTTTGAGGGTGTTCGTTTTTTATTGTACAAAAAATTTGCCCAACAATTTTAAATCATATTTAGGGCCTATTTGGTAACTCAATTAAGCACTTAAAATTAATTAAGTACTTATTTTATTAAATACGTTTGTAACAGGTAATATTAAATACTTAATTAATTAAATGCGTTTGATAACAGATTTTTATTATCACTTAATTGATTACGATATACTAAATTCTATTATAAATTTTAAGTAAAATGAAATTTACTTGATTCTGAAGTCTGAATGTATTAAATACTCATTTAATTATTAATATTCTTTTATATTTAATCTAAATTGTAACAAAATATTATGTAAAAATGAATTATAATAAATTTAAACTTCATATTCAGATTTCAAATTTTATAATTTAGTCTCAGATTTCAGTTTCCAGAGTTTAGTAATTAAATATTTATATTTCAATCTTCAAATTTTAGTTTTATCAAACGAACCCTTACACGATCATTAAATCAAGCAACAAACTTTATGTCCTTTTGTTAACATCTTCGTTAGTTATATCAGGCAACAAAGAATACAAGCACGTCTTAAAATTTTTGTAATAGGATATTTGTCCAATTAATATATTTCTAACTTTTGATCAATCAAATTTACTTAATATACGGTTCTATCTCCTGGCAATTACGTAGTATGTAGTTTGTGGCAACTTTCTATTCTTACCCATATTTGTAAATAAAATTTTTCATATTATGTACTCCATCCATTCACCAATAACTGACCCAATTATAAAAATTACGCATTTTAATGAATTGTGAAATTATATAAAAAAAATGATTAAAATGTCCATTACTTCCTTACAAAATTATGCTAAGGGTAAAATTGGAAACAATATAATTAAATACAATCTACATTTTTAAAATGGACAGCTATTTTTGGAAAAATTAAAAAGAAAATTAGGAAAATTATTTGTCAATGCATGGAGGGAACATATTAATCTAATACTCACTAATTAATAAGCATATGTTATAATGTATAAAAGCACACACACACACACACACACACACACACACACACACACACACACACCCCATAGAATACTAACAAAATGAAATTCAAACTCGATCTTTAATACAAATATAAGAAAATTGAATTAAGATGCAAACTAAAATTTATTTACAAAATTAATGATCTAAGTATTAGTTAGATATATTTATAAGTTAAAGCAAGTTAATTTAATTATATCAAATTTGAAAGTCATTTGTTTTATTTTATCACATTTTTTTTAGTAATACTTATAAAATAGTAATAAAAAGTAATGTATTTACAAATATAAGTATATATCAAATTAACGAACCAACCATTAAATTTATTAAAATCATTACTAAAACTATTGTGACTAAATTTGAAAAGAAATAGATAAAATTAAAACTACTTTTGATTCATTTTATTTTACTTCAAAAATTAAAATACAAAGCATAAATTGCAGTAATTTTAACCTCATACGACGGTTGTCAAAGCGTGATAGTTATACAAAATAGCCAAAATTTAATTAAAATTAACTATTATACCAAATACGACGGTTATAAAAACAGCCGTAATTGATAGAATAATACGACAATTATTTATAACCGTCGTATTAGGTCGAATTTTTATGATGGTCATGTCCAGCCGTCGTATTTGTTAAACCTAATAAGACGGTTATCCTCAAACCATTTGTATATACTGGTCTAATATGAAGGCTTTAGAACCGTCGTTAAAGGTCTTCAATTACGACGGTTTTACGTTTGTCGTAATTGTTGGGTTTTTTTTTTTTTTTTTGTAGAGAAGGTACTTTGTTTGCTGAGCATTGCGCTTTGATTCCAATCTCTGAAGCCAGATCGAGGGCCTCCTATGGGATGGATCTAGGTACATTGTGAGATAAATGAAAGTAGTTGAGAGGGTCAATAAAGGATTCACCACTCCTAATAGTAGGGGTGAATATCTCACGGCCACTTGTAGGAATTACTACTCAAGAAGTCCTTGGCCAAGGCGACTGTGTATTGGAAACAGTTCTAATTGATACACATCTAGAGTAGTGGGTTCCTGGTACAAGTATTATTATATTCGGGCCAAAATTAATATATATATTTATATTTTGGAGGGAGTTGGTACTAATTCTGTACTCTAGACCGAATGAGATAATGTATGGTGAAAGGAGTTAATTGTACTATAGTTTGTTATTGAAGGGTTCATGTCAAGCCAGTTGACTTCCTGGACTCTTGGGTAGTCATGATGTGTTGCTAGATACCGCTCATGATTTGCGGAATATGGGTTTATTAATTGATGAATTAATAAACCAATCTTGATAAGAATTAATATGTTAATTCTAATTAATTATGAAATATTAATCTCAAAGACGTTTGAATTAATTCATGTTCGCTACCAATTGACTGAAAAACCTAATAGGTCACACACAATAGAGGATTATATACTAAAGATGTTATTTGATAACATAGTGGGGTTAATTGCGAGAAAGAGAAGTTGTTGTGGAGAAATTATAATTAGTTATAATTTATGGGCTAAATTATAATTGTGAGAACTTAACGGTTCCAATTACAATTAAAGAATTCTTAGATAGAGTGTTTTCAGTAGGGTTTTCGTGATATATGTGAGATATACGTGATACCTATTTGGGAAAGCTATTCATGGCAAACAACATCCTCAAAAACCTTCTCTTCTTTTCTCTTTCTATCGTTGTTCTTCTGCAAATGAAAAAACAAAAACCCTAGCCGCCTTTTTGGTTTTCTGCTAGCACAGAAACATCTTGGTGCTTGAGAGTGACCCTCGTATGGACTACTGTTAGAGGTGATTGCGTATTGTGATCACAGAGGCACAACAATCAACCTATTTGTGATCCATTGGAGTCAAGGGGATTGTTGGATCGTGCCACAATCGTTAGACAAGAAGGAAAATCTTTGTTTTCAGATGCTCAAATACAAGGGAAAACCGTTACCTTTGTTACTTGTTAAACTTGTTTTAAATCACATACTTGTGATCTTGGGTTTTGGATTTCTTAGTTTCCGCCATAATAATCGTTATTGTGATTAGAAATCCCATTAGTGGTATCAGAGCCTTCCTGCAATGTGTTTTCTAATGGGTTTAATCCTTGCTGTGAATTGTTCCAAGCATGTTCTGTGACTGAAAAATATTTTCAATGGTGCGATTAAGTCTCTAAAATATGTTTTCTACTAACTTTTTTTTCTATGTTTGAAAACGTTTCGTGCATAAGATAAGAGTTAAAAAGAAATTGTTTCTGAGACTGGGTTCTGTATGAAGAGTTTTTTGTTTTGTTATCTTCGATGAAAATGTGTTTCATTTTGACACAGAAATCTCTGTGGTTCTGGTTTCATTTATAAAAAACATTTTGGATGTTTTTGGATATGGAATTTGGTTGTGGGTTAAATCTGTAGTGCAGTATGCTTATGTAATTGTTACAGCATATTTCATTTTGGTCGAAAAAATGTTTCCAGAAAAGTGCTACAGGTTTTTTTTACAAAAAAATGTTTTCTGTGAACATGTGTTGCTGCCTTCCATTTCATTCTGTGAATTTAATTTTCTATTTTGATTTTGTTTAAACTAACAAATTGGTTGTTGTTTTGAGCTTCAAAATAGAAAACTTCTATTGAAAATTGTTCTCACTAAACTGTTGCAGAAGATGAAGGCTCTAGAAATTGTTTCTGGAATTTTTTTTTTTAAAAAAAAATTAGACTGCAGCCAGCACCGCCTTTGGCTCCTAACCGACGCCTGTTCTACTCTATTCCGTGACGTTCCAGCAAGCCCCAAATAATTTTTAAAATAGAATTTTGAAAGGGAAAAATCTCATTTGATGAGAGGCGGTAAAATAAAATTTTCTTTCAAGGGACCACCATTTTCGCTGCTAGGGACGGGACCTAACTCTATTTTCTCAAAATTAGTTTTGAGACAAATAATTTTATTTTTCCAAAATAATGATTTTAAAATTTTAAAATTAATGTATTTTCTAAAATATTGATTTTAGAATTTGTTTTATTTTTCCAAAATAGTGATTTTGGAATAATAAAAATTATATGTTTATTTTGTTTAAGCATAATTAATGGCATGGTGGATGGTTATGGACTAAAACTAATTATATCTATTCATGCATTTTACAATTTTGGTTTTTTATGAAATAGGGCCTGCGTGTCCTGTCTTTTCTAGAATTCTTGTGTAATTCTCTTCTCATCTAACTCCCCTCGAATGTAACTCGAGGTTTTCTCTCTTTAGGAAATTATGCAATTAGTTTACATAGGTTAGATAGGAGTAGAATTATTTTATTTTGGAGATGACAACCAAAACAAGGTGAGAAGGTAAGACCTTCTACTTAAATCATGCATGAACACATAGGGTTAACTATATTAATTTCTTTTATAGCTTAAAGAAATTAATTTAGAGAAAAGTCCATAACCATACCATGTAATCGCTTTATTACCATGATTATCAATTTTGTGATTTATTAATTTTTATGTATGTTATTTGTTGAGATCACTAAAAGGATGAAATCCCTCAATTAATATTAAATTTAATTCCTTCCATTAATATAGTAAGAACAAGAGTCCTTTTTTGAGACCAAGTTATTGGGCAAACCCAAGCCTACTCGACATTGGGCATGTTCAAGCTATGGAATTAAATTCCTGATTAATGGGTTAGGTTTAACTAAATTCTTTATCCCGGTTGGGCAAACTCAAGCATAAAGAAATTTAAAGGAAAAGTTGGGGTAGCCCAAAAGGCTTTAAGATTAAAAGATGTTTATCACTCAATGATCCGGTAATTACATACGAAGTAATTGGTATTGGATACCTACCAATGAACTCAATGGTGGCTTGTTGGGCAAACCCAAGGTTATTCTTGAGGAATTTGGATACCGATCCACTAAGAAAGCTTCCAACGGGGTTTCCCAAATCAGTAGTGGGGGCTATCGGTTTGAGTAAAATAGTGGAGTAAAAATGTGTTTAATTAAAGTCCTAACTATTTGCATTTCATGTGCATATACAGTACCTAATCCTCTCCATCTTTACATCTAGGTCACTTGCATCATGTCTACAAACTTAAACCTACATAGCAGTTTGGAAACCAACAAGTTAACCAAATCAAACTACCTCGACTGGTATAGAAACTTGAGAATCATTCTCAAGTTGAAAAAGTTGCTCTACGTGCTAGGTGCTCCTATTCTGCCACCACCAGCTCAAGATGCTCATGCTGATGAGCATGCTATCTACAAAAAGCACAAGGAGGATAGTGATACCGCATCGTGTATTATGCTGGCATCCACGACTCCCGAACTACAGAAATAGCACGAGCATATGGATACTCAATCGATTATACTACATCTTCGAGAACTGTTTGACGCCCAAGCCAAAATGAAAGATACGAGATCTAGATTCAACTATTTTGTTGCAAAATGGCAGAGGGTTCTTCTGTGGCCACTAATTGGCTGAAGATGCTGGGCTTAATAGAGAAGCTTGGATCGCATGGGTTTGTGATGGATCATGACTTAAGTATTAACTTAATTTTACAGTTTTTACCTAATAGTTTCTTACAATTTGTGATTAACTATCAAATGAACAAGATTGAGTCTACTATTCCTGAGTTGATCAATCTTCTCAAAACTATGGAGTCCTCTATGAAGAAGGATTACAATGCAGTTTTAATGGTAGAATCTTCTTTTTATAAGAAGAAAGTTCAAAAGACGAAGAGGAAGGCTCCCATGAAGCCCAAAGGCAGTGTGAAGAAGAAGGACACTGCTACCAAGGGCCCATGCCATCATTGTGGCAAGATGGGCCACTGGAGGAGCAACTACAAGGCCTACTTAGAGATTGTTAAGGACAAGAAGCAGAAGGAGAAGCTTGCAAGCACTTCTACTTTTACTCTGAGTATGTTTATAATTGAGATAAATACTGCCTTTAGAAATGAGATATGGGTATTAGATACCAAATGCGGATCTCATTTGTGCAATAACTTGTAGGGACTAAAGGGCAATAGAAGGCTAGAGAAAGGCAACATGGACCTACGTTCTGCAAATGGGGCAAAGGTTGTTGCATATGCTATGCGGACATACGAGCTGAACCTGCCTTTGGGATTAGTTCTAGAATTACAAAACTGTTATTATGTACTAGTTTTAATGAAAAACATTATCTCAATTGCGTGTTTAGACTTAAATGGATTTTATTTGATATTTAAGAATAAATGTTGTTCTTTTTCATTGAATGATATTCATTATGGTTTAGCAACTCTAGTTAATGGTTTATATGTTCTAGACTTAGATAATCCAATACTCAATATAAATAATAAGAAACCTAAAATAGATAAATTTAACACCTCTTACTTATGGCATTGTCATTTAGGCCATGTAAACAAAAATTGTGTTTTTATGTTACATAAAATTGGTGACTTAGGATCATTTGATTATGAATCATATGGCACATGCGAGTCTTGTTTACAAGGTAAAATGGCTAAAACTCCTTTTTCAGGAAAAGGAGAACGGGCTAAGGAGTTATTAAAACTCATACATTCTGATGTATATAGCCCAATGTCAATACAAGCAAGAGGAAGTTATAACTATTTCATAACCTTTATCGATAATTTCTCACAATACGGGTATTTATATTTAATGAAATACAAATGTGAGGCATTTGATAAGTTCAAAGACTTCAAGAATAAAATAGAGAAACAACTTGGCAAAAGCATCAAGACTCTAAGATCTGATCGAGGAGGAGAATACTTGAGCCAAGAGTGTCTTAGTTATTTTAGAGATAATGGGATATTATCTCAATGGACTTCGTCACATACACCTCAACATAACGGTGTATCTGAGAGAAGGAATCGAATCCTTCTAGACATGGTATGGACTATGATGGCTTCTGCAAACCTACCAAAATCATTTTGGGGGTATGCACTAGAGATTTATGTTTATATACTAAATAGAGTTCCGACAAAATTGGTTGATTCTACCTCATTTGAGATGTTCTTTGGTAAGAAACCAAAGTTATCTCACTTGCGAGTATATGGTTGTCCTGCATTTGTTAAAAGGCCACAATCAGATAAATTTGACAGTAAATCTGACAAGTGTTTGTTTGTGGGATATCCCAAAGAATCTTTCGGATATTACTTCTACCTACCCTCTGAAAATAAAGTGTTTGTTTCAAAGCATGCTATCTTCTTAGAGAAGGAGCATATGCTCAAAGGGGATGGTAGGAGTAAAATTGAACTTAGTGAAGTTCACGAAGATCAAATAAATAAGGATTAACCGTCTGATCCCACATCTATTGAGAGAATAAATGAACCTTCTACTACACAAGAACCTCGTAGGTCTAGTAGGATACGTGTGGCACCTGAGAGATATAGATTCTCATTAGTGACCACAATGATATATTGCTCATAGATGAAGATGAGCTTACTACCTACAAGGATGTTTTAAACAGTTTAGAATCTGGCAAATGGCTTAAGGCTATGAAGTCAGAGATGGATTCCATGTATGACAACCAAGTATGGACTTTGGTTGATCTACCCAAAGGAATTACACCTATTAGGTGCAAATGGGTTTTCAAGAAGAAAACGGACATGGATGGTAATGTAGTTACCTATAAAGCATGACTAGTGGTGAAGGATTATCATCAACAACATAGTATTGACTATGACGAAACCTTCTCGCCAGTATCCATCAGGATACTCTTAGTCATTACTGCTCATTATGATTATGAGATTTGGCAAATGGATGTGAAAATAGCTTTCCTAAACGGAAATCTGATTGAGGAAGTATATATGACACCACCTGAGGGTTTCACATCCAATGATAGCACAAAGGTGTGTAAGCCGCAAAGGTCCATTTATGGACTTAAGCAAGCTTCTAGGAGTTGGAACATTCGTTTTGATGAAACAATCAAAGAGTTTGGTTTCATTCAAAACATGGATGAGCCTTGTGTATACAAGAAGGACAGTGGGAGCGCAATCATGTTTCTTATTGCTTTATGTAGATGACATATTACTAATAGGAAATGATATACCTGTCTTGCAAACGGTTAAAGTTTGGTTGTCCAAACAATTCTCCATGAAAGACCTTGGTGAAACAACCTATATTCTTGGAATAAGAATCTATAGAGATAGATCTAAAAGGTTGCTAGGTTTTTCACAATCTATATACATAGATAAAGTGGTAAAGAGGTTTAGCATGGATCAATCCAAAAAGGGATTCTTACCCATAAAACATGGTGTAAGTCTTTCAAAATCGATGTCTCCCAAGACACAAGTTGAAAAGGATTACATGAGTAAGATTTCATATACTTCGGTAGTTAGATCTATCATGTACGCTATGATATGTACAAGGTCCGATGTATCTTGTGCTCTCAGTTTGACGAGCAGATACCAATTTGACCCTAGTGAGGGTCATTGGGCGGCTGCAAAGAACATCTTTAAGTATTTACGAAGGACTAAGGATGTGTTCTTAGTATATGGAGATAGTGATTTGAAAATAAAAGGGTATACTAATGCAATTTTCAATCTGACAAAGATGATTTCAAATCACATTCTGGCTACATGTTTATGTTGTGTAGAGGGTAATAAGTTGGAAGAGTTCCAAACAAGAGACTATTGCCGACTCTACGACATAAGCTGAATACAAGCAGCTAAGGAGGCCGTTTGGATCAAGAAGTTTGTGACGAAACTGGGTGTGGTTCCGAGCGTTGTTGGTCCAATATCTCTGTATTACGACAACAACAGAGCCATTGCACAAGCAAAAGAGCCACGGTCTCACCAACGATCCAAACACGTACTACGACACTATCATCTAATCCGGGAGATCATAGATAGGAATGATGTAAAGATAGAGAGAATTCCCATAGATGAGAACATAGCTGACCTGCTTACAAAAGCACTATCCCAAAAGAAACATGATAGGCATGTGGAGTCATTCGGTAATAGATATATAAATGATTGGCTCTAGTGCAAGCAGGAGTTTGTTAGTGTTATGCCCTAGAGGTAATCATTCGTACATTGTATATGACACATTTTATTTTAATAAAAGGCATTATTTATCTTACAGTATCTTTTGTTTACTTTTGTGTAAAATAACTGTTAGATAAAGTCCGTAGTACAATACTATGTTATGGAAATCATGATAAAGATCATGATATGAGATTCCTACTACACTATATAGTGTTAGTACTTAAATAGTCCCTAGTCATAGTATTAATGAGATAGGACATCATTAATGCGTTAAGACTAGCATGTGTTAGACTTCCTGAATTGATCAGGCGGTGTTTCTCATATCCGTGAGTATTAACATACTTAAAGTTAATACGTGGATACTTGTTAATAGAACAAGTACATTGGATGACCTAGCTATGAGATAATCACATGGATAACTATTTAGTGCCAGTGATATAATCTTAATATAGCAAACGTGCAAGTATCCTTAGACTTGAGATCTCCAAGGTACTTTGTTTGCTAAGCATTATGCTTTGATTCCAATCTCTGGAGCCAGATTGAGGGCCGCCTATAGGATGGATATTGGGTACATTGTGAGGTAAACGAAAGTAGTTGAGAGGGTCAATAAAGGATTCACTACTCCTAATAGTAGGGGCAAATATCTCACGGCTACTTGTAGGAATTACTACTCGAGAAGTCTTTGGCCAAGGAGACTATATATTGGAAACAGTTCCAATTGATACACATCTAGAGTAGTGGGTTCCTGGTACAAGTACTATTATATTCGGGCCAAAATTAATATATATATTTATATTCTGGAGGGAGTTTGTACTAATTCTGTACTCTAGACCGAATGAGATAATGTATGGTGAAATGAGTTAATTGCACTATAGTTTGTTATTGAAGGGTTCATGTCAAGCCAGTTGACTTCCTGGACTCTTGGGTAGTCATGATGTGTTGCTAGATACCGCTCATGATTTGCGGAATATGGGTTAATTAATTGATGAATTAATAAACCAATCATGATAAGAATTAATATGTTAATTCTAATTAAGTATGAATTATTAATCTCAAAGACGTTTGAATTAATTTATATTTGCTACCAATTGACTGAAAAACCTAATAGGTCACACACAATAGAGGATTATATACTCAAGATGTTATTTGATAACATAGTGGGGTTAATTGCGAGAAAGAGAAGTTGTTGTGGTGAAATTATAATTAGTTATAATTTATGGGCTAAATTATAATTGTGAAAATTTGATGGTTCCAATTACAATTAGAGAATTCTAATTGTTTTAGAATTCTCAGATGGAGTGTTTTCAATAGGGTTTTCGTGATATATGTAAGATATACACGATACCTATTTGGGAGAGCTATTCACGACAAACAACATCCTCAAAAACCTTCTCTTCTTTTCTCTTTCTCTCGTTGTTCTTCTACAAATGAGAAAACAAAAACCCTAGCCGCCTTTTTAGTTTTCTGCTAGCACAAAAATATCTTGGTACTTGAGAATGACCCTCGAGGTGATTGCGTACTGTGATCACAGAGGCACGACAATCAACTTGTTTGTGATCCATTGGCATCAAGGGGATTGCTGGATCGCGCCACAATCGTCAGACAAGAACGAAAATCTTTTTTTTTTCAGACACTCAAATACAAGGTAAAACAGTTACCTTTGTTACTTGTTCAACCTGTTTTAAATCACATGCTTGTGATCTTGGGGCTTGGATTTCTTAGTTTCCACCACAGTAATCGTTATTGTGATATAGAAATCCCATCAACGAGGAGGTTTCTTAAGAAGGTTTTAAGGAAGAAGAAGAAGGCTTACTTCTCTGTGAGTGGTTTCTTTTTCTCTTCTTTGTAATTTATTGACAATTTGATTTTTTTTAATTTTAATTGTATTTAGAGGATATTTTTGGATTCATGACTTTGTATTGATTTTAGTTCTTTAATCAATTAATTATTGTTTTTGGCATTTGATTACTTGTTGGTTATTGATGCATTTTCTTCTAATTGACTTGGGAAACGATGTTAGAAGTTTATTGTATTGATTTCATATTTGTTAAATCTTAATGGTTTTGGAAAACGAAGTTAAGATTAAAGTACCTAAGTGATCAAAGATTAATTGATTTCACCTCGAGCAAATGGTTATTGACTAATTTTATGTTTATGAGGAATTAAGTTTAATACATCTTTTGGCTATTTTATTCCGATTGGAAAATTTGTTAAATTAATCGAGTGATAGTGATTCCATGGATTTGGAAAAAAAAGTGGAGTCTACATAAGTAAGTTCATGACTTGGGAAATGATTGGATCTTGCTTAAATTCCTTCATGGTGCCAAGATGATAATTAATTGTGATAAGTGCTAATCAATCATTGTTATGTCTTTGAGGATTTCTATGTATTTACATGTCTTTTCTCCTTATTCTTACTTCTTGATAATCCTTGTGACTTGTCTTGTGTGAACTTAGTCTATTCAGTAGTATATTAGGTTAGTGTTTTATTTATCTCTTCTTATTTTATTGGCTAAGCAATAAAGATTTGGATAAAGTAAGGTGGGAGCTTAAGTTTTCGTGGATTCAATACTTGCTATTCCCTATACTATACAATGGGTATACTTGCATGTATATATGGTTTTAGTGGTTGACATTTTAATCAAAACTTAATTAATTGTGTAATTTGTTGGTAATATTTTTTACCCTAAAAAATGTGCATCAAGTTTTTGGTGACGTTGCCGGGGATGGGCACTATTGAAAACACTCGAATCTTGTTGATTTAACTTTTGTTGTATTTGTATATATTACTAACTTTTGTGTTTAGGTAGTTTGTGAATATTTATAATTTGTGTAATTTTCTTTTCTTTATTTTTCTGTTATTTTTGTTTGTTTTTATTTTTATTTTCATTTTGATTTATATTCTTCTTTGAGTCTAAGATTCAAAATATCATCATGGACAATTATTCATGGGCACAACGTCAAAGAAGTTATAATGATGATTCGTTGGCAAGGTTGCAAGCTCGGATTAACACTTTTAGTGAGACGTTACTTGAAGCTTCAATCAAATCCTTTGCTGTCAACATAAACACGTCCATTATGTGGCATGAAGAAGCATCCCAACGTATGAGCCATCAGAGAACACAAATAGCCAAGTTCGTTTAAGATGCCATAAAAGCCCATACACTCGAACAAGAGAATCCCCAAGTAAAGAAAGGAGGATATGAGGAACAATTTCCTAATATGGAAATGGAGGTATTTGATTCTCCTTTATGTGTTAATAATTCTAATATCTCTTTATCCTATGATTTCTTTGGTTCCTCTCCATTCTTGGAGGACAATGGTCTAAATGATGATATATGGAGTTTAGCATATCTCATGAAGTTAGATTTATCCATGATTTATCATAAGAAGTCCTTGAGAATGGTGGTAATTTCTACCCTTCACCCCATTCAAAGGGAGGTAACTTAGTGTTTGTAGACTATAATTTGAAAAGCAAGAATTTCTTGATCCCGTCTTTTTTAAGGGGAGTTTCATGTGAGAAATTTTTTGAAGGGATAATTGGTGATTCTCATGTTTACACACTTTTTAGATATAATTTACATCTTTGTGTTGAAAACTTGATTTTCATGTCTAAAAAAGTGTTATGGAAGGGGGGTCATGCATGTATATTCATTGCAACTAATATTCTCCATGAACCCTCTATTTTTTAAAACCCTCTCTTATTTCTACTTTCATCATGCCTACTTTTTTCAATGAGCTCTAATTTCTTTTACAAAGCTTTGATGAGAAAGCATGATGAGTGAAAAGAGTTTATCTCTTTGTCTTAGGTTGGGTTTTCTTTAGCCAGATAAGTGCTTTTTCCCTCCCTAAATAAGGAAAATATTTTTTATCTTATGTTTGGAGGAGTGAGTCGTGTCTTTACTTACTTTCTTAGGTTTTTTAGTTTATTTTCTTTTATTTAGGTATGTCTTTCTTTTGTTCATATGTTCCTTATTCTTTTATTTGTGTTTTCTTTTGTAGGTTTGAATAAAGTCTTTTTGAGTAAGCTTTTCTATTCTTCTCCAAGTTTTAACATTTATTGGAGCCTTATTGCATTTGGGGAATATTACTTAACTCTATCCTTCCTTTAATCATTTTTGGTCCCTTTGGAGGTGTTTTTTTTTTTTTTTTTGGTTAATTTTTTGACCAATGAGGACATTGTTTAGTTTAAGTGTGGTGAAGTGGTTTGGTAATATTCTTTGCCCAAGTTTTTATCAATCATCTTGGTGTTTTCTTGGTGTCAAGCTACTTCGGAAAAATTTTGCTAAATTTTGATTTTGAAACTTTGAAGAAATTTGAATGTTTGAAAATTTTGGAGTTAAATTTAATTTATTTATTTATAATGGAGTTGTGATTTTCTTTTTACCTTTGGATATAGATTTGTCAATCATTATGGTTTGATTTTTATTAAAAGGTATACTTGTGTATTAAGTTGGATTTTGCCAAGTCTTGAGAATTTAAGTTAACCTTGGTTATATTTGATATTTGAGTTTTGTTTTATTCTTGTATATGGATGATATAATGAAATATTAGACGAGTTGTTGATTAATTCTTGTATTATAGATTTAAAGTTTGCTTGACTTTGAGTTGTAAATAAGGAGTGTAAGGAAATAAAATTTAAAAAAAATTGAGTGAAAAGGAAAGAATGTGAGTTGAAAAAGATTGCTTTCATCTATTGAGGAAAAAAAAAAAAGGGGGAGACATTTTGCTGAAAAGGGGGCCAATATGGTGAGTGGAAGAGAAGAAACAAAGAACTATCACACTCTTTTGAGGCTATCCCGAAGGCAAGAAAGTAAGGAAAGAAAGAAGAAAGAAAAAGAAATTGCTGAAAAAAAAATGTATAATGACTATAAGGGGGCCAATACGGTGTGTGAAGAGAAATTCATTCACTTAAGGCTATTAATTCCCAAAGTCATTGAAAAAAAGAGTGGAGTGTTTTCCTTGTTTCACTAACCCGAGTTGTGCAAATTTGAGTTTATAATACTTGAATTGGTTAAATGGCTTGACTTGTATGATTTATATTATCTGTGTTTTTGCTTGAGGAGTAGGATGATTTTCTTGTAGTAGATATAAACTTGTTTAACTTAATTTTGAGGGCCTTGGGATTGTTTGATTTAATACATGAGTTTGCAAGGTTTTGAAAGGGTTGAGAGAATGACGAATTTATGTTTAAGGTTGGAAGAAGGTTATGTCCATATTATGGATGAATTTGCTAAGGAAAATTTTGCGAAATTATTTTGTCTTGTTCTAAATGCTTAGTGTTCAATTCTTGTTTACTTGGGGACAAGCAAAAGTTCAAGTGTGGGAATATGTGATAGGGATGAAAATCATCACTATTTTTCTAGTTATTTGAGATTAAATTGAGATACTTTTGTTGTAATAACTAGACATATTCCATCCTATTTGACAATTTGCTTGTAAAAAGTGTTTTTGATAAATTTGTGCAGATTTAAGTGAATTTTGAGCAAAAAGTGAACGATTCTAGATTAGATTCGGTGCCAGGTCTAGTTTAGACACCAGGCACCAGCTTTGTTTTGGAAAAGTAGCAATTTTGAGGAAAAATAGATTGGTACCACCGCTAGGTAGGTCGAATGGACCCGGTGCTAGGTTCATTATGATCAGTGTCAGCAAATTTTCCTTTTCCAAGAAGATTTTGGCAATTTCAGTTTGATTCTTTTGGGAACTCTTTCAACCACAAAAAAGGACTCATGTACACACTTTTTGGCAATTAGAACACCTATAAATACAAGAAAATAACATCTCTAAATTAGTTTTCACCTTTAGGATTTGCAAACCCATAGGAAACTTCTAGAGAAATACCAAGATTTAGGAGGAACAATGGAGAATTCTTGGTGAAGAAGAGGAGGTTGCTTAAGAAGGTTTTAAGGAAGAAGAAGAAGAAGGCTTACTTGTTTATGAGTGGTTTCTTTTTCCCTTCTTTGTAATTTATTGACAATTTGAGTCTTATTATTTTAATTGTATTTAGAGGATGTTTTTGGATTCATGATTTTGTATTGATTTTAGTTATTTGATCAATTGATTATTATTTTTTGTATTTGATTACTTGTTATCATTGGTTATTAATGTGTTTTCTTCTAATTAACTTGAGAAATGATGTTAGAAGTTTATTGCATTGATTTCGTGTTTGTTAAATTTTAATGGATTTGGAAAACAAAGTTAAGATTAAAGAACCTAAGTGATCAAAGATTAATTGATTTTATCTCGATTAAAGGATAATTGGCTAATTTCATAGTTATGAGGAATTAAGTTTAATGCATCTTTTGACTATTTTATTCTGATTGGGAAATTTACTAAATTAATCAAGAGATAGTGATTCCATGGATTAGAAAAGAAGTGGAGTCTACATAAGTAAGTTCATGACTTGGAAAACGATTGGATCTTACTTAAATTCCTTCATGCTGCCAAGATGATAATTAATTATGATAAGTGCTAATCAATCATTGTTATGTCTTTGAGGATTTCTATCTATTTACATGTCTTTTCTCCTTATTCTTACTCCTTGATAATCCTTGTGACTTGTCTTGTGTGAACTAGGTCTATTCTGTAGTATATTAGGTTAGTGTTTTATTTATCCCTTCTTATTTTATTGGCTAAGCAATAAGGATTTGGATAAAGTAAGGTGGGAGCCTAAGTTCTCGTGGATTCAATACTTGCTATTCCCTATACTATACAATGGGTATACTTATCCGTATATGTGGTTTTAGTGGTTAGCATTTTAATTAAAGCTTGATTAATTGCGTAATTTGTTGGTAATATTTTCTATACTAAAAAACACGTATCATACATCCATCACAATGTTAAGCACATTATCATATATATTTTCTCACTGCGCATCACATCTATATTATGTTGTATGAGATTTATTTTCTAGTATGGCAAATTCTAAGATATACTTTATTTTGCTCAGTTCTGGTGATGCGTAAGATTTAAGTGCAGAAAAATCATAAAATTTTAGGTCCATCCCTAACCAAGTTTTAATTAAAACATTAATTGCCACATTATACATATAAGTAAGTATGCTCATCGCAAGCATAGTATAGAGAATTAATGAGTACCGATCTTCAAGGAACAACTACCATTAATTACCTATCAACATTCATTGTTTAACCTATCAACTAAATTGATAAAGAAATCAAAATAAAAATAAAAACAAAATATATACACAACTCTTGGGGAGAAAAACATATAATTAAATAGTTATTCTAAAAAACTTGACATGAATTATCTAATACTTATCATAACCAATTATTATCTTAGCATCATGCAGGAATAAAAATAGAAACCACTTCTCTCCTAATCCATGGAATCACTATTTCTTGATTAAATTAATAGATTTCCCAATCAAACTAACATAAACAAAGAAATACATTAAACTTATTCCTCCTCAATTTCCATATACTCTAGGTAATATAAATATGAAATTAGCCAATAACCTTATAATCTAGATAAAATTAACTAACCTTCAATTACTTAGGTTCAATTATCAACCTTTTTTCCCAATCCAGTTAAGATAACAAATATATAGAATTGATTAAATTGAACTTAATCTGACTTCATTTTTCAAGTCCATTAAACATAAATTCAACTCCATCAATCTATCGAATAAAATTAGGTAATCCAATACCAAGAACAATATTTGATTGATCAAAGATTAAATAAATTACAACATCATGAATCCCAAAATAGTACTTAATTACAATTAAAAAATTAATCTCACTATTGTCAAAGAAAAAGAAAACAAAGGAAAGAGATAGGTACTCATAGACAAGCCCTTCAATTTCTAATGAAAACTCCTTTAAAATCAATGCTCTTGAGTGGTAAATTTCTCTAGAGAAAAATTGCATGATTACACTCTAAGTATTTGTCTAACTCTCCATGTATACACACCCTTTTTTAACGTGAATAGACAATATTTATAAGCATACAAATTTCATAAAAGCGTTACAATACAAAAGAAGTAACTTCCTAATAGGATTCTTGAAATTCTATACAATTTCACTGAAGTCACCAATTTAATTGCACTGAGCCGCAATTTGCTGAAGTTGAATTGCTACCGAAGCCAATGAAGACTCCAAGCCAAGCCAAGCATTCTTTTCTTTCTTTCCTCCTATCAAAGCTTACTGAAGCCATCCAAGCCAAGCTATAAATTCCCTTTTCTTTTTCATTTAGCCGATCCCGAGCCCAAGCTGTGAAGCTATGCATTTTTCCTTTCCGAGCCATCGAACTTATTTCTTTCTTTCTTCTTGAAACTGGTTCACCTAAGCTAATGCAAATCGAGCCTGAGCTGCGGCTTTTCCTCTCTTTCTTCTAAGCCGCGGGACAAGTACATCCTTTCACAACTGCTTTCTCTTTTTTTTTCTTTTGTTTGTTTAGTGACCATGAAGCCACCCACAAGCCACAACTTTTCTTTCTTTCTCCTTTTGCTGAGCTGTAGTTCGGCCTTTCTTGTTGAATCTTCCCGCGGCCCACGTACATCCTCCCTAGGCTTCTCTCACATTCTACACTCAATTAGGCCACGGCATATAATGACCCTTCCACTGTTGTATTGTTTTGTTTCAGTTGATCTCGGATTTCTCTATTTCTCATTCTTTCTCCAGACTTGGTCCTGCGCTGGGTCAGTCTTCTTGGGCTGGTGTTGGGTTTTTACTAAAATTCTTTAATTAAATTTTAAATTCACATATTTTCACATAAAATCACAGTAAAACATTTTTATAAGTGAAATATCAAATAAGAAAGAATATGACTAGTTATTACATCAAAAGTATCACAAAATATCATCAAATGACAAGAAAAATATATGTAAATTTAGGCCCTATCATATTCCCCCACACTTGAATCTTTGCTTGTCCCCAAGCAAAATGCTTAAAACGAAGCACACAAAATAAATTAGCTCTTCTCAAATTCATCCACAACAAAGTCATAATTTCTTTTCCAACATTAGATATAAATTTGTCATTCATTCAACCATTAAAAAAAAAAAAACTTTTGTAACTCATGCATTAAATCAAACATGTCAAGACCCTCAAAATTAAGTTAAATAAGTTTATACTTTAATCTAAGAAAATTATTTCACCCTTCAAGCCAAGACATAGATAATACGAATCATATAAGTCAAGTTATTTAACCAATTCAAAACTCATAGAATCAAATTTGCACAATTTTAAGTAGCAAAATAAGGAGGCACTTATTTTTTTCAATATGACTTAGAGAATTAGCCTCAAGAAAGTGGATTTCTCTTCAATAACCGTATTGGCCCCCTTTTTGTCATCAACATTTTTTCTTTGCTTTCTGCCTTCGGGGTAGCTTCAAGAGAGTGCACTGAACAACAATTACTACTTCCCTCCATATTGACCCCCTTTTTCAGTAGGAATTTTTCTCTTGTTTTTAATTATATATTTTTAAAGCAAGATAAGCATCTTTTTTTCAAATAAAACAAGCATTTTCTTTTGAAAAATAAATCTTTCCGCTCAATTTTTCATCTCACCAAAAGAAAATTGAACTATTTTTTCCAATTCTCACCATCCTTATTCACAACTCAAAGTTAAACAAATTTAGAAAATCATGAATCAAGAATTAATCAACAACTTTTCCTATATTTCATCACATTATCCATATCCAAACAAGAAGAGTAAAATAAAATTCAAATACTAAAATATAACCAAGATTAACTTAAATTCTCAAGACTTAACATATTCAACCTAATACACAATTTTACACCTATAAAATTCAACCAATTGAATGACAAATTATATCCATAGTGAAAAAGAAAACCATAAACTCTGCTTGTGAGCTCCACGGGCTCTGTCTGTGGTGTTCATTACCGGTCTCAAGCCTAGATAAAGGAGGAGAGTTGCGGTAAGGCTTGTGACGGCCAGCGTAAAATATAGTCACATCCATGACATGAACCAATCGATTGACTTTGTGGGGGCATTCTCTACTCAGTGACGCGTTGCACTTCCTAGACTCAGGTGTAGTGATAAATATGCAAGGGTTGCTAGGTCGTTGCCCGGAAGCAACGCACCGTGTCGGTCCCCAGATACAGTGTCAAATATGCAAGGGTATAGGGTAAAAAAGACAGTTTATA
The DNA here is from genome assembly GCA_026120185.1 of Voacanga thouarsii. Taxonomy (NCBI): domain Eukaryota; kingdom Viridiplantae; phylum Streptophyta; class Magnoliopsida; order Gentianales; family Apocynaceae; genus Voacanga; species Voacanga thouarsii. Next base: position 2,337,998 of record JANUWF010001100.1, on the reverse strand, counting down.
GGGATAGGATACGTCTAGTTATGGGGTATCTCAGACTCGTATCTTATACGGTGCAGCGGAAAATAAACGAGATACCATCCCAGGACCCGCCTATGTGTGAAAATGAAGACATAAAGATAATAAAGGTAATAACTTTTTACCTTTGTTTGATCAACCAAAGAACAAAGTTTCTTCTTCAAGTCGAGGCGCGATCCAGCAATCCTCTTGTGCAAACTCCACGTGGGTTGAACGTCTAACTATTATAACCACAGTGTGTGATTATCTCTAATAGTAATCCATACAGAGAAATACTCAAGTATCAAAATTTCCTGTGCTAGTAGAAAAAGATGGCGGCTAGGGCTTCTCCACATTTTTAGCAAAATGAGAGAGAGAGAGAGAGAGAGAGAGAGAGAGAGAAGATCGTGTGTTTTGTGACTCCTATTTTCGTGTGAATCACCCTTTTTATTAGGGTTTCGAGCATATCCAATATATGTTCCAAAATCCATTGAAAATCTGAAATTCTAAATTATTAGAATTTCTTAATTGTAATTGGAAATATCAAGTTCCCACAATTACAACTTGGACCACAAATTATAACTAATTATAATATGTCCACAACAACTTCTCTTTCTCACAATTAACCCCTCTATGTTATCAAATAACATCTTGAGTATATAATCCTCTATTGTGTGTGACCTATTAGGTTTCCCAATCAATTGGTAGCAAACATGAATTAATCTAAACGTCTTTGAGATTAATAATCCATAATTACTTCGAATTAATCCTATTAATTCTAATAAGGATTGGTTTATTAATTCATCAATTAATAAATCCATATTCCCAGATAATGAGCAGATCTAGTAACACATTATGGCCACCCAAGAGTCCAGGAAGTCAAGTAGCTTGACATGAACCCTTCAATAATAAACTTCAGTGCAATTAACTCCTTTCACCATACAATACCTCATTCAATTTGGAGTACGGAATTAGTACCAACTCCTTCCAGAATTAATTCTGGCTCGAATACAATAGTACTTGTACCAGGAACCCACTACTCTAGATGTGTATCAATTGGAATTGTTTCCAATATACAATCGCCTTGGCCAAAGACTTTCTGAGTAGTAATTCATATAAGTGGCCGTGAGATATTCACCCCTACTATTAGGAGTGGTGAATCCTTTATTGACCCTCTCAACTACTTTTGTTTACCTCACAATGTACCCAATATCCATCCCATAGGCGGCCCTCGATCGAGCTCCGAAAATTGAAATCAAAGTACAATGCTCAGCAAACAAAGTACTTTGGAGATCTCAAGTCTAAGGATACTTGCACGTTTGCTATATTGAGATTATATCACTAGCACTAAATAGTTATCCATGTGATTATCTCAAAGCTATGTCATCCAATGAACTTGTTCCATTAACAAGCATCCATGTGTTAACTTTGAGTATCTCAATACTCACGGATATAAGAACCACCACCTGATCAAATCAGGAAGTCTAACACATGCTAGTCTTAACGCATTAATGATGTCCTGTCTCATTAATACTATGACTAAGGACTATTTAAGTACTAACACCATCCAATGCAGTAGGAATCTCATATCATGATTTCTATTATGATTTCCTTAACACGGTGTTGTACTACGGACTTTATCGAACAGTTATATTACTTAAAGTAAACAAAAGAAACTGTAAGATAAATAATGCCTTTTATTAAAATAAAATGTGTCATATACAATATACAAGTGATTGCCTCTAGGGAATAACACTAACAAACTCCCACTTACACTAGAGCCAATCATTCATGTATCTAATACCAAATGACTCAACATGACAATCATGTTTCTTTTGAGATAGTGCTTTCGTAAGCGGGTCAGCTATGTTCTCATCCATGGGAACTCTCTCTATCTTTATTTCCTTATCTGCTTCAGAAGCGGCTATGTACCCAGCTTCTGTTGTAGAGTTGGCAACAGTCTCTTGTTTGGAAATTTTCCAACTTATTGCCCCTCTGCACAATGTAAACACGTAGCCAGATTGTGATTTGAAATCATCTTTGTCAGATTAAAAACTGGCATTAGTATACTCGTTTATTTTCAAATCACCTTCTCCACATACTAAGAACATATCCTTAGTCCTTCGTAAGTACTTAAGAATGTTCTTTACAGCCGCCTAATGACCCTCACCAGGGTTAGAATGGTATCTGTTCGTCAAACTGAGAGCATAAGATACATCAGGCCTAGTATATATCATAGCGTATATGATAGATCCAACTGTCGAGGCATATGGAATCTTACTTATGTGATCCCTTTCAACTTGTGTCTTGGGTGACATCGACTTTGAAAGGCTTACACCATGTGACATAGGTAAGAATCCCTTTTTGGATTGATCCATGCTAAACCTCTTTACCACTTTTTCTATGTATATAGACTGTGAAAGACCAAGTAACCTTTTGGATTTATTTCTATAGATCCTTATTCCAAGAATAAAAGTTGTTTCTCCAAGGTCTTTCATGGAGAATTGTTTGGACAACCAAATTTTAACCGTTTGCAAGATAGGTATATACTTTCTTATTAGCAATATATAATCTACATAAAGCAATAAGAAAATGATTGCACTCCCACTAACCTTCTTGTATACACAAGGCTCATCCATGTTTTGAATGAAACCAAACTCTTTGATTGTTTTATCAAAATAGATGTTCCAACTCCTAGAAGCTTGCTTAAGTCCATAAATGGACCTTTGCAGCTTGCACACCTTTGTGCCATCACCGGATGTGAAACTCTCAGGTTGTGTCATATACACTTACTCAGTCAAATTTCCCTTTAGGAAAACCATTTTCACATCCATTTGCCAAATCTCATAATCATGATGAGCAGCAATGGCTTGGAGTATCCTGATGGATTTCAACATGACTACTGGCGAGAAGGTTTCATCATAGTCAATACCATGTTGTTGACGATAACCCTTCACCACTAGACGTGCTTTATAGGTAATTAAGTTACCATCCATGTCCGTTTTCTTCTTGAAAACCTACTTGCACCCAATAGGTTTAATTCTTTTGGGTGGATCAATCAAAGTCCATACTTAGTTGTCGTATATAGAATCCATCTCTGACTTCATGGCCTCAAGCCATTTACCATATTCTGAACTAGTCAGAACATCCTTGTAGGTAGTAGGCTCGTCTTCATCTATGAGCAATACGTCATTGTGGTCACTAATGAGAAATCTATTTCTCTCAGGTGCCATACATATCCTACTAGATCTACGAGGTTCTTGTGTATTAGAAGGTTCATCTATTCTCTCAATAGATGTGGGGTTAGAAGGTTGATCCTCATTTGTTTGATCTTCATGAACTTCACTAAGTTCAATCTTATTCCCACTGTCCCCTCTGAGCATGTGCTCATTCTCTAAGAAGACGGCATGCTTCGAAACAAATAATTTATTTTTGGAGGGTAGGTAAAAGTAATATCCCACAAACAAACACTTGTCAGACTTACTATCAAGTTTGTCTGACTGTAGCCTTTTGACAAAGGCAAGACTACCACATACTCGCAAGTGAGATAACTTTGGTCTCTTACCAAAGAACATCTCAAATGGGGTAGTATCAACCGATTTTGTCGCAACTCTATTTAGTATACAAACAGAAGTCTCTAGTGCATATCCCCAAAACGATTTTGGTAGGTCTGTAGAAGCCATCACGGTCCGTACCTTGTCTAGAAGAGTTTGATTCCTTCTCTCAGAAATACCATTATGTTGAGGTGTATGTGGTGGAGTCCATTGAGATAATATCCCATTATCTCTTAGATAACTCAGAAACTCTTGGTTCAAATATTCTCCTCCTCGATCAGATCTTAGACTCTTAATACTTTTGCCAAGTTGTTTCTCTATTTCATTCTTGAAGTTTTTAAACTTTTCAAAGGCCTCAGATTTGTATTTTATTAAATACAAATACCCGTATCGTGAGAAGTCATTGATAAAGGTTATGAAATAGTTGTAACCTCCTCTTGCTTGTATTTACATTGGGCTACATACATCAGAATGTATGAGTTCTAATTACTCCTTGGCCCGTTCTTCTTTTCCTGGAAAAGGAGTCTTAGTCATTTTACCTAGTAAACAAGATTCACATGTGCCATATGATTCATAATCAAATGACCCTAAGTCATCAAGCTTGTGTAACTTAGAAACACGATTTTTGTTTGCATGGCCCAAACGACAATGCTATAAGTAAGAGGTGTTAGAGTTATCTATTTTAAGTTTCTTATTGTTTACATTGAGAACTGGATTATCGAAGTCTAGAACATATAAACCATTAACCGAAGTTACTAATCCATAATGAATATCATTCAATGAAAAAGAACAACATTTATTTCTTAAATATTAAATGAAATTCATATAAGTCTAAACACGCAACTGAGATAATGTTTTTCATTAAAACTGGTAAAAAATAACAATTTTGTAGTTCTAGAATTAATCCCAAAGGTAAGTTCAGCTCGTATGTCCCTACAGTAAGTGCAGCAACCTTTGCCCTATTTGCAGTTCGTAGGTCCACATCGCCTTTCTCTAGACTTCTACTGCTCTTTAGTCCCGGCAAGTTATTGCACAAATGAGATCCACATCCAGTATCTAATACCCATATCTCATTTCTAAAGGTAGTATTTATCTTAATCATTAACATACCTGGAGAAGAAGTAGAAGTGCTTGTAAGCTTCTCCTTCTACTTCGTATCCTTAATGGACTCCAAGTAGGCTTTGCAGTTGTGCCTCCAGTGGCCCATCTTCCCACAATGATGGCATGGGCCCTTGGTAGCTGTGTCAGGTAGCTGTGTCATTCTTATTCACACCACATTTGGGCTTCATGGGAGCCTTCATCTTCTTCTTTTTTCTTAAGAAACTTTATTCAACGGGAGTCAAACCTAAGTTCTGAGTGTAGGTAGCCTGGTGATTTTGAACGAAGAGGTTAACTGTGCATGGATTCATCGTATTCAGAAGCATGAAGTCCGAGATGCCCTTAAAAAGACGAGTCCAAAAAAAGCTGTAGGACCGGATGGTATACCAATTGAGGTTTGGAAGTGTTTAGGAGACATAAGTATTACATGGCTGACAAGTCTGTTCAACAAGATATATAAAGTTAATAAGATGCCTATAGAGTGGAGGCAGAGTACTCTGATTCCTCTGTACAAGAATAAAGGGGATGTTCAAGATTGTGCCAATTACTGTGGGATTAAATTCATGAGTTATACTATGAAGCTTTGGGAGAGAGTGATTGAATAGAGGTTACGGGGCATTATACAAATTTCAGATAATTAGTTTGGTTTTATGCCTGGGTATTCTATTATGGAGGTAATTCATTTATTACGGTAGATGATTGAATATTATAGGGAAAGAAAGAAAGATTTACATATAGTATTTATTGACCTGGAGAAAGCTTATGATAAGGTGCCTAGAGAAGTAGTTTGGTGGGTGTTGGCCAAGAAAGGTGTATCAATAAAGTATATTACTCTCATTAAAGATATGTATAAGGGAGCATGTACAAGTGTAAGGACTTGCGCCGGAGTGACTGCAGAGTTCCCTATTATTATCGGGGTACATCAAAGATCAGCGCTTAGCCCTTTCCTCTTTGCAGCCGTTATGGATGAGTTGACTTGCACTATACAGGAGGCTGTGCCATGGTGTATGTTGTTTGTGGATGAAATTGTGTTGATTGATGAGACTAGAGTCGGTGTAAATGCTAAATTGGTGTTATGGCGACAAACATCGGAATCCAAGGGCTTCAAATTAGTAGGGGTAAAACAAAGTATATGGAATGCAAGTTTAGTGGTAGTAGAAACATAGCCTAGAGTGTAACTTTGAAAGGTAGAGATATACCGTTAGATGATTGTTTCCGATATCTAGGATCTATTATTTAGAAATATGGAGAGCTCGATAGTGACGTTGCATACCAAGTTAAGGCGGGTTGGTTGAAATGGAGGAGTGTGACTGGTATTCTCTGTAATCGTAATGTACCATTGAATCAAAAGAGAAAGTCTTACAGGACAGCCGTAAGACCTGCTTTGTTATTTGGTACGGAATGTTGGGCAGGTAAAAGGTGTCATATTCAAAAAATAAAAGTAGCTAAGATGCGTATGTTACGGTGGATGTGGGGATATACTAGAAAGGATAGAGTTAAAAATGAGACCATTAGAAAAAAGGTGGGCGTGGCATCTATTGAGGAAAAGATGAGAGAAAGTCGTTTGCGTTGGTTTAGACATGTTCAGAGAAGATCGAGGGATGCTCCTGTTAGGACGTCGAAGAGAGTGAGGCAGGACAGGTTAGACAGAGGTAGAGGTAGGCCTAAAACGACATGGATAAAGGTGATTAGGAGAGATATGTCTTTGTTAGATTTAGATGAGAGTATGACGTTCGATAGAAGGAAGTGACGAGAGAGGATTCATGTGGATGACCACACAGTATCTGACGTTGGTTCATATAGCCGACCCCAAGTTACTTGGGATTAAGGCTTAGTTTGTTGTTGTTGAAAAAGGAAATCATAGCCTTATCATAGGCAAAAACAATTTCATACCAGTTTTAAAAAATTTGCAAAAATTTGCCCCAGTGTCTTAAGAAAATCCATTGAATCTAAAAAAGATACACTTGATAAAGTATTAAATCCCTCCCCCATACTTAAATTAGACATTTCTTCAATAGCCTAAAAATAGCACAATAAAGCATAACCAAGGGACCAAAAATATAAAGAGAGAAAAGAAAATAATACTCTCCAAGATAGATTAGGTCCAAAAAAAGAGAAGTTCTCCTTCAAAAAGTCAAAAGAAGTAGTGTCATCAATATAGGAGTTAAGAAACCTACAAAAAGAAAAACAAACATACCAAGTAAATCATAAAGAGGAATTGACAGAAAACAAAATAAAAGCACACGAAAAATTAAAGAAAAAGAAAAATAGAAAGTCGAAGCAATTAGGAACCCCCTGAAGTAGAGCCTCTAGATAGGCCTCCAAATTGTCCTCCAAATGGACCACTAAATGGGCAACCACAACCTCCAAATGGACCATGAGGTTGTTCTTGTTTCTCCCAATAATGTCGCTAATAATCCCATTGACTATCTTGATAGAGCCTTAGATTGCACAAAATATCATCTTGCCATTGTTGAGTATGCTCAATCCTCTCAAACCTTTGATCTTGCCTTACCTTCATGTCAGCTATGTCTACCATCATTCCAGCCATTTCGTCCCTCAAATGTTCTAAAGATGTATCAATATTGGCTAGAATGTTGTCACTAACACTTGATAGTCTCCCAGAATGCCTGTGTGGTTGGGAAGGTTCCTCGTCTTGCTCAACTTGAAGCTCAGGAATGCTAGTTTGGAGAACCTCCTTTGGCTTTGACCATGTAGATGTGGTAGTATTAAACTTATAGCTACAATGAGTTAGGACTTGTTCAGTAACCATATTGCACGAAATAGTAGGTTCCATAAGTTCATTCTCTGTAGAAACATCAAAAGCATTCAAAACCTGTGAAATTACCAAGGGAAAAACAAATGCTTTGGTAGCAAGGCCATAAGCCGCCACCTCTCGCATAGAAGTTAGTAACTCATGTGTACGAATTTAGGTATAAAAAAATCATATAAAAATAAGCACATTCTCAATCAAGTTTAAATTAAAACGTTAACCATAAATTACATATATGAGCAAGTATACTCATCATTAAGCATAGCATAGGGTTTAAAGCGAGTATCGATCCTCAAGGAACAAGTATGCATTAATCACTTTTCTTTCAATGTTGAACCGACTCAATAAAGTGAAAAAGAATAAAAAGGAAAATAAAATAAAATAAAAGAATATATACATGTCAAGGATGGAGAATTGTGTAACTCAAACAATTATTTTGACAAACATGACCTTAAAGTACCCAATCATTATCATAACTAATCATTCTCTTGGCATCATGAAGGATTAAGAGAGATTCACTTCTTTTCCAATCTATGAAATCACTATCTCCTAGACAAATTAGCATCACATATCATGTCTCTACTAATTCATCCAAAAGATGTATTAAACACAATCCTTTATTAAATCTCCGTATCCTGGCAAACTTAAAATATGAAATTAACCAATGAATTCATATCCTGACAGACATCAATTAACCTTTAATTACCCAATTCTTAGAAATTAACCCATTTTTCAAGTAAGTTAATAGACAACAAATATGAAATTAATGAATTGAGACTACCACCAACCCATTTTCCAAGCAAGTTAATAGAAAGGAACAACAAATTAATCTCGTAATCAGCATAAGTAATTAAATATCAAGAATAACAGTCAATTAATTAAAAGATCAAAGTAACTCTTAAAATCATGAATACAAAAAACAATATCAAATTACAATAAAACAATTAATACATCATTATTCAAGAAAAGAAAACAAAGTAAAAGAAAGCACTCATAGACAAGCCTTCTTCTTCTTCCTTCGTAGACTCTCTTGTGCAACCCTTCTTGATTTGATGAATTCCTCCTTGATTTTGAGTGATTTTGTGTTTTGCTCATTGAATTCATCCATTTGACTTGTGTTTTTCCTCTATTTATAGGCTTTAAAAGTGTCTAAATTCGTCTCTCTAGGGTTTCTGGCCGAATAGAAGTAGAAAAATACTAAAACTCTGAAAATTGCCATAAATGCACATGAAAATCGAGGCACCGCCTCTGTACCAATACACAACCGGCGCCACCTGTCCTACAGGCCAGCGCTGCCTATCCTGCTTAGGGCCGATGCCGGTTGCATTCTGTCTCTTTGTTCGTTCGTCGATATTTCTCAATTTTCGTGCTAAGTCTTCCAGGTAGTAGCTGGCGCCGCCTCTGGGCTCCCAACCGGTGCCGGCTGTGTAACACCCCACTACTTAGGCCCGACAGGGCCGAGGATGTCGCCCCGTCCATAGGACAAGGGGTCTTTATAACTAGGCCACATAAAAGGAAATAAAAGCAATACTTTAAAATTGAACTTATTACAACCAAAAAATACATGAACAAATCCAAAATAAATTGTTTATTATCATTTCTCAAAACAACACATAGGGAAAATAACATAAAGTCTTCAAAGCATATGCAACAAATCTAGCTATTGACCTCCACAGCAGGATCGACCTGAAAACATGGTATAAACAGTGATGAGATAAAAATCTCAGTAAGCCTGTGTGTGTTTTGAGTGTTTCAGGTAAAACAGTTCTTGTATGCAAATTGTAAAAATTGCATAAGAGAAAGTGCTGGCAAGTATTAAATAATGTTAAAAATAAAGAGTGGCGTCTTACTTTTCAAACCATTCATGTGCGCAATAAATACAACCACTTAAAGAGGTAGCTATGGGTTACCACACATTGGGCCCATGACCATATAACGATCAGAATGCCACACTTTGTACAAACTAACAAAAGGTAAGTGTACGGCCTACCGGGTGAGATACTTCTCTATCTCTACACCCAAACTTACTGGTTGTCCACTCTAAATACACACAGTCCACATGACTGAAACTTGCTAGCTCGGATCGGCATGATCTACCGGACTGGCATCCTATCCAGGAAGGACTCACCCCTCAGAGGTGGCCACCTACTGAGGGACTTACCCTAACCCTTCAAAGACTAGTCTTAGTAGTCTACCCTTATTGAGTATTCAACGTTGTTTGTCCTACTTGGGAGAAAATCGGTCATACAATGTTTACTTGGAAATAGCAATTAAGGGTTTTTAAAATTCTTGTCAAAGTTGGGTTTTAGAAAGAGTTTAGCGTTTTGAGTAAAACTGCTTGTTTAATTTTTCAATTGATTTGCTTGACTGAAATAAAAAGGAAAAAAAAAACTGTCCTTAATTGCCTTTACAAAATGAATGTCCATACATAGTGCATTTGGCTTGCCACAGTAATTTTGGTTTTCAAATAACTCCATGCAGGAGCTTACCTGACGTCTTGTTTTCACAGCTAAAATAATCCTCCAAGTTGATGATCAAGTTAACCTAGCCCTGCCCGGGGTAATCACAGGATATAAGTTACTATCAGCCCAAAAATAACCAATAAGCCACATAGACATAACACTCCAAAGTCCCTTATATGAACCATCAAATCAATCCCTAACCTTGTCTCAATAACAAAATCAAACAACTATTCACTCTACCTAACTAGCACATAGGTTAAGGATAGTTTATAAATAAAATCCAGGAATCAATTCATAAGTTAGAAAATAAATAAATAAATGAAATAAATAAATAAATAGATAAATAAATAAATAAGTAAAAGCATATGTATTAAACAACATATAGTACCTAGTGAATATTTAACAGATACATAGACAATAGCAAGCAACCAAATAATAAATTAATAGATTAGTTAAGGAATGATCATCTATTAAATAAATCATTGACTAATCCCGTAAATCTCTAGTGAATAGATAGCCATTTAATAATTAGATAATTAAATAATAAATAGTTAATGAAGAAATAAATAAGCAAATAAATATTGAATAATTAAATAATAAATAAGTAATTAATTAATTAATTAATTAATAGATAAATAATTAGTAACAAGTTAACTAGTAGATAAATACTTTAGTATATAAATAATTAGAAAAAATAATAATAATTAACAATTACATAGTATTTATCTAATAAATAAATTTGAAATGTGTAACCAATGATTACCCAAGCATTCATCAAATAAATAATCAAATAATAAATAAATAAATGCTTATCAAATAGGTAAATAAATGACTATTATTTAAATAGGTGATTAATAAGTAAGTACTTAGGAATTAAATGAGAAATTAACAAATATAGGTAAAAGATTAATGAATAGTTAAATAAGTAATTAATAAAGTATAAATAATAATTATAATAGTCATGATAATCATAATATTAGTAATGGTAATAATATTAATATCATTTAAAATTAATAAGCTTGGTAGTATTCAACGATAATGATAGCAAAAAAGAAAAACAAAAAAAAAACGAAGTTTAACATAAACAATAGAAATGGCATTGCCGACAGGACTACAAGATTTAGAGTTTAAAATTAATATGGTATTGCCGACAAGATGAACCAATTTAGAGTTTAAAATAGGTAGTGCTAATTCTTTAACAATTTTATTAGTAATGATGGCACGAATTGTACTACCTAGGATAGAATATTAATTCAATATGAACACTACATATGGAAAAACACCTGCCTAACTTGGTTGCACTCAATTGATGCCAAACTCTAGAACTCACAACAGCCAACAAACATGCCTTACGAGAATAGGAACAGAAAAAATAATCAACCTTAGGCATTACAAATGGTTTACGATTTCCTATCCCACAACAAAATACCTCCAAAGAACATGCATTCAACCATAGCACCATTCTCAAGCCACAACAGCATAGGTTCACTGAATCACCAAAACAGCATAGACAACACATCCAGATACCTTCTCCTTCAACAAAATTAAAACTAATTTAACAGGAGCTTATTCATGAGAGGAACTGCCCTATTCCAAACCATCCCACACACAGCGAAAAAGAATGACAGGAGAGGGCCAAGACTTACTTGATTAAAACTGGGCAGGAAGTGACGAAGTTTGCTCGGTGCTTGCTCGCTCCGATCGTTGATTGGAGCCCAAGAGTTTTGCTGTTTTAGTAAATTGGAATGTGTTCTGCCTGGGTTCTGGAAAAGGTGGATACACAGATTTTTTTTTTTTTACAATTCTAAAAGTCTGCTTGAGTGCTCTGGGAAAGAAGAGAAGGCTTCGTTTCGTGAGTTTTTTTTTTCTTTTTGTTAACAGCCCTTGGTTCACCGAAGAGAAAAATAGTAGTTTGAAATTCAAAGAAACTTCCCAACCGGAGTAGGAAGCTGGGTTGATAAAACAGAAAAAATATTTACCACCTTCAAGGCTATCACTACGGGAGTTGATAAAGTCAGTTGCAATACATTTTTAATTAAATTTATTTTTTTTAAGATGAAAATAATACAGAAAAGGAAAAATAAATAGCTCCAAAAAAAAAAAAAAAAAAAGAGAAAGGAATAGGCGGGAGGTGGTTTGAACCCACGTCCTCTCAAATTTAACCCTCAATTCTAACCAATTATCCACAACATCTTTTGTTTTGCTAATTCCAACATATATCTTATCTCTAAACAACCCAAAACCTAATTATTCTTTCGAGCCCTTGATACTAAATTATAAAATCCTTCCTCTCCCAAACTAAATTTCCCAAGCAACCTAAATAATCATAATCACATAACCAAGCAATACAAAGCTCTAACCACTTAACCACATTAAATCTTTTTTTTTTCAACCAAATTCTCTTCTTATCTAAGCCTCAAGCCAACTTCCTATTTCGGCATCACATATAATTACCTTTTTACCCTTTCTACCCAACAAACATAAATAAGTCATTTAACCAACAAACCATAATTCTAAAGTACATAAAATCATTCAAAAAAATATATTTTTATGCAGAATAATATGATATGCATCCCGACCCCCTTACTCCAAGGTTGGCTTTAGATGAGGTTTCACATCCTCCCCTCATTTGGAGAATTTTGTCCCGAAATTCAGGCACACCCTTACCTCAGATCGGGATACCTCTACTTTACCCACTCTTTTGTTTCCCATGTGGCATCTTGCATCCCATGATGCTCCCACAGCACTTTTACCATCAGAATCTATTTATTTCAGAGAGTCTTGATGCTTCGGTCTAAAATTTTCACGGGTTTCTCCGCATAGCTCAAGTTGGGTTGCAATACTAACGGCTCATCATTCAAAATATGTCTGGGGTTGGTATTGTACTTCTTCAGTTGAGACACATGAAATACGTCATGTATCCCTGTCAACCCATTTGGCAAATCCAATCGATACGCCACTGGCCCAATTCGCTCCTTTATTGGTCCCAAATACTTTGGACTCAGCTTCCCACCTTTCGAATGCTTCAGAATTCCTTTATTTGGTGTCAATCTTAGGAACACATCGTCTCCCACATAAAATTCTAACTCTCTCCTCCTATTGTCCACATAGCTCTTTTGTTAACTCTGGGCTACTTTCAACCTTTCCCTGATCAGCTTGACTTTGTCCAACATTTTCTTAACACAGACTTCTCCCGACTTGCTTACGTGGACGTCCTTTGACCAACTCCAATATAGCTGTACTTGACACTTACGTCCATACAATGCTTCATATCTGAATAACTCTTTTTGACTGACCATCGATTTGCGGATGCGCCATCGTATTTGTAACACCCCCTACTACGTACCCTAAAAAGGGCGGGGATGTCATCCCATCCCGAGGACAAGGGGACTTTAAAACGAGGTACATAACATAAAGACAAACCAAAGAAATCAAACTTAGATAAATAAATGAAACCTCCTATTACATCAGGCTCAAACTGGAGCAAAACTAAATAAAAGTAAACATCTAATCCAGAAACATAAATAAACAATTGTCTCTCAAAACATAATGAAAATAACAAAAGCTTCAACTATCATACATCTCGCTTGCTCAACTTAATCAATCTCCTGAAAACATGATATAAAACAGTGTGAGATTAATATCTCAGTAAGTCATGTGTGTGCACATGGTACTTTGAACAGTTTATGTATGCATAGCTGAAAACATTTGCAGAAATAATTGGCAAGTCATAAATAATTTCTCTTTGCAAAGAGTGGAGTTTTCCTCATTGTAACACTTTGTACAAAATAAATCATCCACTTGAATAAATAGTCATGGTGCCACACTTTGAGCCCCATGATAAGAAAACGGTCAAGGCACCACACTTTGTGCACCTTGTCAGGATTAGGTTACCACACTTTGGGCGTTCTGATCAAAGGTAGGTGTACGGCCCACCGGGTGAGATACTCCTCCATCTCTACACCCAACAAAACCATCCGGGTGTCCACACCGGAAAATAATACCTTACAGGTACAAATGCTAGCTTGGACCGGCCTGACCAACCAATAATGTCGCCTTTTCAAGCAGAGCTTATCTTCTGGAGGTGGCCACCTGCTAGAAGACTCATTCAAGCCCTCCAAGGCTAGTATTATTAGCCTACCTTATTGAGTACTCAACGAACATATCCGTTAATTCCTTACTCATAATAATAATTCCATACCTTGGCTTTGTAAAATGCGATTTTCTTTAAAAAGAGTTTTCTAAAACGTTAAAGAAAAGAACAGTTTTGATAAAGGTATTAGTTTGACAAAACCATTTAGTGAATACACACCCACGTTTACAACCCAAATAATCACAGGTCAACAATAGCTTTACAAATCTTTACAATATTTGACTTGCCACTACAAGCATTTAACAAAAGAGTTTATACAAGGACTTACTTGATACGCCTCATATAAACAAGATAAAAATCAACTGCTTGCTTCCTTCAAATAACCTCCTGATCTAGAATCACATAATATCATGATCAGGGCTCAATCATCTCAAGCATGCATTTAAACTCATTTATTCCCATGACCAGTCATGATCCATTATCTAACTTCAAATAAATCACACATTCCTCAAAGTATATACACCATGACCATATATCCATCAAAGATTTAACAATATATCAAAAAGGTCTTGACTTAACCATCACCATTCACATCCATTATTATCACATCAAACATAGCATCGCTATCTATTGAACATGCTTGATACAATACTCATTTCAAAATATTCATCTATCCCAACTAAGCACATTTATCATGCTATCATACTTCCATAGACATCACCAATCTCATTAGATCTTAATTTCGACGTCAAGGATAAGAATTCCTTTACCTTACAACCACCGGATTAACAAGATCTCGATGCTTCTATAGTGATCGTCCCGAGTTCGTTTGAGAAGAAGAGAAAAGCTACCTTCTTTGCACCTCTTGACCGAAAGTTAAGAAAGAAAGGTGAGATCAGCCCTTATATGGCGTGATTCAAGAGAAGAAAAAGAAAAGAGTCAATAGAAGAAAGGAATTAAGAGGTTGAGAGGGTTTTTTGCTTACCTTATGGGCCATTTGATTTTTGCTAGGGATTGCTTTGGTGTTTTTCAAAATTTGCAGGAGAGAGTTTGCAGGAATTTTCTTGCAGCAAGGAGGGAATGGACGGCTAACTTGGTTTAGGGTTAGGAGAGTTTAATCTAGGGTTGGAAGTTGATGTTATGAAGGTTTCCTAATAGCTCTAAACTTTCTTGGCAACAAGGCCAAAAATCTGGCAGCTTGCTGTACCTGATTGCTGGCCGAAATTCAGAGAGGTTAAGAGGAGAAAAATAATCTGGAATTGCTCTCCTAGGCTGGCTGAAATAGTGGTCAAGGATAGGGCTGTGCGTGTTCAGGTTTTTTTTACCAAAACTAGAAGAAGTTTGAGTGGGTTTTGACAACTAAAAATTCTGTGCAAGAAGGGTGTGTGTGCTGTGCGAAAATTACTGAACAAAAAGGAAGAAAATTCTGGGCTGTTTTGGTTGTTGTTCTACCGCAAATCAGAGAGGAATAGTGGGAGTTTTAGGTGCTGTAAATTAGCTTAATTAACAAGGAGTTTTGGTATGTCTTGGAGTGCAAAATTTCGTGCAGAATAGTGTGTGCAAGCTGACCGAAATTCCTGTGCACAAGCTGGCCGAAATTCTAGAAATTGAAGGAAATAAAAATCTGATTTGTGTGGCTAAAGTAATCTGAATTGGTGATGGGTGTTTTAGGTGATTTGAGCTAGGTTTAGAAGAGTTTGAATGCCCTTAGAAGTGCAGGATTTTTGTGCAGCTTGTGCATGCACAAGGCTGACAGAAAATCTGCAAGATATGAGGAACAAAATCTGATTTGTTTAGGATTAGAATAAAACCTAATTTGCAAGAGGATTTAGGATAAGATTCCCTAGTCTTGGGAGAGTTTGTGTTGAGCTAGGAGTGCTTCAAGGGTGGCGGCACAAAGCTGGAAAAATTTCCAGATTTTCTGCTAAGGTTTTAAGTTCAAAATCAACAAGATATTTTGCTAGGAAAATAACAAATTACTTCAAGCTAGCTAATATAAAATCTGATTAGATAAAGACAAGCTGGAATTTAATTATTCTAGCTAAGATTTTTGAAAATTAAAGAGGATATAAGTTGAAATAAAATTTAGTCTTTATCCTTATAAAAAATCCTTGAATTTAGGAGCTAAATATGGAGACTTATCCCCTAAGAAGATGGTGCTGAAATTCACAAGGAGAGCTAGGGTTTTTCGGCCAAGACATGAAGAAACCTAGAAGAAGAATCCAAAAAGAAAGCTAAAATTTGCAAGAGGTAGGATTCGAACTCGGGTCACCAAGGGGTAATCACCAAACCTAACCGCTATTCCAAATCAACTCCAATGTTAATATATCTCTAAGAAATTCTTTTCACCTTAGTTCTCATCCCTCCATTTCCTCTACTAAATTTTACCCAAAACAATTTCCAATTAAAGCAATAATACAACTATTTCTCATCAAATAAATTAATGCAAGAGTAACCTTAGAAATCACATGCACCCATGCAAGCATAATTTTTAAATATTACATGAAATGCAAAATACTATGCAATGCATGGTTTTTCCCCCTAGGTCAAAGGTGGTTTTGGGTGGGGTGTTACATCCCCTCCTCCTTAAGAGAATTTTGTCCTGAAATTCAGATTCCATACCCTTAGAGCATATCCGGATACTTCCGTCTTAACCATTCTTCAGTTTCCCCGTCGTATATTGCGCTCCATGATGATCCCAAAGTATTTTTACCATAGGTATCTGCTTGTTCCGAAAAGTCTTGATACTCCACTCCAAAATCTTGACTGGTTTCTCCACATAACTCAGATTCGGATGCAATTCCAAAGGTTCCTCATTAGGTACATGGCTTGTGTCGGGGTTGTACTTCTTTAGCTGAGACACATGGAAAACATCATGTATCCCGGTTAGTCCGTTAGGTAGATGCAATCTAAAGGCGACTGGCCCAACCTTTTCTATTATTGGAAACGGTCCCAAATACCTAGGACTCAACTTTCCTCCCTTCGGCTGCCTCAATATTCCTCTGCTAGGAGTCAGCTTCAAGAATACGCGATCACCCACTTGGAACTCCAGTTCCCTCCTCCTATTATTTGCGTAACTCTTCTGTCGGCTTTGCACTGCTCTCAGTCTTTATTTAATGACCCTAACCTTATCCATCATTTCTTGAATACATACCTCACCGGTCTTTCTAATGTGCCCCTTTTCTGCCCATCCCCAGTATATCAGTACTTAACATTTTCGCCCATATAATGCTTTGTACGGCACCATCCCAATCGATGCCTGATGACTGTTGTTATATGCCAATTCTGCATGCGGCAGACACTCAATCCACTTATCTCCAAAGTCCAAAATACACGCCCGGAGCATATCCTCCAATAACTGAATGACTCTTTCGGATTGACCGTCGGTCTGCGGATGAGCAGAGGTGCTGAATTTCAGCGTAGTACCCAAAGACTCCTAAAACTTCTTCCAGAATCTCAAAGTGAACCTAGGATCCCTATCTGATACGATGCTTGACGGTACACCATGTAACCTTACAATTTCCCAGGTATAAGTCTGAGCTAACTTTTTCATTGAGTCCTTTACGTTCACCGATATAAAATGCGCTGTCTTGGTCAATCTGTCCACTACTATCCAAATTGCATCCTTGTGCATCTTGGTCATCAGAAGGCCAGTCACAAAATCCATAGTCACCTCTGCCCATTTCCACTTAGGAATCGGTAATGGTTGCAATAGACTTGCAGACTTCTTGTGTTCCACCTTAACTTTCTGGCATGTCAGGCACATTAATACATACTAAACCACATCTCTCTTCATTCCGGCCCACCAATAGTGTTAGGATTCGTGGACTCCTAAACGCGGAAAACATCTACGAATCCCTCCCGAGGACCCAAGTAAACGATTAAGAAGATCTAAGCTTTAAGAGTTACCTCCAGTTCTTGTAATCGAAATCCTTCGATTACGGTTTGCATTGTTGTACGTTCGACCGAACAATCACCGGACTGTTGCAGTATGCGAACGTCCTCTACGGATACACACCGCGAACTCACTCGATACCGGGAGTGCTAGCGCCTAGGGTTTGAGAGGTTTTTTTTTCTCTGGTAGAGAATGGCACGAATGTTCTCAACCGAAAAATTGGACTATCGAAAGACGGCTAGGGTTTTCTTAAAAAAACCCTCGAACCTCTTAGAGTCCAACCCTAATCATATCTTATCATATTCTAATTTAAATTCAAATTAAATTAAAACTGATATGATAAGATTACGCCATTATCTCGGTAATTTAACTAATTATTTTACCGAGTCAGATTCTTATAATGCGGATATCATCCAGATTCATCGAACTTGGTCACCGAGAAAAATAACCTAACAAGTTCGCTTATTGTGTGACCCTATAGGTTCATTTAACAACTGGCAGCGATGCCTAAATCGTATTTAAATGGCCCACAAGTTATAAGCGGTTTCTAGCAAAACATTATAACTATCCAGGTTAAATGAAGATCGGTGATCTCTTTGAACCAAACCATAATTTTATATTTAGTCCCTTTGTCACACGATATCCAGATTAAGCATAAGGCACGGAGCATGTCATCCTTATTAAGCTTAATCAATTATTTCTTGATTTCATAGTAGACTTGTTCAAACAAATGATATCAATATCTTAGATTGATATATTTGAGCACGGCCATGCATTTTTAACGAGTCTAACTTATCAAGGGGCCCATGGATATCTCTCCCATAATTGAGAGGACAAATTCCTTCACAATCAATCATATTCCTCTCCTTGATTTATTTTATATCCAACGAGTAGTCTAATTTATTATCCGGTTAAAGACAACTTTAGACAATGTCAAAATATAGAATTTATCAAGTAAGAAACTATGATGAATTTAGGTCGAAGGACTTTCAATATTATTATGGCTAGAAAGTACTTATGACATATTCCATGAAGTACTCTCACGAGTGGGTCATGTCCGATACAATGTTCTCTAACATTTATTTATGTCTTGACTCGATATCACAAATATCCATGGCCGGTAAAACATAGCCATCAAGTCACAAACATACTAATCTTAATTTATTATTATTCCAATAATAATAATCGATCGAGGACAGCTTTAGAATAGTCATTGTATTCATTGTAGGGTTTTACTATCAAGTCACGTACTTGATGACCAACAAAACAAAACTCACTATTCATGGAAAGGAAAGCCTCATATTATTATATAAAACATAATGACAATTGTATAAGTACAAATTGACTCTAGGGCATATCCCCAACAGATCTCCCACTTGCACTAAGACCAATTTGACATAAGTCGTAATCCCATTGTTACGGTATGACTATCATGTTTAGACGATGGGAGAGGCTTTGTCGGTGGATCTGCAACATTGTCATCGGTTGGCACCTTGCATACATTGACATCTCCTCTATCAACAATTTCTCGAATGAGATGAAAACGTCTAAGTATATGTTTGGATCGCTGATGTGATCTTGGTTCCTTAGCTTGTGCAATGGCTCCATTGTTGTCACAATAGAGATCCACTGGGTTCACAATACTAGGAACTACATCTAGTTACGTAATGAACTTTTTAATCCAAAGCTGCTTCTTTAGGCTGCAGTTGAGGCGACTACATACTCGGCTTACGTAGTAGAATCGGCCACGGTGTCTTGCTTTGAACTTTTCCGACTTACGACACCTCCATTCAAACAAAATAGAAAACCTGATTGCGATCTATAATCATCTATGTCGGATCGAAAACTAGCATCGGTGTAACCATTTACAACTAGCTCGCCTTCTTGTCCTCCATAAACTAAGAACATATCTTTAGTTCTTCTTAAGTACTTTAGTATGTTCTTGACAGCGATCCGAGTGTGCCTCTCCGAGATTTGATTGGAACTCGCTTGTCATGCTCAATGCATATGATACATCGGGTCGAGTACATAACATGGCATACATGATAGACCCTATAGCGGAAGCGTATGGTATCTTGTTCATGCGCTCTTCTTCATCCTTCGTAGAAGGACTTTGAGTTTTGTTGAGCTTAATGCCATGTGACATTGGCAAGAATCCTCTCTTAGAGTCTTGCATACTTGAACCTTTTCGAGTACCTTGTCAATGTATGCACTTTGACTTAGGCCAATTAGCTTTCTAGATCTATCTCTATAGATCCTTATACCTAGAATATAGGCAGCTTCACCTAAGTCTTTCATTGAGAAACAATTTCCCAACCATGTCTTTACACTTTGTAGAGTTGGGATGTCGTTTCCAATGAGTAAGATATCATCAACATAAAGTACCAAAAAGACTATTGCATTCCCACTTGTTTTCTTATAGACACAAGGCTCATCTTCATTTTTGATAAAGTTAAATTCTTTAATTGCTTCATCAAAACGAAGATTCCAGACTTCGAGATGCTTGCTTCAATCCATAAATGGATCTTTGAAGCTTGCACACTTTATTAGAATTCAAAGGATCATCAAAACCCTCGAGGTTGTGTCATGTACACATCTTCGAGTAAGTTTCCATTAAGAAACGCGGTTTTGACATCCATTTGCCAAATTTCATAGTCATAATATGCTTGCTATGGCAAGAAGAATTCGATAGATTTAAGCATTACAAGCTGGTGAAAAGGTTTCATCATAGTCTATACCATGAGTTTGTCTATAACCTTTTGCTACCGGTCGTGCTTTGTAAGTATGCACATTTCCCTCCATGTCTGTTTTCTTTTTGAAAACCCACTTACACCCAATGGTTTTTGAACCTTTAGGTGGGTTAACCAAAGTCCAAACTTGGTTATCATACATGGATTGCATCTCGGACTTCATAGCCTCTAACCATTTTCTAGAGTCGGAACTCTTAATGGCTTCTTGATAGGAAGTGGGCTCATCATTAACCATAAGCTCCACATTGTGATCGTCGGTGATGAGAAATCCATATCTCTCGGGTTGTTGACGAACCCTATCGGATCTTCGAGGTCCTTGTTCTATAGATGTAGGCTCATCTTGGACTTGTGAGCCATCTAATCGAGATTCATTATTTGGTTCGGGCACTAATTGTGGCTCTTGAATCTCATCTTGATGAGGTTCGAGGCACTAACTGTGGTCCTTGAATCTCATCAAGATGTATTTTACTCCCACTTGATTCTTTTGGAAATAAATTCCTTTTCAAGAAAGAATCCATTTCGAGCAACAATTACTCTATTTTCTTTTGGGAGATAAAATTGATATCCTTTAGTTTCTTTAGGATACCCCACAAATATGCATTTATCGGATTTAGGTGCAAGTTTATCGGATAATAAACGCTTTACATAAACTTCACAACCCCAAATCTTCGAGAAATAACAAACTAGGTTGTCTCCCGAGTCCATATCTCATATGGCGTTTTACGAACCGATTTAGATGGAACTCGATTTAGTATGAATGCGGCGAGTCTCCGAGGCATAACCCCAAAAGGAGATTGGAAGATCAGTTTGACTCATCATTGATCGAACCATATCTAATAAAGTCCGATTTCTCCGTTCGGATACACCATTCCATTGAGGTGTTCCTGGTGGAGTTAATTGGGAAATAATTCCACAATTTTTAAGATGCTCGTCAAACTCGTGGCTTAAGTATTCACCACCTCGATCCGATCGAAGTGTTTTGATACTTTTGCCAAGTTGATTTTGTACTTCATTTTGAAATTCTTTGAATTTACGGAACGATTCAGATTTGTGTTTCATCGGATACGGGTAGCCATATCTGCTGAAATCATCCGTAAATGTAATGAAATCTTGAAATCCTCCTCTAGCGAGTGAATTCATTGGTCCACATACATCGGTATGTATTAGGCCCAATAAATCAGTTGCCCTTTCATTTTGTCTTTTGAAAGGCGCTTTAGTCATTTTGCCTAATAAACAAGAATCACATGTTACGTAAGATTCTAAATCAAACGATTTTAGAAGCCCATCATTATGAAGCTTTGTTATGCGTTTCTCATTTATATGGCCCAAACGACAATGCCGAAGTAAGTCTGATTTAAATCATTGGATTTCAATCTCTTAGTATTTATATTATAGATAGACATGTACGAAGATCCACGAAGATTTAGAATATAAAGCCCATTCGATAATGAAGCATCTCCATAAAAAATACCGTTTTTATTAATGGAGCAAATGTTATTCCTAATAACAAATTCAAAACCTTCTAAATCCAAACAAGAAACTGAAATAATATTCCTACTCATAGCGGGAACATAAAAACAATTGTTCGGTTCTAAAACAAGCCCATTTGGGCAAAATTAATTCAAAAGTTCCTACGACTCTGCGGCAACTTTTGCTCCATTCGCAACTCGTAGGTCCACCTCGCCTTTTGCCAAGGCTCTACTCCTTTTTAGACCACTGCACATTTACACAAATGTGAGATCCACAACCGGTATCCAATACCCATGAATCGAGAAGTAGATAAATTAATTTCAATAACATAAATACCGAAGCGGCGGTCTCATCGCCCTTCTTTTCTTTGCTTCCAAATAGAGCTTGCAATTTCTTAACCAATGTCCTTGTTCTCCACAATGGTGGCAAGCTCCCTCCTTTGGTGTTTTGGCCTTAGGTTTGGGCTTGAACTTGGACTTTGCCTTGTCCTTACCCTTACTAGCCATGACCTTGCCCTTTTGGTTGTTCTTTTTGCCTTTCCCTTTTTGAACCATTAGAACACTAGGAGTATTCTTCTTAATGTTCAGTTCAGCTTGTTTTAGCATCCCATGCAATTCGGTAATGGATTTCTCCATATTATGCATGTTAAAATTCATGACAAACTGGTCATACTCGGCGGGTAAAGAGCCCAAGATCAAATCCGTGGCCATGTCATGATTAACGGGAGCACCAAGCTTATCAAGATGATCTAGATAGCCCTTCATTTTAAGGACATGAGCACTTACCGAGGTGCCGGAAACCATCTTACATGCATTTAACGCCTTGTGAGTTTCAAATCTCTCTTGTCGTGCTTGCTCTTGGAACATTTCCTTGAGATGCACAATCATGTCATATGCCTCTGCTTCTTCAAAGCTGTTTTTGAAGTTCAGAGTTCATGGTTGCTAGCATGAGGCAAGTAACATCGTTGGAGTCATCTTTGTGCTTACTATAAGCATCTTTTTCAGCTTTTGAGGCGTTATTTGCTGGAGTAGGGGGAATAGGATTTTCAAGAACATAGAGCCTTTTTTCTTGCTTAAGAACAATTCTTAAGTTTCGTGCCCAATCAAGAAAGTTAGTCCCACTAAGCTTGTCTTTCTCAAGCACAGATCGCAATGAATTATTCCAAGCTTGTTTGTTGCCATTATCTACATACAAAAATATGCAAAGTAATTAATTTTTTGAGACTCTAACGGAAAACTCCCACTAAAAGCATTTAAACTTTTTGAAACTTCAACATTTTGATGTTTCGTAGTGGGAGAAAAATATTTTGTTTTAATCATAAGTAAGCTTTGGCTTTAATCTTATAATTAAATAAAAATTCTAATTTTAAATGAGATAGACATCAAATGTCCCGGCTAAAAATATCTCATAAAATGCCCTAGGCCCAAAACCATTTTGATAGCCCGGTTAAGTCAAACCATATCAAACATATGGAAAACTATTTTCCATCTTATCTCACTCGGATAATCAAAAGCATCCTACTTTGGCGGGAATGACCATATGATGATCTAAGTAATAACAAGTGTTTGATTTTGGAAGGCATTTAACACTTAAATTTTTTTTCTTAAAGAAATTTGATTGGATTGTAGTAAGCGGGAAATAAACATATCAAATATGCATGCAAGACATAAATAAAAGTGACATAGCATGGCCCATAACCTATGTTGATCATCACGAGCAAAGTGAAGATCAAGGTGGTCAATCTAGGTATATGAACTCCTTAAGCATTCTCTAATGCCTTGAGCATACTCCTCCTTGGTTGTAAATGTCGGCTGCCGTCTTCTTTTACATTGGATAGTAAAATTAAAATAATTCCTGTTCTAGGAAAGCAGTACAATTTTACAACAATGAAAAACGACACGCAGGCCGTATTTAAAAATTACAACTTAAAACAACCATAATGTAACCAGCCAATCACATTGGGATAAAACGGGCCATGCTATGCACTATTCAAAATAATCCACAACTACAATCAAAAACATTGACGAATAACACACAACGAACAGTTAGTTGGGGTTCCAAGGGGCAACGCCCCAGCGGAGTCAAGGGCGGCGCCTCGAGAGTCCAGGGCAGCGCCCGGCAGAAGACGATTTTCCTACTCTCATTGAATGAGATTTTGCCTTCCGATTTCCGAAAATTAATCAAATTAACGTTCGGACCCCTTAATAACCATCGCCGTGAAAATTCATATTACAGACAATATGCGATCTTTTAATCATATTTATACAGATAACATATTATCATGTCCGATTAATAAAAGCAATTCGCAAATATAGAACGACGGATAGCATGCTTACGATACCATATCATATTACAACGAGACCAATTTACGGACAATACGCAACTAATGCAGTGCGATCGAGCGACTAAGATGCATACATTAAACCTAATTCGAGCGATCTGCATGCTAAGTATTCTAAAATCATATTTATGCGAACATGCTTGATACATACCCGTTAAATTCATATATACATATTATACATGTATTCAACAATACGATTAATACGAGATAAATCAACCTAATCGTTTAGCAAGTTGCTACGATACCACTTGTTGGGATTCGTGGACTCCTAAACGCGGAAAACATCTACGAATCCCTCCCGAGGACCCAAGTAAACGATTAAGAAGATCTAAGCTTTAAGAGTTACCTCGCAGTTGCTTGTAATCGAAATCCTTCGATTACAGTTTGCGTTGTTGTACGTTCGACCGAACAATCACCGGACAGCTGCGGTATGCGAACGTCCTCTACGGATACACACCGCGAACTCACTCGATACCCGGGGAGTGCTAGCGCCTAGGGTTTGAGAGGTTTTTTTTCTCTGGTAGAGAATGGCACGAATGTTCTCAACCGAAAAATTGGACTATCGAAAGACGGCTAGGGTTTTCTTAAAAAACCCTCGAACCTCTTAGAGTCCAACCCTAATCATATCTTATCATATTCTAATTTAAATTCAAATTAAATTAAAGCTGATATGATAAGATTACTGCCATTATCTCGGTAATTTAACTAATTATTTTACCGAGTCGATTCTTATAATGCGGATATCATCCAGATTCATCGAACTTGGTCACGAGAAAAATAACCTAACAAGTTCAGCTTATTGTGTGACCCTATAGGTTCATTTAACATCGCGACGATGCCTAAATCGTATTTAAATGGCCCACAAGTTATAAGCGGTTTCTAGCAAAACATTATAACTATCCAGGTTAAATGAAGATCGGTGATCTCTTTGAACCAAACCATAATTTTATATTTAGTCCCTTTGTCACACGATATCCAGATTAAGCATAAGGCACGGAGCATGTCATCCTTATTAAGCTTAATCAATTATTTCTTGATTTCATAGTAGACTTGTTCAAACAAATGATATCAATATCTTAGATTGATATATTTGAGCACGGCCATGCATTTTTTAACGAGTCTAACTTATCAAGGGGCCCATGGATATCTCTCCCATAATTGAGAGGGACAAATTCCTTCACAATCAATCATATTCCTCTCCTTGATTTATTTTATATCCAACAGTAGTCTAATTTATTATCTGGTTAAAGACAACTTTAGACAATGTCAAAATATAGAATTTATCAAGTAAGAAACTATGATGAATTTAGGTCGAAGGACTTTCAATATTATTATGGCTAGAAAGTACTTATGACATATTCCATGAAGTACTCTCACAGTGGGTCATGTCCAATACAATGTTCTCTAACATTTATTTATGTCTTGACTCGATATCACAAATATCCATGGCCAGTAAAACATAGCCATCAAGTCACAAACATACTAATCTTAATTTATTATTATTCCAATAATAATAATCGATCAGGGACAGCTTTAGAATAGTCATTGTATTCATTGTAGGGTTTTACTATCAAGTCACGTACTTGATGACCAACAAAACAAAACTCACTATTCATGGAAAGGAAAGCCTCATATTATTATATAAAACATAATGACAATTGTATAAGTACAAATTGACTCTAGGGCATATCCTCAACAGTCCTTGTGCATCTTGGTCATCAGAAGGCCAGTCACAAAATCCATAGTCACCTCTGCCCATTTCCACTTAGGAATCGGTAATGGTTGCAATAGACTTGCAGACTTCTTGTGTTCCACCTTAACTTTCTGGCATGTCAGGCACATTAATACATACTAAACCACATCTCTCTTCATTCCGGCCCACCAATAGTTCTTCTTCAAGTTATGATACATCTTTACTTTCCCCAAATGTATGGTATACTTGCTCCTATGAGCTTCGTCCAATATCCTTTTCCTTAAGTCTTGGGTGTCAGGTACACATATCCGGTCCCGAAAATACAATATCCCTTTCTCGTCTGTTCAAAAATCTTTACCTCCTCTCCCAATCTCTTTTCATTTGAAAACCTGAAACTCCACACTGCCTTACTGGGCGGCTACAATTTCCTACTCCAAATCAGGCTTCAAGGTCAAGTTACTTACACAGATCTTCCCCTCTTGAACTCCTGCTTCATGCTCTAGGATTTCCTGCACTGCCAACACCTCCTGAATTCTCAAGTGTGCTATCTTCACTTTACGACTCAGAGCGTCAGCTACCACATTTGCTTTGCCAGGATGGTAATTAATGGGGCACCTATACTCATCCAAGAACTACATCCATCTACGCTACCGAAGATTCAAGTCCTTTTGCGTGAAAATGTACTTCAAACTCTTATGGTTGGTAAAGACTTCATACCGTGCTCTGTACAGATAATGTTGCCACTTCTTCAGGGCTAATACTATGGCTGCCAGCTCCAAATCATAGGTCGGATAATTGACCTTATGCGGTTTCAGCTTCCTAGATGCATAAGCAATGACCTTCCCATCCTACATCAGCACCGCTCCCAAACCTTCCTTGGATGCATCCGTGTAGAATGCATAGGGCTTGTTGGCCTCTGGTAAACTCAGCACTGGCACTATAACCAATCTCCTTTTAATCTCTTGGAAACTTTGCTCGCACTTCTTGCTCTAAGAAAAAGCAACATCCTTCTTTAGTAGCCACGTCATCAGTGAAGCTAGGGTAGAGAAATTCTTAATGAAACGCTGATAATACCCAGCCAATCCAAGAAAACTTCGTATCTCGGTAGTATTCTCCGGTTGCTTCAAATTAGCTACGGCATCCACCTTGGCAGGGTTCATCTTGATGCCATCCTTGGATATCACATGGCCGAGGAAGGATACCGAGCTTAGCCAAAACTCACATTTACTGAACTTAGCGAAGAGCTTGAATTCCCTCAGCTTTTCCAGAACCAATCTTAAGTGCTTCGCGTGATCCTCCGAATTCTTGGAGTAGATTAAGATATCGTCGATAAAGATGACCATAAACTTGTCCAAATATGGCTGGAAAACTCGATGCATCAAGTCCATGAAAACCGCTGGTGTGTTAGTTACACCGAACGGCATTACCACAAATTCATAATGGCCATACCATGTGTTGAAAGCAGTCTTGGGAATGTCTTCCTCCTTAATCCTCACTTAGTCGTATCCTTGCCGCAGGTCTAATTTCAAAAAGCAAGTTGTGCCTTGAAGTTGATCAAACAACTCATCGATCAAGGGTAAAGGGTACTTGTTCTTGATCGTTAAGTTGTTTAGTCCTCGATAATTGATGCATAATCTCAAGGTTCCATCATTCTTCTTAACAAACAATACCGGGGCTCCCCACGGTGATGTACTCAGTCAAATATAGCCTTGCCTCACTAACTCTTCCAGTTGCTCCTTCAATTCTATCGGTGCCATCCGGTAGGGGGTTCTTGACACAAGTTCTGCTCCAGGAATCAGATCCACAGTAAACTCAACTTCTCGTTCAGGGGGTAGAGAAGTGACCTCAGTAGGGAAGATATCTGGAAAATCCTTTACCACCTTCGTACTCTCCAAGGTACACTAATCTTTGGGTTTGTTTAGAAGATACGCCAAATATCCTGCATATCTGCTCCTAAGCAACTTTCGAGCTTTAGCACCAACAATCAAGAATTTCAGTTCCTTTGCCCGCTTACCGTCAAATTCAATCACATCTCGCTCGAGTCTCACAAATTGCATCGTCTTAACCTTACAGTCAACACAGCTTCGGGCTTCGACAACCAATCCATGCCCAAGATCAGGTCGTAATCATCAATGGGAAAAATTATAAGGTCTACTTCCAGAATCTCGTTTCCTACCTCAACTTCACAGCTTTCTAGTAACTTACCCGCTTCTACCACTTTTCCCAAGGGTGAGCTTACTACTAAGGTATAGGGCAATTCCTTTCCTTCCTAACCTAAATTCGATGCACATACTTCACTTACATAAAAGTGTGTGGATCCTGGATCTATCAAATCATTAACAAGACGGCCTTGGAAAGAAAGGTTACCTTCAATCACTGCTGCATCTGCTCTCATTTCTTCTCGGTTCAGGGTAAAGACCTTAGCCTTCACTTGGGGTTTCTGACCTCCCACTCTAGCTGTTTCAGTAGCAGCACCTCGGTTAACTCCCATCAGCTGAGTCGTGGCCGTTTGCCCAATCCTTAGAGGTTTAGGGCAGGTGTTTCTTAGATGGCCTAGGCCGCCACAGTTGAAGCACATTCTTACCCCCCATTGGTCTTGCAGTTCCTCTCGGTGTGTCCACATGTTCCACAGAGTCGGCAACTGAGGTTACTTAGCATGGGTCCGGACATAGGCACCCGAGGTTGCTTCCCCCAGTTTTCCCACTGCATAGGGCCAGCAGGTCACTTGTTACTCGAAGGCCTCATTAGCGGACGAGTCGGTTGGAATGGCCTACTCACCGGTCGGTACCGATCTTCATTCTCCGTCCGGGATGCTGCGCCCACGGCGGCAGTGTATGATGTTGGTGGCGATAGAGCCAATGCCTTCCTCAGATCTGGTCTTAGCCCCTTCATAAACTGACGGGTGCGCTTCTGTTCCATGTCAACCAAGCATTTGCAGTACTTGGACAACTGCGTAAATCGGGCTACATACTGAGCGACTGCCATGCCTCCCTGCTTGAGGGTTTGAAACTCATCCTCCTTCTTCTCAGCTATCCATCGGGGAATGTACTCAATGCGAAAAGCTTCGGTGAAGTTGTCCCATGTCCATTCCTGCTCTTCTCTCTCCCAGTCACTCTGTACCCGTTGCCACCAAGCTCGCGATGGTCCCCTCAGTCGGAAAGCAGCAAACTTCACCATCCTCTCTTCCGCATATTGCAAATAGCAAAGATGTCCTCTATCTGTTCGATCCACTACTCTGCCTTCTCATCCTGCTCCACCCCTCCCCTGAAATGTGGGAGGTTAGAATTTCAAAAAATGCTCCAGGGCCTCATCTTCTCCCCGCGGTGATCTCTTAGCCACCTTATCCACTCTCTCAGTTAAATTCTGTAGGATTGAAGCCATCTTGTCAAAATCTTGTCCCATAGTCACATTTCGAGACCTCTCAGAAGCTAACCCTTGCTCCTGCTGCAGGTGTTCCTCCACGTCGGGTGTGGAACGATGCATGTGCTCAAATTCAGGAGTTGAAGCCACACTTTCCTAGAAGGTTCTGCCATGAACGACTGTCCTGCATCATGGTGCCATCTTTGACCACATTCACTCAAGTCAGATAATTACCAAGGGGGAAAGGTATGCTCAAATACATGATCATATAATAATAATGATATCTACTTATCCTAAAAGAAAATTTGATGATATTATATAGGGAAAAACCAAGTAATAAATAAAACCCATGCTTTTCATAAAAATCATACTTTAAAAAAAAAAAAAAAAAAAGCGGACCCGAGAGTGCGACTATGGGCCTAGCAGCACCCACGGTCAACTATTTGACCGTCATCTTCGCTGGTCCAAAATGGATATCCCAAGTTGACAATGGGTACTTAGGCCCATCCTTATATACCATACACACTTCTCATCCCAATCCCATGTGGAATTGGGGTATCACATTCACCCCTCCTTTAGGCCCAATCATCCTCGCTGGGTCCATACTTTAGGGGCTAAACCAGGACTAACCAGGCGGCATAGGATTCTAGAGGTGGCTCCCACCGCGCACGGTATAGCACTTAGTTCCCATACCGGGGCTAATTACCTGCTCTGATACCAAATGTCACACCCCATGCCCGCGGATCCGGGAGCGTGACTATAGGCCTGGCAGCACCCACGGTCAACTATTTAACCACCATCCTCGTTGGGCCAAAATGGATATTCCAAGTTGACAATGGGTACTTAGGCCCATCCTTATATACCATACATACCTCTCATCCCAATCCCATGTGGGATTAGGGTATCACAGTATTGAACTTCAGACTAGACCCCATTGATTCTTGAAACTTGCTCTAAAATGGGGATGTAAATCTCGGGTCTCGGTCGGACACAATACTTGAAGGTACTCCATGCAGTCTGACTATTTCTTGTACATAGGTCTGAGCTAACTTCTCCATTGAATCCTGATAGGGGCTAAATTAGTCATACTTTTCCTAGTTATTTGAGGTTCTTTTGTGATACATTTTGTTCAACAACTAGTCATATTCCTTCATATTTGAGATTTTACCCTTGAAAAGGTATTTTGTTCATTATTATAGGTTTTTGGGGTAAAACGAAGCAAAAACGTCACAAAACAGAGGAGAGGCGGCGTCGGTTAGGGCACTGGAACCGGCACCAACCATGCACTGTTGACACAAACTTCAAGGTGACAAAAAATTGGTGAAACAGAGCGAAACAGAGTGGAATCGGCACCGGTTACATTCTAGAATACATTGTACAAAATTCAAAAAAATCGGCGAACGAGTAGAGAACTAGAACACAACCGGTGCCGTCTCCAAGAGCTAAGGCGGCGCCGGCTATGCTATGAGGAAAAGGTGGGATTGTGATTTTTCTACACGATTTTTTGTAATCTATGGAATTTTAGTATCTTCCAACTTCTACTTAGCCAAGAACATTGTGCCAACGAGTTTAGAAACTTCCCAAATCCTATAAATAGATGAAAAACACAAGGGGAAATGGGAGAATTCATTGATCATCATAGAAAATCACTCAAATCAAAGGAGGAATTCTTCAATTCAAGGAGGATTGTTCAAGAAGGTCTTCAAAGGAAGCAGAAGGAGGCTTGTCTATAAGTGCTTTCTTTTACTTTCTTTTCTTTTTCTTGAACAATGATATGTTAATTGTTTTATTGTAATTCGACATTGTTGTGAATGTTCATGATTTTTAGAGTTGTTTGATCTTTTGATTAATTGATTATTACTCTTGGTATTTAATTACTTGGGTTGATTACGTGATTGATTAATTATTTCTTTCTATTGACTTGCTTGGGAAAGGGGTTTATGGATGTTTCAATTTGATTAATTTCATATTTGTTGTCTCTTAACTTGCTTGGGAAATGAGTTAATTGCTAAGAATTGATAATTAAAGGTTAATTCATGTCTGCCAGAGCATGGATTCATTGGTTAATTTCATGTTTTAAATTTTCCAGAGTATGGAAATTTAATCAGATGATTGTGTTTAATACATATTTTGGGTGAATTAGTTAAGACAGAGTATGTGATGCTAATTTATTCAGAAAATAGTGATTTTATGGATTGGGAAAGAAGTGAGTTTATTTTAATCCTTCATGATGCCAATAGAATAATTAGTTATGATAAGGGTTGGGTACTTTAAGATCATGGTTGTCTAAACAATGGTTTGAGGTACATAATTCTCCATCCTTGACATGTATATATTTTATTTTATTTTTCTTTTTATTTCATTTTCACTTCATTGAGTTGGTTAAACAATGAAAGAGAAGTGATTAATACATACTTGTTCCTTGAGGATCGACACTCGTTTGAACCCTATGTTATATTAATGATGAGTACGCTTGCTCATATGTGTAATTTGGAGTTAAGGTTTTAATGTAAACTTGATTGGGAATGTTTTAGTTTTTATTTGATTTTTATACCTAAATCCATACGCATCAAGTTTTTGGCGCCGTTGCCGGGGAACAATAGCATGAAAGCTTGGATATTGTTGATTTAACCATGTAATTATGTAAATACGTAAATATGTAAATATGTACAATTATTCTTTTCACAAAAAAGATGCTATCTTTGTATCTTGTGTATTTGTGTATACCCTTGTAACCTAACATATTAACTTTGACTATGTTCTATTAACTAACTTTGTAATATTGTAATTTTAAATTCTATTATCTAACTTTCGTCTTGTCTTTGCTAGGTGTTAGCCTTGGTACATGATCCAATGACTTGAAGGCGATATAGTAGATTTCGTTTTGTTTTATTTTTATTTCTTTCTTCATGAATTAAATTGTATATTTCATCATTGCTACATGTTCATCATTTTTATTTTATTTTTTTTAAAAAAAAACATTAGCGTATTGATGATAGATTGGCAAAATTACAAGCTAACGTTGATGTTTTTAGTAAGACGTCATTAGAAGCATTAGTGAATTCTTTTATTGCCAATATACATTCATTTGTTCAGTGGCATGAAGAAGCTTCCTAATGATTGTGGTATCAAAGGAAACAATTAGTTCAGATTGTTGAGGAGACTCCTGAGTTTATGCTAGCCCGTACAATGGATCATGGAACAAAAAGAGCAGCTATGTGGGACAATTGCATGATGTGGCAAGAGAGATATTTCTTAGGCTCTTCTCACTTCTTGGAGACCAATGGTCCCAATGATGATGTATGGAGTTCAACATACCTCAAGAAGTTGGATTTATCATTCATTCTAAGAAACCTTTTAAGGATGTTGACAAATTCCACCTTTCACTCCAATCTCAGGGAGGTAACTTGGTATTTCTAGAAGCATTGAAAAATAAGGATTTCCCAATCCCATCTTTAAGAACTCAAATACTAAGTTTAAAGGGGCATTTCAATTATGACAAATTTTTTGAAGGATCAAAAGGTGATTTCAAGTTTGATGCATTCTTTAGAGATCATGTGCACTTCTATGTTGACAAAAATATTTGTGTGTCTAAAAAATGTTAGAGAAAGAAGTTTATGTATTTTGATTTAGTAAGAAAAATTATTTTCATACACCTTATATTTTTCAAAAAGCTCTTTCCATTCTACATTCATCATGCCTATCTTCTATTTTGAGCTTTAATTTCTGTTCAAAAGGTTTGATGAGGAAGTATGATGAGTGTGAAAAGTTTTTTTTTATTTTTTATTTTAGTCTTTTTCTTTAGGTTGTTTTCTTTTATTTAGGTCTGTATTTGTTTTATTATTATTTTCTTTGTGCTTTTATTTGTGTTTTGTTTTATAGGAATAAAGTCCTCTTGATTAAGCCCTTCTCTTTACCTAAAGTTTGGATTTCTATTGGAGCATTATTGTACTTGGGAAGTATTACTTAAACTTGCTACCCCTTTATCATTTTTGGTCCCTTTGGAGATGTTTTCTTGCGTTTATTTTTTGCCAATGAGGACATTATCCAATGTAAGTGTGGGGGAGTGGTTTGGTGATATACTTTGTCCAAGTTTTTATCAATTTTATTTTGAGCACAAAGTTTGGAAAATTGGAGCGACTCCGTCATGGAAGTATTTTCGTTCTTATCTTTTCTCCTTTATATTTTTGGTCCAATGGCATTGTTTATCCCTTGTTATATTTATTTGGCCATTGAGGACAATGTCCAATTTAAGTGTGGGAGAGTGATTCGATTGAAAATTCTTCTATGCATCATTCTTTTATATGTTATCATCCTTCTTGTGAGCAAAATTTTCAAAATTTTTTCTGATTTTCTTTGAGATTTCAAGCTTTATTTTTAATGCATGTCTTTATGATGGATTATAGAGCATGTGTTCTAGATCATTTATGGCTTATGCATGACTTTTTGCCCGCACTTGGACTAAGTAATTCTTGATCAAATGCTTTGCATTGTTCTTAAACCTGTTTTTCTACTAAAATTTGTGGAGCATTCTAGAACTTACTTAAATACCTCTCAATGCGAAATAAGAAAGACAGTCATGATTGAACTTAGGGATGACGGTAATAGGCCTTCTTTGGATAGTTTGAGCCTTTCAAGCCTACCTATTGTTATATTATCCCTAGTGCCTATTTTGAGCCTAAAGTGTTGATTTTTTTTCTTTAAAACCCATTATCATACTTTGTCCATTGCTTGTTTCTGAGATTTTGAATAATTTTCGAAATCTTTAAGCTCTTGATGGATAAAAGTATATGTAGGAGAATGTTGAGGAAGAATACTTGGAGAAAGATCATGACTTGTTACTTTCAATCATGTAGTTATAGTGAGCAAGAAAAAGAAAAGAAAGAGAAAAGAGGAATTGAAAACAAGAAAAGAAAAACAGAAAGCTGTTAGAAGGAATGGAAAGAGAAAAAAAGTGAGAAAGAAAAGAATAGCAGCAGAAAAGAACAAAAGAGGAGTGAAAGAAAAGAAAAGTGAGAGAATAAAGATCACAAGAAGAATGGTGATTGAGTTGTAAAAGTTGAGTTCATATTAAATCTTTGACACCATTGCTGAAAATTATGAGTGATCTTGTGAAAAATAAGGAAGAGTTGATGAAGAAAGTAAAAAGATGAGAAGAAGAAAAGAAAAGAAGAAAAACACAGGATTTGCTTGAGTTGAATTGTAATTGCTAAATAAGGTTATGGTTTGATTGATTTTTGGAATAGGAGAGCAAGAAGAGTTGGAAATTATTGATTCATTTTGTTTATCCTTTTCTTACGAACTCTTAGCTTCTTTGATTTTTTATTCTCCTATAACCTTCGTTTGATAAGCTACATTACAAGCCTTTAGCCTTACATTACAAGCTTGAAAGTCCTACTTGATCTAAGTGGAATCATGATATGTCTCGGATTAGTGGAGAAAGTGTATGAAAAGTAAGCCTATGGAATACATATTCTTTTTTAACTAAATTATTTCCAATGGTTTGAGAATATT
Organism: Voacanga thouarsii; assembly: GCA_026120185.1. Lineage (NCBI taxonomy): Eukaryota > Viridiplantae > Streptophyta > Magnoliopsida > Gentianales > Apocynaceae > Voacanga > Voacanga thouarsii. Next base: position 2,303,001 of record JANUWF010001100.1, on the reverse strand, counting down.
GTCAAGTATTGAGAAGGTTCTACTAAGTCATTTATCACTTACACAAGTCTTGCATTTATTGTGAAAGATGCAGTAGCATGTGTTTTATGTTCTTGAATAAAGAAAGCGTTGAAAATGTTGTTTTGAAATTGATTGAGTGATTGGTTAAACCTTGTGTTTTCCTACTTGTCCTTGATACTTTGCTTGAGGACAAGCAAAGAGTTAAGTGTGAGGGAATATGATAGGGGCTAAATTAGTCATACTTTTCCTAGTTATTTGAGGTTCTTTTGTGATATATTTTGTTCAATAACTAGTCATATTCCTTCATATTTGAGATTTTAACCTTGGAAAGGTATTTTGTTCATTATTACAGGTTTTTGGGGTAAAACGAAGCAAAAAGTTGCAATATAGAGGAGAAGCAGCGCCAACTAGGGCATTGGAACCAACGCCAGCCATGCACTGTTGACATGAACTTTGAAGCGATGAAAGATTGGTAAAACAAAGTGAAACAGAGTGGAACCGGCGCCGGCTCCAGTAGCCAAGGCGGCGTCGGCTACATTCTGGAATACATTGTGCGAAATTCAGAAAAATCAGTGAACGAGTAGAGAACCAGAACACAACCGGTGCCAACTCCGAGAGCCAAGGTGGAGCCAGCTATACTCTGAGGAAAAGGCCGGATTGTGATTTTTCTACGCAGTTTTTGGTAATCTGTGGAGTTTTAGTATCTTTCAACTTGTACTCGGCCAAGAACATTGTACCAACGAGTTTAGACACTTCCCAAGCCTAAAAATAGATGGAAAACACAAGGGAAAATGGGAGAATTCATTGATCATCATAGAAAATCACTCAAATCAAAGGAGGAATTCTTCAACTCAAGGAGGGTTGTGCACGGAGGTCTTCAAAGGAAGAAAAAGGAGGCTTGTCTATGAGTGCTTTCTTTTACTTTGTTTTCTTTTTCTTGAACAATGGTATGTTAATTGTTTTATTGTAATTCGACATTGTTGTGGATATTCATGATTTTTAGAGTTGTTTGATCTTTTGATTAATTGATTATTACTCTTGGTATTTAATTACCTGGGTTGATTATGAGATTGATTAATTGTTTCTTTCTATTGACTTGCTTGGGAAAGGAGTTGATGGAGATTTCAATTTGATTAATTTCATATTTGTTGTCTCTTAACTTGCTTAGAAAATGGGTTAATTGCTAAGAATTGGTAATTAAAGGTTAATTGATGTCTGCCAGAGTATGGACTCATTAGTTAATTTCATGTTTTAAATTTGCCAGAGTATGAAAATTTAATCAGAGGATTGTGTTTAATGCATCTTTTGGGTGAATTAGTTGAGACAGAGTATGTGATGCTAATTTGTCTAGAAGATAGTGATTTCATGGATTGGGAAAGAAGTGAGTCTACTTTAATCCTTCATGATGCCAAGAGAATAATTAGTTATGATAAGGGTTGGGTACTTTAAAATCATGGTTGTCTAAACAATTATTTGAGTTACATAATTCTCCATCCTTGACATGTAGATATTTTATTTTATTTTCCTTTTTATTTCATTTTCACTTTATGGAGTCGGTTAAACAATGAAAGAGAAGTGATTAATGCATACTTGTTCCTTGAGGATCGACACTCGTTTGAACCCTATGCTATGTTAATGATGAGTACGCATTCTCATATGTGTAATTTGGGGTTAAGGTTTTAATGTAAACTTGATTGGGAATGTGCTTAATTTTTATATGATTTTTATACCCAAATTCATGCGCATCAAATCCCTTACATTTACTGGTATGAAATGCACAGATTTGGTCAATCGATCCACCTCTACCCATATGGTGTCCTTGTGGGTCCTTGCCATAGGGAGTCCAATGACGAAGTCCATGGTCACCTCTTCCCATTTCCATTCAGGTACTGGCAACGGTTGCAACAATCCTACTGACTTCTTGTGCTTCGCTTTAACTTTCTTACAGGTTAGACACGTCGAGACATACTTAACCACGTTCCTCTTCATTCTGGGCCACCAATAAACCCTTTTCAGATCTTGATACATTTTAACCTCTCCCAGATGAATGGCGTACTTACTCTTATACGCCTCTTCTAAAATCCTATCCTTTAACTGGTGCTCATCGGGTACACACAAACGATCTCAGAAGTACAAAACGCCCGCTTCGTCCTATCAGAATTTACTGCATTGTCGTTTAAGCTCTTTATCCTTGAAAAGATGGAATTCTGCATTACTTTGCTTAGCTTCAATAATGTCCCGCCTTAGATCTGGTATCAACTTCAGGTTGCTAACAATAATTCTCTCATCTTGCATTTCTGCTCCTCTATCCAACACATCCTGAACCACTTGAACCTCCTGCACTCTTAGCTTGGCCATTCTAACTTTCTGGCTCAGGGCATCAACAACAGCATTGGCTTTCCTGGGGTGGTAGTTAATAGGACAACGGTACTCTTCCAATAATTCCATCCATCTTCACTGCCGCAAATTCAAGTCCTTCTGGGTGAAGACGTACTTCAGGCTCTTGTGATTAGTGAACACTTCATATTCCACTCCATACAAGTAATGCCACCATTTCTTTAAAGTGAACACAATGGCAGCCAGCTCTAGATCATACGTAGGATAATTGACTTCATGAGGCTTCAACTTCCAAGAAGCATAGGCGATCACCTTTCTGTCTTGCATCAAGACTGCCCTCAAACCTTCTTTCGAAGCATCAGTATACAGTGCATAAGGCTTATCTTCCTCTGGTAGACTCAACACAGGTGTTGTCATTAATCTCCGCTTCAGCTCTTGGAAACTCTTTTCACATTTTTCATTCCAAACAAAGGGTACGCCCTTCCTCAACAGCCGGGTCATAGGCGATGTGAGCATTGAAAATCCCTTAATAAACCTCCTATAGTAGCCAGCCAATCCCAAGAAGCTTCGAATCTGCGTGATGTTCTCCGGTTGCTTCCAGTCCGAAATTGCTTCAACTTTTACTGGGACCACCTTAATTCCATCCTTAGTTACCACATAACCAAGAAATGCCACACTATCCAGCTAAAACTCGCACTTGCTAAACTTGTGCTCCCTTTGCTTTTCCAGTACCAGCTTCAAATGTTCTGCATGGTCCTCCGGGCTCCTGGAGTATATGAGTATGTCGTCGATGAATACTACCACAAACATGTCCAAGTAGGGTTAGAACACTCGATGCATCAAATCCATAAATACCACAGGTGTATTAGTTACCTCGAAAGGCATCACCACAAACTTAGAGTGACCATATCTTGTATTGAAGGCCGTCTTAGGAATATCCTCCTCCTTAATCCTCACTTGATTGTATCCTTGCCTTAAATCCAGTTTGGAGTAACAATTGGATCCTTGCAACTAGTCGAACAACTCGTCAATTAACGGTAGAGGATATGTATTCTTGATGGTCAGGTTGTTCAAACCTCGGTAGTCGATACACAACCTCAGAGTCCCGTCCTTCTTCTTCACAAATAGCACTAGTGCTCCCCAGGGTGACGTGCTAGGTCTGATGTACCCTTACCTCACCAACTCTTCTAGCTGCTCTTTCAATTCTTTTAGCTCAACCGCTGCCATCCGATATGGTGTTCGGGACACCGATTCTGCTCTTGGAACTAGATCAACGGTGAACTCAACTTCTCGGTTGGGAGGTAGAGAAGTGAGTTCTGCAGGAAACACGTCGGGAAATTCTTTTACCACCTCAGTATCTTCGAGGGTGCACTGGTCCCTCGGCTTATTTATCACATAGACCAAATATCATTGACATCCTTGCTTCAACAATTTTTGGGCATTTGCTCCAGCTATTAAAAACTTCAATTCATTTACTCTCTTGCTGTTAAACTCCAACACATCACATCCCGGTCCGATGAACTGAACCGATTTATTCTTACAGTCTACTCTAGCCCCATGCTTAGCTAGCCAATCCATTCCCAAAATCAAGTCATAATCATCAATAACTAAGACTGTCAAGTCTCCCTCCAAGCTTTCTCTCCCTATTTCAATTCTACAATTCTGCATATACCTATCCGCTTGCACCATTTTCCTCAAAGGCGTACTCACCAACAAAGTAAAAGGTAGTTCTACTCCATCCTAACCCAAATGATATGCACAATTCTTGTTTAAATAGGAATGGGTAGATCCAGGGCCTATCAATGCATTAACGGAATGACCTTGATAGTAAATGTACCTTCCACCACTGTTGCATCAACTGCAACCTCCTCTCGATTGAGAGCAAAAACTTTTGCTTTCATCTGCGGCTTCTGCGTTCCACTCCTGGAAGCTCCCGTGGCATTGGCTCGATTAGCCCCCGGGATCTAAGCTGGGTTTCCTTGTCCGACTCAGAGAAGTTTAGGGTAGGAATTTCTCAGATGGTTCAGGTCTCCGCAGTGGTAGCATTTCCGCTCACCTCTTCTAGACTAACAATTTTTCTCCATGTGGCCCCTTTTTCCCACAGTGTCGGCATAATGGAAGATTCTGTGCAGGACTATACTGTTCGGGCTTGCTTTCCCTGGTTCTGCCACTATTGGTTGGCAGGGCACTTGTTAGGCTGCTGCCTCTGAAAAGGTCTTAGCGGCTGTCTTGGCAGTAGGAAAGGTCTTGGTGCCATTCGGTTGCAATCCTCATTCTTAGTACGGGTGGCTGCGTCCACGGCCCCGAATAAGTTGTTAATGGAGAAGGTGCCAATGCCCTTCTTAACTCCTTCCTTAAACCCTTAACAAATTGCCTCATTCTATTCTGCACTGTGTCCACCAGCCTCTTGCAGTACTTTGACAATTAAGTGAAACATGCCACGTACTATGCCACCGTCATACCTCCCTGCTTCAGATTCTAGAACTCATCTTCTCGCTTCTTACTATCCACTGAGGGATATATTCAGCTCTGAATGCTTCCACAAAATTGGCCCACGTCCAGTCCTGATTGATTATCTCTCAGTCATCTTGGACTTGTTGCCACCATGCCCGAGCTGGGCCCCTCAGTTAAAATGCGACAAATTTCACTATTCGCTTCTCAGTGTACTGGAATGTAGCGAAGATGTCCTCCATCTGTTCCACCCATTGTTCCACTTTCTGATCATACTCAGCCTCTCCTAAAAAAATAGGAGGTTGAAATTTCAGAAACCTCTCCAATACCTCATCTTCCCCTTTCGGATTCCTCCGCTCAGTCAGGGTTTGCAGAATCTCGGTCATTTTGTGGAATGCTTGTGCCATAGTTATGCTAACCGGTTCTTTCGATCCTATTTCCAGCTCTGGTTCGTTCTCATCCCCCCGATTCGGTGATGGCATTTGAGTTGTATCGAACTCTGGTGTCACGGGCTTTGCCTCAGGAACCCTTCTGCTGGATGTAGTTGCACGACGCTTGGGTGCCATTCTAAACCATGCCCCAGATAATGAGTTTATGCATTAAAGTTTAAAATACCCAAATTGAGCATGCATTCACATTCAGCTTTAAGTGAAAGAAAATGATTTGCAAATTTTGTATAAAGAATTGCATATAGATTTTTCTCAAGATTTAGAGTACTACAAGTACTCTTATTTGCATAAATTTTGAAATAAAGTAATAAATATGAATGGACTCCTAGTACAGGAGTTTATTGAAAACTATAAATAAAACGTCCTAAGCATAGCAGAACTTGGCCTCTCTAATCCTCATCATAGTCTTCAAAGTCAGCATCATGCAACCATCCTTCTGAATTCCTAGAAAAGTCTATTCCAGCCCCATTCATGAACCAATAATCCATTGGCTCCTTCCCGAGTCTCCTAGAACTCTCCCCAGTTTTAACCTGGTTGGGTGAGGGTACAAAGGAAGGTCTAGGTGGAGATTCATAGTCTATATCTCCCGGGTCATTACTATCAGCAGTCAAATCAATCACAGGGCTAGGTGGGAGGAGGACATACTCCATGCTAATTTCCTCATCCTCACTATCAGTAACTAAGTCTATTACAGGTATTGGAGGTGGCTTAATAATCTAAACCTCATCATCACTGCTATCATCCAGGGGTATAATTGGTTGAGGTGTAGGTTGCGGTGCAAGCTGAGGCACTAGTAGATCTTCCAGGTGGATAGGGAAAGGAGGATGCCATTGCTGCCCTTTCCTTGCAGTTCTAATCATCCTAACCATCCTACAGCATAAACAAGACAGGTTAGTCAAAAGATTTAAACTTAATAAAACAAAACATATACTATCAATATTTGCTTAAACCTAGTCTCTAATACCAAATGTCATGCCTCGTGCTCGTGGACCTGGGAGCACGACCATGGGCCTGACAGCACCTACGGTCAACTACTTGTCCGCTATCCTCGTTGGGCCAAAATGGATATCCCAAGTTGACTATGGGTACTGAAGTCCATCTTATATACCATTCACACTTCTCGTCCCAATCCCATGTGGGATTGGGGTATCACATTCACCCCTACTTTATGTCCAAGCGTCCTCGCTGGGCCCATACTTTAGGGGCCAAACCCAGGACCAACCAGGCGACATAGGATTCTAAAGGTGGCTCCCACCACGCACGGTGTAGCACTTAGTTCCCATACCGGGGGCTGGTTACCTTCTCTGATACCAAATATCACACCCTGTGCCCGCGGACCTAGAAGCGCGACTATGGGCTTGACAGCATCCACGGTCAACTACTTGGCCGCCATCCTCGCTGGGCCAAAATAGATATTCCAAGTTGACAATGAGTACTTAGGCCCATTCTTATATACCATTCACACTTCCCATCCCAATCCTATGTGGGATTAGGGCATCACAGGCTGTGTTTTGTTCAGCCCCTATTTCGCCGATTTTTTATTACCTCGAAGTGTGTGCCAGCAGTACATGGCCGGCGCCTCCAGTCCTGTCCTAGCTCGCACCGCCTCTAGTCTGTTTAGCAACAATTTTGTCTTATTTTACCTTTAAAATCTGAAATAATGTACAAAATACCTTTTCAAGGGTAAAATCTAAAATATGAAGGAATATGACCATTTATTACACAAAATGTATCATAAAATAACCTCAAATAAATAGAAAATATATGACTAATTTAGGCCCTATATTTCCTAGTTATTTGAGGTCATTTTGTGATACATTTTGTGCAATAACTGATCATATTTCCTTCACATTTGAGATTTTACCATTGGAAAGATATTTTGTGCATTATTTTAGATTTTAGGGATAAAATAAGGCAAAATCGTCGCTAAACAAAATAGAGGCAGCACCGGCCAGGACAGGAGAAACGACGCTGATCACATGTTGCTGGCATGCACTTCGAGGTGTTAAAAAATCGACGGAACAAGAGCTGAACATAACACAACCTGTGCTGGTTGGAAGCCCAGAGGCGGCGCCGATTGCAATCTAAAAGAATTGGCACAAAAATCAAGAAAAATTGATGAACGAATAGAGGGATAGAACACAACCAGCGCCGGCCCTAGGTAGGACAAGTGACGCCAGCTATGCACTGATAAAGAGGTCTTCGATTTTCATGCGCGTTTTTTGGCAATTTGTAGAGTTTTAGTATTTTCCTACTTCTTTTCGGCCAGAAACCTTAAAGGGACGAATTTAGGCACTTCTAAAGCCTATAAATAGAGAAAAAGCACAAGCCAAAAATGAGAATTCGAAGAGCAAAATAGAAAATCACTCAAATTAAAAGGAGAAATTCACCAAATCAAGGAGGATTGTGCAAGAGAGTCTACAAGGAAGAAGAATGAGGCTTGTCTATGAGTTCTTTCTTTTAACTTTGTTTTCTTTTCTTGAACAATGATATATTAATTGTTTTATTATAATTTGATATTGTTTTCGATATTCATGATTTTTAGAGTTACTTTGATATTTTGATTAATTGATTGTTATTTTTGGTATTTAATTACTTATGTTGATTACGTGATTAATTTGTTATTTCTTTCTATTAACTTGCTTGGAAAAGGGGTTAATTGCTAAGAATTGGGTAATTAAAGGTTAATTGATGTCTGCTAGGATATAGAGGCATTGGTTAATTTCATATTTTAAGTTTGCCAGGATATGAAAATTTAATCAAGGATTGTGTTTAATGCATCTTTTTGGTGAAATAGTTGAGACAAGATGTAACACCCCACTACCTAGGCTCAGCAGGGCCGAGGATGTCATCCCATCCAAAGGACAAGGGGTCTTTATAACTAGGTCACACAAAAGAAAATAAAAGTAATACCTTAAAATTTAACTTATTACAACCCAAAAATATAGGTACAAATCCAAAATAAATTGATTACTACTATCTCTCAAAACAACACATAAAATAAATAACATAAAGTCTTCAAAGCAAGCAACAAATCTAGCTACTCATCTCCACAATAGGATCGACCTGAAAACATAGCATAAAAGATGATACGATAAAAATCACAGTAAGCCCGTGTGTACTTTGAGTGTTTCAGGCAAAATAGTTCATGTATGCAAGTTGGAAAAATTTCATGAGAGAAAGTGCTGGCAAGCATTAAACAATGTTAAAAATAAAGAGTGGCGTTTTGCTTTTCAAACCATGCATGTACACAATAAATACAACCACTCAAATGGGTAGCCATGGGTTACCACACGTTAGGCTCCATGACCATATAACGGTCAGAATGCCACATTTTGTACAGACTGACAAAAGGTAGGTGTACGACCTATCGGGTGAGATACTCCTCATTCTCTACACCCAAACTTACCAGTTGTCCACTCCGGAAACACACAGTCCATATAACTGAAACTTGCTAGCTTGGACTGGCATGACCTACTGGGCTGGCATCCTATCCAGAAAGGACTCACCCCTCTGAGGTGGCCACCTACTGAGAGACTTACCCTAACCCTTCAAAGACTAACCCTAGTAGTCTACCCTTATTGAGTACTTAATGTTGATTGTCCCACTTGGGAGAAAACTAATAATACATTGCTTTATTTGGAAATAGCAATTAAGGGTTTCTAAAATTCTTGTCAAAGTTGGGTTTTAGAAAGAGTTTAGTATTTGTGCAAAACTGCTTGTTTAAATTTTCAAATGATTTACTTGACTGAAATAAAAAGGAAACAGTCCTTAATTGCCTTTACAAATGAGTGTCCATACACATCGCATTTGGCTTGCCATAGTAACCTTTTGTCTTCAAATAAGTTTATGCAGGAGCTTACCTGATCCTTTGCTTGATCAAATTCAAAAATCTTCCAAAACTGACCTAACCCCGCCTGGGGTAAACACAAGTCATAAGGTTATACTCAAACTATTTTTGCTTACATAAATAATCCTAGTTCAACTTATTACAATCATGACCCTAATGTCCTAAGCTTTAAGGCTAGATGATAAAGGATTTTATAAAATAAATCTAGTTTGTTAAGTTAAAATAACTAGGGGTTGTAAAATAATTACTAATAACTTATAGACTCAAATAATAAATCTTGAGTGTTGTTATTAATAAATAAACTACGGTTTAATTATTGGAAAATCCTAAGTCCTAGATGATATTAATAAATGGTAATTCTTAAATAGTAAAATAAATAATAAATTATTACTACTCCTTTAATTACTAATTAATACGTAATAAAATTAATAATAAATAGCTTTTATTAAATTTTGATTAACAAATAATTATAAATACTATTTATGAATATATAGCCCACAAGGTCATTAATATTTTACTTATTTATATAAAAGGTTATATATATATTATTAATAAAAGATATCATTTATTTGACTAGCAAAATTTCACTATTTCATTGAATATTCCAATTCCAAAATTTCCTAGGAATTTCGAAATCTTTGGAGGAAAATCATAGTAATAATTTTAATTAGGGTAATAAAATTTGCTAATCAAAATAGCATAGGATCAACAAGGTCATGATCATTATTTTCCTATTACTAACAAGATTCATGAGCATATACTCCAACATCAATGAACAAACTATTCTATTCATGAACATAAGCTTAAATCCATCCTACTATCACATGGCCAAATCTCTACTAAGTATAATCATACTCACGGCTTCAATGAAAATAAGAACATAATATCCTATTCAACAAAGGTAACATAACATCTAGCATGCTTAAACATTCATAATTTCTTAAGACATGGACAGCATACATCGATTCTCAAGGAATTTCAGAAAGCTTAATCATGGTCAATCATTCTCATGCTCCAATCTCAACCCCTTCATACATATGCATATACTCAATCCCCCCATTCGCATTCTATCCTCTCTATCAACATCTAAGAGATATGAATTTAGAATTTAAAAGAAAGGTAAAGGAGAAATACTTGGTTGATGATTAATTCGATGGAGATTTAAGAAGATCCACGCGCTTGAGAGTCTTGAATTGTCCAAGAGAGGAGAAAGAAAACAGCCATGGTTGTAGCAACCATTTCGACCGAGAGAGAGAGAGCATTAGCATGATATGTTAAAGGTTGAAGGGAAGAAGATGAACAAGAGAGTTGTTCTTGGTTACCTTGATGATGTTCTTGAGACTTCAAGGGAAAAATCTAGTTTTGATCCGATTGCCAAATTTTGTTTTTAAGATTTGATGTTATAAATTCCAGAAATGGACTCTAGGGAGTATGTAGGCATATTCTGGAGTTTTTGAGAGGTATTGGAGGTGTTTAGAGTGGTCTTTGGCTTGAAGAAATGTAGTGTGTGTTCTTGGTGAAAATGAGGGAACTAGAGGAGGAATGTTAGACGAATTACTGAAGAGGGCTAGCTGAATGATTGAGGGAGTTCAGGGATTTTAGTTTTCAATTTAGGGAGGAAGTGAAAAATCTAGTTGTTTGAAATTCAAATGGAGAAATTTAAGGAGTGTTTTGAGGTAAAAGATATGGTAATGGTGTTTGATTGATGGAGGTTTCTTGGAGCTACAATGGAGCTGACTGGACTGCTGTGTTTTGCTGAAATGAATGAGGGTTGATGGAGATTTATGGCTAGTTCAATAGCAAAAGAATTTCTGGTTATGAAGCCTAATCCAATGGTGTTTTCATGGAGCAAATGCTGAAAATTTTGAAATTCAAATGGAAGTTTGATTGGAGTGATTGTAGGAGGAATTTGAGGTGTGGTCATGGAGTCCAATTGTGCAAGGTAAGTGGAGGGGGTAATGGAGTTCAATTCATGGCTGAACAAGGGTTAACTTACAGAGGTTTTGAGGGTGGTTTTCGACCAAGGCTTGAAGGGAACAAGGCTGGAAATTTTCTGGTTATGGTTCAAATGATTACTAAATTTTTTGTGCATTTTTTCTGCAATATTCCAGCCCGATTTGCAGAGAGTTTTGAGAGGTTTTTGAGGGTCCTTTAAGGTAGGTTTCCAGCCTTTTTTATGGAGGAAAAGCAGAGGTATTTACTGGTTTGAATGATGAGATTTGAACTCATGACCTTAGAGATTAATTTCAAAGCTCTAACCACTAAACCACAACAACTCTTATTCTTATTTCCTCATCCAAATACTCTTCATGTTTAATCCTCAAGCTATTTTCCTATTTTGACCTCAAGCAAAATTACCATTTTACCCTTCCTACTCAATAAGCATAACTAAGCATTTTAGCCTATAAATCATAATTCTAAAGCACACATAAAATCATTCAAAAATATATATATTCACGTAAAATAATATGATATGCATCCCGACCCCCTTACTCTAGGGTTAGCTTTAGGTGGGGTTTCACATAGGATATGTGATTTTAATTTGTCTAGAAGATAGTGATTTCATGGGTTGGAAAAAAAGTGAATCTATCTTAATCCTTCATGATGCCAAGAGAATAATTAGTTATGATAATGATTGGGTACTTTAAAGTCATGTTTGTCAAAATAATGGTTTGAGTTACATAATTTTCCATCCTTGACACATATTTATTCTTTTATTTTATTTTCCTTTATATTCATTTTCACTTTATCGAGACAGTTAAACAATGAAAGAAAAGGAATTAATGCATATTTATTCCTTGAAGATCGATACTCGTTTTAAACCTTATGCTATGCTTAATGATGAGTACGCTTGCTCATATGTGTAATTTGGGGTTAACGTTTTGTTTTAAACTTGATTGGGAATGTGCTTATTTTTATACCCAAATTCAAACACATCAGGTGGGCTCGATTGGGGTGTTGATCGAGCCAGCCAAGCTGGCGTTGGCTTGGCTAAGCAAGCCAACATTGGCTTGGCTCTAGAAAATATGAAATGCACTTTTTTTAAAATTAATAAAATCAACGAAACAGTCACAAGCATATAAAAGGCATATTGTACAATGGTATAGCAACATAAATTATAACTAATTAGTATTAGAACTTGACAGGACCTAAATTAGTCATATTTTTCATAGTTATTTGATATTATTTTGTGATACATTTTGTGAAATAACTAGTCATATTCCTTCATATTTGAGATTTTACCCTTGAAAATGTATTTTGTATATTATTTCAGATTTTATAGATAAAATAAGACAAAAAATATCACAGAACATAACAGAGGCGGCGCCATCCCCGTGAAGGACAACCGGCGCCGATTAGCCACTGGAAGAACAAAGAAAAGTGCAGAAAAATTGAGAAGAAACAGAGGAAAATTGCATTTGAAATTGGAATGGCTAAAGGGAGCCATGGCATGGCTCATTCACGACTCACAAAGGGAAGAGCAAGAATAAAGAAAAGCATGAATTTCGGTGGTGGGCCAAGAAGAATGGAAAAAAGAGTTAGCAAAAGTGGGCTGAAAAGAAGCAGCCAAGACAAGCATCAAAGGAAAAAGGAGAGTTTCGGTCAGCAATCAAAGGAAAAAGAAGCAATTAGCTTCGTGGCTCACTTGAGCCAATAACAAGAAAAAGACAATTGCAGCAAACAAGCAATTTTGGTGGGCCCAGGTGCAAGAGAAAAGTCAACAATGTCAAGCAGCAGCCGAAATAAGAAAGAAAGCAAAAGAAGCAGCAAAATCTCGATTGGTTGTGGTGATTAGCGGCTCAATTGAGTCGAAACAAAGGAACGGCTCAATTGAGCCGTTGCGACAACAAAGAAAGAAACAAGGCAATCACGGCAGCAGCTCATTCATTGGCTCAATTGGAGCCGATTGCAAAGGCAAAACAGAAAAGGAGAAGCTGCTTGGTGATGGCTCAATTGAGCCAATGTAGGAAAGAAGAGAGTAAATAACGGTGGCTTCCATAGGGCTCAATTGAGCCGATTGCAACAAGGAAGGCTCCTCCGTGTGGCTCAATTTCAACATCAAAGAACATTCAGCACAAAACGACAAAGCCGAAATCAGGAAGCCAAATTGAAGTCAAATTTAATTCTCCAATTCAATCTCACGGTCAAAGTCAAAGGCGGTTAATTATTTAAGTTTTATTTAGGTTTTTCTTAGACTTTTATTTAGCAATTTATATTTCTTTTTTGTTTTGATTTTCTTTAGGTAATCACTTCTTCTTAGAACTCTTTTAGGAACTTTGTAAGCCTATAAGTAATGGCCAATTTACCCTAGAAAAGGGAGGTGCACAATGTAGGGACTTAGATTTATTTTTGAGCGCATCACCAATATTTTCTCGAGATTAATAGTTCAAGGAGGGTTGTACAAAAAGATTTTCAAAGGAAGAAGAATGAGACTTGTCTATGAGTTCTTTTTTTTACTTTGTTTTCTTTTTCTTGACAATGATATGTTAATTGTTTTATTGTAATTCGACATTGTTTTAGATATTCATTATTTCTAGAGTTATTTGATCTTTTGATTAATTGGTTATTATTCTTGGTATTCAATTACCTATGCTTATTACGAGATTAGTTAGTTGATTCTATCCATTGACTTGCTGGACCAAAGGGGGTTGATGGGTGTTTCGATTTATTAGTTTCATATTATGTTGGCAATTGACTTGTTGGACTAAAGGGGGTTGATTGTTTAAGAACTGGTCATTGAAGATTAATTGATGTCTTCCGAGACCAAGGGTTCATAAATTAATTTCATGTTCTAAATTCGCCGAGACCAAGGGAATTTAATTAAGGATTACATTTAATGCGTCTTTTGGATGAATTAGTTGAGACGGACCAAGTGATTCTAATTTATCTAGGAGATAGTGATTTCATGGATTGACCATGAAAGTGAGTCTACCTTCATCCTTCATGGTGCTAAGAGAATGATTGGTTAAGTTCTCTAAGATCATGTTTGTCTAAACAGTGGCTTGAGTTATATAAATCTACATCCTTGACATATACATATTTTTCTTTTTCTTTTCTTTTTAATTTTCCTTTTTATTTGTTTTTCACTTTGTTGAGTCGGTTAAACAATGAAAGAAGGGTAATTAATGTCTACTTGTTCCCTGAGGATCGACACTTGTTTGAACCCTATGCTCAGTTAATGATGAGTACGCTTGCTCATATGTGTGATTTGGGTCTAACATTTTAATTTAAACTTGATTGGGAATGTGCTTAATTTTGTGTGATTTTTATACCCAAGTTTGAATGCATAAGAGCTCTTATTACAATTATTATTATTATATGGAATAATTAAACAATTACAATAATACTACGAAAATAAATACAACAATATATTCTAATTACCGAATACAAGTACAAATACTATTGTTTTGTTAGTATTAGTAATCTGAAATATTTAACAACTACAACAAAAATTATTATAGTTCAACAATATATGGTTTATTCACAAAATATATTATTATTATTATTAATATTTTTAAATAAATAAATATATAAATAAAACAAGAAAATTATCTATATGGCCCCCCAAAAAAAAATATTTACATATATACATGGCTAAATCAATGAACTCCAAGCTTTCATGATATTGTTCCTTAGCAATGACACCAAAGACTTGATGAGTAAGATTTGGGTGCATAAAAATCATATAATTTTAAGTCCATCCCTAACCATGTTTTAATTAAAATATTAATCTCCAAATTACACATATGAGCAAATATACTCATTGCAGGCATAATATATGAAATTAACGAGTATCGTTCCTCAAGGAACAACTATCATTAATTACCTTTCATTTATTGCTTAATCTATCAACTAAATTGATAAAGAAATCAAAATAAAAAATAAAAACAAAATATATACACAATTCTTGGAGTGAAAAACATGTAATTAAATAGTTATTCTAAAAAAACATGACATGATTCATGTAGTACTTATCACAATAAATTATTGTCTTAGCATCATGAAGGAATAAAAATAGAAAACATTTCTTTCTCAATCCATGGAATCACTATTTCTTGATTAAATTAGTAGATTTCCCAATCAAACCAACATAACTAAAGAAATGCATTAAACTCATTCCTCATAAATATCCCTATACTCTATGCAATATAAATATCAAATTAGTCAATAACCCTATACTCTAGGCGAAATTAACTAACCTTCGATTACTTATGTTCAATTCTCAACCTTCTTTCTCAATCCAGTTAAGATAACAAATACATACAATTGATTAAATTGAATTTAATCTAAGTTCACTTCCTAAGTCCATTAGACATAAATTCAACTCCATTAGTCTATCAAATAAAATTAAGTAATCAAATATCAAGAATAATAATCAATTGATCAAAGATTAAATATATTACAATATCATGAATCTGAAAATAGTACTCAATTACAATTAAAACATTAATCTCATCATTGTCAAAGAAAAAGAAAACCAAGGAAAGAGATAGGTACTCATAGACAAGCCCTTCAACTTCCAGTGAAAACACCTCTAAAATCAATGCTCTGTGAGTGGTAAATTTATCCAAAGAAAATATTACATGGTTGCACTCTAAATATTTGTCTAATTCTTCATGTGTGCACATATTTTTCTAATGTGAATAGATAATATTTATAATCATACAAATTTTCTAAAAGCTTTAAATACAAAAGAAATAATTTTTTAATAGGAATCTTGAAATTCTGTACAAATTCACTGACTTAATTGCACTGAGGTGCAATTTGCTGAAGCTGAATTGCTACCAAAGCCGATGAAGACTCCAAGCCAAGCCTAGTGTTCTTTTTTTTCTTTTCTCTGATTGAAGCTAACTGAAGCCATCCAAGCAGAGCCACAAATTCCCTTTTCCTTTTCATTGAGCCGATCTTGAGCCTAAGCCGCAAAGCTATGCATTTTTCCTTACTGAGCCGCCGAGCCGTTGAGATCATATCTTTCTTTCTTCTTGAAACCGGCTCACCCGATCCAATGCAAGTTGAGCCTGAGCTGCAGCTTTTCCTCTCTTTCTTCTAAGCCAAGGCTAGCCGAGTAGCGACTTCCTTGTTGAAGCCGGCTGCGGGACAAGTGCATCCTCCCGCGACTACTTTCTCTTTTTTTTTTTCTTTTGTTTGTTCAGGGACCATGAAGCCGCCTGCAAGCCACAGCTTTTCTTTCTTTCTCCCTTTGTTGAGCTGCAGCTAGCCGAGCTGTGGCACCTTTCTTGTTGAATCGTCCCACAGCCCACGTGCATCCTCCTAAGGTTTCTCTCACATTCTGCACTCCATAAGGCCATGACATATAATTACCCTTCCATGACTGTGTTGTTTTGTTTCAGCTGATCTCGATTTTTTCTTTTTCTCGTTCTTTCCTAAGATTTAGCCCTGCGCTGGGTCCGTCTTTTTGGGCTGGTGCTGGGTTTTTACTAAAATTTGTCAATTAAACTCTAAGTTCACCTATTTTTGCATAAAATCACAAAAAAAATATTTCTATAAGTGAAATATCAAATATGAAGGAATATGACTAGTTACTATATCAAAAATATCATCAAATAACTAGAAAAATATATGTAAATTTAGGTCATATCACACAATATTCACTTTTTCCATAAACCTTTGTAAGTTTGAATGTAATTTCTATGATTTTAGGAAGAAGTTATACCGTATCCCGCATTTGATCCCCACTTAGGCATGGTGGAGGTAGTGAATGTTCTACAATTCTATCTATTCTAAAAAAGTTACTATCTCTGTTGAAATGATGTCCAGGAGGCAAGAACTGTGATGGCAATCAAATTATGATTGTTTGCCTTCATAAGGTAATTGGAATGACTTTGTATGTTCCATATAATATAGACATGTCATTATTAGGATGTATGCCCTATTAGACAAGGTTTTTAATGCAATTTTGACTCGTATTAATAAAAGTATTTTTCTCAAAAATTATATATGAAATCTTCTTTATATTTGTGCACAATTTTCATTAATAAAGACCCATTGTGTTTAAGTAAATGGTTCATGTGAATGGAGGTCTTTCACAGTAAGGTATAGAGCATGGGATACTTAACACATAAACTATTGTTCTTAACTGAATGACGAGAATGGAGATCTCATCATAGTAAGGTTATTGTGTTATAAGTTCTAAATAGGGAATGGCTTACCTTTAGCCAATGAGTAGTCTTCTCATCTCATAACACAAGAGTATTTTGAATATATAGAACATGGCCTGTTGTAGTGGTTTCTAAAAGTACTATGTGATAGAAACCTAGACTACTACTACTACTACAGCGTGGACTTGTACTTTACAGCTTAAGTATGAGTTGGTGATCTAACGAAGCTGGAAGCGTATGCTTTGATATACTATAGTTGAGGTTCTTTAGAATGACTAATATACTTGTATGTTGGGTATATGTAACTAGTTAGTTAAGAAAGACTTGTACAAGATAGCTTCTACACTATATTGCCCATTGTAATTGTCCGAATAATCTAATTATCCAGGGTCTTGGGGAATATGACTTGGATATTTACTTTAGGGTAGCTCCCTTAGAAAGCGAAAATATTCCAAGAAGTCATGGATCATTGGACTAGATGCCTAAGGATGGTAGATGTATTTTAGAGAGGTGTTAGTATACTGTTTCCTCTCTAAATACACAGTGGTGTGTAGAGGGGTATTTTAGTCATTTCACTTGTAGGTCGAAGGCATAGCTAATACGGCATTGTCCTTGGGGGAAATAGTTTCTTATGGTGATATTAGGAAATATTTAAAATGTAAAATACAGCTATTTATATAGCAATGATATTTTGGTTATTTTAGTAGCTAAGACGATGTGTCTTTTTCGTCCTCGGAATAGCCCGTAAGTCCTAATTAATTTTACGTCGAGGAAATGTTCTCAATAAAAAAAAGAATTTTATTTTATTCAGGAAGTCTAATTTATTTTTGATTTGAATAAAATAAAAGAACGAGAGAAATTAAATTTATTACCTAGTTTATTTGGTTAATTAATTATTCAGGGCTTAAGCCTAGATTGAATAATTAAAAAATTAACCTGGGCCTAAATAAGTTAATAAAAAGGCTTAAATAATTATTTTAATTCATTTGGGCTCATTAATTATTTATTGGGTTATTTTAATAGTCTCAGAAAATAAATAATTAATGGTTATTATTTTGGACTCATTAGGTCCAAGAAAAAATAATAAATTATTATTGGCCCAATAGTCTAAACTAAATGGGTTTTTTGATTCGCGGAACAGAAGAGTTTTGTCTAAGCCAAACCTCTTTTGTTGATAGCCACTGGGAGTTTTGAAATATCAGAACCCCGGTGTTTTATTCATTAGATATTGTGGATAGTCGTAGGTTTTGGGTTTTTGAAAAGAAAAATACCATAGAACACACGAATAGAAACAAACAGAAGCCTTCTTCTCCTCTCTCACTCTTGCGTTACTTTCCTTTTTTTGTTTTTCTTGATTTTGCTAATCAATAGCAAACGTTCAAGAATTGTTGTGAGAAAAGATTTTCCTTGCCTAAGTTGTTTCACCAACAAGTAATAGGCGGTGGAATATTTTGAATTCTCTAGAGGGTTTGGTGTTCATGCCACAGAGAAGTAGACAGATCGCAGGATTTCAATCAGAATCATCGTTAAGAGAAGAAGCCATTCTAGTGGTTCGCTCATCATCTTCTTCACGACCAAAGGAAAATTTACGTCACAGAGGTATACTTTTAATGCTTCCGCTGTGCATTGTCATTTTTTTTCCTGGTTTTATTTGCTTCATGCATGGCTTTTGTAAGCTTCAACAGCTACAAGTGGTATCAGAGAGTGATGCTTTAAATGGCTTAGGATTGATGCATGCTAGTTAATAAAATTGGCAAGACTACTTTTTATGATTACTTGAGATCCTTCGTTGTTTTAGTATGTGTAGATTGCAATGTTCATCTCACGTTTGAGGTCTAGGACATTCTGTAATTTTTTATTGCTTTGTTTAGCAATCGTGTAAACCTGATTTGAAAATGTATAGGCGGGGGTGTGATGTTTATTTTTGATGAAAAATGTAACAAGAAGCCACCTTGGATCAATCGTGAAGATGTTGCAGCATTCTGGAAAAATTTGCATACGAAACAGTGAAAAAAAAATAGGAGAAAGATGAGCTGAGCCACCAACCAAGCCCAGCCACGGCTTTTGCCTGGAGCCGAGGCAGGCCTGGCTTAAAGTCGCTGCTAGCCTGGACGCCTGCCTCGACTCAACAAATACTGAGAATATTGCATCCTACCCCTATGCTGATCGGATCATAGTCATGGGTGGGCATGGGTTGCGGCACCCACTTGAGGATCATGGTCCATGGGTCTTCCATGGGCCATGATCCAGTATGGCGAGTGCACAAGACCAAGGATTTTTTTTTTTTTTTTAGTTTTTGATCTCATACTAGGTGAAGTTATTATTTTGCAATAGTTAATATTCTTTGAATATTTTGTATGAAAAATAATAGTAAAGGATTTTTAGGATTAAATAAGATCATTAATTAATTTAATTAATGCGTTTAATTCTATTATTTGGGCGTTTAGGATTAAAAATAGGAAAATATGAAAATGTTTACAGTTTTCTAGTATGCTATTTACTTTAATTCCTATGTGAATATTTTCTCAATCTGTAACTCCTTGCAGGGGTTTAGAAAGATTACAAGACTCCAGAAGGGCAAACATGGACTACGCGTGGGAAATTGAGCACAAGTTTGGGCCATTGCAGTGGGAGAACTGGAACTCACTTTTGATTGTAATAGAATAGTTTTTTTAAAGGATGTTTTATTTGTTCCTAGTTTTAGACAGAATTTAGTTTTAATTGCAAACTAATAAATCAAGGATATTCTGTTTCTTAGCATTCTGGTATAACTATCAGTAGAAATAGAGAAGTTATATTGGGCACATGTATGAAAATCTATTCTTTATTAATCCTATTAATAATAAATTAAATAACACTCAATCTGGACCTTTAAATAGGAAGAGAAAGACTGATAGGGGATAAATTAGTTATATTTTTTCTAATTATTTGAGGCTCTTTTGCGATACAGTTTGTTCAAAAACTAGTTATATTCCTTCATATTTGAGATTTTACCCTTGGAAAGATATTTTGTTCGTTATTTTGGGTAAAATAAAGCAGAAACATCGTGAAACAGATTAGAGGTGGTGCCGGCTGGGACAGAGGAACCGGCGCCGGCCATGCATTGGTTGCACGAACTTCGAGTTGACAAAAAATTAGTGAAACAAGATGGAACAAAGTGGAATCGATGCCGGCTCTAGTAGCAAGGCGCCACCGGCTGCATTCTGGAATACATTGTGCAAAATTCAAGGAAAAATAGGCGAACAAGTGGAGAAACAGAACACAACCGGTGCCGGCTCCGAAAGTCAAGGCGGCACTGGCTGTGCCCCGAAGTTAAGGCAGTGCTTGTTTTTTCTACGTGGTTTTTGGTAATCTGTGGAGTTTTAGTACTTTTCAACTTCTACTTGGCCAAAAACATTAGACCAATGAGTTTAAGCACTTCCCAAACCTATAAATAGAGGAAAAACACAAGAGAAAAGGGAGAATTCATTGATCATAATAGAAAATCACTCAAATTAAAGGAGGAATTCTTTAATTCAAGGAGGGTTATACAAGAAGGTTTTCAAAGGAAGAAGAATGAGGCTTGTCTATGAGTGCTTTCTTTTACTTTGTTTTCTTTTCTTGAACAATGATATGTTAATTGTTTTATTGTAATTTGACATTGTTTAAGATATTCTTGATTTTTAGAGTTGTTTGATCTTTTGATTAATTAATTGTTATTCTTGGTATTCAATTACTTGTGCTTATTACGAGATTAGTTGGTTGGTTCTCTCCATTAACTTACTGGACCAAGGGAGTTGACGGTAGTTTTAATTTATTAATTTCATATTCTGTTGGTTATCAACTTACTGAACCAAGGGGGTTGATTGCTTAGAACTAGTAATTGAAGGTTAATTGATATCTTCCGAGACCAAGGGTTCATTGATTAATTTCATGTTTTAAATTTTCTGAGACCAATGGAATTTAATTGAGGACTGTGTTTAATGCATCTTTTAGATGAATTAGTTGAGACGAGACCAAGTGATTCTAATTTATCTAGAAAGTAGTGATTTCATGGATTGACCATCGAAGTGAATCTACTTTAATCCTTCATGATGCTAAGAGAATAATTAGTTATGATAATGGTTGGGTTCTTTAAGATCATGTTCGTCTAAACAATAGTTTGAGTTGCATACTTCTCCATCCTTGATATGTATATATTTTTGTTTTTATTTTCTTTTGTTTTATTTTATTTCTTTTTCACTTTATCGAGTCGGTTAAACAATGAAAGAAAGGTGATTAGTGTATACTTGTTCCTTGAGGATCAACACTCGTTTGAACCCTATGCTATGTTAATGATGAGTACGCTTGTTTATATATGGAATTTGGGGTTAGCATTTTAATGAAAATTTGATTGGGAATGTGCTTATTTTTATATGATTTTTATGCTCAAATCCATACGCATCAAGTTTTTGGCGCCGTTGCCGAGGAACAATAGCATAAAAGCTTGGATTTTGTTGATTTAGCCATATAAATATGTAAATACGTAAATATGTAAATTGTGTATAATTGTTCTTTCTGTAAAAAGGTACTATCTTTTGTATTTTGTGTATTTATGTATACCATTGTAATCTAACCTACTAGCTTTGACTATGTTTTACTAACTAACCTTGTATTCATTTAATCATGAATTTTGTATCTAACTCGCTTCTATGTTCAGTAGAAGTGACGAATTGGAATCTGAGGAAGTCTAATGAGGGACAGTAACTCTATTTCCCTCCTAAGATGACACTCACAGCACCCGAACCAGCTGAACTCGAAACCCTAATTGGGAAATTTGCTATTCATGTCACGAGACGTTTCCAGGAAATCGATTCCACATTTGAGAAATTCGAAGTAATGATCCGCAACATGGAACGACAAATTTGGTTTTTAACAGACATGGTGATAAGACCCACGAGCTAACCCCAATAGCCAGTGAGGAAATTGCTGCTGTTACATTGCAATATAGAAAAGAATTACCAGACATTCTAGAGGACAACCGACGCTGGCTGGAAGAAGAGAACCGGTGCCAGCTATCCGAAAACCTCGAGACAGAGCAGCACGAAACCAAACCAGAGCCAGCCAAAGCACTAGAACCGGCGCCGGCTATCCCCTGTCCATCTCTCGAAAAGCCTCTTTTTTAGCCTAACATATCGTATCCTACCCGGTTACACAAAGCCCGAAAAATGCTCAATTCGACAAATTCCTTAAGGTATTTAAACAACTGCACATAAACATCCCACTCAGCGAAGCTTTAATTCATATGCCCAAATATGCCAAATTCCTCAAAAGCATGCTCATTAACAAAAAGCGATTGAAAGAGTTGTCCACAGTAGTCCTCAACGAAGAATGCTCAGCCATCCTACAGGACAACTCAAATTTGCCACATAAAGCAAAAGATCCAGGGAGTTTCTCTATCCCATATTTAATTGGCACTCTTCATGTCTGCAATGCATTAGTTGACCTAGGTGCTAGCATTAATTTATTGCTATATAAAACATTTAAAAAGTTAGGCCTAGGAGAACCACAGCCCACTAGGATGAGTACTCAACTCGCAAATAGATCTATCAAATATCGTAGGGGTATAATAGAAGATGTGTTGGTAAAAGTTGATAAATTCATATTTTCAATGGATTTTGTTATTCTTGACATGGATGAAGATTCCAAAATCCCTCTAATCCTAGGTAGAACTTCCCTAGCTATAGCGAAAGCGTTAATTGATGTTCATGGGGGGAGGTTGACACTTAGGGTTGGGAATAAGGAAGTAGTCATTCAAATCCACAAGAGCATGCAACACCCGTTGTCTTCCGATGATTTTTGTTTAAGAATTGATATTCTTGACAAACCTATTTTTTAGTTGATGTAGGAATCCATTGAGGAAGAGTTGACGAAAACATCAATGGTGTATTCGGAGGACTTTAATAATGAGGATGGAGTGAAGTTGGAAATTGAGAAAAGCAGTCTAGGGAGAATGAAATCATCCATAAAAGATTCTCCTGAATTGGACTTAAAAGACCTGCCCGAGCACTTGGAATATGTGTTCTTGTCTAAATGACGTAAATTACCTGTGATCATTACCAAAGATCTCAATACAGAATAAAAGACTAAATTGGTAAGTATGTTGGGAAAATATAAGAGAGATAGCTTGGAAAATCACTGATATAAAGGGAATTAGTCCATCATTTTGCAGTCACAAGATTTTGATGGAAGAATGTGCAAAACCCGTAGTGCAACCCCAGCGTAGGTTGAACCCACATATGAGTGAAGTGGTAAAAAGTGAGGTGGTTAAGCTCTTAGATTCAGACTTCATTTACCATATTTTTTATAGTGTTTGGGTGTGTCCTACCCAAGTGGTACTAAAGAAGGGAGGAATGACAGTGAGTCCCAATGATAAAAATGAGCTAGTCCCTATGAGATTGGTCACGGGTTGGAGGTTTTGCATAGATTATAGGATGCTAAACAAAGCCACTAGGAAGGATCACTTTCCTCTCCCTTTTATTGACCAAATGTTGGAAAGGTTAGCCAGACATGATTATTATTATTTCTTAGATGGATTTTCTGGCTACCTACAAATTCCCATAGCTCCGGAGGACTAAGAAAAAACCACTTTCACATGTCCATATAGTACTTTTGCATACCGTCGGATGCCGTTTGGTCTTTGCAATAATCCCGGAACATTCCAAAGGTACATGACAACCATGTTTGAAGGACTCGTGGGGGACATCATGGAGGTATTTATGGATGATTTTTTAATTTTTTGTGATTCATTTAACTTATGTTTATCTAATCTTGAAAAGGTACTCGCAAGATGTGAAGAGACTAACCTCATACTCAATTGGGAAAAATGCCACTTTATGGTGCAAGAAGGTATTGTGTTGGGGCATAAAATCTCCAGAAAAGGTATAGAAGTCGATAGGGCTAAAATTGAAGCAATTGAGAAGCTACCTCCACCTACTTCGGTAAAAGCTATAAAGAGCTTTCTTGGTCATGCAGGTTTTTACAGGAGGTTTATCTTAGACTTCTCAAAAATTTCAAAACCTCTTACCTATTTACTTGAAAAGGATACTGTGTTTAATTTTGATGAAAAATATCTCAACACTTTTACCATACTCAAAGAGAAATTGATTAATTCACCCACCTTAATTGCACTTGATTGGTCTCTTCCCTTTGAACTAATGTGTGACGCAAGTGATTTTGCAGTTGGTGCAGTATTGGAACAAAGGCAGAATAAGCACTTCTAACCTATATACTATGCGAGCAAAACTTTAACAAATGCACAGGAAAACTACACAACAACGGAGAAAGAGTTGTTTGCCATAGTGTTTGCCTTTGATAAATTCCGTTCTTATCTTATTTTGTCCAAAGTCATTATTTATACAGACCATTCAGCCCTGAAGTACCTACTAACTAAATATGATTCCAAACCAAGATTGATAAGATGGGTGCTATTATTGCAGGAATTTGATTCGGAGATTAGGGACAAAAAGGGTTCAGAAAACTTGGCAG
This sequence comes from Voacanga thouarsii, assembly GCA_026120185.1. Lineage (NCBI taxonomy): Eukaryota > Viridiplantae > Streptophyta > Magnoliopsida > Gentianales > Apocynaceae > Voacanga > Voacanga thouarsii. Next base: position 2,278,288 of record JANUWF010001100.1, on the reverse strand, counting down.
AATCACTTGTCAAGATTGGATAATCCAAATTTGGAATCTTTGATAGAAAAAGAAATCGATGACGCCTTCCCGAATGAGCAACTCTTGCTCATAGAAGGTGAGATGCCAAACACCCCTTAGTTCGCTAATTTTGCTAATTACGTGGTTACAAGAATTGTTCCACAAGCTCTTACAATGTAACAAAAGAAGAAATTCTTCTCCGACGTTAGGCATTATTTTTGGGAAGATCTATATTTATTTAAGTGTTGTGCGGACCAAATCATTCGTGAATGTGTGGACTCTAAGGAAGGCAAAGATATTCTCAAACATTGTCATGAGGGACTTACTGGAGGCCACTACCAAGCCCACAACATACACGAAAGATGCTTGAGTCTGGGTTCTATTGGCCCACCTTGTTCAAAGATGCCTATAGGTTTGTTCAAAGTTGCGACAGGTGTCAACACACAGGTAATATTTCTAAATCAAATGAGCAGCCCTTACACATTTTTCAAGCTTGTGAAGTATTTGATTGTTGGGGAATAGACTTCACGGGACCTTTTCCTAGCTCTTTGGGTAATAAATACATTCTGGTAACAGTGGACTATGTTTCTAAATGGGTCGAAGCACAAGCTTTACCTACTAATGATGCAAGGGTAGTGGTAAAATTCCTAAAAAGACTGTTCACCCGTTTTGGTGTCCCTAAAGTTCTCATTAGTGATAGAGGTACTCATTTTTGTAATACTCAATTGGATAAAGTTCTCAAACATTTGGGAGTACACCATAAGTTTGCCACTTCATACCATCCCCAAACGAGTGGTCAGGTTGAAGTGGTTAATAGGGAGATTAAAATAATCTTAGAAAGGACTGTTAGCAATACTCGGAAGGATTGGAGTCTAAAATTAGATGACAGTCTTTAGGCGTACAGGACAGCTTTTAAGACCTCTATTGGCATGACTCCTTTTCGGTTAGTTTATAGAAAAGCTTGTCATATACCTGTTGAAATTGAGCATAAAGCTTATTGGGCAATTAAATTAGTTAATCTGGATCTTGAGGACGATGGAAAGTTAATGTTACTCCAACTCATAGCTTTGGAGGAATTGCGTGAGGGTGCTTACGATCATTCCATGCGGTACAAGGAAAAGGTCAAAAGGTGGCACGACAAGCTTATCACGTACCTACTTGAATTTGAAAAAGGCGAGCAAATGCTGTTATTCAATTCTTGTTTAAAAATTTTTCTCAGAAAGTTGAAATCCAGGTGGTCGGGACCATTCACGATAAGTAAGATCGGTCCTTTTGGCACCCTTGAACTTACTCACCCTACTCAGGGCATTTTCAAAGTCAATAGCAATCGTGTAAAACGCTATGTGGGTAAAGGTCTTCAAAACCCCGAGCAAGTGGAGATGCTCTTCGACGCAACTACATAGCCTTTTTTGGCTTATCATGAGGCGGTTTTTTTTTTTTGGGTACTATTTTCTTTCTTTTGTTTTTGGCTTTATTTTCTTTTCTAGTTTTTATGCTTTTGGTGTGCTCTTGTGTATTTTTTTTAGGTACTTTTCCAATGACTCATTCTTCAAGCATTCAACTCTTGTACAACATAATGCCCAATGAATGGAAGTTTATTTTTCTTATCTCTTCTCCTTTATATTTTTGGTCCCTTGGCATTGTTTATTCTTTGTTATATTTATTTGGCCATTGAGGACAATGTCCAGTTTAAGTGTGGGGGAGTGATTTGATTGACAAGTCTTCTATACATATACTTTAGCCTTCTTGGGAGTAAATTGTGAGCCAAAATTTTCAAAATTTTTCTGAATTTCTTTGAGATTTCAAGCTGTATTTTTAATGCATGTCTTTATGATGGATAATAGAGCATATGTTCTAGATCATTTATGGCTTATGCATGACTTTTTACACGTACTTAGACTAAGTAGTTCTTGATCTAATACTTTGCATTGTTCTTAAACATGTTTTTCTACTAAAATTTATGGAGCATTCTAGAACTTACTTGAATACATCTCGAGGCGAAATAAGAAAGACAATCATGATTTAACTTAGGGATGACGGTAATTGGCCTTCTTTGGATAGTTTGAGCTTTTCAAGCCTACCTATTGTTATATTATTCCTAATGCCTATTTTGAGCCTAAATTGTTGATTTCTTTCTTTAAAACCGGTCATAATATTTTGTCCATTGCTTGTTTTTGAAAGTTTGAATAATTTTCCAAATCTTTATGCTCTTGATGGATCAAAGTATATGTAAGAGAATGTTGAGGAAGAATATTTGAAAAAGGTCATGACTTGTAACTTTCAGTCATGTATCAATAGTGAATTGAGTTGGAAAGAGAGAGAGAAAAAAAAAAAAGAAAGCAAAGAAAGAGAAGAAAAAGAAAAGAGATTGAAAACAAGAGAAGAAAAGAAACAGCTGCTAGAAAAGATGGAAAGAAAGAAATTGAGAAAAAAAAAAGAAAAGCAGTAGTGAATGACAAGAAGAGAAAAGAAAGAGAAGAGAAAAATTTTTGAAAGGGAAAAAAAAGAAAAGAAAGATCACAAAAGGGATGGTGATTGAGCTGTAAAAGTTAAGTTCATATAAAGTACTTGACACCATTGCTGAAAATTATGAGTGAACTTGTGAAAAATATGGAAGAGTTGATGAAGAATGTAAAAAAAATTGAGAAGATGAAAAAGAAAAGAAAAAAAAATGCAGGATTTGCTTGATTGGAGTTGTAATTGCTGAATAAGGTTATGGTTTGATTGATTTTTGGAATAGGAGAGCAAGAAGAGTTGGAAATTATTGGTTCATTTTCTTTATCCTTTTCTTCCGAACTCTCAGCTTCTTTGATATTTGATTCTCCTATATCCTTCATTTGATAAGCTACATTACAAGCATTTAGCCTTACATTACAAGCTTGAAAGTCCTACTTGATCTAAATAGAATCATAATATGTCCCGGATTAGTAGAGAGAGTGTATGAAATGTAAGCATATGGAATGCATATTCTTTTTGAACAAAATTCTTTCCAATGGTTTAAGAATATTGTCAAATATTGAAAAGGTTCTACTAAGTCATTTATCACTTACACAAGTCTTGCATTTATTGTGAAAAATGTAATAGCATGTGTTTTATATTCTTGAATAAAGAAAGCGTTGAAAATGTTATTTTGAAATTGATTGAGTGATTGGTTAAACCTTGTGTTTTCCTACTTGTCCTTAATACTTTGCTTGAGGACAAGCAAAGAGCTAAGTGTGGAGGAATATGATAGGGGCTAAATTAGTCATATTTTTCCTAGTTATTTGAAGCTATTTTGCGATACATTTTGTTCAAAAACTAGTCGTATTCCTTCATATTTGAGATTTTACCATTGGAAAGGTATTTTATTCATTATTTCAGATTTTTGGGATAAAACGAAGCAAAAACATCGCGAAACAGATTAGAGGTGGCGCTGACTCGGACAGAGGAACCAGTGCCAGCCATGCACTGGTTGTACAAACTTCAAGGGAACAAAAATTTAGTGAAATAGGACGGAACAGAGTGGAATCGGCGCTGGCTCCAGTAGCAAGGCGGCGCTGGCAGCATTCTGGAATACATTGTGCGGAGTTCGAAAAAAAATCAGTGAACAAGTGGAGAAACAGAACACAACCGGCGTCGGCTTCGAGAGCCAAGGCGGCGCCGGCTGTGCCCTGAAGTTAAGGCAGTGCTTGATTTTTTCTGCGCAGTTTTTAGTAATCTGTGGAGTTTTAGTACTTTCCAACTTCTACTCGGCCAAGAACATTACACCAACGAGTTTAAGCACTTCCCAAGCCTATAAATAGATGAAAACACAAGAGAAAATGGAGAATTCATTGAGCATCATAGAAAATCACTCAAATCAAATGAGGAATTCTTCAATTCAACGAGGGTTGTGCAAGAAGGTCTTCAAAGGAAGAAGAAGGAGGCTTGTCTATGAGTTCTTTTTTTTACTTTATTTTCTTTTCTTGAACAATATGTTAATTGTTTTATTGTAATTTGACATTGTTTCAAATATTCTTGATTTTTAGAATTGTTTGATCCTTTGATTAATTGATTGTTATTCTTGGTATTCAATTACTTGTGCTTATTACGAGATTAGTTGGTTGGTTCTATCCATTAACTTACTGGACCAATGGGGTTGATGGTAGTTTTAATTTATTAATTTCATATTCTGTTAGCTATTAACTTACTGGACCATTGGGGTTGATTGCTTAGAACTGGTAATTGAAGGTTAATTGATATCTTCCGAGACCAAAAGAATTTAATTGAGGACTGTGTTTAATGCATCTTTTGGATGAATTAGTTGAGACGAGACCAAGTGATTCTAATTTATCTAGAAGGTAGTGATTTCATGGATTGACCATCGAAGTGAATCTACTTTAATCCTTCATGATGCTAAAAGAATAATTAGTTATGATAATGGTTGGGTTCTTTAAGATCATGTTTGTTTAAATAATGGTTTGAGTTGCATACTTCTCCCTCATTGACATGTATATATATATATTTTAAATTTTCTTCTATTTTATTTTATTTATTTTTCACTTTATCGAGTCGGTTAAATAATGAAAGAAAGGTGATTAGTGTATACTTGTTCCTTGAGGATCGATACTCATTTGAACCCTATGCTATGTTAATGATGAGTACGCTTGCTCATATATATAATTTCGGGTTAACGTTTTAATGCAATTTGATTGGGAATGTGCTTATTTTTATATGATTTTTATACCCAAATCCATACGTATCAAAGACCAATGTCAATTACTCATATCTTTGGTATCTAAGGTTGGGTTACATTAACTTAACCAGTATTCAGAGGTTAATCCATAATGGGCCGTTAGGCTCATTAAGATTGGACAGTTGGCCTTAGTGTAAATCCTATCTTATAGGAAAAATGACCAAAAGGTCCTTTACCCAAGAGGCAGATAGAGCCAAAGAAGTGCTAAGCCTTATTCACACTGACATATGTGGTCCATTGTCTACACTAGTAAGAGGGGGGGTTCGAGTACTTTATCACTTTCATAGATGATTGTACTAAGTATAGTTATGTTTACCTAATAAGACGCAAGTCTGATTCTTTTGACAAGTTCAAAGAGTTTAAGGCAGAAGTGGAGCGTTGGACAGTTAAACTAATCAAGACCTTACGATCGGATTGTAGTGGAGAATACCTTATTGGTGAGTTCATGGACTACATAGTACATAATGGGATAGTATCCCAACTCTCTGTGCCGGGAACACCCAAGTAGAATGGAGTTATCGAGAAAATGAATAGGACATTGATGGAAATGGTCCGAAGAAGATGTTTTATGCTACTCTTTCAGTATTTTTTGGGGATATACCCTAGAAACAGTGGTATATATTCTGAACTTGGTACCTTCCAAGTCAGTACCTAGGACATCCTATGAGATGTGGACTGGGCATAGGCCAAGTCTAAATAATCTCAAGATATAGAGTTGTCTAGCTTATGTACTGATCAAGGGAGACAGGTTAGAATCAATATCGAAATTATGTTATTTTGTTTGGTATCCAAAAGGTATAAAGGGTGGTTACTTTTATCATCCCAAGGAGCAAAAAATACTTGTGAGTACTAATGCTAGATACTTAGAGGATGATCAAAGTACATCAACTAAAGGTTCGACAAGGTTGGAACTCAAAGAAAAGTTATCTTTTGAATCAACTTCTTCTAACTCGATTATAGAACAAAAAGAGGCACGCCTCAGGAACTTGTACAAACGGAGCCTCGATGTACTGGAAGGATATCTAGGGTTCTAGAAGGATGGACTGGAGAGGATTTTGGTCTAGTCTCCAACCATTAGGAACAAGATCTCACTAGATACGAAGAGGCTATTACTGATGCCGATACAAACCTATAGCATGAAACAATGAAATTATTTCAATCAGGTTTGGGATCTTGTAGTTTCACCTGAAGGGATAAAATCCACTGGGGTGTAAGTGGGTGTACAAGAGGAAGAGGGGAGCGGATAGGAAGGTGGAAACCTTTAAAATTAGGCTTCTGGTGAAAGGATATACTCAGAAAGAAGGAATTGATTATGAGAAAACCCTTTCCCTGGTAGCCATGTTTAAGTTTATCCATATCCTCTATGCCATTGCATGTCATTATGGCTACGAGATATGATAAATGAATGTCAAGACGGAATTTTTAAATGGCTATCTTAGTGAATACATCTATATGTTCCAATTAGAAGGCTTCATTGCTGAAGGCCAAGAGCATATGGTTTATAAGCTTAAGAAATCCATTTATGGACTTAAGCAAGCATCCAGAGCATGAAAAATTCATTTCGATAAGACTGTAAAATTGTTAGGTTTCATTCAAAATAAGGATCAACCATGTGTATATAGGAAACTGAAAGGCATAAACGTGGGTTTTTTTGTACAGTATATGGATAACATTCTACTCATTGAAAATGATGTAAGAACACTATCATCTACTAAGGTTTAGCTATTCAGTCAATTTAATATAAAGGACTTAGGTGAAGCCAGTTACATTGTCGGAATAAAGCTTTTTAAAAATAAGAAGCAGAGAATGTTAGGTTTATTCCAAACTACATACATTGACAAGATGTAGGCCAAGTTCAGCATAAACTCATGCAAGAGGGCGTTGATCCCTTGTTGACATGAGTTGTCTTTTTCTTCAAAAGATTGTCTAAAGTCTCATGAAAAAAAGATAGAAGGAGTAGGATTTCCTATGCTTCAGTTGTGGGAAGTCTCATGTACATCAAACTGTGTACTAGGCCAGATATCTACTTTGCCGTAGGCGTAGTTAGTAGATATCAGTCAAACACCGGGGAAGTTCATTGGTAGGCTGTAAAGTATATTCTCAAGTATCTTAAAGGTATGAGAAATTATATGCTGGTTAAGAGGGTTGATGACTTGGTTCCTGCAGTATACATAGAGTCAGACTTCTAGGCGGATAAAGATGAGGAAAAATTCACTAATTGATATGTCTTCACCTTATCTGGAAGAGTCATTTCATAGAGGAGTATCAAACAATCTTGCATTGCTAACTCAACCATGGAAGCTGAGTATGTAGCAGCTTTGGAGGCATCCAAGGAAGCAGTTTAGCTCTGAAAGTTCCTTTTAGAACTTATAGTCATGCCATAAATGGACAAACCGGTTGTGATGTATTGCAATAGCACTAGCACAGTCTTATAATCTAAAGAACCCAGGAACCACAAAAAGGGAAAGCACATAGAGAGAAAGTACCACCTGATCCGGGATTTCATCTAGAGACAGGAAGTCGTGGTGGAACAGATTGCCTCGGAGAACAATGTAGTAGATCCTTTCACTAAGCTTTTGGCGGATTGAGTCTTTAGAGGACACTTAGACGCTATAGGGGTGGGTACCTATGGACTTACTTAGTCTTAGAGTACAAGTGGGAGACTGTTGAGATGTATGCCCTCTTAGACTAGGTTTCTGATGTAATTTTGACTTGTATTAATAAAATTATTTTTCTCAGAAATTATTTGTGAAATCTTCTTTATTTTTGTGCACAATTTTCATTGAAAAAGACCTATTATGTTTAAGTAAATGGTTCATGTGAATGGAGGTCTTTTACAGTAAGGTATGGAGCATGAGTTACTTAACACATAAACTATTATTCTTAACTGAATGATGAGAATATGGATCTCATTATAGGGATCTCATTATAGTAAGGTTAATGTGTTATGAGTTATAAATAGGGAATGTCTTATCTTTAGCCAATGAGTAGTCTTCTCATCTTATAACATATGTGTATTTTGAATACGTAGAACATGACCTGTAGTAGTGGTTTCTAAAAGTAATATGTGATAGAAACCTAGACTACTACTATACAGTGTGGACTTGTACTCTATAGTTTGAGTATGAGTTGGTGGTTTAACGAAGCTAGAAGCCTATGCTTTGATATACTATAGTTGAGGTTCTTTAGAAGGACCAATATGCTTGTATATTGGGTATATGTAATAGTTAGTTAAGATAGACTTGTACAAGATAGCTTCTACACTATATCACTCCTTATGATTATCTGAATGATCTAATTATCCAGGGTACTAGGGAATATGACTTGGATATTTGCTATAGGTAGCTCCCTTGGAAAGCGAAAATATTCCAAAAAAATCGTGGATCATTGGACTAGAAGCCTAAGGATGGTAGATGTCTTTTAGAGAGGTGTTAGTACTCTTTCCTCTCTAAATGCATGGCTGTGTGTAGAGGGGTATTTTAGTCATTTCACCTGTAGGTCGAAGACATAGCTAATGCGACATTGTCCTTAGGGGAAATATTTCCTTATGGTGATATTAGAAAATATTTAAAATACAAAATATAGTTATTTATATAGCAAGGGTATTTTAGTCATTTTAATAGCTAAGGCGATGTGTCTTTTTCATCCTCAGAATAACCCATAAGTCCTAATTAATTTTAGGTCGAAAAAATGGTCTCAATAAAAAAAGGATTTTATTTTATTCAAGAAGTCTAATTTATTTTGGACTAGAATAAAATAAAAGAATGAGAGAAATTAAATTTATTATCTAGTTTAATTGGTTAATTAATTATTCAGGGCCTAAGCCCAGATTGAATAATTAGAAAATTAACCTGGGCCTAAACTAGTTAATAAAAAGCCTTAAATAATTATTTTAGTTTATTTGGGCTCATTACTTATTTATTGCATTATTTTAATAGGCCCAGGAATAAATAATTAATGGTTATTATTTTGGGCTCATTGGGTCCAAAAAAAAAATTATTATTGGCCTAATATCTTGAACTAAATGGATTTTTTTTTTATTCATGGAATAGAAGAGTTTAGGCTAAGCTAAACCTCTTCTGTTGATAGTCTTCGGGAGTTTTGAAATATTAGAACCCCGGTATTTTTGTTATCGGATATTGTGGATAGTCGTAGGTTTTAGGTTTTTGAAAAGAAAAAAACCATAGAACACATGAATAGAAACAAACAAAAGCCTTCTCTCTCTCTCTCTCTCTCTCTCTCTCTCTCTCTCTCGTGCGTTTCTTTCCTTTTTTTTGTTTTTCTTGATTTTGCTAATCAATAGCAAAGGTTCAAGAATTGTTGTGAACAAGATTTTCCTCGCCTAAGTTGTTTCATCAACAAGTAATAGGCGGTGGAATATTCTGAGTTCTCAAAAGGGTTTGGCATTCATGCCACGAAGAAGTTGGCGGATTGTGAGATTTCAACTGGAATTGTCGTCAAGAGAAGAAGCTGCTCCAATGGTTCGCTTATCATCTTCTTCACGCCTAAAAGAAAATTTACGGCACAGAGGTATACTTTTAATGCTTCTGCTGTGCAGTGTCATTTTTTTCCTGGTTTTATTTGCTGCGCGCATGGCTTCTATAAGCTTCAACAGCTATAGTCATGATCCTCAATATACTTTTCCCACATAGCATACATATGTAGGAAAGGTACTTATAGTCTGCTGGAATGTACCCCGCATCTAAAAATTTTATTTCTTAAACATACACCTTCTGTCTACAATGTTTTTAATTTATCTATAAGTGGCGGCAAATACACATCTAACTTTAACTTTGGATTCTTTGAACAAAAAATTATAACTTTAAAAAACATCACATCACTTTTAATACACATCTAGGGTGGTATATTATATGGAGTTACTATCATCGACCAATAAGAATACTGCTATCTTACCAACCTGAATGTTGAAAAACTATCTGTACATAATCCAAGCATCACATTCCAAGCCTTAGTTGCAAAATCAGGATATGTTCGATTGAAATGCTACCAGACCTTACCATCTTGTGGATGACTCATTATCCTATTATCAGTTTGACACTCTGCATGCCATCTCATGTGCTCTGCAGTTGTCATAGATACATAGAGCCTGTGCAATATTGGAATGAGTGGAAAATAGCTCATCTTCTTTAAGGAAATCTCATTTTGCTATTTATTCTTCCCCATTTTATTTTTACGATCATACTGATCATGACCATAAAACTTATGTTCTTCTTTTAATAGAGCATACAACCATTAACAAATATATCTATTTTTGGCACTGGTAAACCAAGTATAGCAACTAACCTCCTTGTTCTGTAGAAGTTATCTGGCAACCTGTTATCAATTGGCATAACCTCTTTCATGAGTCGTATTTTATTTATTTTTTTTTGACATGATGTTGTACACCTATCACCTATAGGAGTATTTGCAGATTGTCAATAAATCATAAAATCTCTGAGCATTGGATTAAGTAGTTTCTCAATAGTTAACATGTTTGGATTTGAGAGAAAGTTTGCACCTATTACATCTATGACATATCATGAAAGGGATTAACCTTGCACTCTGACCTATCCTTTTGGGGCTATGTACTAATTTTAGTGATTAATTGGAATAAACGATTCACCATGACATGCCCAATTAACTCTAATAATCTTTCACAAATCCTTTACCATATAAATGAACTCTCACTATATCTGAGGCTTGAAAGTTCTTATTCTTACACCTAGAACAATGACTTCTAATTTCATCACTACCAAGCAATTCTGAATTTGAAAGTACCCACTCAACAAAACTTTCAATTCCACTAATGAATTCTTTAGTAAGTCCATTTATTCCCCAAAACATACATTCTATACATCGAAATATGGTCTTCCATCTACATTTACAATGATAATTTTTTCTTTCGAAAATTACACTTAATGCAATTTAGAGATAGATATAAAAACAATGCAAAAGTATATAGTATGAAATTGACTTAACAATAATCAACCATCACCCTGTGGAGTGATCATGCATCACTCATTGGGATCCATTCATGGGAGTATAGATTCTATAGTTGTACCTTATAAAATTTCTCTGCGGCAAAAGAGTAATGATAAACAATTGCAGAAATAATAAAGTAAGTCATCATCATCAACTCTATATTTGGATCAACATCAGAAGAAGCCTTGAAGCATAAAATAAAGAAATAGTTTTGAGATTACAAAATGTTTACAGGGACTAATGTATGATATGCAAATCTAATACATGAAAATATATTGCCTTAGAACAAATCATAGCTTTCCGATTACCTAAGGATGCCCCCTTTTTTTTTTTTTGTGCTTTTAGAGTTGTTCAAATACTCTTTTGCAATTTGTTTGTGTAACAAAACTGATATCATTTTTTCCTTTTCATTCTTTCTACGAGGTGTGAAAAGCCCTAAACTGCCAACAGGCTTTTTGGTAATCAAATGTTTTGGTAATCATGATTTCACTTAAGTTTTATAAAGTTAACAGTAAAAAAATTAATTAATTAATTAATTTAAATTCCTTTTTCCAATGACAAACTTGAGGAAGCATTGAAATGAAATATATTATTGAAGAATCAATTTTTTCTATTGTTATTATTGTCAAGCTACAAAAAATAAGGTCTATGGATGTCAATAAAGTTGTAATGAACACTAGGTGTGGAGGCTGGTCTCTTGTATATAGCTTCATGATAGGGGTTAAAATCACCATTATTTTTCTAGTTATTTGAGGTTATTTTAAAATACATTTGTTGTAATAACTAGGCATATTCCTTCCTATTTGACATTTTGCTTGTAAAAAGTATTTTTGGCAAATATGTGCATATTTAAGTTAAAATTGAGTAGAAAATGCACAATTCCAAAATGTACCTGGCACTAGGCCCAACCAAGGGACCAGGCGCTGAGTCTATTTTGGTTGAACAGAGGAATTCGAGCAAAGCTTAGGGGAAATTCCAGAACATACCTGGCGCCAGGTTTGGCAAATGTACCTGGCGCCGAGTCCATTGATAGGGCCTAACTTAGTCATATTTTCCATAGTTATTAAAGGCTATTTTGTGATACATTTTGTTCAATAACTAGTCATATTCTTTCATATTTGAGATTTTACCTTTGGAAAAGGTATTTTGTGCATTATTTTAGATTTTAGGAGTAAAATAAGACCAAAACGTCGCAAAAGAGAGCAGAGGCGGCACCAGTTGTGCCCGCTAGGATAGGAGAACCGACGCCGGCCACGTGTTGCTAGCACGCACTTCGAAGTGATGAAAAAGTAAGTGAAACAGAGATGAATAGAACCAAATCGACGCCGGCTAGGATGCTAGAGGCGGTGCCGTCTGCATTCTGGAAGGGTTGCACAAGGAAAAAATCGGCGAATAATTGGAAAAACAAAACACAACCGGCGCCAGCTGTGAGGCTGGAGGCGGTGCCGGTTGTGCCCTGATGATAAGATGGTGCCTCGATTTTCGTACGCATATTTTGGCAATCTACAGGGTTTTAGTATTTTCCTACTTCTAATCGGCCAAAAACCCTACACCAACGAATTTAGGCACTTCCTAAACCTATAAATAGAGGGAAAACAAAGAGAAAAGGGAGAATTCACAGATCATAACAAAAAATCACTCAAATTAAGGAGGAATTCTACCAAATCAAGGAGGATTGTGCAAGAAGGTCTATAAAGAAAGAAGAAGGAGGCTTATCTATGAGTGCTTTCTTTTACTTTGTTTTCTTTTGCTTAAACAATGATGTGTTATTGTTTTATTGTAATTTGACATTGTTTTAGGTATTCGTGATATTTAGAGTTACGTTGATCTTTTGATTAATTGATGATTCTTCTTGGTATTTAATTACTTGTACTTATTACGAGATTAATTGGTTGTTTCTTTCCACTAACTCGCTGAGACCAAAGGGGTTGATGGTAGTTCCAATTCATTGATTTCATATTTGTTGTCTATTAACTCGCCGAGACCAAGGGGGTTAATTGATGAGGATTAGGTAATTAAAGGTTAATTGATGTCTGTCGAGACTAAGGATTCATTGATTAATTTCATGTTTTAAGTTTGTCGAGACCAAGGAAATTTAATCAATGATTGTGTTTAATGCATATTTTGGATGAATTAATTGAGACGAGACCAAGTGATACTAATTTATCTTGAAGATAGTGATTTCATGAATTGATAAAGAAGTGAGTCTATCTTAATCCTTTATGATACCAAGAGAATAATTAGTTATGAACATGATTAGGTACTTTAAGTTCATGTTTGTCAATACAATGGTTTAAGTTACATAATTCTCTATCCTTGACATGTATATATTCTTTTATTTTGTTTTCCTTTATATTTATTTTTCACTTTACTGTGTCGGTTAAACAATGAAAGAAAAATGATTAATGCATACTTGTTCCTTGAGGATCGACACTCGTTTAAACCATATGCTATGTTTAATGATGAGTACGCTTGCTCATATATGTAATTTGGGGTTAATGTTTTAATTTAAACATGATTGGGAATGTACTTATTTTTATATGATTTTTATACCCAAATCCATACACATTAAGTTTTTGGCACCATTGTCGGGGTTGATTAAACCATGTAAATATGTAAATGGGTAAATATGTAAATATGTACAATTGTTCTTTTCACAAAAAAGTTCCATCTTTTATATCTTTTGTATCTTGAATCGATGTAATCTAATTTACTAACTTTGATTATGTTTTATTGACTAACTTTTTATCCTATTAATTTTGTTTTAGTTATGAATTCTGTTATCTAACTTGCTTCTTGTCTTTTTCTAAGTGTTATTCTTGGTACATGACCCGGAAATCTGAAGGCAAGATAGTCGATTTTGATCCTGAAATTGAAAGGATACTATCAAAAACTCGCCAGACAATCCAAAGAAACTTACTCACAAACATGGATGGTGCTCAAAATAACAATACTGGAAACAACTAGAGGGTTATGGATGACTTTGTGAAACCTGCAATCTCGAGCATAGGTTCGAGTATCACTAAACGTAAGGTGGATGGGAATAATTTTGAGATAAATCCCAATATTATCCAAATGGTCCAAAATATGGTTCAATTTGATGGGCTACCTGAAGAAGATCCCAATGCCCATCTAGCTAGTTTTCTTGAGATTTGTGATACTTTTAAAATGAATGGTGTTTCTGAAGATGCCATAAAGTTAAGACTTTTTCCTTTTTCGTTGAAAGATTGAGCCAAATCTTGATTAAAGTCTTTACCTACAGGTTCTATCACTACCTGGAATGCCCTAGCTGAAAAGTTTCTTGCCAAATATTTCTCTCTAGCTAGGATAGCCAAACTAAGAAACAAGATTTTTGCCTTCCAACAACTAGATTCTAAACTTTTGTATGAAAGTTGGGAGAGATTTAAGGAGATGCTAAGAAAATACCCACACCACGAATTTGAGCTAGGAATGCAGATGCTCATCTTTCTAAATGGCCTTACATTTGCAACACGTCAAGTGGTGGACTCTTCTGCAGGGGGTTCCATCAATCATAAGACCCCAAAACAGGTATTCGATCTTATTGAAAATTTGACTTCTAATAACTATTCTTAGGGAAGTACAAGGTCTAGAGCTCATGTGCAAGGAGTGCACAAAGTGGATATTGTGGTCGCTTTGGAGGCTAAGGTGGACGCCTTGACTTAAAAGATGGAACAAATGGTGATGCCTCAAGGCCAAGTGTTAAACGTAAGTTGTGATTTTTGTGGAGAAGAGCACCCAAATCATGAGTACCAAAATATGAGTTCACTCCAAGAAACCAGGGAACAAGCAGCCTTTGCAGGTAATGTCCGTTCTGGTAACAATCCATATAGCTCTACTTACAATTCTTGGTTGGAGAAATCACCCTAACTTCTCTTGGAGCAATAAAAACTACCCTAGGCAGGGGTCTTTCAATTTTGGGGGAAATCAAAGGAATCCACCTCCAGTGAATAACAATGCAGCACCTTCCAAGCCACCATTGGAGGAATTGATTAGCCAATTGGTAAGTACAACGGAGACTAAGTTCCAAGGGATCGATGCTACAACAAGGAACTTAGAGGCTTCCATGTGTAACTTGGAAAGCCAAATTGGCCAATTAGCTAAACTACTTAGGGATCATCAAGCAGGGACATTGCCAGGAAACACTGAAGAAAATCCACGGGATTAAAACCGTGAAAAACATTGAAGTCATTTTTTTGCTTTCAGTCTTTGTGATTTGGAACAATTTTTATTTTTGTCATTTTGTTCTTTTTATCATTTTTTTCGTGAATTAAATTGCATTATGCATCATTACTATGTGTTCATCATTTTTCTTACTCTAAAAAAAAAAAATTGATGAAGGCCGGACAGAATGCAACCGGTGCTGGCTAGGACTAGGACCGGCGCCGGCTCCTGTTGGGCAATCACATGAAATAGGTCATTTTGGCCACTTTTTCTTTCAAACTCTCCAACTCCCTCTCAAATCATCTCTAACCCGTGCCGACTTCACCTTCCAAACTCCTTAAGATTTGAATTTTCATCTCCCAAACACTTTTACAACATCAATCTATCCTTCTTTTTTGATCCTATGGATCAAAAGTCTTTAAACCTTCCATTGTTCGAAATAAACCGAACTTTAATCCACATGTAAAGAGTTTGAATTTCTGCAAAAAGACTACATCTTTTGCTTGCCCTTGCATATAAGAGCACACAGGTATGATTTTTATTCAATTCCCACAGTTAAAATATTGTAGATGAATTTTTCTAATTTTGGGAATAGTTTTGGCCAAAAATTGGGATTTTGCATGTTCTCTTGAATTGTGAATTAACTCTTGAGCTGCATGACTTTGGATATATTAGGAGTTAAGGATTCTTGAGTACTTGATACAATCATATGATTATTTAGGAGTTTATGCATATGCTTAAGGGTAGGCTTATGGCTATTATGATGATTGAGTACTTGATGCACATTGGCCTTGAATTGTTTTACACTTAATGCCATGATGATGCCTTCATTCATATGATCATGTGTGTAAATTCGAATGCATTGGGATTGCTCAACACATTTATGCTTTATAGTGAGTTTTCTATATATTCTTGCAGGTTATGTTAAGTTGATTAAAGGAAATTGAATTAGTTGTTGTTGGGTGTGTGATATTCGTTAAAGGATTTTGGGCATTATTGTGTGAGATTGGTTGAGAGTTGAGAGGGAATTGTGTATTGTGTTTGAAATAGGGGAGATACAACCCTTTTCCAACCTTTGAGCTTCTTAGTCTTTTCCTCCTATCTTCACTACTACTTACTTGCCAATATATCTAGAGTAAGGGGTCAAGCTTCAAAGAAGGCTCGAGCTTCTTTTTCCTCAGCCCCTTCATCTATAGACCCCATGTTCCCTAGGCCAGTTGAGTTTATTGATCCATCATGTGAGGAGTGGTATAATAGGAGGGCTTCAAATAAGATCATTGTGGAGCATACATTCGCACCTACCCTAGACCATGCCCTTAAGTTAGGAATGATGTTTAGAAGGCTCGGGTGGGGAACGATAGTACAGCTAAAAAGGAATTATTGTCCAGTACTAATCAAAGAATTCTATGCCAACATGGTTGAAAAGGGCAATAAATACCTTCCCCACATTGAGACAAGAGTGAAAGCAACCCCCATCATCATCACACGAGACCATTTAGCCAATCTTCTTTAGGTGTACGATTGATATGTCTGGACTTGGGTGTAAAAATCATATAAAAACTAAGTACATTCCCAATCAAGTTTAAATTAAAACGTTCAACCCAAATCACACATATGAGCAAGTGTACTCATCATTAACCGAGTATAGGGTTCAAACGAGTGTCGATCCTCCAGGAACAAGTAGACATTAATTACCTTTTTTTCATTATTTAACCGACTCAATAAAGTGAAAAACAAACAAAAATCAAAACAAAACTAAAAATATATACATGTCAAGTATGTAGATTTATGTAACTCGAGCCATTGGTTAGACAACCATGATCTTAAAGTACCCAACCTTTATCGTAAATAATTATTCTCTTGGCATTATGGAGAATTAAAGTAGACTCACTTCTTTCCCAATCCATGAATCCCTATCTTCTAGATAACTTATTATCATATACTCTGTCTCAACCAGTTTTACCCAAAAGATGCATTAAACACAATTCTCTGATTAAGTCCCATTCTCAGGCAAACTTAACCCATGAAATTAACCAATTGAATCCATACTCTGGCAGACATCAATTAACCTTTAATTACTCTGTTCTTAGCAATTAACCCCATTTTCAAGCAAGTTAAAAGATAACAAATATGAAATCAATCAATTGAACTACCATCAACCCTATTCTCAAGCAAGTTAACGGAAAGCCACAATCAATTAATCTTGTAATAAGCACGAGTAATTATATACCAAGAATAACAATCATTTAATCAAAAGATCAAATAACTCTAAAAACCATGAATGTCTAAACCAATGTCAAATTACAATAAAACAATTAAAACATCATTGTCAAGAAAAAGAAAATAAAGTAAAAGAAAGCACTCATAGACAAGCCTCCTTCTTCTTCTTTTGAAGACCTTCTTGTACAACCCTCATTGAATTGAAGAATTCCTTCTTTGATTGAGTGGTTTTCTATTATGACCAATGAATTCTCTCCTTTTCCCTTGTGTTTTTCATCTATATATAGGCTTATGCAGTGCCTAAACTCGTAGGTACCATGTTCTTGGCCGAGTAGAAGTTGGAAGATACTAAAACTCCTCAGATTTTCAAAAACCACGTAGAAAAATCATAGCACCGCCTTAGCTTCAGGGTACAGCCGGTGCTGCCTTGACTCTTGGAGCTGGCGCCAGTTGTGTTCTGTTCCTCCACTCATTCGCTGATTTTTCCAAATTTCGCACAATGTATCCCAGAATACAGCCGGCGCCGGTTCCAGTTTCACAGTCGGCGCCGCCTTGATTCTGTTCTACTCTGTTTCAACAAATTTTCCATCACTTTGAAGTTCGTTTCAACAGTGCACGGTAGGTACTGGTTCCTCTGTCCCAGCCGGCACTGCCTCTAATCTGTTTTGCGACATTTTGCTTTGTTTTACCTCAAAAATCTACAATTATGAACAAAATACCTTTCCAAGGGTAAAATCTCAAATATGAAGAAATATGACTAGTTATTGAACAAAATGTATCACAAAAGAACCTCAAATAACTAGGAAAAATATGACTAATTTAGCCCTTATCAACGATGATGACTCTTGGCAAGGGATAGATATTAACAACTAAAAAATTCTTTTTGACCCTAATTGGGATGCCAGTGGAACTAGAGTCACTCTAAGGTTACACAAGCACAATGCTTTCCAAGCCAACAACTTTTATTCGAACAATGACCTTGCTGCAAATTTTAGGGCTCTAGTATACATGTTTGGGTTCAATGTTGTACCCCGAGCCAGTGGATTTAATGAGACCTGCCTTATTGATACATACATTTTGCATAGGATGATGACCACCCTACCTATCCCTCTTGCACCCTTGATTATATAATCCATTCGGGATGTGGTTCATCATCGTCTCTCTACTAAAGCCTTCATCTTCCCTTTAGTCATCATGAAAATTCTAAAAGACTTTGGTATTAGTACTGAGGGAGAATTAATGGAGATTACCATTGAGCATGATATGGTTATAGAGCAAACACTAATGAGTTGTGGGTACAAGGATAACCCGGAGTTAAAGAAGTGGCTAACGCCCCATGAGGTCGGGTATCCCGGTCAGGTTAGGCCCCCACCTGTGGAGGAAGAGCACCCACCGCCACTATTATGAGTACGAGCTAGTAGTTCCCAATCCCAATCAAGGACTGACTGTGAGGCTGCAATGATAGGACATCTAGCTCAGTAGACAGAGATGTTGCTAAATATGCGAGGTTCCATCGATGACATTGCCCGAAAGCAGACGACTATGGACCAACAATGGACTGAGTGGCTACAGCGGTTTCTGGGCCCACATGGTGGTGCTGGCACGTCCGTACATGCTAATGATGATGAGGTGGATTGAGCTGATTGTTCTACACTTTTTCTTATTCTTCACTCTTGTTTTTCTTTTCTATTTTCATGTCTTTTCTAGTTAGTTCCTGTACTTTTCTTATTTTTGTACTATTTTCTTTCTTTTGTTTTGCTTTATTTTTGTTTTTCTAGTTTTTATACTTTGGTGTGTTTCTTTTGTATTTTTTTCATTTTAGGTACTTGGGCAATGCCTCTTTCTTCAGGAACTCAACTCTTGTATAGAAGAATGCACATGAATGGAAGTAATTTCTTTCTTATCTTTCCTCTTTATATTTTTGGTCCCATGGCAATATTTTCTTGTTCTATTTGTTTAGCCATTGAGGACAATATTCAGTTTAAGTGTGGGGGAATGGTTAGAATGATAATTCTTCTATGCTTCTACGATTTTATGCTTCATTCTTCTTTTCATTCTTCTTTGAACTTTTGAGAACAGAAATTTTTTTTCGAAATTTTTTTGATTTTCTTTGAGATTTCAAGATATGTTTAATGCATGTCTTTGTGGTAGATCGTAAAGTATATGTTCTATATCAATTATGGCTTATGCATGATTTTTTGCACGCACTTAGACTAAGTAGTTCTTGATTAAATACTTTACATTGTTCTTAAACCTGTTTTCCACTAAAATTCATTGAGTTCTAGAACTTACTTGAATACCACTCAAGGTGAAATAAGAAAGACATTCATGATTTAACTTAGGGATGACGGCAATAGGCCTTCTTTGGATAGTTTGAACTTTTCAAGCCTACCTATCTTACATCATCCCTAGTGCCTATTTTGAGCCTAAATGGTTAATTTCTTTCTTAAAACTTATTATCATACTTCATCCATTACTTATTTCCGAGAGTTTGAATAATTCTTCCAAATCTTTGATTGCTTTTGATGGATAAAAGTACATGTAGGAGAATGTTGAGGGAGAATACTTGTGAAAAGATCATAACTTATTATTTTCAGTCATGCATCAATAGTTGTGTTAAGTTGGGAAAGGAGAAAAGAAAGAGAAGAAAAGGAAAAGAAAGATTGAGAAAACAAAAAGCTGCAAGAAAAGATGGAAAGAGAAAAATTGAGAAAGAAACAACAGCCGCATTTGAAAAAGAAAAGGAAAAAGAAAGAAAAATTGAAAGAGAAAGAAAAGAAAGATCACAAGAAGGATGGTTGAGCTATAGATATTTTTGGAAAACTTGAGTTCACATCAAGTTCTTGTCACTATTGTTGAAATTTGAATAATCTTGTGAAAAAATTATTGATGAGTTGAGAATGAGTTATGGAAATGTAAAGATTTGCTTAAACTGAACTGTAATTGCTAAACAAGGTTATGGATTTTAATTGATTTTAGGATAGGAGAGCAAGAGAAGTTTGGAATTTTTTGATACATTTTGTTTATCCCTTTCTTGTGAACTCTCAGCTTCTTTGATATTTGATTCTCCTATATCTTTCGTTTGACAAGCTACATTACAAGCCCTTTAGCCTTACATTACAAGCTTAAAAGTCCCACTCGACCTAAGTAGAATCATGATATGTCTCAGTTTAGTGGAGAGAGTGTATGAAAAGTAAGCTTATGGAATGCATATTCTTTTTGAACTAAATTCTTTCCAATGGTTTGAGAATATTGTTACGTATTGAGATGGTTCTACTAGTCACTATTCACTTACACAAGTCTTGCATTTGTCATGAAAGATATAATAGCTTATGTTTTGTTATCTTGAAGGAAGAAAGCATTGAAATATTGCTGTGAAAGTAATTGAGTGATTTGTTTGTGAAAACTTGTGTTTTTCCTACTTGTCTTTGATGCTTTGTTTGATGACAAGTAAAGAGCTAAATGTAGGGGAATATGATAGGGCCTAAATTAGTCATATTTTTCCTAGTTATTAGAGGCTATTTTGTGATACATTTTGTTCAATAACTAGTCATATTCTTTTATATTTGAGATTTTACCCTTAGAAAGGTATTTTGTGCATTATTTCAGATTTTAGGGGTAAAATAAGACCAAAACGTTACAAAACAGAGTAGAGACGGCGCCAGCTAGGACAGGGGAACAGGCATCGGCCACATGCTGTTGGCACACACTTCGAGGCAACAAAAAAGCAAGTGAAACAGAGCTGAACAGAACCAAATCGGCACTGGCTGGGAGGCGAGAGGCGGCGCTAACAAATCAAGGAAAAAATCGACGAACAATTGGAGAAACAAAACACAACCGGTGCTGGCTATGAGGCCGGAGGCAGCACCGACTGTGCCTTGATGATAAGGTGGTGCCTCGATTTTCATACGCGTTTTTTGGCAATTTGCAGAGTTTTAGTATTTTTCTACTTCTAATCGGCCAAAAACCCTACACCAATGAATTTAGGCACTTCCTAATCCTATAAATAGAGGGAAAACACAAGAAAAAATGGAGAATTCACAGATTATAACAAAAAATCACTCAAATCAAGGAAGATTGTGCAAGAATGTCTACAAAGGAAGAAGAAGGAGGCTTGTCTATGAGTACTTTCTTTTACTTTGTTTTCTTTTGTTTGAACAATGATGTGTTATTGTTTTAGGTATTCGTGATATTTAGAGTTACGTTGATCTTTTGATTAATTGATGGTTCTTCTTGATATTTAATTATTTGTGCTTATTACGAGATTAATTGGTTATTTCTTTCCACTAACTCGCTGAGACTAAAGGGGTTGATGGTAGTTCCAATTCATTGATTTCATATTTGTTGTCTATTAACTCACCGAGACCAAGGGGGTTAATTGATGAGGATTAGGTAATTAAAGGTTAATTGATGTCTGCCGAGACTAATGATTCATTGATTAATTTCATGCTTTAAGTTTGCCGAGACCAAAGAAATTTAATCAAGGATTGTGTTTAATGCATCTTTTGGATGAATTAGTTAAGACGAGACCAAGTGATACTAATTTATCTAGAAGGTAGTGATTTCATGGATTTATAAAGAAGTGAATCTATCTTAATCCTTCATAATGCTAAAAGAATAATTAGTTATGAACATGATTAGGTTTTAAGTTCATGTTTGTCAAAACAATGGTTTAAGTTACATAATTCTCCATCCTTGACATGTATATATTCTTTTATTTTGTTTTTCTTTTTATTTCTTTTCCACTTTATTGAGTCGGTTAAACAATGAAAGAAAAGTGATTAATGCATATTTGTTCCTTGAGGATCGACACTCATTTGAACCATATACTATGTTTAATGATGAGTACGCTTGCTCATATGTGTAATTTGGGGTTAACATTTTAATTTAAACTTGATTGGAAATGTGCTTATTTTTATATGATTTTCAGACCTAAATCCATACACATCATCCATTTTGTTCAGACAACAATAACAGAGCAAAACTCTAGAGGAAGAACAGAGCGTACCTAGCACCAAGTATGCTTTGGAGGGTGAATATTATATACACGAATTTAGGAATTGTCTAATGATTTTGATATTTTACGAATCCTACTCGGCCAAGACTTCTTAAGCCACGAATTTAGCATCTAAGAAACCTATAAAAGCACAAGAAAATACAAGGATTGATATATACCTAGAGATACATAGAGAGAGGTGGATTCATAAGCAAAAGCTCTCAATTACTCATTGAAGGAGGAATTCACCCAATTAAGGAGGATCGTTCTAGAGGGTCTTCAAAAAAGAAGAAAAAGGCTTGTCTATAGGTGATTTGTTTTCTCTTTATCTTCTTTTTCTTAAACAATGATGTATTCAATGTTTTTATTGTAATTTAATAATATTTTTGGATTCATGACTTATGTAGCAATTTAACTGCTTGATCAATTTTCTATCATTCTTGGTGTTTGATTACTTGTGATTGTGGAGGAATTGATGAAGTTAGATTTGGTTCTAATTGCTTCAGAAATGACGTTTGGAGTTGATTTGATTTAATTAATTTCATATTTTTTATTGCTTAATGGACTTGGGAAACGAAGTTAAGATTAAAGAACTTAAGTAATCAAAGGTTAGTTGATTTTGCCTAGAGCATAGGGTTGTTGACTAATTTCATGTTGATAAGGAATTATGTTTAGTGCATCTTTTGGTTATGTTAGTTTGATTGGGAAATCTACTAATTTAATCAAGGGGTAGTGATTCCATAGATTGGAAAAGAAGTGGAGTCTATATAAGTGAATTCATGACTTGGGAAACGATTGAACTTTGCTTTATATATTCCTTCATGATGTCGAGATGGTGATTAATTAAAATAGTTGCTAAGTGGTTCAGTGTTATGTTTTCTAGGATAATTGTCTAAATTTTATAACCCTACATCTTTGAGTTGTATATATATTTCTTTAATTTTCTTTTTATTATTTTCTCACTTTATTGGGTCGGTTAAACAATGATTGAAAAGTGATTAGTGTGTACTTGTTCCTTTGAAGATCGATACTTGTTAATTTCCTCTAATATGCTTACGATGAGTATACTTGCTTGTATGTATATTTTGGGATTAATGTTTTAATTAAAACTTGACCAATAGATGGATTTAAATTTGATGATTTTTATACACCTAAAATTTACACAACAAGGTTTTGGCATCGTTGCCGGAGAACAATATCATGAAAGCTTGGATTTTGTTGATTTAATCATGTTTATATATTTATATGTCTATATGTCATTATGTAAATATGTATATATGTTCCTTGTATGATTAGGTGCCTTATTGTGTTTTCTTGTAATTTAATGTCTCTATATGTTGTAATTCCTTGTAACTTAATTTGTAAACATATCCTAATTGTCTAACTTGTAAATTCCATAATCTCACTATTTTCTATCTTGTGTAGACTTTGCTCTTAGTTTATGACCCGATGATCCAAAGCCATATAATCGACCTTAATCTAAAAATCGAGAGAACTCTCACCAAGGGTATGAAAGGTTATAAGCAAAAGGGTAATAAGAGAAATGGAGGTAAATTAGCCCAACAATAGTGGTAACAGTGGAGTTAACAAACAGATTATGAATGACTTTGTAAAACTCGTAATCTTAGGTACGGGCTCTAGTATCACGAGGCCTAACATAGAGGCCAACAATTTTGAGATAAAACCCAACATAATCCAAATGATCCAGAATATGGTCTAATTTGATGGGTTACCTGAGGAAGATCCCAATACCCATCTTTCAAGCTTTCTAGAAATTTGTGACACATTTAAAATGAATGGTGTTTCTGAGGATGCCATCAAGCTAAGACTTTTTCCCTTTTCCTTGAGAGATCGAGCAAAATCAGGTTAAAATCCTTGCCCACCGGATCCATTACTACTTGGAATGTGTTAGTTGAAAAATTCTTGGTCAAATATTTCCCACCAGCTAGAACATCCAAACTTAGGACTAATATTTTTGCTTTCCAACAATTAGAGGCCGAAAACCTTTATAAGTGTTAGGAGAGGTTTAAGGAAATGTTGAGAAAATATCCTCACCATGAATTTGAGTTGGCAATGCAAATGTAAATCTTTCACAATGGATTGAACTTTGCTACGAGGCAATTAGTTGATGCATCTACAAGAGACTCCATCAATTCTAAAATCCCAGAAGAGGTATTTGATTTGATTGAAAATTTGGCTATGAATAACTATGCCTGGGGTAGTTCACGATCTGGAGCTTATGTACATGGGGTACACAAGGTGGATGGAATGGTTGTATTGAGGCAAATATGGAAGCACTCACGTAGAAAATGGATCAATTGGTAATGCCTTCTTCCCAAGGGTAGGTAATGAGTGTGAATTGTGATTTCTATAGGGAAGGGCATCCAAATCATGAATGCCAAAATATGGGGTCTTCAAAAGAAGTATTGGAACAAGCGACATTTGTAGGTAATGATTTGCAAGGTAATAATCCTTATAGCAATACTTATAACCTAGGTTGGAGAAATAACCCGAACTTTTCATGGAATAATCAAAACCAACCTTGGCAAGCTTCTTCAAATTTTGGGATGCAAAGGACTCAACCACCACTGCCATACAATGCCCCACCGACTAAACCATCCTTGGAGGAACTGGACACCTAACTGGTAAGTGGAATAGAAACACGATTCCATGGAATCGATATGACCACAAGAAATTTAGAGGCGTCCATGCGCAACCTTGAAGATTAAATTGGACAGTTAGCCAAACTCCTTGGTGATCGTCAACCAGGATCACTTCTAGGCAACATGGAAACCTACCCACGGGACCAAGACCGTGGGAAACACTGATTTTGAATTGATTTGGTTTTTGGACATCTTTTTAATTCTTGTTTATTTTTAATTTATTTGGCTATTTTTTTAAAATTATTATACTTTATTCTTTTCATGAGTTTGTGTTTTGTTCCTTTAATTCCACCAAAAAAAAAAAAAGAAAAAAATGTGATTTTTGGCAAGAGCTGACCTGGCATCAGGCCTAACCTTTGGCTCGGGTACTAGGCCAGCACGGCCCTATAGTAATGCATAGACAGAACAGGCCCGGTGTGTTGGGTATCTCAGGCTCGTATCCTATACGGCGCAGCGGAAAATAAACGAAAGACCATCCCAAGACCCGCCTATATGTGGAAAACATGACATAAAGATAATAAAGGTAGCAACTTTTTACCTTTGTTTGATCTTCTGAAGAACAAAATTTCTTCTTCAAGTCAAGGCGTGATCCAGCAATCCTCGTGATCAACCTCCACGTGAGTTGAATATCTAACCACTATAATCATAGTGTGTGATTATCTCTAACTGTAATCTACACAGAGGAATACTCAAGCACCAAACTTTCCTGTGCTAGCAGAAATAAGATGGTGGCTAGGGTTATTTCTCAAGACAATTGAGAGAGATAGAGAGAAGAGAAGGTCGAGTATTGCTGGTTTTTTGTGTGTCACTGTTTAGCTAGGGTTTCGTGTGTCTTGTTAATATGTCACACGAAATTTTCCTTCCCAAAACTGAGAATTCTAATCCTATTAGAATTCTCTAATTGTAATTGGAAACATCATGTTCTTACAATTACAACTTGGACCACAAATTATAACTAATTATAATTTGTCTACAACAACTTCTCTTTCTTGCAATTAACCCATCTATGTTATCAAATAACATCTTGAGTATATAAACCTTTATTGTGTGTGACCTATTAGTTTTCCCAGTCAATTGGTAGCGAACATGAATTAATCCAAATGTCTTTGAGATTAATAATCCATAATTAATTAGAATTAATCATATTAATTCTAATTATAGGATTAGTTTATTAATTCATCAATTAATAAACCCATATTCCTAGATCATGAGCGGTATGTAGCAACACATCATGACCACCCAAGAGTCCAGGAAGTCAAGTGGCTTGACATGAACCCTTCAATGACAAACTTCAGTGTAATTAACTCCTTTCATCATACAATATCTCATTCGGTTTGGAGTACGAAAATAGTGCCAACTCCCTCCAGAATTAATTCTGGCCCGAATACAATAGTACTTATACTCGGAACCCAGTACTCTAAATGTGTATCAATTGGAACTGTTTCCAATACACAACCGCCTTGGCCAAGGACTTTCCGAGTAGTAATTCCTACAAGTAGTCGTGAGATATTCGCCTCTACTATTAGGAGTAGTGAATCCTTTATTGACCCTCTCAACTACTTTCGTTTACCTCACAATGTACCCAATATCTATCCTATAGGCAGTCATCGATCAAGCTCCGGAGATTGGAATCAAAGTACAAAGCTCAGCAAACAAAGTACCTTGAAAATTTCAAGTCTAAGGATACGTGCACGTTTGCTATATTGAGATTATATCACTGGTACTAAATAGTTATCCATGCGATTATCTCAAAGCTAGGTCATCTAATAAACATGTTCCATTAATAAGCATCCATGTGTTAACTTTGAGTATCTCAATACTCACGGTTATGAGAACCACTGCCTGATCAAATCAGGAAGTCTAACACATGCTAGTCTTAACACATTAAGGATGTCCTGCCTCATTAATACTATGACTAGGGACTAGTTAAGTACTAACACCATCCAGTGTAGTAGGAATCTCATATCATGATCTCTATCATGATTTCCTTAACACAGTGTTGTACTAGGGACTTTATCGAACAGTTATATTACTTAAAGTAAACAAAAGAAACTTTAAGATAAATAATGCTTTTTATTAAAATAAAATATTTCATATACAATGTACAAGTGATTGCCTCTAGGGCACAACACTAACACAGTGCTAGGCCCAGTCCTTGGGCCAGCCATAGGCCCGTTTGGCTGCCACATGAAAACCGGCCTTGTTGGCCATGTTGTTCAAAATTTCTCTCAATCCATCACCGGGTTCATCTTCAAAATACCGCCGAATCACTTTCTAAATCTCTAAAACACTTTCCAAACACAAAATCCTCACTTTGTTCTTGAAAGTTTAGATCAAAACAAGGAAAGATCTAACTTTTTCACCCAAAACCCGTTTTTCAATCCTTCCATTGGGGGCACGATTTCTTCAATCTTTTTGCATACAATCATTGCCCTTCATTGGAGATCATTATGGTATGAATTTTCTACACTTTCTACGATTTAATTTTTTCTTATGAATTTTGGGTAGTTTTCTGTGCATTTTTGGGCGAAAATTCTTGACTATTTTCTAGTGAAGGATGTGATTGTTCAGATTTCTTTCTTTGAGCTTTCATTAGCATGAGAATATCATTGATACTACTTTATGATTAATGCCATTGATATTTTACATCTTTTTGAAAGTGATTGAGTATGCATTCTTTGTGAATAATTTTTGGGATAAAGGATACTTGTTCATGTTTAACTTAGCCTTGTACTTATAAGATTTACATTGTGATATAAATGGTATGGCTAACTATGGTGATTCTGAGCTGAATATTGATTCATTGAGCACTATTGAACATTGTGGATTTGATCACACTTGTTGATATTGTGTTTGGATTGGGACATGGCTATCTTTCTTGCAGGTTTGTTAGAGAAGATTGAGGGGTCTTTTATTGATTATCTTGTGGTGTTTTTGTGTTGAGTTGGTGGTGGTGCTGAATGGTGTTATAATTAGTTGAAGGTTGAGAGTTGAGCATTGGTTGAAAGAGTGAGTTGAGAGAATCATAATTTTCTATTCTACTATTTTTCTTCATCTTTCCATCATGTCTAGACGACCTAAAGGGTTAGCTCCGGGGACTAGGAGAGCTCAAGATGCATCTTCCTCCACACATTCTTTCAATCCTCTACTTACCCTACCTACCCAATTTTCTGATCCTATGTGTCAAATCTGGTATGACAGGCACCAGCACAATCAGATTATAGTAGAAAAGTGATACAAGCATTCTTTAGACAATTCCCTAAAGCTTTCTACAATGTTTAGACGCCTGGGGTGGGAGCCCACCATTAGAATGGAAGGTCCTTATTGTCTTGTGCGTGTGAGAGAGCTTTATGCCAACACGTAGGACAAAAAGAAAAGTATTCTCCAAGTCATCTCCACCATAGTCAAGGGGATTCCCATTGAGTTTGGCAGAACTAGGCTAGTAAGAATTTTAGGAGTCCTTGATGAGGAGCCGTGGATTACTATGGACCATAATAACTAAAAGGTTATATCTGAGCTTACATGGGATGTGACGGCTGTAAGGGCTAGTTTTTGTATGTGGAGAAAAGGGAAAATAGGTCAAAATCATTATTACTCAAATAATGACCTTGAGGCTCAATGGCGTGCCTTAGTCTATATCTTTGCTTTCAATATCTATCTTGAGGCTTGTGGTTTCAATGAGTCTAGGGTCCTTAACCTTTATATTCTGGATAAGATGAGGAACCGTGAGCCTATTATTCTTGCTCCAACTATCATTCACTCTATGTGAAAGGTTATTTCCTCTAACATTGTAGCCAAAGCCCTCAAATTCCCTTTGGTTATTATGAGTATTCTGATAGACTTTGGAGTACAATTGGATGGAGAGTTGAGCGAGCCTACTACTGACCACAACCTAGTGACGAAGCATACTTTGGTTTAGTATGTGTATCATTATGATGAAAGGGCCAAGAGATGGAAGAGGCCGTAAGAGGTGCAGTAACACAGAAGGGAGGAGCTTCCCCCTAATGAGGAGGAGGAAGAGGAGCCACCCACTAGACCTGCCCCTCGCGTCGCTAGCTCTCATTCGCGTACTGATTTTGAGGCAGGAATGGATGCACAGATGGAGAGCCAAATGACCAACCTCATCCAGCTTCATGATTCCATTGTAGACATTAGTCACCGCTAGGATATTCAAGATCAAAAGTTGGCTACTTTGATCCAACAAGTTACTGGTGTATCTTCCAGTCGCGTAGCTGATGAGGATGACAATGATGATGATGAGGATGACTCTTGACTTACTCTATTTTATTTTATTTTATTTTCTGTATTTCTTTTCTTTTGAATTTTAATAACCTTTACTAGCCTTTAGGTATCTTTTATTTTCTTTTATTTTCTTTTCTTTTTCTAGATTTATGTTTCTATTTAGTTTTGTTTCTTTTTAAGTAGGTACTTTTGTATTGACTCTTCCTTGTGGTGGATTCAAACATAGTGGCATACGATGTAATGGAAGTATCTTCTTTACATTATTCTCCTCCTTTATTACATTTTGGTCTTCTTGGCTGTACTTTTATTATTTTATCTTTAGCCATTGAGGACACTGTGCCTTTTAAGTGTGGGAGGGAGAATGAGGTTGAAAAAGGATTTTCCATATCATTTTCGTTGTTAAGTAAGGTTGTAATTCTTTTTCTTACTTGGATATGAGTTTTATCATTTATTAGGTGAATTTTGATGAAATTGGTTTGTTGGATAAGACATTTTGTAAGACTTGAGAATTTTGATTAATCTTATTTATACATTGGTATTTGAATTTTATTTGACTCATCTAGTTAAAATATGAAAAATATGAGAATATGAGAAGAGTTTATTGGTTAACTCTTGCATTATAAGTTTAAATTTTGCTAGCTTTAAGTTATGATGAAAAATGTGAGTTGATAAAAGATCTTTAAGAGGAAAGATTGTGGAGAATTATGAAAAAAATTTATTTGAGTTGAAAAAAAAAACAATGAGTGGAAACAACACTATTGTTGTGTGAATTGAAAAATGCTCTTATTGATTATCATTGAAGACCTTTGGCTGAAAAGGAGGATAATATAGGAAGAAGTAGCAAGTCACTTCGGTGCACTCTCTTAAGCCTATCCCAAAGGCAAAAAAGCAAGAAAGAGCAAAGAAAGAAAGAAAGAATTGGTGAGAAAAAAATGATAAGTAATGACTATAAAGGGGGATAATACGGTGTGTGGAGAGAAAACCATGCACTTGAGGCTATCAATTTCCTAAGTCATTGAAAAAATTTTGAGAGAAAAAAAATTTTTTTTTGAGTGTTTTCCTTACATCATAACTTAAGTTATGCAATTTTTGGATTTATAATGCTTGAGTTGGTAGATGGATTGACTTATATGATTCATATTATCTATATTTTAACTGAAATGGTGAAATAATCTTCTTAGACTATGGTATAAACTTGATTAATTTGACTTCAAGAGATTTGTGATGTCTTGTCAAAAGTTTCAAGGTTTCCATTGTTTTCAAAATGTATGAATGACAAGAGTTATATCTAAAGTTTAAAGGAAAGATATAATTTTTGCTATGGTAAAGAATTTTTTGAATGAGAAAGAACTTGTGTTTCCTTAATAATTTTTGGAGTAAAATGTTTTGCTTGAGGACAAGCAAATGCTTAAGTGTTGGGGTATTTGATAGGGGTTAAAATCGCTATTATTTTTCTAGTTATTTAAGGTTGCTCTAAGATACATTTGTTGTAATCACTAGGCATATTCCTTCTTGTTTAACATTTTGCTTGTAAAAAGTGTTTTTGACAAATATGTGCATATTTAAGTTAAAATCGAGCAGAAAGTGCACAATTCCAGAATGTACCTGGCACTAGGCCCAACCAAGGGACCAGGCACCAGGTCCATTCTGGTCAAACAGAGGAATTCGAGCTAAGCTTTAGAGGAAATTCCAGAACATACCTAGTGCCCAGTCTAGCAAGTTTACTTGTCACCGGGTCCATTCTGTCCAAACAACAATAACAGAGCAAAACCCCAGAGGAAGAACAGAGTACACCTGGCACTAGGTGGGTCGAAGGTACCTGGTACTAGGTATGCTCTAGTTCTGTACACAAATTTGGAAATTGTCTAATGATTTTGGTATTTTTCAAATCCTACTCGGCCAAGACTTCCTAAACCACAAATTTAGCATCGAAGAGGCCTATAAAAGCACAAGAAAACACAAGGATTGATATATACCTAGAGATACATAGAGAGAGGTGGATTCATAAGCAAAAACTCTCAATTACATATTGAAGAAGGAATTCACCAAATCAAGGAGAATTGTTCAAGAGGGTCTTCAAGGAATAAGAAAGTGGCTTATCTATGAGTGCTCTCTTTTCTCTTTGTCTTCTTTTTCTTAAACAATGGTGTATTCAATGTTTTTATTGTAATTTAACAATATTTTAGGATTCATGACTTATATATCAATTTAACTACTTGATCAATTTTCTATCATTCTTGGTGTTTGATTACTTGTGATTATGGAGTAATTGATGAAGTTAGATTTGCTTCTAATTGACTTGGGAAACGACATTAGGAGTTGATTTGATTTAATTGATTTCATATTTGTTATTTCTTAATGGACTTGAAAAACGAAGTTAAGATCAAAGAACTTAAGTAATCAAAGGTTAGTTGATTTCGCCTAGAGCATAGGGTTGTTGGCTAATTTCATGTCGATAAGGAATTATGTTTAATGCATCTTTTGGTTATGTTAGTTTGTTTGAAAAATCTGCTAATTTAATCAAGGGGTAGTGATTCCATGGAATGGGAAAGAAATGGAGTTTATATAAGTGAATTCATGACTTAGGAAACGATTGAACTTTGCTTTATATTCCTTCATAATGTCAAGATGATAATTAATTGAGATAGTTGTTAAGTGGTTCATTGTTATGTTTTCTAGGATTGTCTAAATTGCATAAACCTACTTCCTTGAGTCATATATATATTTCTTTATTTTTTAATTATTTTCTCACTTCTTTAGGTCAGTTAAACAATGATTGAAAAGTGATTAGTGTGTACTTGTTCCTTTGAGGCTCGTTACTCGTTAATTCCCTATGCTATATTTACGATGAGTATACTTACTCGTATGTGTGTTTTGAGATTAATGTTTTAATTAATACTTGACTAAGGGATGGATTTAAATTTGATGATTTTTATTCACCCAAAATTTACGCAATACTTCATGTATGGGTTTTCATGTTCTTGCAATGCCAACATGTTGAGTCTGATCTTTGTTAGCATTCGGCTTGAGCAGGAGTTTGGCTTTGGTATATCTTGGCATTATTAATTTTAGTTTAAAGAAATGCTATGCTTGCAACCATTATCTTTCCCAAAATTTTCATGATTTTGAACTTATAATTGGAAATATTTTAGAGTTATAAATAGTACTCATAGAAGAAACAATTAGGCTATAAAAATACTAGAAATAATCTAGTATACAATGGGAAGACAATCAGTTTTGACTTTTTGGCTCTTAAAGGTCTTATTTGCTTTACTTAATTCCAAATAAAAATAACATGGCAACATATGCAAATTGGTTGGGTCTTAGGCAGACTCACAAATATGGTTCAAATTTTGGCTGCATATCAATTGTTTGAAACTAATTTATCCAAAAGTTCTAAACCCTAGATAATCAGGAACATAAAAGATTACCTGAGAAGCATCATAAGAATAAAAAAAACTCTTATAAAGGTCTAGTGATTACAACTACAGTAGCAAATGCTATAATGAAAGACTACTACCCCTTAGTTGGCGGTTATAGAAGTAAGGCCAAAATGATTTTAAAATTTAAAAAATTAAAAAAAGGAACCATTGCAGGGCAAATGCAAGTTGCTCGGGGGTTGTACTTCTTAGGCAGAAGCTTGCACTTTCAATTATCTTTCACAAAAACAGAAGCTAAGATCAGGTCCAAAAGGTAAAATGCATTGCAAATTGAAATATAAAAATTAATTTTAAACTTCAAAACACTCTTGAACTTTATCTGCTTAGATACCTAAGGTTTGAAATCTAACCCAATTCTAAAGTTTAATAAATTTAAACATCCATATGATGGAGCATTTTCCCTAAAACAGAAAAGAACACCCGAATATACTACAAATATGTCTCTATTTTAACTCCTTGGTGATTTTAGAAACAGAAAAGAACCAAAAGAATAGTATAGTTAATACTAAAGCAGTTCTTCAACATCAGTTGCTTGCTTTTTCAAATCTTGGCTTTTGAAATTTCAAATTCCCATAAAAGAATGATGCACGGGCAAATATTGCACATCATATCTCATCCAAAACAATAGACAAGATGATTGAAGGGCAATTTCAAAACCCAGAAAAATATACAAGGGGAAGTTTGAACTATACTGGAACAACCACATTATGTTCAAGGCTACATTATGTTCAAAAGTATACTAAGCACTCATAAGTATGCTCAAAAGTATACTAAGAATTTTCAGCATCACTACTCAGCATTTTGCAGCATTTTCAGCTAGAAACTATTCAATTCTACTCAATATTTACACAGCATTTTCAGACAGCATACATAGCATTTTCAGCTGGAAACTAACAGCATTTTCAGTAAATCACTACTCAGTATTCACGCAGCATTTTCTCACAGCATACATAAGCATTTTCACCTAGAAACTGCTTAGCATTTTCAGCATCACTACTCAGCATTTTGCTACATTTTCAGCTGAAAACTATTTAATTACTACTCAGCATTTCCAGACAGCATACATAGAATTTTCCACATTTTCAGCTGGAAACTAACAGTGTTTTTAGAATATTACTACTCAATTACTACTTAGTATTTTCGCAGCATTTTCACACAGCATACATAAGCCTTTTCAGCATTTTTAGCTAGAAACTACTCAGCATTATCAACATCACTACACAGCATTTCAGAGACTATTCCAGTACAACTCTTTAAGCATTTAGACACCATTTTTAGCATCACTACTTAGCAATATTATGCATTTTTCAGCTAGAAACTACTTAGCATTTTCAACACACTAGCCATAGCATTTACACAGTTAAGCATATTCAATACATGAGCTTTTAATGTATGATGCAAGCGAGAGGAATTTACAACAAGAAGTCCTTGTCGAGTCACCAAGTTCAACAGACTAATAACAGTAACTATGCATTAATGTCTCACCATATCCTATTATTTTCTAAGTCCAAGTTAATACTAAAATCCCTTGAACATTGAAGTTTAGATGAAGAGATGAGGCATGTGTTGACATGGAGAATGAAGGCACTAATCATACCCTGTCTGCAGCACTCTCATATTCAGAAAGATGCTCGTTTGGATTTGAATCAAAGCATTGAGCACTTAAGGTATCGGTCACCTAAAATAAGTAGAAAGTTATTATAACTATAAGATTAATTAGCAAGTAAGAATCCATTACAAACATCTATTTCAAACCTAGTGACCATTGTTTGTGCAAGGAATGCTATAATTTTTCTCCATTGAAGCTGCTATTTCATCCACTCGAGCATTAAGTGTATTAATTTGACCTTGAAAATTTCCCAGCATGCTATCAAATTTTGAGGTCAAATTAGTTTGTAGTTTCTCCAGGTGCTTGTTCATAAACTCTTTAAAGCCAGAATACATGTTACTTCCACCACCAATAAGCATTGAGTGAGTCAGACCTAATCCCATTGTTCTAGCATAGCCATGCCCCTTAGATCCCATAAATTCTTGGAATATTTGTTGTCTGCGTTCCAACGTACACTCTTCAGGAGGCAGTGCCTCAAGCCTTACATTCATTGCACTCTGCACAATGATGCAAGTGTGAAGCAATTTTATACATTATAAATAATGCAATAAATAAATTTTATGCATTATAAATAATACAATAAATAATATCTAAAAGGTAGTACTTCATTACAATTAGTCTGACTACTTTTGGATCTCTAACAATGCCATTTGCGTCTGTCCATGTTTTCATATAAAGAGATAGCGGATCTGTTTCCTCACCTTTCTTTGTCATCTGAAATATGGAAAGGGAAAACTTGTACCATTTAATTTAAAAAAAAAAAGGCGCAAATGTAGTATAATGAAAGTGTGACGACTTACATCAACTTGTATTACCGCAAATGGTATTCTACCACATCTGTATGGAGGGCCATGCATTCCACGGTTACGCTTATTTTTTTTAGCAGCTTCCTACCAAAGTGTAATAAATAACTCGTAGTCATTTTCATCAAATTAGTATAAATTGAGATAAACGACATTCTATCTTGACTAAAAAAATGAAGTTTACTAACGGAGAACTACAGAAATCCAATTAAGATTTGATTTGGATTGAACTAGTACTTGCACTCACACCAAACTCCAATAATCAACCAGCACTTTCCATTGCTCAGGCTCAACCCTAGATGGAACATTGGCTAAAGCCTCCTCTTTGGTTTTGTTGATAAAGTGGTTCTTCTTTAACTGGTTTTTTCATGATCTCCATTTTTCATCAAGTGACTTCATGCAATTAATCATATATATAGGAGGGATGGTGCTCTTTAACTTCATTTCAAAAAAAAATAATAATAATAAAAGAGAGACAAATGAAGAAAAAGTTAAGAATATACCTACTCTAATAGAATAACAATCACGACAAAAAATTGAGATAAAATAAGCCAAAGTTCTATATATTAGTAATTTACTTGAATATCTGCCCAAACACGATCTAATATATCTTTTGGAATGTCTCCATGTCTTATAAGTAAGGGGTAGCCAGATACTGTTACGAGTAACATTACCAAGATAGGTCATGAAGTTGGTCTTGTAGGTCCAATTGGTTGCATAAGTTCATTAAATACAACTGAAATAGTCTCATTCTGCAAGATTTACGGGCTTTGAAGGACTCTTTTCCTTTTTTTTTCACATTATTCCCATGTTCTTGCCCAAGAAAGGGAAAAAACAGAAATCATTAGTATTAAATTTGGACCACCAGCTAAGTGTAGTGCAATGTCAGTGAATGGATGCATGAGAAGCATATATGACATTTGGAATCATAAAGCAATGTTTATATAGGTTGTAAGAAATTCCAGTATTCAGGCGGGGGGTACTGATCCCTTTATCAAATTAGTATGTTCAAGTCAAGGATTATTGCAGCACTCAACATATCTCTCACTCAAGCCTAGAATGAACAAAAAAAAAGCCATGTACCAGCAAGAATTTGCAAATTTCAGGACAGATATTGTACTATGTCATTATGTAGCTACCCATTTTATCCTTAAGCAAGATTGTTCTGTGTATCTATATTTTAGTTCCACAAACTGTTGTGCAGAACGATGACCAAACAGGACATTTTGGGCCTAAAAAATGGAAGAACCAAGCCAGAAATTTCAGGACAGAGCAGAGCATCAATCATTTGAGGAACAAGGATGTGATGTGTGTGGGATTATGGAAGAATTTATAGTACAGAAAATAAAGGAAAAGATTGCAACTAAAGTAGTATTTGTCACTGCATTATAAATCCCTTCAATGAAAATTCAATAACATATGCCTTATAGGTTAAGTTGTATCAGCTCGAGCAAGAAATGGAACAAACATAAACTGGTGAAAGTCCATAAATGCTCAGAGGAATCTCAATGTAAGAAACAGAAAGTAGATCTTTAAGTTTGTTCCATTTCAAAAAGCAGATATTTAATGACGCAGTATTTCAGAAAATAGAAAATAGAAAGCAGATATTTAAGAAAGAGAAAGCAGTCACTAAGCCCTTAAATATTGAAGTTGCCATCTCAGGACAATATTTCTGTGCTTTTATATGATTTTCATTGGCATTATCATATGCACCAAAAAATTTTGAGATTCTCAACATGTTCCTGCCGATTCTTTCTTCATTGCATGTATTCCTTAATTTCCATTTAATTGCCAGAATTTTCCAGCATGCATGGCATAGAAAAGGAAATGGGGAAAAAAATTAGTAAAGTAGTATGTGCCTGCCAACACTTGTGAGTAGTGTCTTATGAAAAGTGAGAAAATATACTTTCTAGATGACTGCCAACCAGAATAGTGCTAAAATGTGGAATGCTGTCATGCTTTTCAGATAAATATATAACTGATCCCTTTTATCAAATTAGTATGTTCAAGTCAAACTGCTCCACCAATCCCAATGATAACATAGTTCGGAGCATATAAACAGCTTCAGAGGTAAAAATTTTTACTTCATAAACTAAAAAAAAAAGAAAAAATCCAACCAATTTCAAATCAATTTAATTCAAGGAAGATATTCAATTCTAGTTACTAATTTAAATTGATTTACAAATTGTCCACCTTCTATTATGAACAAGATCCATTGAGCAGAAAATGCAAAATAACATTCCCAATTATACCCTAACTGTTGAAGCTACCTAACAAATTCATTCTAGACTATATGCTGCAATTAAAAATCTGGACTTGCCATAAAATAAAATAGTTAATAACAAAGTTTTTAGCAGCAACTAAACCATATAAAGGAGAAGAATACCTTTGCTAGTAATTGTGCCCAACGATTTAAAGCTTCAAGTTCTCTTTGTTTATCAACTTCTAAAAAAAAGGAAGAAGAATAAGAACACTAAAGGCAATAATCCCTTAGAAGAGCACAACTCATATAAGTAGTATTGACATATACAATATTATCTTTAAGGGAAGCCATCATTACCGCTATGCTACGTACACCTTTACTAACTATAAGGTAAAAACCCTTTCTTAGTGTATTGATGCATTTAACTATATCCATCCACAATCCCACCAACATTTGTCAAAGGCATTAGAAGGGGAGATATTAAGCAAATTCCACACAGAAAGAAAAATAAAATGAAACATAACAAAGTACCAAGACTACTGTGATTTGCCAAAGTCATTACAATGTGATATAGGTTTTAGCCTAAGAAGAAGTGCAAAACACCAAAAGACATTATAACAAGAACTTCAAATAAAAAATAATTTCAAGGATGTCAACTCGGTTATCTCAAATTAACTTCACCTCTTAACATCTTTTACATATATTTACCCCTTCCCTAATTACACGAAATAAAATGCACCTACAATAAACAAAGGGTTCAAACTTTAAAGTGTAAGCATTGACAAAACCCATTTTTAATAATCTAAGAAAATGGCATCTAATTCAGAATACATGCTTTCAAACAAAGTTGAAACACAAACTTACCTAGCATAATAACAGAAAAAAGAGACCTTAGCATTCGTAACAATGCATAATGAATTGAAACATTTCTAAACTGAAAAAAAAAAACTAGCTTTGAAGATCAGTAAGACAACCAACAAGGAACCTAGATTCCTTCGCACAAGATCAATCAGTTCACAAAATCATAGTCTATGACAGTTCACCTACAGAATACTAAACTCATTGAATGGGCCATTTCAAAAAACATATATAATAGAATGTCTTAATAGAAACTAGGTTCTGAAGAAGGTCCCTCAAGTCAAGTCCATAAACTAGACATTCATCAAGACCCAAATAACAAGAACAAACGAGAATCGGTAAATCTAAAATGTGCATTTTCAGCCTGTAATCAAGACCTACATTATCGATTCTAATAGCAATTTTAACTTTTTATCAACACCCAAACAAAAAGTAGAGATGGGTACCTAGAAAATCTTAGTGCTAAGCTTGATACTACAAACCACACATTTGTATACCTCTTCGAAAATACAGACAAATTGCTGAAAGACGGAAGACCTTACCTTCGATAAGGAAGAGCAAAAGAACTCTTCGAACCACCCAAGCAGAAGATTGACGCCTGATTTGGTTAGAGACGGGCAGATTTTTGAGAGATTGGCAGCAAAGGTTTAGCGGTTGGCGGGAGTGAGTGTTGTCAGAAAGGTTGCACAGGTGCGCGGTAAGGAAAATGCAACCAAGTAAAATAAAGTCATTCCAATTTCAAATGGTATCTTTATCCTATTTTTATTATAAAATAAAATTTCACATTACTTAAGAAATTTTGAATTTCTTTTGCAAAGATATCTAATTAATTTCATATTCTTAATTTCTTAGCATTATCGAATCTAATTAATTTTTTCTTCTAAAAAAATTCAAACTGATAGTTGTAAAGTTTAATTAATAGATCTCCTAAATACTATCAATTCTAAATATTAACTATGTTTTTGAACATCTAAAATCATAATATAAAAAAACTAATAAACCTTATGTCAGATCAAAGCCCTTATATATTTTTTGTCCTCCAAATATCGGTAAAAAAAAAAAAAAGAGTTTTTTTTTTCATTAAGAAAAAGTAAAAATGGTGAGAATAATAAAATAGACTTAAATAAACAAAGTATCTAATTTATATTTAAAAAAAAATCATAAAGGAATCTTATACTATAAAAAAAATTAACACAAGAATTGTTGATAAATATAACTTTTTATTTAATTAAATAATATGACAATATATCAATGAGCTAAATAATATTTATCTTCTACTATAGTCATATAACTAAAACGTAGATCTTTCTCCCCATCTCCTTCATAATCTAGCATAATATCTAGAAAAATATAAAAAAACTAATGCATTTACAAAGATAAGCACATCAAATTAACAATTCAACCGTTAGATTTGTTAAAATTTCTAACAAAAGTATTATGACAAAATTTGAAGGTAATCAGATATATTTTGGCACATAATCTAGCAGAATATCTAGAAAAATATCCAAAACCTAACGCATTTACAAAGATAGGCATATCTAATTAATGATCTAACCGTTAAATTTATAAAAATCACTAAGAAAAGTGTCATGAAAAAATTTAAAGGTAATCGGATATACTTTAGAACTTAATCTAGCATAATAACTAGAAAAATATCCAAATCCTAACACATTTTTGAAAATAGGCATATCAAATTAACGATCCAATTGTTATATTTGTTAAAATCACTAAGAAAAGTGTTATGAAAAAATTTAAAGGTAATCAGATATATTTTAGTACATAATCTAGCATAATATCTAAATAAATATCCAAAACCTAACACATTTACAAAGATAGGCATATCAAATTAATGATCCAACCATCAGATTTGTTAAAATCACTAAAAAAAGTGTTATGGAAAAATTTAAAGGTAATCGGATATTTTGGTACATAATCTCATAATATCTACAAAAATATAAAAAAAAACCTAACGCATTTACAAAGATATGCATATCAAATTAATGATCCAACTGTTATATTTGTTTAAATCACTAAGAAAAGTGTTACGGAAAAATTTAAAGGTAATTGGATATATTTGGTACATATTCTAGCATAATATCTAGAAAAATATAAAAAACCTAACACATTTACAAAGATATGCACATCAAATTAACGATCCAACCATTATATTTGTTTAAATCACTAAGAAAAATGTTATGAAAAAATTTGAAGGTAATCGGATAAATTTTGGCACTTAATCTAGCATACTATCTAGAAATATATCCAAATCCTAACACATTTTTTAAGATAGGCATATCAAATTAACGATCTAACCGTTAAATTTGTTAAAATCACTAAGAAAAGTGTTATGAAAAATTTTGAAGGTAATCAGATATATTTTGGTAGATAATCTAGCATAATATCTAAGAAAATATCCAAAACCTAACATATTTACAAAGTTTGGCATATCAAATTAATGATCCAACCATTAGATTTGTTAAAATCACTAAGAAAAGTGTTATGGAAAACTTTAAAGGTAATCGAATATATTTTGGTACACAATCTAGCATAATATCTAGAAAAATATAAAAGACCTAACTCATTTACAAAGATATGCATATCAAATTAACGATCCAACCGTTAAATTTGTTTAAATCACTAAGAAAAGTGTTATGACAAAATTTGAAGGTAATTAGATATATTTTGGCACTTAATGTAGCATAATATCTAGAAAAATATCAAAATCCTGACACATTTACAAAGATAGGCATATCAAATTAATGATGCAACCATTAGATTTGTTAAAATTACTGAGAAAAGTGTTGTAACAAAATTTGAAAGTAAATGGATATTTTGTCGTACATAATCTAGCATAATATGTAAAAAAAATATCCAAATCCTAATGTATTTACAAAGATAGGCATATCAAATTAATGATCCAACTATGTAATTTGTTTAGATCATTAAGAAAAGTGTTATGACAAAATTTGAAGATAATCGAGTATATTTTGACACTTAATGTACTGTAATATCTAGAAAAATATCTAAATCCTAATGCATTTACAAAGATAGGCACATCAAATTAATGATCCAACCGTTAGTTTGTTCAAATTATAAAGAAACGTGTTATGACAAAATTTGAAGGTAAACGGATATTTTTTCATACATAATCTAGCATAATATCTAAAAATTATCCAAAACCTAACACATGTACAAAGATAGGCGTATCAAATTAACGATCAAATATTTAGATTTGTTAAAATTATTAAGAAAAGTGTTATGACAAAATTTGAAGGTAATCGGATATATTTTGGCCTTAATCTAGAATAATGTCTACAAAAATATCCAAAATCTAACGCATTACAAAGATAGGCATATCAAATTAAGAATTCAACCATTATATTTGTTAACATTACTAAAAAAAAGTCTTATGACAAAATTTAAAGGTAATCGAATATATTTCAGTACATAATCTAGTATAATATCTAGAAAAATATTCAAAAAAATAGGTAATTGGTCCAAAAAACTATATAAAAATTAATAAAATAGTAATATCAAGATTTGAGCACATAACCACTTGAATATATAAAATTACCTAAAACATGGTATTTAATGAAAACTTCCATTTGATGTTGACATTTTTTAATATTTGATAAAATAAGAAAAAATATGCTTTTTCCGCATCTTAGTAAAACAGTGGGTAATAAAATCTATTTACCCACAATTTCAAATCTCTATAGCAAAAAAGTATTTTTACCCACACAATTTTTAAATCTGTGGTAAAAAGTAACTTTTACCTACAGAAACATAACCGTGATAAAATAAAGTGTTACAAAAAAGGTTTATATACTACGGAATTCAAAACTATGGTAAAAACGAGCTTTCACCACAGATTTTGCTATGTTGCAAATAAAAGCGTTGCCAAAAGTCACTTTTTTTGTAGTGTACACAGCGTCATCGAGGTCATTATGCACATTGTCATACATCATTTGAATTTTAGAATCAAACTTCTGGGAATTCCGGGAGCCGTGCCCAACACCTTCCACGATACCGTGAATTATCAAAGTTCAAAAATATCAAAACTCCTAGGAGTCGACTGTGTCATGCACCTCAATTGCAAGGCCGCCGTGCACAATTACAACATACAATGAGAACAAGTTCCACAATGTCGTTTAAAGGCGAATACAACTAATGGAAATAATGCACGACACCATGCATAATACCTTCCATGGCACCGGGCAACATCACATATTATCCCATATTTTGCAACTTTTGGGTTTTTTTCAAGAACCTATAAATACCTCTTGTCTTGGTCATTTCCAGGGAAAGCCACTCAAGAATCACATCTGAAAACCTCTTGGAAACATCAAGGAGAGCTAGAAAAGAATATCAAAAATAGATTGGAGAAGAAAAGAAGTGTCCCAAGTGTTAGTGTTGTGCCCTAGAGGTAATCATTTGTACATTGTATATGACGCCTTTTATTTTAATAAAAGGCAATATTTATCTTACAGTTTCTTTTGTTTACTTTTAAGTAATATAACTGTTTGATAAAGTCCCCAGTACAATCTGTGTTAAGGAAATCATGATAGAGATCATGATATGAGATTT
The DNA here is from genome assembly GCA_026120185.1 of Voacanga thouarsii. Lineage (NCBI taxonomy): Eukaryota > Viridiplantae > Streptophyta > Magnoliopsida > Gentianales > Apocynaceae > Voacanga > Voacanga thouarsii. The sequence goes on along the minus strand of JANUWF010001100.1, from coordinate 2,235,789 downwards.
TTACTACACTGTATGGTGTTAGTACTTGAATAGTCCCTAGTCATAGTATTAATGAGACAGGACATCATTAATGCGTTAAGACTAGCATGTGTTAGACTTCCTTATTTGATCAGACGGTGGTTCTCATATCCGTGAGTATTGAGATACTCAAAGTTAACACATGGATGCTTGTTAATGGAACAAGTTCATTAGATAACCTAGGTATGAGATAATCACATGGATAACTATTTAGTGCTAGTGATATAATCTCAATATAGCAAACATGCAAGTATCCTTAGACTTGAGATCTTCAAGGTACTTTGCTTGCTGAGCATTGTATTTTGATTCCAATCTCTGGAGCTCGATCGATGGCTGCTTATGGGATAGATATTGGGTACATTGTGAGTTAAACGAAAGTAGTTGAGAGGGTCAATAAAGGATTCACCACTCCTAATAGTAGAAACAAATATCTCACAGCCACTTGTAGGAATTACTACTCAAGAAGTCCTTAGCCAAGGCGATTGTGTATTGGAAACAGTTCCAATTGATACACATCTAGAGTAGTGGGTTCCTGGTACAAGTACTATTGTATTCAGGCTAGAATTAATTCTGGAGGGAGTTGGCACTAATTCTGTACTTCAAACCGAATGAGATATTGTATGGTGAAAGGAGTTAATCTGTAGTTTGTTATTGAAGGGTTTATGTCAAGCACTTGACTTCCTAGACTCTTGGGTGGTCATGATGTGTTGCTAGATATCGCTCATGATCTGAGAATATGGGTTTATTAATTGATGAATTAATAAACCAATCCTGATTAGAATCAATATGATTAATTCTAATTAATTATGGGTTATTAATCTCAAAGACGTTTGGATTAATTCATGTTCGCTACCAATTGACTGGGAAACCTAATAGGTCACACACAATAGAGGATTATATACTCAAGATGTTATTTGATAACATAGTGGGGTTAATTGCGAGAAAGAGAAGTTGTTGTGGCCAAATTATAATTAGTTATAATTTATGGTCCAATAATAATTGTGAGAACTTAATGTTTCCAATTACAATTAGGGAATTCTAATAGGATTTAAATTCTTAGTTTTTAGTAGGATTTTTCGAAATATATGTATGTGATACATGAAACCCTAGCTAGAGATTTTTTACACAAAACAACAGCTTCTCTTCCCTCACCTTTTCTCATTTTTCCTAAAAAAAACAAAAATAAACCCTAGCCGCCATCTTATTTCTGCTAGCACAGAAAATCTTAGTACTTGAGTATTCCTCTATATGGATTACTATGAGAGATAATCACACACTGTGATTATAGTGGTTGGACGTTCAACTCTCATGGAGTTTGATCAAGAGGATTGCTGGATCGTGCCTCGACTTGAAGAAGAAAAATTTTGTTCTCCGCACGATCAAAGAAAGGCAAAAAGCCGTTACCTTTGTTATTTTTGTGTCTTGTTATCCATATATATGCGGGTCTTGGGATGGTATCTCGTTTTATTCTTCCGTTACGCCGTATATGATATGAGCCTGAGACACCCAACACCAAGGAGAAACCAAAGTAGAACAAGGGCACTTGTCTATGCATTTTTCTTTTCGTTCACTTTCTAATTTTAATTTTGTGATATTTATTTTGCATGGATCTAATTCTAATTAAATGTTTGTACCCTAATTTGATTTTGTATTGGATTATTATTTGATTTCTATTTGAGTAATCTATCATTTGGGTTTGTTGATTGATTGGGTTGTTTTCTTATATTGAAATGAAAAAAAAAAAAATGGATTTATGATATGTGTACTCATTTATATTGATTCAATAGATTTGTTTACCCTTAATAAACTTATGAAAGAATTTAAAGGATGAGAACATTGTGAGAGGTGAGGTTGTTGAGTCACCTAGAGATAGGGGTTTGGCACTTTTTGGTTTGATAATTGTGGATCTTTAATTTATATGCTCCATGGGTTTAATTTATATGATAGAGATATCTACGTGTTAGGCTCAAGGGTAGGAAAGTCATTACTTGAGAAAGAGTGGGTTAGTCAATATTATTGGACCCTTGTCAATGCTTAAATTTGGATTCAATTGATTGAGTGAGGTTTGATACATGATCATTATTGGGGGAATTCACTCTGATTACATAGCTAATCTCATTTTCTTACTCCCATCTTGTTATTGTGATCTTCTAGACTCTACCTCATAAATGGGTTGATGCATTCTTATTGTGCTCATTAGTAGTTAATTTGAATTAGTAGTAGTTAGTGTCTTTAATTTTCTATTTTTAGTGATTGAATAATGAATAAAGATGGAAGTAGGGGTAGTTGATATGGTTCCTAGGAATTCTTCGATACTTACCAACTAAACTCTTTGTTACATGATGGCTATACTTGCCTAAATATGTATATATGTGAGTTAAATTAGTATTTTAATTTAAAACTTCATTGAGCGTTAGACACAATTCTATAGCATGCTAGTATATACACAAATGCGCACATCAATTTTTTGGTGCTGTTGTAGGGGATTGGTTGTTAATATTTTGAAAACACTTAAGTTTTACTAATTCAATCTTCATTTATCTTGTTAGCATCTTTTTTTTTTTTTACTTATTAGGTAGTAAACATATTCATTTTCTAGGGTACTTTGATTTTAGGTATTTTTTGTTTTACACTTTTGTTCTTTTGATTTCTTGTGAATATTTGCGATACATCTTTGTTTTGTTACTTGACATATTTATTTATTTCATAGTTATTGATTTTTCTTGGTTTCATTTGAGTTTCAATTTAATTAGGTTATCATTCATTTTCAGAGTATCTTTTGAGGAAAATTTGATACAAATGTCTTGGGAATCTTATCAAGAAAATCAAGCAGACCATCTTGAAGAATATAGAGACTCTTCGATGAACCTACCCATTGAAGATCTATTTGTGGATTTTTTCCATTCTGCAAATAGGTATTTTCAAACAATGGATGAGTTGCTTAGGATTCATGAAGCTTTACTTATCAAATTGGAGCATCAACTTGGGCTATTGGCAAGGACAATTTGAGATGGACAAATGGAAAATAATCAAGGGGAACATGCCAAGGCAATTACACTTTGTAGTGGGAAGCAGTTAAAGACTTTAATTAAGCATACATAAGCAAAAAAGGAGCAGCCTGTTACAGTAGAAAATGAAGTAGACAGGGAGTCGATAGCACTGGGCAAGGAGATAGTGCCGACACTAACCAACTCACTAGAAGAAAAGAAAGTTGATAAAAATATGCTATAACCCACTCATATTATCCCATATCTTCAAATTCTTAAAAAGAAGAAGGACGATGAATAGTTTTGTAAATTTTTGGAGTTGTTGAAGCAGGTGCATATCAATATTCCATTGGTCGAAGCTCTAGTACAAATGCCGAAATATGCCAAGTTCTTCAAGGTTGTATTGTAAAAAAAAAAAAAAAAAAAAAAGCTTGAAGAGTTATCTCTTGTGACCCTAAATGAAATTTGTTCTGCCATTTTACAATATGGATCCCGGAAGTTTTTCTATCCTTTACATGATTAGTAATGTTACTTTTGGCACTGTATTGGCTGATCCAGGAGCTAGCATAAACTTGTTACCTTATCTCACTTTTAGAAAAGCTAGACCTAAGTGAACCAATACCTACTGAGATGAGTATCTAATTTACAGATAGATCTATAAAGCATCCTAGAGCAATTAATGAAGATGTATTGTAAAAGTAGACAAATTTATTTTTCCTGTGGACTTTATTATTCTTCACATGGCTAAAGATTCTAAAGTTTTTTTTTTTTTATTTCAGGACCTTCTTTCCTTGCTATTGCTAGAACCATAATAGATGTTCATGGAGGAAAGCTGACATTGAGAGTAGAGGATGAAGAAATCATCATTAGAATTGTTGAGAGCATGAGGCATTCATCCATGCAAAATAATTCTTATTTTATGGTTGATACTCTTGATGAATGCATTGGTGATTTAGTGCAGAAGCATTTTATTGAAAAATCATGGGCTACACAATGGATAGAGGATGATGAATTTGAAGTAAAAGCGCAATCTATACAAGAATGTATAGCACATATGGAGAGCTTTAAGGATAATCCTGAACCAGAAGTTTTTGAACTTATTGAGAAGTTTGGATGATGAAGCCATCTATTGAGGATCTATCAGAGTTAGAGTTGAAAGAGTAGCCCAACCATTTGGAGTATGGATTTTTGGCATAAGAAAACAAATTCCCAGTGATCATTACAAGATATTTGAGAGAAGAGCAAAGGCTGTAGTTAGTTCATATTCAGCAAAAACACAAGAAGGATATAGCTTAGAAGCTCACAGATATAAAAGGGATTAGTCACTCTTTCTGCACATATAAAATTCTATTGAAGGAATATGCAAAGCCTGTGGTTCAACCCTAAAAAAGGTTAGATCCAAACATGAAGGAGGTAGTCAAGAGTGAAGTAACCAAGCTTCTTGATTCAGGAATCATATCCTATATTAGATAGCATATGGGTGAGCCTAACCCAAGCTGTTCTCATGAAATGAGGTATGACTGCGGTTCATAATGAGAGAAATGAGTTAATTTCTACTAGATTGGTAATAGGCTGGAGAATGTGCATTGATTACAGGATGCTAAATAAAGCCGCAAGAAAATACCACTTCTCTTTTCCTTTTATGGATCAAATTCTAGAGAGATTAGCTGGCCACATGTATTATTACTTCTTGATGGATTCTTAGGATATTTTCCAATTCTAATAGTTCCATAAGACCAGGAAAAAAAAAACTACTTTCACATGTCCTTTTATCACTTTTGCTTATCCAATAATGCTTTTTGGTCATTACAATGGTCCATGCACATTTTAGAGGTGCATGATGGCTATATTTAAGGGATTAATTGGTAAAATAATGGAGGTATTTGTGGATGACTTCTCTATTTTTGGGGACTCGTTTAAGTTGTTTTTGAAAAATTTAGAATGAGTGCTCCAGCAATATGAAGAGACTAATTTGGTATTGAATTAGGAAAAATGTCATTTTATGATTAAGGAAGGCATTGTTCTAGGACATAAAATCTCAAGTAAAGGTTTGGAGGTTGACAGAACTAAGGTTGAAATCGTTGAGAAACTTCCTTCACCTTCTTCTGTGAAAGTAATACAAAGCTTTCTGGGCAATGCAAATTTCTAAAGGAGGATTATCAAGGACTTTTTAAAAATCTCCAAACCCCTCACTTCTCTAGTTAAAAAAGATGCCCCGTTCAACTTTGATGAAAATTGTCTTCGATCTTTCAATAAATTGAATTTTCAGTTAACTAACTTTCCAATTTTAGTCATTCCCGATAAGTCTTTACCCTTTGAGCTTATATGTGACACGAGTAACTTTGCAATAGGTATAGTTCTTGGGCAAAGGCAAGGGAAGAACTTTCAGCCAATATACTATGCAAGCAAAACTCCTATTAATGCACAAAAGAACTAAACTACCATAGAAAAAGAGTTGCTTACTACAGTGTTTACTTTTGATAAATTCCGTGCTTATCTTGTTTTGTCTAGAGTGATTGTATATACTGATTATTCTATTTTGAAATATCTTCTTGCTAAGCATGACTCTAAACTTAGACTGGTAAGATGGGTATTACTTTTGTAGGAATTTGATTTAGAGATTAGAGAAAAAAAAAAAAGAGCTAAAAATCTTGCAACAAATCATTTCTCTAAATTAGAAAACCCTTATTTAGAGACTTTAAAAAAATATGAGATTCATTATACTTTCCTTGATAAGTAACGTTTATAGATTAACAGTTAAACTCCATCTTCTCCTTAGTTTGCAAATTTCACTAACTATTTAGTTGCATAGATTATTCCAAAAGAATCTACTTCACAATAAAGAAAGAAATTTCTCTTAGATGTGAAGTATTTACTTTTGGGAGGTTCTTTTTCTCTTTCGTTGTTGCACAGATCGTGTTATTAGGAGATATGTGGATGAAGATGTAGCTCGAGACATTCTCTAGCTGGGGTTCATTACTAAGCCAATGGAACTGCAAGAAAAGTCCTTGAAAGTGCATTTTAGTGGCCCTCAATCTGTAAAGATGCATATAGGTTTGTGAAAAACTGTGATAGGTGCCAAAGAATAGGTAATATTTCTAAAGCTCATGAGATGCCATTTTCAAGCATGTGAAGTATTTGATTACTGGGGAATTGATTTTATAGGACCTTTTCCCAATTCTTTTGGCTATAAGTATATCTTGGTTGTTGTTGATTATGTGTTAAAGTGGGTTGAGGCATAAACTTTACCAACTAATAATGCTAGGGTGGTTGTTCAATTCCTTAAAAAGCTTTTCACTTGATTTGAAGTTCCAAAAATGCTTATTGTTGGAATGTATGCCTAAAATGGATAATTTATTTTGGTATTTTTAGAAATTAATTAAATACTTAATTCATTGATGTTCGTTTGTTTACATATATGCGCACATTAAGGTCTAAGTGTGTTAGTAAGTAATTTACGTGATTAGGTCATACTTTCGTAGTAAGGTGTAGATTATGTGCTACTAACACTTATACGAAAAAATTGTTCTTGATCAATTGATAAAGTTGGGCACTTTATCAAGCTTTAGATTATTACACTATGGTTTCTAAATAGAGAATAGTTTACTTTAGACCAGTGAGTAGTCTACTCACACCAATAGTATAAGCATATTTAGAATACATAGAATTGGACCACACGATAATAATCTTTATAAAAGTACTATAACAAATAAAGATCGATTTATCACTGCTACTACGTGGACGAGTATCTATGGACTTGAGTATAAGTTGGTGGTATGTTGAAGCTGGACTTGTGTACTTTGATGTATGATGGGTGAGGTCTTAACGCAAGGCCAATAACCTTATACGTTAGGTGTATGACTCTAGTTAATTAAGGCACACTTATACAATGGAGTTTCTATACTTTACTTAGTGAAGATATTACTCTCTTGTGATTATCCTGGACAATCTAAATGAACTAGGGCCTTGGGAAATGTGACTTAGTATGTATACTTTTGGGTAGCTCCTGAAAAATAAGTTGGTACATATTAGAAGTCATGGATTATCAAACTAGTTATCAAAGGATGGTAGATGTCATTGAGAAAAGTATTAGTACATTTTCATATCTCAATGACAGATGTTACATAAAGGGGTGTTTTCGTCATTACACGTGCATGTCGAGGACCTTGCGCTTGCAATATTATTCTTAGGGTTAATATTTCCATATGGTAATAAATAGAATATTTAAAATGAAAAAATATGACTATTTGTTAGCAAGTGTATTTTGGTCATTTTAATAGTTAAGAATAATATGCCTTAAGGTCTCCAAAGTAGCTCAAGTAACCTTGGTAACTTTTATTTACTATATGGGCTTGTTAGGTGAAATTATTATTTTAGGAGTCTAATAATTATTTATTTGGGCTAATTTGATTAAATTAGTTTATTAGTTAATTATCTTAGGTAATTTTAGATTGGGCATAAGTGGATTAATTAGTTAGTAAGGGAGCTTTTTAATTAGCCTTAGGCTAATTTAATTAAATTATTTTATTAATTAATTATCTTAGATAATTTTATATTGAGTCCAAGTGGATTAATTAATAAGAAAGTTATTTAATTAGTCTTAGGCTAATTAGGAAAAACTTAGCCCACTAGGATTGTGAGTAATGACTTTTGTTATTTTGGAAACAAATGATAGCCGTCAAAATTAAAATAAAAAAAAGGAAAAAGAAAAGAAAAATGGAAACAAAAGGAAAATAGCATTTTATCAATTCGTTTTGATAGTTATGGCAAGTCGTGATTTTGGTTACCAAAATTGCAAAGTTTGCTTTTTTTGGTTTTTGGTCAACCGAGAATGTAACACCCCTACTAAGATAAGAACGGAAGCATATCAACACTGGGTGTCACCCCGTCCAATTACCCCAATTAGGGGTCTTTATAACGAAGAACCAACAGAGTATACAAGGTCTAGACCCATAAACATCCCACACTAATAGTCACACACACACACACACACACACACACACACACACACACACACACACACACACACATATACACACACAACAGAGAATCTCGTACATGAAAATTTTCATTCAACATCAGTAATAAGGTACATTATCAAAAGGGGAACGTCTGAACCTAAACTACTGTCACTGTGGTATCGTCCTTTTATCCGTAGGTCTCCTCAATTCTAGATCCTACAAAAGGATAAGATAAAAGACATGTGTGAGTGAAAAATCTCCCAATGAGTCCCGTGTGTGCAAGTGCTTTAGTAAAGAAACAAAGTACATAAAACTTTTATGGAAAAGTATTTCGTTCATTCTTTGGAAACAATTCCAAAACTCTCTCAAAAAGAGTTTATTCAAAACTCAATCATTTCTGGGAAACTGTATTTTATTTTCAAATCATTACCCCAATTTTCAAATCACAGGCACTTCTCCAACAAAAAGTCGGTCTATATGTAAGTCCTGCAATCCTTACCTTCGATACCAAGTATCATTGTACTGAGACTGTAGCCTACAGTACTCAATTCATGCATTACCAAAAAAGTACACCAACATGCCCGTATTATTGTACTTAGACCGCAGCCTACAGTACTCAATCTGTGCGTCACTGGAAAATAAGTACACCGCAATATACTATAATCAATAAGTGCAGGCAACACATCAAATCTTTTACTTGCTATTGTAAGTCAAGGGTCCCAATCTTGACATCAATCACTATTGAGGTAACAAGGGCTTAAACAATGCCAGGGGTCCAGTCCAGCCCGTGAACAACCTAAATCATAAAGTGCACATAAGGCATGACAATTACCAGGTACTAGATGGCTAGCCAGAACGACTCATCTCAATGTCCTGTCACTCTGTTTGGAGTAAGACAATCCCCAGAACTGATCGGGTTACTTGGTTTCATCTATCTCTAACATAAGCTAAGTCCTTGCTGAGTACTCAACGCTACCAATATCAACCCCTTCTGACTTATCAGGCCAGAGGATTATTTGACCCCGCAAGATTTTCAAAACAAATATTTTTGGGGCAAAATAACATTTTTCAGAATTTGATCCCACTAACTAGTAGGTCAGATCATAATTCTCATAGGCTCTGTAAGGCCAATTAATTCATTCTATAGGTACATTAGGCCAATAAACAATTTTCGGGATCAAAATGTCATTTTTCAAAAGTCAATCTCATCACGAGAGATCATTTCCAAAACCAAGTCAAAATAGGGTAAAGAGTTATTTTCACACATCAAAATAAGTTTCCAGGAGTATCCAGGTCATTTTGCCCATACTTGATCACAAAAGTCATTTTCAAGGGCATTCGGATCATTTTGCGCATGCCTGATTCCAAAAGACTTTTCGAGGGTATTCGGGTCATCTTACCCTTACCTAATTTGAAAAGTGTTCACAAGAGTTCCAATAAGGATATTTCGGTCATTTACGGAATACCCGATTTCAAAAGGAACTCATTTCAAGAAATCTAGAACACTAATCCCAAAAGAGGATAAGATTCAAAATTTTCAAACACATTTCCATAAAATGTTCCAATAAGGGCATTTCAGTCAATTTATGAATATCCGATTTCAATATTTACCATTTTCTGAAAATTCTAAGTATTTAATCAAAAAAGGACTAAATTCACAAAATTCATACTTTAATCATCTATTAAGGTTTCTAAACCAATTATGAAGTTCAATCGAGCTCAAAATGGCGTAAAATAATTCTTGCCCAGATAAATCTAAAATATATTTAGGGATTTCCAAAATGATATAAAACATAGCATTTCAAAGAAAAATAAAGCACACTAGCTTTGAAAAGTTTTTAAAAATCAAAGGGACTCACCTCGTGTTCTAATTAACTTTTTCCGTTCACGGTCGTTCGTCTCCTAATCCTACCATTTCCAACGAACTGTTGGCTATTTATTGATAAACCTACAATAAACATCGTTTTTAGGTCAAATCATGTTTGGTCAAAAAGTAGCTAACGGTTGGCCGACGTCCAAACGACGTTTAGCTGACGGGGTCGATGGTTAGCCAACGGTTAAAGAAAAGGTTCAACTTTCGTTCACGTCGTTTATTCAATTCTTTCATTTTCCTGTTCTGACATACTTTCCCCCTTCATATACAAGGGATTCATTTCATATTTCTAATTTATTTCATCCAAAATCACACAATTACTCATCCTTAAGTTCATCCATTTTCGGACTAATTTTCTAGAAATTCACTGCTTGACACATGATTTTGTTTTGTACATAACTTTCAATGCACAACTCTGATTTGGCTCCATGATAAACTAAAACAACCATAAGACTCTTAAATTTAATTTTGTATAATCTTTTTTTAGAATTCTGGTTTCTATGACATGCTACTGGGCAAAAACAGCCCCAGTAATTTGGCTTCAATTCTACTATTCGTGCTTTCCTTTGTTTTCCTCTAGCCTTTAACACTTTGGAACCATTAATTCATTCAATTTTCCTTCAAATATTCTTAAATTTTGTGATTTCCATATTCCAATAGCTCACAAGAGTCATTCTCATTCAACACAAACTCACTTCTTCTAATCTAAAGCTAGTGTAATTCATTTTTCCAACCAAGTAACTTTCATTTTCATTCTACTTTGGTCACCATCTCATCAACCAAAAGCAATCCTTCAAACTACCATGCATATTTAGTTCTTCCTCACATAAAACATTATCCACAAACCTCCCAGGCAGCTACCACACATAAGCATACACAAGATTCATACACAACGTTCACAAACCTTAGCTTTTGATCTAAAATCAAGACATGAAAATCATGTTTTCATGTTAAAACTCATACCAAAATAATCATCGTAATGAGATCTATGACTTTAATTAATGAAGCATAGACTTTTACCTTGTGTGTGGGATCTCTTGGCTTGATTTTGCTCCAAGAACACTAAGAACACACCATGAACACACACTTCTTTCTTTCTCTCTCATTTTACTTTTTCTCCCTATTTTCTCTACCTTTTCTTTCCTTTTCCTTCTCTCTTCTTTCTCTATTCCTTATGGAATTTCTTGCTGAAATTCAGCTCCTCAACTACCATTCTTGGTCAAATATTGGCTATTCATTTCTCATTTTCATTAATTATTTGGTGGTTAAAACATAGGTGTGTTTCAATGAAAACTTTACACACCATTTCACTTATTTTTTTTCCCTCAAAATTTCGTCTTCTTTTCCCTTGCATGGCTGCCATTTTTTGGCTGTTTTTTAGCCACTCAATCACTTCTTCATGGTCGAAATACTGGCCAATTACATTACACAAGACCTTCAGTAATTGGCCCCACAAATGATGTGTTCCAATCACAAAAATACACATCCTTCTTTATTTATTTTGTAATTATTTAATTCCATGAATCTTGCAAGAATCCTTCATGCAACCTCTCTTAAATTGACACATGTCTATGGGTTACTAATCATGAAATGCCACACGCACTATTTTTAACCGCAATTTCCTATATTCTTTAGAAATGACTAAAATCGGGTCCGAAACCAAAAAAAAAAAAAATAATCTAACCATTCAACTCCAAGAGTTCTACCGAATCCATTGGTAATATTTAAATTCTTCAATTCCTTCTCTATTTTGTCAAATTTGAGGTCAAAGTCGCAAGAGGTCAAAATGATGAACACACCGCCGGTGACTCGGATAGCATGATTCACACCAAAACGTGTGTTTCATCACACTGATCAATTTCACTTCTCAGCGTACCCTCAAATTCTTATTTTATTAATAATAGTAGCATTCCGAAGATTTAGGCTATGGGTAGAACAAATCCAATAAATACATCTAGGTCCCAACAAAATATAAATTATTAAACCAAAATGTTCATCTCATTACACCGATCATCTTTTGTTCTGACCTTTGATATAAATTCTCATCCTATTACAACTAGTAGCTATTTGAAGATAAATGTGGGGTATTACATTCTTACCACCTTACCAAACAATTTTGTCCTCGAAATTGGCTTATACCTAGAATAATTCTAGATACTTTTCAACATCTTCACTTCTATTTCCCGAGTTGCATCTTGCACTGGATAATAATTCCACAACACTTTCACAAGTGAAATTTTCTTATTCCGCAAATATTTTCAGCGTACTCCAAGATCTTAATAGGCTTTTCCTTATATTTCAAGCTTGGAATTATCTTAATAGGCTCTTCATCCAAGATGTGCGCGGGATCAGCTACATATTTCTGAAATTGGCAACATGGAACACATCGGGAATACTTTGAAGTTCTTTTGGTAACTCCAATCAGCAAGCCATCTTCCTAATCTTTTCAACAATAGGGAATATTCCAATGTACCTAGGTGCCAGCTTCTCTCTTGGTCCTTTAATTCCTAATTATTTTTGTGGAGTCAACTTCAAGAATACATGATCTCCTTTTTGTAAATTCCAAATCTCTCTTACATCGATCCACATAACTTTTTTGTCTACTCTGAATTGCCTCCAACTTGATTTTAATCATCTCCACAGCCTGTCAAACTTTCCAAGATCAAAGGCATCTTATTCATCCATCCTTCATTCTAGACTACATTTCCCTTCATATAGAGCTTTAAATGGGGCCATTCCAATTCTTAATTGATAACTATTGGTGTATGTGAATTCTACATACTCTAAATTATCAATCCACTTAGTTCCAAAATCCAAAGCGCAAGCCCGCAACATGCCTTACAAAACTCTATTCACTCGTTCTGTCTGTCCATCCGCCTGTAGGTGCGCTGCTGTGCTGAACTTTATTATGGTCCCATACCTCTACGACAGCTTAGTCTAACTCCGAGGTAAGTCTAGGATTTTGATCTGATACAATACTAGAGGATACTCATGTAGTCTGATTACTTCCACCATATAGATTTTACTTAACTTTTCTAGGGAATTCCGTTAGTTAACGGGAATGAAATGAGGAGACTTAGTTAGTCGATCTACTATCACCTATATAGTATCTTGCTGTCCAACTGCCAGGGTAATCCCGTAATGGAATCCATAATAATTTCATCCTATTTCCATGATGGAGTAGGCAATGGCTGTAGTAACCCTCCAGGTTACTGTTGATCGGCTTTCACTTGCTGACAAGTTAAGTGATGAGCTACAAAGTTCGAATTATCCTTTTTTTTTCTCATACCAATCCAATAATAATTCCATTTCAAGTCTTCATACATCTTTACTGCTCTTGGATAGATGGTATACTTACTTTGAAATACTTTTATTAAAATGTCTTGCCTCATCGCTGACCGTTTTGGGAAATAATATCGATCTCGGTAATAAATAATTCCATCATTGTCCCTTTGAAACTCATCTCCTCCTTTATTTACATCCTTTTGCACTAACCTTTGCAACTCTTCATCCTTATCTTGTTCTTCTTTCAATTGTTGTAGGGAAGCAGGTTAAATAGGAATATTACTCAGCCTTATTCTTCCGTCTACTGCAAATGTTTCCAACTTTGGAATTTGTAACATACAAAAAGCAGATAAATTTACCTTCCTACTAAGGGCATCTGCTACTGTGTTTGCTTTTCTAGGATGATACCTGATTGGATACCAAAATTCTTCCAAAAATTCCATCCACCGATGTTGTCTCATATTCAAATCCTTCTAGGTAACATAATTCAAGCTTTTGTGGTCGGTGAAGACTTTAAACTCAGCCCCATACAAATAATGTCTCCATGTCTTAAAGGCAGACACAATAGCGGCTAACTTCAAATCATCCGTAGGGTAATTCTCCTTATGGGGATTTAATTTCCTAGAGACATAAGCTATCACTTTTCTCTCCTACAACAATACTCCTCTCAATCCTTTCTTCAACTCATCCATATATACTTCATAAGATTTTTTCATCATCTGTAATACCATAACTGGAGCAAAAATTAACCTTTTCTTCAGCTCCTAAAAATTTCTCTCACATTTCTCGATCAAAACATAAAGAACTTTCTTTTGGTTAGGTCGAGTCAAGGTGAAGCTATCTAAAAAAATCTCTCAATAAACCTCCGATAATATCTTGCTAATCCTAGAAAACTTCGTATTTTAGTCGGAGTCTCGGGATGTTTCCAATTCATCACCGCTTCGACTTTTGCAAAATCTATTGTAATCCCGTCTTTAGACATCATATATCCCAACAATGCTACTTCTTGTTACCAAAACTCACACTTACTGAATTTTGTGTACAATTTAGCCTTTCTCAACTTTCCTAATACTTTCCGAAGGTGTTGTTCATGTTCTTGACGATCTTTAGAGTACACCAAAATATCCTCTATGAATATAACCACAAAATTGTCTAAGTAAAGCCGAAATGTTTGGTGCATCAAGTTCATGAAAATATCATGAGCATTAGTAACACCAAAGGGCATCACTAAAAACTCAAAATGCTCATATCATATGTGAAATAAAGTTTTCACAATATCTTCTTCCCAAATCCGAACTTCATAACATCCTTGCCTCAAGTCTAATTTCGAAAAACATCTTGCTCCCTGCAACTGATCAAACAATTCACCAACCATGGAAAATGGATATTTATTGTTTACCGTCTCTGCATTCAACCCTCGATAATCTATACACATCCGTAAAGACCCGTCTTTCTTCTTAACAAACGACACAAATGCTCCCCACGATGAAGTACATAGTCGAATGAACTCTTGCTCCATTAATTCCTATATTTGTTTCTTAAGCTCTTGTAATTTTGTAGGTACTATTTTATAAGGTGTTCTTGAAATTAATTCTACCAATGGCACCAAATCAATGGAAACTTCTACTTCTCTCTCTAGTGGTAACCCTTTCAATTTTACTGGAAAAACATCTAAATACTCATTACTTAACCTCTCCTTACTTATAATTTTCATTGGCTAAATATCCAATACCCCTTTTCCTAATCATCTTTCGGGTCTTGAGTCCCGATATGAAAGCATTACTTTTCCTTCCAGCCTCATTGACCCATTTCAATATAGGTTTCCTAGGCCGACGGAATCGTACAACTTTATGTCTACAATAAACTTGAATATGATGTTGGGATAGCTAGTCCACGTCCCAGATAGCATCATAATCCTTTGTGGGCAAACATATCAAATCTCCTCCCAATATTTTATCACCTATCAAGATCTTACAATTCCTATGTATTTTTTCACTATTCATTTACTTTCCCAATGGGGTACTAACAATCATTTCATATGTAGTTTATTCCCCTCTTGTCCCCATAGCATCGAGAAATGAATTGACAACAAAAGAATGCATAGAACAAGGATCTACTAATATTTTAGCATCATGATTCAAAATAAGGAGTGTACATTCCACTACTGTGGCATGATTATCCGTTTTTGCCAATGCAACCACTCGAACATTCATTTACGGTTTAGCAGGTCCAAGTTTAGAGATAGAAGCTGGTCTTAGGTTCTCTCTTTTTAGTCCTGACCTCTGCCCATTATTATTTCTTACTCGGTCGACTCCATCCTCCTATTCTTCAAGGGTGAGGGTAATTGAATCTCTTATGCCCTTTCTTCCCATAATTAGAGCATCTAAAAGAGGATTGTCCTCTAGTCGGCCCTCCCCACCTCTGCCTCTTTTCTTTTCTTTTGCCATCGGGGTCTCCAAGTCTTTTCTGACTTATACCCCAAAATCCATTTAAATTTCTCCTACTCATATTCTTATTTATTCTAGCATTTTCATTGACTCTACTGATAGTCTCAATCAACTGTTGAATGGTATCAGCCATTTTCTAGAAGGTTTTGAACATAGGATTGTCCAAAGTTACAAGATGGGGACCTTCCACACGCGGTTTGATAGGGCCTAAATTAGTCGTTTTTTCCTAGTTATTTGAGGCTATTTTGTGATACATTTTGTGAAATAACTAGGCATATTCCTTCCTATTTGATATTTCTCTTATAAAAAAAACTTTTCTGTAATTTTATGCAAAAATAAGAAAAAATTAGAGCTAATTGTGTGATTTTCTAGAACAGAGGTGGCGCCAGCCCGAGAAGGACAGCCGACGCCTGTTAGCTACTGGCAGCACAGGAAGAAATTGAATGGAACAAAACATTGAAGTTGGAAATCAAAGAAAAGAAACTCGGTCAGCAATCAGTGAAAGAAAAAGGATGAATTTCGACTGGCTTTATGGCTTGGGCACGGCTGAACGGAAGAAAGACACAAAAGCCGACAGCAAAAGAGAACAATTGCAGCAAAAAAAAAGCAAACAATTCAGTGGGGCCTAGATGCAAAGAAAAGTTAACAAAAGTGGCTAGAAAAAGGACAAAAGGAAATCAAAGGAAGCAGCAAAATTCGGTAGGGGTTTAGTGGCTCAATTGAGCCAGTGCAAGTGAAATAAAGAAGGAAGCTTCAAGTAGGAGTCGGTTGCGCAAGAAAGAAGAAGAAGCAATTTCGGTGGCTTTGGTGGCGAGCCGATTGCAACAGCATGACAAAGGAAGAAAAGGGAAATCGGCTCGGCAGCAAATCAATTTCGGCGGCTGGACAAATTTTGGACATCTCAATTTCAGCCAATTTTAGCAATTCTAATTCAACATCAGCCTCAGCATTACACGACAAAACAAAATCAAAAGTCCGAATTGAAGTCCAAATCAAATTCTCAATTCAATTTCTCAATTCCAAAGTCAAACGGCGGTGGAATTCTTTAAGCTTTCTTAGGGTTTTATTTTTATTAATCCATTTTTATTTTAGATTATTTAGGTAATTCCTTCTTCTTTATTTAGGACTCTTTTAGGAACTTTGTGAGCCTATAAATAAAGACCAATTTACCCTAGGAAGGGAGATGTGCACAATGTAGAGACTTAGATATATTTTAGAGTGCATCGCCAATATTTTCTCGAGATAAATAATTCAAGGAAGATTGTACAAGAAGGTCTACAAAAGAAGAAGAAGAAGGCTTGTCTACGAGTATCTATTTCTTTCCTTTGTTTTCTTTTTCTTGAACAATGATGTGTTAATTGTTTTATTGTAATTCAACATTGTTTTAGGTATTCATAATTTTTAGAGTTATTTGATCTTTTAATTAATTGGTTGTTTTTCTTGGTCTTTAATTACTTGAGCTTATTGCGGGATTAATTGATTGGTTCTTTCCATTAACTCGCTGAGACCAAAGGGGTTGATGGTGGTTTCAATTTATTAATTTTGTATTTTTTGTCTCTTAACTCGCCGAGACCAAGGGGGTTAATTGATGAGGACTAGGTAATTAAAGGTTAATTGATGTTTGCCGAGACCAAGGATTCATTGGTTAATTTCATGTAATAAATTCACCGAGACCAAGGGAATTTAATCAAGGATTGTGTTTAATGCGTCTTTTAGATGAATTAGTTAAGACGAGACTAAGTGATTCTAATTTATCTAGAAGGTAGTGATTTCATGGATTGAAAAAGAAGTGAATCTATCTTAATCCTTCATGATGCTAAGAGAATAATTAGTTATGATAATGATTGGGTACTTTAAGGTCATGATTATCAAAATAATGGTTTGAGTTACATACTTCTCCATCCTTGACATGTATATATTATTTTATTTTGCTTTTCACTTTATTGAGTCGGTTAAACAATGAAAGAAGAGTGATTAATGCATATTTGTTCCATGAGGATCGACACTTGTTTGAACCCTATGCTATGTTAATGATGAGTATGCTTGCTCATATGTGTAATTTGGGGTTAACGTTTTAATGTAAACTTGATTGGGAATGTGCTTAGTTTTTATATGATTTTTATACCCAAATAAATACGCATTAAGTTTTTGACGCCGTAGTCGGGGAATAATATCATGAAAGCTTGGATTTTGTTAATTTAACCATGTAAATATGTAAATTTGTACAATTGTTCTTTTTGCAGAAAAAAAGTACCCTATTTTGTTGTTTGTATAATTGTATTTTACTTTCACTATATGTTGTAAATATGTAAATAGATAGATACATGTTAATAATAACTAACTTATCTTTGTATGCTTGTATAAATTGTATATTTAGTTATTTAATTTTACTAACCCAATGTTAATGTGGAATATGTGTAATAATGATATTTTTAATTTTTTGATTTTTACATCTACAATTTTGAGTCAATACTAACTCTTTTTGTTTTCAGGTTTGGACTTAAGCTAACACGATATTGGAGATGGACTATTTTATTAGTTGTTTCTTTATTTATAATTTTTACATTTAGCTTAATTTAGGAATTCTTATTTTAAATGTATAGTGGTCATGCATTCAATTAAGATAGTTTTCAGTAAATATATATATATATATATATATATATTTTTCAGGCTGGAACCGACACCGGCCATATTCTGTCGGGGAGAGTAAAAAAAAAAAATCTTTTTGTCTTTTTTTGTTTGTTCCCTTACCCTATTTCTTTTCTTGCCAAATTTTTCTTATTTTGTCTTTTCTTCTTGTTTTATTCTTCTTTGATTTTCTTTCTTGTTTTTTGTCTTGTTCTTATATTTTTCTTTCATATTTGATTTTTTTTCCTATAGAATGATACTTTTATTTCTTCCCTTCATCTTCATTTTTCCCTTCTTCTTATGTACATTATTTTTCTTCTTCTTCTAATTATCCCCCATGGATTAAATTTTTTTTAAAACTTATACGTTGGGGAAGTCATTGGTGGAACAACTCTCCTCATGGTAGGCTCGATTTCATCCTCTAAAATTTCTTGGCATTACGCATATATGTTTTTGAGGAAAATTTACTAGACATGAAAATATATTTGTTGAGTTTATTTGGTGGGCCAAAAATGCATAGAATGAATTATGTTTCTTGTGATTACTTCTAACAAATTAGCTTTACATTTTTTTGAAATTTTTGCAAACCTGGAAATCTTGGCCTCCTTGTGCTATTTTGTTTATTGATGGAAGATTGACTACCATGGTGCTTGTGCTATCTACGTTGGATATTATTCTTATTTTTCTTGAATATAAAAAATCTAGAAAAATTCTTCACTAAAAAGAGAACCAATTGCAAAGTGGATTTGGTTGAGACAAAGAGGATCTTGTGAACCCTTTGGAGGTTATGGTGGTCTATTTGGTGGTGCTATTGGATAACTTGGAGACAAGGAAGACTCTACTTCGAGAGGGACTTCAAGGCTTTGACTTTCTATCTTTCATCTCCCTTGATTTTTATTTTTAGTTTCAATTACTCTTTATACTTTTACTTATGTGTTAATTTAGCTATTTGTAGGTTGAATCTCGCTGGAAATAATTCTTCCAACTTCTTGAAGAATGAATTTCTCATATCTTAGAGCTAATTTACACTTAGGGAGTATTGCTTAAACTTTCTACCCCTTTTCAAATTTGGTCCCATTGGAGATGCTTTATTGTGTTTATTTTTTTGGCCATTGAGGACATGGTCCAATTTAAGTGTGGGGGAGTAGTTTGGTGATATTCTTGGTCCGAGTTTTTATCAATTATCTTGATATTTTATTGTTGTTGAGTAACTTTGGAATTTGAAATTTGGACTTTTCATGAAGCTAATCTACCTTGGGGAGTATTATTTTCTTTTCCCTCTTTACATTCTTGGTCCCTTGGTTATGCTTTAGTGTGCTATTTTAGGCCATTGAGGACAATGTCCAATTTAAGTGTGGGGGAGAGATTTAACATTTTCTCAAGTGCATCTTTGTGATTTTCAATGGATTTCCAATCAATGATATATGTTTGAATTGTTTTGAAAATTTGAAAATAATTTGAAAGTTTGACGATTTGGAGCTAAATGGATTTTATTTGTTTATAACGAAGATATGATTTTCTTTTTAACTTTGGATATGGATTTGTCATTCAGTATGGCGGGATTTTATTAAGATGGTAAATTTTTGTATTAAGTTAGATTTTACTAAGTCTTGAGAATTTAAGTTAATCTTGGTTATATTTGGTATTTGAGTTTTATTTTATTCTTTGAGTTTGAATATGGATGATATGATTAAATATGGGAAGAGTTGTTGATTAATTCTTGTATTATGGATTTAAAATTTGCTTAACTTTAAGTTTGAATAAGGAATGCGAGAAAAAAATAAAACGATTTTGTTGGTAAAATAATATAACATAACTCAAGAGCAGGCATAAAAGCGAACATAGTGTACATGGCAGGATCATAACATATATTCATTTTCATCAAACAAAAAGCCAATACAAAATTTATGTGCCGAGCACACAGTCATATACACCGGCAGAACTGCACATATCCTACTACATATATCCATATCTCATCCTGCTACTCATCATCATCACTGTCTGAGACGGGAGGTCCTGAATCAGTAGAAACTATATATGACTCCATTGCATCAACCTCCTCATCTTCACCAGCATCTGGGTGCAATCTAACTAATAGTTCTGGGTCTATCTCTAAATCATCCTTAGGCTTTTCAACCATAGATACCTCCACCTCAGGTACCTCCTAATCCTCAGACAACACTGCACCATCAGAAATACAATCATTCTTATCATCATCCTGATGGCATGGTTTAATATCGCCATCAATCTTATCAGAATCACCACCTACCTTCTCTATCTGACTATGTGGCGGTGATGTCCTCTCGGGAGTAAATGTCCTCTCCAGACTAAGGTTTCACATAAACGGAGTAACGACAGATACTGCTGGGTCAAAAGCTGTCAGTAAGATGGGGTGCATGACGGCGGCCAGGGTTAGGTCCTGTCGCAAGAAAATATCCTGGCACACCCTTTCGATAGACCGTCCTAATCATCCTATCATTGCTATACCCATCCATTAGGCACTTGCCCTTATCACTCCTATTTGTCATACCTCCACAATGAAAGGATTCTACCAATCCCTATGATGATACCATAGTTCTATAAAGCTAGGCTCTGATACCAATTGTAACTCCCCTACTAAAGATAACAGTGGAAGCATATCAACACCGGGTGTCGCCCCGTCCAGTTACCCAAACAAGGGGTCTTTACAATGAAGAACCAATAGAGTATACAAGGTACACAAAAATTTTTCATTCAACATCAATAATAAGGTACATTATCAAAAGGGGAATGTCTGGACCTAAACTGCTGTCATTATGGTATCGTCCTTCCATCTGTAGGTCTACTTAATTCCAGATCCTACAAAAGGATAAAGTAAAAGACATGTGTGAGTAAAAAATCACCAAATGAGTCCCATGTGTGCAAGTTCTTTAGTAAAGAATCAGAGTACAAAAAATTTTTGTGGGAAAAGTATTTCGTTTGTTCACTGGAAATAATTTCAAAACTCTCTCAGAAAGAGTTTATTCAGAACTCAATCATTTTTGGAAAACTCTATTTTATTTTTGAATCATTGCCCCAATTTTCAAATCACAGGCACTTTTCCAACAGAAGATTGACCTGTATACAAGTCCTGTAGTCCTTGCCTTCGGCGCCAAGTATCATTGTATTGAGACCATAGCTTATAGTACTCAATCCGTGCGTCGCTGAAAAAGTACACCAACTTGCACATATCATTGTACTTAGACCGCAGCCTACTATACTCAATCCATGCATCACTGGAAAATAAGTACACCATAGTGTACTATAATTAATAAGTGCACGCAACACACTAAATCTTTTACTTGCTACCATAAGCCAAGGCTCCCAATCCTAACGTTAATCACCATCGAGGTAGCAAGGGGTTGAACGACGTCAGGTGTCCAACCCAGCCCATGAACAACCCAAATCACAGAGTGCACACAAGGTACTACAATTTCTAGGCACTAGATGGCCAGCCAGGACGAGTTATCTAAATATCCTGTCGCTCTGTTTGCAATAAGACAATCCCCAGAACTAATTGGGTTACTTGGGGTCGTCTACCTCTTACATAAGCTAGTACAAAGATCAAAGTCCTTGCTAAGTACTCAACGTTACCAATACCAACCCCTTCTGACTGATCAGGCTAGAGGGTTATCTGATCTCTTAGGATTTTCAAAACATACATTTTTTGGGCAAAATAACATTATCCAAAATTTGATCCTTCTGCCTCGTAGGTCATATCATAATTCCCATAGGCTCTCCAGGGCCAATCATTTCATTCCATAGGCACATCAGGCCAATAAACAATTTCCAGGATCAAAATGTTGTTTTCCAAAAGTTAATCTCATCACGAGAGATCATTTCCATAACCATGTTAAAATAGGGTAAAGAGTTCTTTTCACACATCAAAAATAAGTTTCCAGGAACTTTCGGGTCATTTTGCCCATACTCGATCACAAAAGTCATTTCCAAAGGCATTTGGCCCGATTCCAAAAGACTCTCCAAGGGTATTCGAGTAATCTTACCCTTGTCTGATTTGAAAAGTATTCACAAGAGTTCCAATAAGGTTATTCTGGTCATTTACTGAATACTCAATTCCAAAGGTTTTCATAAAATATTCCAATAAGAACATTTGAATCATTTTCTAAATACCCGATTCCAAAAAGAACTCATTTAAAAAAATCCAGAACTCTAATCCCAAAAGAGGATTAGATTCAAAGTTTACAAACACATTTCTATAAAATGTTCCAATAAGGGCATTCCAGTCAATTTATGAATACCTGATTCTAAAATTTACCATTTTCTGAAAATTTCAAGTATTTAATCCAAAAGAGACTAAATTCACAAAATTCATGATTTGATCAGTCATTAAGGTTTCCATGCCAATTATGAAGTTCATTCGAGCCCAAAATGGCACAAAATAATTCTTGTTCAAATAAACCTTAAATATATGCAGAGATTCCAAAACCGTATAAAACATAGCATTTCATGGAAAAACGAAGCACACTAGCTTTCAAAAGGTTTTAGAAATCAAAGGGACTCATCTCATCTCCTAATTAACTTTTTCTATTCACAGTCGTTCGACCCCCGTTCCAACCGTTTCCAATGAACCGTTGGCTATTTATTGATAAACCTACATCAAATATCATTTTTAGGTAAAAATGAGTTCGGTCGAAAAGTAGCCGACGGGTAGCCAAAGTCCAACCGACGATTAACCAATGGGGCCAATTGTTAGCCGACGGTTAAGGAAAACGTTCAACTTTCGTTCACGTCGTTTATTCAATTCTTTCATTTTTCCTTTTCCGACATACTTTCTCCCTTCATATACAAGGGATTCATTTCATATTTCTCATTTTTTTTCTTCCAAAATCATACAATTACTCCTCCTTAAGTTCTTCCATTTTCGGACTAATTTTCTGGAATTCCACTGCTTGACACATGATTTTGTTTTGCACATAACTTTCAATTCACAAATCCGATTTGGCTCCATGATATACCAAAACAACCACAAGACTCTTAAATTTAATTCAATAAAAGCCCTTTTCAAAGTTCTAGTTTTTGTGACATGCTACTGGGTAAAAACTGCCCCAGTAGTTTTGCTTCAATTCCACTATTTATGCTTTCTTTTGTTTTCCTCTAGCCTTTAACACCTTAAAACCATTAATTCATTCAATTTTCCTTCAAATAATCTAGAATTCGGTGATTTCCATATATTCAACACAAATTCACTTCTTCTAATCAATAGCTAGTATAATTCATTTTTCCAACCAAGTAACTTTCATTTTCATTCTACTTTGGTCATCATCTCATCAACCAAAAGTAATGCTTCAAACTACCATACATATTTAGTTCTTCCTCACACAAAACATTATCCATAAACCAGCTAGGCAGCCGGAACACATAATCATATACAAGGTTCGAACACAAAGTTCACAAACCCTAGCTTTTGATCTAAAATCAAGACATGAAAATCATGTTTTTATATAATTAAAACTCATACCAAAATAATTACCGTAACGAGATCTATGACTTTAATTCTTGAAGCATAGACTTTTACCTTGCATGTGAGATCTCTTGGCTTGATTTTGCTCCATGAACACACACACACCTCTTTCTATCCTTCTCCTTTTTCTTTTTCTCCCTATTTTCTCTAGCTTATCTTTCCTTTTCCTTCTCTCTTCTTTCTCTATTCATTATGGATGAATTTCTTGATGAAATACAAATCATCAACCCCTATTCTTGGTCAAATATTGGCCATTCATTTCTCATTTTCATTAATTGTATGGTGGTCAAAACATAGGTGTGTTCCAATGAAAAATTTATACACCATTTCACTTATTTTTTCTTCCTCAAAATTGCCTCCTCTTTTCTATTGCATGGCTGCCATTTTTCTGGCTGTTTCTCAGCCACTCAATCACTTATTCATGGTCAAAATATTAGCCAATTACATTGCACAAGACCTTAAGTAATTAGCCCCACAAATGATATGTTCCAATCACAAAAATACACATCCATTTTATTTATTTTGAAATTCTTTAATTCCATGCATCTTGTGAGAATCCTTCATGTAACGTCTCTTAAATTGACACATGCCCATGGGCTACTAATCACAAAATGCCACACGCATCGTTTTTAACCACGATTACCTATTTTCTTTAGAAATGACTAAAATCGGGTCTAAAATAAAAAAATAATTTATCTCTCCATTCAACTCCAAGAATTCTACTGAATCCATAGGTAATACTTAAAATATTCAATTCCTTCTCTATTTGGTCAAATTCACTGTCAAAGTCGCGGGTGGTCAAATGATGAAAACACACCCAGTGACCCGAATAGCATGATTCACACCAAAACGTGCGTTTCATCACATTGATCAATTTCTCTTCTCAGCGTACCTTCAAATTTTTATTTTATTAATAATAATAGCCTTCCGAAGATTTGGGATACAGGTAGAACAAATCCAATAATTACATCCAGATCCCGACAAAATATTCGTCTCATTACACCGATCATCTTTTGTTCTGGCCATTGATACAAATTCTCATCCTATTACAAATAGTAGCCATTCAAAAATAAAATGCAGGGTATTACATTCTCCCCTCCATACAAAAAAATTTCGCCCTCGAAATTGGCTTATACCTAGAATAATTTTGGATACTTTTCAACATCTTCACTTCCATTTCCCATGTAACACCCCGCTACCTAGGCCCGCCGGGGCCGAGGATATCGCCCCGTCCAAAGGACAAGGGGTCTTTATAACTAGGTCACACAAATAAAATAACGAAATAAAAATAATAATTTAACTTAAAATTTATTACATCCCAAGAATAAATCCATGAATTCCCAAAAGGAAACAAATCTATAAATAAAACCATCCACTCTCAACTCCCCAAAGCAATACATAAAAATAAAAGATAACACTCTCTTCCAAGGAAGAAAACACTAGCTACTCATCCCCACAGCAGGATCAACCTGAAATCATGATAAAAGGTGGTGAGACAGAAATCTCAGTAAGTTCGTGTGTGCTTTGGGTGTTCAGTGAAAACAGTTCGTGGATGCAAAGTGTGAAATCTTTATAAGAGAAATATTGGCAAGTAATAAATATTAGTCAAAAGCAAGAGTGGTGTTTTCCTTTTTTTGAAACCATACAAGTGCACAATAAAATCAACCACTCATAAAGGTGGTCATGGGTTACCACACGTTGGGCCCCATAACCGGTCAGAATGCCTAACATTTTGTGCAGACTGACAAAAGAAATACTGGCAAACAATGAATGATGTTCAAAAACAAGAGTGGCGTTTTGGCTTATCTAGCCATACATAATTTATAAGATCAACCACTCGAAGGAAAAGATTATGGGTTACCACACGTTGGGCCCCATAATCGGTCAGAATGCCTAACACTTTGTGCATACTGCCGGTCAGAATGCCTAACACTTTGTGCAGACTGACAAAAGTAGGTGATCAGCCTACTGGGCAAGATACTCCTCCTTCTCTATACCCAAACAACCGTCGGGTGTCCATTCCGGCAAAAACACAGTCACTTGACCGAAACAAAATAAACTGCTAGCTCGGACTGGCCTGATTAAGTAGTACTGATGTTTCTCTAAGTTAAGCTTATCTTCTGGAGGTGGCCTCCTGCCAGAAGACTCACTCTTGCTCTTCAAAACTAGTACTACTAGCCTACCCCTGTTGAGTACTCAACGTAACGTATCCCACTTGGGAAAAAATGAACAAAACACAGTTCCACTTGAAAATGGCAATTAAGGTTTTCCAGAGTTTGGGCAAAACTGGTTTTAGAAAGAGTTTTAGGTTTTGAGTAAAACCGCCCCTTAATTTGCAAATAATTTATTTGTCTGAAATGAGAATCCTCAATTGCCTTTACAGAAATGAGTGACCATGCACTCTACATTTGGCTTGCCATAAAAAAAATCATTTTTCATCAAACAGGTTTTATGCAGGAGCTTACCTGATCCTTGCTCACAACAAAGGTCTCCAATAGCTGACCTGACCCGCATAGGGTAAATACAAACCACAATCAAACTCAAGCCAAAGACTCACTTTCTCAAATAAAACTAACTCAACTTACTACAGTCATATCCCTAGTGTCCCAAGCTTTAAGACTCAATAATAAATAAAAGGGTTTATAAAATAAATCTAGTTTGATATTAAAATAACTAGAGTTTGAGAAATAGGTACAAAAAGTTGAAGGTTTAAATCTTGCTAAAAATAAATTATGGTTTATTTGAAAAAGGGTCCAAGGTAGTATTAGGTAAAATAATGATTTATTAATAATTTAGTTGTTAGAAAATAATTGATAGCTAAAATTTGTTGAAAATAAATTTAATGAGTCTTGCTTGAAAAATAATAAGCAAATCCTTAATGGGTTTTGATTAAAAGATAATAATTAAATTTTTAGTAATAAATATTTTATTAATTATAATTATTTCCATAAAAGGCTTTAATTGATTTTATCATTTTAAATAATATATATATTTCCAGCAAAAACTATTATTTATTTGACTAGAATATCACTATTTTATATAAAAAGACCAAATCCACATTTTCCTATGGTTTTCAAAATTTTACTAGAAAAATCATATTACTAGATATTTTATTAATGAAATAAAATTTAGCTTAGGGACAACTAGATCATGATCATATTCCTATAGCTAACCACAATCATGAACATATACAACCCTTCAATTCATCAAATCATCCAAATAATGCATACAAGTATAGATCTCAATTTATCAAAACATGATCTAACCCCTACTAGCATAAATAAGATCATGGCTTCAATAATCCAACATGAATATAAATCCTATTCACCAAAGGTGACATAATCTCTAGCATACTTCATCACAAATACTACCTATGACATGGAGACATGCATTAAATCTCAAATCATCATACAATCGACCAAGATAATCCATCCATGCATAAATCCCATCTCCTTCATATTCATACATACATTCATGCTTCAATCTCAACAATATATATATATATATATACTTAAATCCTATCGCCATCCACCTACTATCATCATCATCCTAGAGACATGAATCTACAGTTTAAAAGAAAGGTTGAAGGAACTTACTTGGTTGATGAATGCTTTGAAGGAGTTTAGAGTAGATCTCAACTCCTAGATGTCTAACTTTGTCCATAGGAGATGGCGAAAACATGTTCATGGGAGAAAAAGTCATTCGGCCAAGAGAGGGGAATTTTCAGCCATGAGAGAGAGAGAGAGAGAGAGAGAGAAAAAGAAATCATTAGTATGTTTATTTGCATAGGTTCTCATTAGAGATCAAGATTGGAGAAGATGAAGTTGTTAGAATAAATTTACCTTGAAGGTGTTCTTGACCTTAACAGAAATTTCTGGTTTTTGATCCAAAAGTGCTAGTTGGATTTTGGAGTTTGATGTTAAAATGGTACGGATGGACTCACAGCAATGAATAGATGAAATTTGGAATTTTTAGAGGTAGTTTGAAGTGATTTGGAGAGGTATTAGGTGAAAGGAAGTAGTAGGTGTTCTTGGTGTAGTGTGTGTTCTTGAAGGTTGAAGAAAATCGAGAGATGGTAATGCGCAGCTGCTGAATTTTTGTGAGAGATATGGGTGGACGAATTTCTGTAGGGTTTAGGAGGTTGATTCTCTGATTTGGAAGGGAAAAGGAAAGGTTAGTTGTTACAATCTTTGAAGAATATTTTTAGGAAGTGAATTTGGAAACTAAATATTCCAAGAATATCTTGATTGCTTGGACAGCTTTGAAGTCTGCCATGGCTGATCGTTTGAGCAGAATTTCATGGGATTAATGCTAAATTATGGAGGCTTATGGTGGCCAAAAGTAGGGTGTACAATGATGAAGAAGAAGTATGGTCCATTGAGCAAAATATTATGGAAGGTTACTAAATAAGATGGTTGAAATTTTGGAAACCAATCAAGCTAAATTGCAGGGATTTGTTTGAGAGATTTTTGGACAGCCATTAATGGAATTTCGTGCAGAATTTCAAGGGGATCAATGGAGCTCTATTGATGGAGACTTAAGAAAGGTTTTGACAGATTAAGGTTGGTGTTTTGGCTGGAAGAGAGATAGGAAACAAGCTGGACAAAAATTTGCACAGAAATTTCGCTGCACAGTGATTTTTCTGGCAGATTTTCGTCTGCTGTTCAAAGCCATTTTGCAGCGAGTTTTGAAGGGGATTTCAGGGGTATTCAAGGCTGGTTTCCAGCCTTCTTTATGGAGGAAAAACATGGCTAAGGTGCTGCACAAAATCTGGGAGAAAACAGCTTGGTTTGGAGCTCTCAAAGCTGATTTTCGTACAGGAATTTTTTCATGTTTTGCTCCAGCTTGTGCAGTCCGAAATTGGACAAAAACTTTCAGGTTTCAAACTGATCCTAAAGACCATTTTTCTGGTAGCATTTGGGAGGGAATGTTAGCTAAAAATTTCGACCCTTTGGAGGTACAACAAGCTGGAAAATTCTAGCTTATTCTATGAAGAAAGATGAACTAAGCTAGAGGAAAATTTCGGCAAGCTTACTAGGGGGATTTTTCCTCTTGAAATTCCTCACAACTCTTCCATATTTTTCAGACCATAAGGAGTCTTTTACCAAGACATTTCGATCCTAAAAGACCTCAGTACTTTACTGAATTTTCTGGAAAGAAAAAGGCTAGAACATCTTGATCAAACCAATGAGTTGAAACTAAGGAAAACTAAAGATCAAGGAAAAATGATTTTCCCTATAAGAATTTCGAGAAGAGTAAAAGGAGTGGAATGAGGTTAATTTTATCATGTCTCTCCTAGAACATCATCACCACATTAATCTAGGCCCTTAAGGCCGAAACCATACTTTCCCAAGCAAAATAAAATTTACTCAAGCTAAAGCTTCTATGATGGACTTTGAACCCAAGACCTCAATAATCTATTCCAAAGCTCTAACCACTAAACCACAACAACTCTCGTTGCTATTTCTACTAGAAAAATTATTTCCTATTCAATCCACAAGCTATCTCCTTATTTTCACCTCGGGCAAAAATTACCATTTTACCCCTCTCACACAATACTCACCAACATGACTTCAAGGCAATAAAACTCGAATCCAGAACACATAAAAATTCATATGAGAGTATATTTAACCATGAAATAAAATATGATATGCATCCCAACCCCCTTACTTTAAGGTTGATTTCGACTGGGGTTTCACATCCCAAGTCGCATCTTGCACTGGATAATGATTCCACAACACTTTCACAAGTGAAATTTTCTTATTTCGCAAATATTTTCAACATACACCAAGATCTTAATAGGCTTTTCCTTATATATCAAGCTTGGAGTTATCTTAATAGGCTCTTGATCCAAGATGTATGCGGGATCAGCTACATATTTCTGAAGTTGGGCAACATGGAACTCATCGAGAATACTTTGAAGTTCTTTAGGTAACTCTAATCGATAAGTCATCTTCCCAATCTTTTCAACAATAAGGAATATTCTAATGTACCTAGGTGCCAGCTTCTTTCTTGGTCCTTTAATTCCCAATTGTTGTTGTGGAGTCAACTTCAAGAATACACGATCTCATTTCTGTAAATTCTAAATCTCTCTTACGTCAATCCGCATAACTTTTCTGTCTACTCTAAATTGCCTCCAACTTGATTTTAATCATGCCCATCTTTCTTCATAACAAACAACACATGTGCTCCCCACGGTGAAGTACTTGGTCGAATGAACCCTTGCTCCATTAATTCCTGTACTTGTTTCTTAAGCTTCTATAATTTTTTAGGTGTCATTTTATAAAGAGTTCTTGAAATTAATTCTGCTAATGGCACCAAGTCAATGGAAACTTCTACTTATCTCTCCGGTAGTAACTCTTTCAATTTTGCTGGAAAAACATCTAAATACTCGTTCACCATAGGGGCATCTTTGGGTTTCTTAATCTCTCATAGCTTATAAATTTCATAGGCCAAGTATCCAGTACACCATTTCCTAATAATCTTTCGGGTCTTAAGTCCCGATATTACAGCATTACTTTTCCATCCAGCCTCATCTACCAATTTCAATATAGGTTTCAATATAGAACCTAGATCTACCAATTTTTTAGCATCATGATTCAAAATAAAGAGTGTACTTTCCACTACTGTGGCATGATTATTTGTCTTGCCAATGCAACCACTCGAACATTCATTTATAGTTTAGCAGGTCTAGGTCTAGAGATAGAAGCTTTTCCTAGGTTCTCTCTATCTAGTCCGGACCTGTACCCCTAATTATTTCTTTCCCAGTTGACTCTATCCTTTTAACCTTCGAGGGTGAGGATAAATGGATCTCTTATGCCCTTTCTTCCCACAATTAGAGCATCTAAAAGAGGGTTAACCTTAAGTTGGCCTTCCCTCATCTGCCTCTTTTCCTTTCTTTTGCTATTGAGGTCTCCAAGTCTTTTCTAACTCATACCCCGAAGTCTATTTCACTTTCTCCTACTCATAGTCTCATTTATTCCAGCATTCTCATTAACTCTCGTGATAGTCTCAGTCAATTGTTGAATGGTACTAACCAATTTCTAAAAGGTTTGGAACATAGGATTCTCCAAAGTTACAAGATGGGGACCTCCCACATGCGATTCTTCCACCGTTTGCTTAGTGTTATTTTGAGTAGTTCACGATGATCGTCCAAAAGTCCATCAACACCGGGTGTCACCCCGTCCAATTGCCTAGACAGGGGGTCTTTGGAATGAAGAACCAACAGAGTGTACAAGGTCTAGATCCATACAAACATTCCACACTGATGGTCACACACACACACACACACATATATATACAACAGAGAATCTCATACATGAAAATTTTCTATTCAACATTAGTAATAAGGTACATTATCAAAAGATGAACGTCTGGACCTAAACTGTTATCACTATGGTATCATCCTTCTATCTGTAAGCCTACTCAATTCTAGATCCTTCAAAAGGATAAGATAAAAGACACGTGTGAGTCCCATGTGTGCTAGTGCTTTAGTAAAGAAACATAGTACATAAAACTTTTGAGAGGAAAGTATTTCAATTGTTCACTGGAAACAATTCCAAAACTTTCTTAGAATGACTTTACTCAGAACTCAATCATTTTTGGGCAACTGTATTTTATTTTCAAATCATTGTCCCAATTTTCAAATCACAGGTATTTCTCCAACAGAAG
Organism: Voacanga thouarsii; assembly: GCA_026120185.1. Taxonomy (NCBI): domain Eukaryota; kingdom Viridiplantae; phylum Streptophyta; class Magnoliopsida; order Gentianales; family Apocynaceae; genus Voacanga; species Voacanga thouarsii. Next base: position 2,204,419 of record JANUWF010001100.1, on the reverse strand, counting down.
GTTGGCCTGTATGTATGTCCCGCAATCCTTGCCTTCAGCGCCACGTATTATTGTATTGAGACCGCAGCCTATAGTACTCAATCTGTGTGTTACCAAAAAAGTACACCAACTTGCATGTATCATTGTAGTTAGACTGCATCCTATAGTACTCAATCGGTGTATCGCTAGAAAATAAGTACACTGCAATGTACTATAATCAATAAGTGCACGCAGCACACTAAATCTTTTACTTGCTACCATAAGCCAAGGGACCCAATCCTGATGTTAACCAACATCGAGGTAATAAGGGATTGAACAACACTAGGTGTCCAGTCCAGCCCGTGAACAACCCAAATCACAAAGTGCACACAAGGCACAACAATTGCCAGGATAACTCATCTCAATGTCCTATCACTTTATTTGGAGTAAGACAATCCCTAGAACTGATTGGGTTACTTGGGGTTATCTATCTCTAACATGAGCTAGTATAAAGATCAAAGTCCTTATTAAGTACTAAACGTTACCAATATCAATCCCTTCTGACTGATCAGGCCAGAGGGTTATCTATTCCCACAGGATTTTCAAAACAAACTGAATTTGATCCCATTAACTCACAGGTAGATCATAATTCCCATAGGCTTTGCAGGACCAATCAATTCATTCCATAGGCAAATCAGGCCAATAAACAATTTCCGAGATCAAAATGTCCTTTTTCAAAAATCAATCTAATCACAAGAAATCATTTCCAAAACCATGTCAAAATAGGGTAAAAAGTTTTTTTCACACATCAAAACAAGTTTCCAGGAGTATTCGGGTCATTTTGCCCATACTCGATCACAAAAGTCATTTCAAAGGGCATTCGGGTCATTTTACCCATGACCGATTTCAAAAGAGTTTATGAGGGTATTCGGGTCACTTACCCTTACCAAATTTCAAAAGTGTTCACAAGAGTTCCAATAAAGATATTTCAGTTATTTACTGAATACCTAATTCCAAATGTTTTCATAAAACATTCCAATAAAGACATTTGAATCATTTTTCAAATATCCGATTCCAAAAGGAACTCATTTCAAGAAATCCAAAATTCTAATATCAAAAAAGGATTAGATTCAATGTTTCAAAACACATTTCCATAAAATATTCCAATAAGGGCATTCTAGTCAATTTATGAATACCCAATTCTAAAATTTACCATTTTTTGAAAATTCTAAATATTTAATCCAAAAATGACTAAATTCACAAAATTCATGCTTTAATCATTAAATAAGGTTTCTAAGCCAATTATGAAGTTCATTCGAGTCCAAAATGGCACAAAACAATTCTTTCTTAGATGAACTTTAAATATATCCAGGGATTTTCAAAACTGTATAAAACATAGCATTTCAAGGAAAAATGAAGCACACTAGCTTTCAAAATGTTTTAGAAATTAAAGGGACTTACCTCGTGTCCTAATTTATTTTTTCCGTTCACGGCCGTTCGACCCCCGTCCAACCATTTCCAACAAACCATTGGCTGTTTATTGATAAACCCACACCAAACATCATTTTTAGGTGAAATCGTGTTTGGTCGAAAAGTAGCTGACGGTTGGCCGACGTGCCCGATGGGTAGCCGACATCAAACTGATGTACAGCCGACGGTTAGCTGACGGGGCTGATGGTTAGCCGACGGTTAAGCAAAACGTTCAACTTTCATTTACGTCGTTTATTCAATTCATTCATTTTTATTTTCCCACATATTTTCTCCCTTCATATTCAAGGAATTCACTTCATATTTCTCATTTATTTCATCCAAAATCACACAATTACTCATCCTTAAGTTCATCCATTTTCAGACTAATTTTCTAAAATTTCACTACTTGACACATGATTTTGTTTTGCACATAATTTTCAATCCACAAATCCGATTTGGCTCCATGATAGACCAAAACAACCATAAGACTCTTAAATTTAATTCTAAATAAGCTATTTTTAGAGTTCTAGTTTTTGTGACATGCTACTAGGCAAAAACAGCCCCAGTAGTTTTGCTTTAATTCCACTATTCATGCTTTCCTTTGTTTTCCTCTAGCCTTTAACACCTTGGAACCATTAATTATTTTAATTTTCCATCAAATAATCTTTAATTCAGTGATTTCCAGATTCCAATAGCTCACTAGAGTCATGCATATTCAACATAAATTCACTTCTTCTAATCAAAAGCTAGTATAATTCATTTTTTCAACCAAGTAACTTCAATTTTCATTCTACTTTGGTCATCATCTCATCAACTTAAAACAATCCTTCAAACTACCATTCATATGCAGTTCTTCCTTACTCAAAACATTATCCATAAACCTCCGGGGTAGCTGGCACACATAAGCATACACAAGGTTCATACACAAAGTTCGCAAACCCTAGCTTTTGATCTAAAATCAATACATGAAAATCATGTTTTCATGTAATTAAAACCCATACCAAAATAATCACCGTAATGAGATCTTTGACTTTGATTCTTGAAGCATAGACTTTTAGCTTGTTTGTGGGATCTCTTGGCTTGATTTTGCTACAAGAACACACACACTTCTTTCTTTCTCCCTCCTTTTTCTTTTTCTCCCTATTTTCTCTAGCTTTTCTTTCCTTTTCCTTCTTTCTTCTTTCTTTATTCCTTATGGACAAATTTCTTGTTGAAATTTAGCTCCTCAACCACCATTCTTGGTCAAATATTGGCCATTCATTTCTCATTTTCATTAATTATATGGTGGTTAAAACATAGGTATGTTCCAATGAAAAATTTACACACAATTTCACTTATTTTTTCTTCCTCAAAATTTTCTCTTCTTTTCTCTTGCATGGCTGCTGTTTTTAAGCCACTCAATCACTTCTTCATGGTCAAAATATTGGCCAATTACATTGCACAAGACCTTAAGTAATTTGCCCACAAATGATGTGTTCTAATCACAAAAATACACATCATTCTTTATTTATTTTGTAATTCTTTAATTCCATGCATATAAATCCTTCATGCAACCTCTCTTAAATTGACACATGTCAATGGGCTACCAATCACAAAATGCTACACGCACCGTTTTTAACCGCGATTTCCTATTTTCTTCAGAAATGACTAAAATCAAGTCTAAAACAAAAAAAATAATTATTTAACCATTCAACTCCAAAATGTCTACTGAATCTACTGGTAATACTTAAATTCTTTAATTCATTCTCTATTTGATCAAATTTGTAGTCAAAGTCGCGGGCGGTCAAAATGACAAAAACGCCCCCGATGACTCGAATAGCATGATTCACACCAAAACATGTGTTTCATCGCACTGATCAATTTCTCTTCTCAGTGTACCCTCAAATTCTTATTTTATTAATAATAGTAGCTTTTCGAAGATTTAGGGCACGAGTAGAACAAATCCAATAATTACATCCAGGTCCTGACAAAATATTATTATACCAAAATATTCATCTCGATAAACCGATCATCTTTTGTTCTGGCCATTGACCCAAATTCTCATCCTATTACAAATAGTAGCCATTCGAAGATAAAATACGGGGTATTACATTCTCCCCTCTTTACAAAAAAATTTCGTCCTTGAAATTGCTTATACCTAGAATAATTTTGGATACTTTTCAACATCATTACTTCTATTTCCTAAGTTACATCTTGCATTGGATAATAATTCCACAACACTTTCACAAGTGGAATTTTCTTATTCCGCAAATCTTTTCAGCATACTCCAAGATCTTAATGCGCTTTTCTTTATATTTCAAGCTTGGAGTTATCTTAATAGACTTTTCATCCAAGATATGAGCGAGATCAGCTACATATTTCTGAAGTCGGGCAACATGGAACGCATTGGGAATACTTTGAAGTTCCTTTGGTAACTCTAATCGATAAGTCATCTTTCCAATCTTTTTGACAATAGGGAATAGTCCAATGTACCTAGGTGCCAGCTTCTATCTTAGTCATTTAATTCACAATTGTTGTTGTGGAGTCAACTTCAAGAATACACAATCTCCTTTCTGTAAATTCCAAATCTCTCTAACGTCGATCCACGTTACTTTTCTGTCTACTCTAAACTACCTCCAACTTGATTTTAATAATCTCCACAGCCTGTTGAAAATTTCAAGATCGAAGGCTTCTTATTCATCTGTCCTTCATTCTAGACTATATTTCCCTTTATATAGAGCTTCAAATGAGGCCATTCCAATAGTTGATTGATAACTATTAGTGTATGCGAATTCTGCATACGCTAAATTATCAATCCACTTAGTTCTAAAATCCAAAGTGCAAGCTCGCAACATGTCTTCCTAAATTCTATTCACTTGTTCTGTCTATCCATCTGTCTGTAGGAGCACTGCTATGCCAAACTTTATTATGGTCCCATACCTTTACGGTAGCTTAGTCTAACTCTGAGGTAAGTCTAGGATTTCGATCTGACACAATACTAGAGGATACTCATGTAGTCTGAATACTTCCTCCATATAGATTTCACTTAACTTCCCTAGGGAGTTCCGTTAATTAATGGGAATGAAATGAGTAGACATAGTTAGTCGAGCCATTATCACCTATTTAGTACCATGCTGTCCTACTGCCAAGGTAATACCGAAATGAAATCCATAAAAATTTCATCCCATTTCCATGATGGTGTGGGCAATGGCTGTAGTAACCCTCCAAGCCGCTACTGATCGGCTTTCACTTGTTGAAAAATTATGCATCAAGCTACAAAATCTGAATTATCCTTTTTTTTCGCATACCAATCCACCAATAATGCCATTTAAAGTCATAATACATCTTTACTGCTCTTGGATGGATGGTATACATACTTCGATATACTTCTCTTAAAATATCTTACCTCATCGTTGACTGTTTCGGGATATAATACCGATCTCGGTAATAAATAATTCCATTATTGTCCCTTCGAAACTCATCTCCTTCTTTATTTTCATCCTTTTGCACTAACCTTTGCAACTCTTCATCCTTATCTTGTTCTTCCTTCAATTGTTGTAGGGAAGCAGGTTGAATGAAAATATTACTCAGCCTTATTCTTCTATTTATTGCAAATGTTTCAAATTCTAGAATTTGTAACATCCGAAGAGCTGATAAATTCGCCTTCCTACTAAGGGCATCCGCTACTGTGTTTGCTTTTCTAGGATGATACTTAATTGGATACCAAAATGATTCCAAAAATTCCATCCACCAATGTTGTCTCATATTCAAATCCTTCTAGGTAACATACTTCAAGCTTTTGTAGTCGGAGAAAACTTTAAAGTCAACCCCATACAAATAATGTCTCCATGTCTTAAGGACTGAGATAATAGTGGCTAACTCCAAATCATGTGTAGGGTAATTTTCCTCATGGGGTTTTAATTTCCTAGAGATATAAGCTATCACCTTTCTCACCTTTCTCTCCTGCATCAATATTTCTCCCAATCCTTCCTTCAACGTATCCATATACACTTCATAAGGTTTGTTTATAATCGATAGTACTAAAACAAGAGCAAAACTTAACATTTTCTTCAGCTCTTCGAAATTTCTCTCATATTTCTCGGTCTAAACATAAGGAACTTTCTTTTGGTTGGGTCGAGTCAAGGTGAAGCTATCTAAAAAAAATCTCTCAATAAACCTCCAATAATATCTTGCTAATCCCAGAAAACTTCATATTTCAGTCAGAGTCTCAGGACGTTTCCAATTCATCACCGTTTCGACTTTTGTAGGATCTACTGTAATCCCGTCTTTAGACATCACATATCCCAAAAATGCTACTTCTTGTTACCAAAAATCACACTCACTGAATTTTGTATATAATTTTGCCTTTCTCAACTTTCTCAATACTTTTCGAATGTGTTGTTCATGTTCTTGAGGATCTTTGCAGTACACCAGGATATCCTCTATGAATATAACCAAAAATTATCTCAGTAAGGTCGAAATATTTGGTGCATCAAGTCCATGAAAATAGCAGGAGCATTAGTAACACTAAAGGGCATCACTACAAACTCAAAACGGTCATATCGTGTGTTAAATATAGTTTTTGGCATATCTTCTTCCCAAATTCGAACTTGAAAATATCCTTACCTCAAGTCTAATTTCGAAAAACATCCGACTCCCTACAACTGGTCAAACAGTTCATCAATTTTGGGCAACGGATATTTATTCTTTACTGTCACTGCATTCAACCCTCTATAATCTATACATATCCATAAAGACCCGTCTTTCTTCTTAACAAACAACACAGGTGCTCCCCATAGTGAATTACTTGGTCGAATGAACACTTGCTCCATTAATTCCTGTACTTGTTTCTTAAGCACTTGTAATTCTATAGGTGCCATTTTTTAAGGATTTCTTGAAATTAATTCTGCCAATGGCACCAAATCAATGGAAACTTCTACTTCTCTCTCCAGTGGTAACTCTTTCAATTTTACTGGAAAAACATTTAAATACTTGTTCACCACAGAGGCATCTTTGGGTTTCTTAACTTCTTTGGGCTTATAAATTTCGTAGGCCAAATATCTAGTACACCCTTTCCTAATCATCTTCCAGGTCTTAAGTCCTGATATGAAAGCATTACTTTTCATTCCAACCTTACCTACCAATTTCAATATAGGTTTCCTAGGCCAACGGAATCGTACTACTATATATCTACAGTCAAGTTGAATATGATGCTGGGATAGCTAGTCTATGCCCCCAGATAGCATTATAATCCTCTATGGGCAAACATATCAAATCTCCTCCCAATATTACATCTCCTATCAAGATCTTACAATTCCTATGCATTTTCTCACTATTCATTTACTTTTCCAATGGGGTACTGACAATCATTTCATATGAAGCTTCTTCGTCTTTTGTCCCCATAGCATCAAGAAATGAATTGGCAACAAAGGAATGCATAGAACTGGGGTCTACCAATATTTTAGCATCATGATTCAAAATAAGGAGTTTATTGTCCACTATTGTGGCATGATTATCCGTCTTTACTAATACAACCACTCGAACATTCACTTTTGGTTTAACAGGTCTATGCTAGAGATAGAAGCTTGTCCTAGGTTCGCTCTTTCTAGTCCTGACCTCTGCCCCTGATTATTTCTTTCCCGATCGACTCCATCCTCCTATCCTTCGAGGGTGAGGGTAAATGGATTTCTTATACCCTATCTTCCCACAATTAGAGCATCTAAAAGAAGGTTGTCCTCTAGTAGGGACTTCCCTCATCTGCCTTTTTTCCTTTCTTTTGCCATCAGGGTCTTCAAGTCTTTTCTGACTCATACCCAAATGTCCATTTCAATTTCTCCTACTCATATTCTCATTTATTCCAACATTCTCATTAACTCTAGTGGTAGTCTTAGTCAACTGTTGAATGGTACCAACCATTTTCTGGAAGGTTTAGAACATAAGATTGTTCAAAGTTACAAGGTGGGGACCTTCCACATGCGGTTCCTCCACCATTGGCTTAGTATTATTTGGAGTATTTTGCGATGATCATCCAAAAGTTTATTTAGGAGACATCTGTACAGTTCATACAATTTTGCTGGAAAAATGATATAACATAACTCAAAAATAGGCATAAAACTGGCTATAGTGTACACGGCAGGATCATAATATACATTCATTTTCATCAAGCACAAATCCAGTACAAAATTTGTGTGTTGAGCACACAGTCATATACACTAACCGAACTACACATAGCCTACTATATATATCCATATCTCATCCTCATGCTCATCATCGTCACTGTCTAAGACAGGAGGTCCTAAATTAGTATAAACTATATAAGACTCCACTGCATCAACCTCTTCATTTCCACCCATATCTAGGTGCAACCAAGCTAATAGTTCTACGTCTATCTCTAAATCCTCCTCAGGCTCCTCAACTACAAGTACCCCCACCTTGGGTACCTTCTGATCCTCTCCCACCTTCGTAGTCTCCAAACCTGACATCTCCTCCTCAAGTACTCCCAATACATCTCCACCAAACGCCTCCGTATCATCCTTAAACAACACTGCACGATCAAGAATACTATCCTCCTTATCATCATCCTAATAGCATGGATCAATTGCCATCAACCTCATCAGAATCACCATCTACCTTCTCTATGTGACTATGTGGTAGCGTTGTCCTCTTGGGAGTAAGTGTCCTCTCCACACATACAGATATTGCTAGGTCAAACGAGCTCCTGGTGAGATGGGGTGCATGATGGCGGCTAAGGTCAGGTCCTATCGCAAGAAAATATCCTGGCACACCCGATCGGTAGACCGTCTTAATCTTCCTATCATTGCTACACTCATGTATTAAGTGCTTGCCCTAATCACTCCTATCTGTCATACTTCCACAATGAAAGGGTTTTATCAATTCCTATAACGATACAACAGTTCTATAAACAAGGCTTTAATACCAATTGTAACACCCCTACTAAAGATAACAGCGAAAGTATATCAATACCGGGTGTCGCCCCGTCCAGTTACCCAGATAAAGGGACTTTATAACGAAGAACTAATAAAGTATATAAAGTCCAGATCCATACAAACATCCCACGCTGATGGTCACACACACACACACACACACACACACACACACATATAATAGAAAATCTCGTACATGAAAATATTCCGTTCAACATCAGTAATAAGGTACATTATCAAAAGGGGAACGTCCAGACCTAAACTACTGTCACTGTGGTATTATCCTTCTATCTGTTGGTGTGATCAATTCCAGATCCTACAAAAGGATAAGATAAAAGATACATATGAGTGAAAAATCACCAAGCGAGTCCCGTGTCTGCTAGTGCTTTAATAAAGTCATAGAGTACATAAAACTTTTGTGGGGAAAGTATTTCGTTTGTTCACTGGAAATAATTCCAAAACTCTCTCAGAAAGAGTTTATTCAAAACTTAATCATTTTTGAGAAAACGTATTTTATTTTCAAATCATTGCCGCAATTTTCAAATCACAGGTACTTCTCCAACAGAAAGTCGGCCTGTATGTAAGTCCCGCAGTCCTTGCCTTCGGCACCATATATCATTGTACTGAGACCGGAGCCTACACTACTCAATCTGTGAGTCACCGAAAAAGTACACCAACTTGCATGTATTATTGTACTTAAGCCTAAAGTACTCAATCCGTGCGTCACTGGAAAATAAGTACACCACAATGTACTATAATCAATAAGTACACGTAGCAAACTAAATCTTTTACTTACTATCGTAAGTTAGGGGTCCCAATCCTGACGTCAACCACCATCGAGGAAATAAGGGGTTGAACAATGCCAGGTGTCCAGTCCAGCCCGTGAACAACCCAAATCACAAAGTCCACATAAGGCTCGGCAATTGCCAAGCACTAGATGGCTAGCCAAGACGACTCATCTCAATGTCCTATCACTCTATTTGAAGTAAAACAATCTCCAAAACTGATCGGGTTACCTGGGGTAAGACCATCCCCAAACAATCCCGTTAGCAAGTTTTCAAAAGGTTTTTGAAATCAAAGGGACTCACCTCGTGTCCTAATTAACTTTTTCCATTCATAGCCGTTGAACCTATAACACCCCGCTACCTATGCCCAACAGGGCCGGGGATATCACCCCGTCTAAAGGACAAGAAGTCTTTATAACTAGGACACACAACAAAATTTTAAATAATACTTTGAAATTAAAACTTATTACAACCCAAAAAATTCAAGAACAAATCCGAAATAAAAAAAATTATTCACTCCCAACTTTTAAAGCATTACATAAAATAAATAACAGAATATCTTCCAAGCAGGCAACAACTAGCTACTCATCCCCACAACAGGATCGACCTGAAATCATGGGGAAAATGGTGATGAGATAAAAATCTCAGTAAGTCCGTGTGTGCTTGGAGTGTTCAGTGAAAACAGTCCATATATGCAAGATGTAAGAACTTCATAAGAAAAAGTACTGGCAAGCAATAAACAATGTTAAAATCAAGAGTGACATTTTGGCTTTTCCAACCATACATGTACATTAAAATCAACCACTCAAAAGGGCGGTCATGGGTTACCACATGTTGGGCCCCATAACCATATAACGGTCAGAATGCCACACTCTGTGCAGACTGATAAAAAGGTAGGTGATCGACCTACCGAGTAAGATACTCCTCTTTCTCTACACCCAAACAAAATCTGTTGTCCATTCCGGCAATACATAGTCCACATGACTGAAACTTGCTAGCTCAAACCGGCATGACTAAGTAATATTGACGTTTCTCTAAGTTGAGTTCATCTTCTGGAGTTGGCCTCCTGCCAGAAGACTCCCTCTTGCCCTTCAAAACTAGTACTACTAGTCTACCCTTATTGAGTACTCAACGATGATTGTCCCACTTGGGAGAAAACTAGTAAAACACACCTTCACTTGAAAATGGCAATCAAGGATTTCTAAAGTCTTTGTCAAAATTAGTTTTAGAAACAGTTTAGTGTTTGAGTAAAACTGCTTATTGATTTCCAAATAGTTGGTTTGACTGAAACAAGAAAGGAAATAGTCCTTAATTGCCTTTACCAAATCAGTGTTCACATACTTCGTGTTTAGCTTGCCATGATAACCTTTTACAACAAACAAGTTTTATGCAGGAGCTTACCTGATACTTTGCACGAGATAAATTAGAGATCTCCAAAAGCTGACCTAACCCCGCCTTGGGTAAACATAAGCCATAATTAAACTCAAACCAAAATTTGCTTTCATAAATAATCCTAACTCAACTTACTACAATCAAGACCCTAGTGTTCCAAACTTTAAGGCTAAATAATCAAAAAGGATTTTATAAAATAAATCTAGTTTGATAATAAAATAACTAGGGTCTGTGAAATAGTTACTAATAAGTTGTAGGTTTAAATCTTGCTATAAATAAACTAGAGTTTATTTGATGAAGGGTCCTAAGTCCTTGATAATATTATTTACAATAATAATCTATTAATAATTAATGTTAGAAAATAATTGGTAAATAAAATTATTAATAAGTAAATTTTAATATGTTTTGATTAAAGATAATAAATAAATTTTATTAGTATTTATGAATATATGACTTATAAGATTAATATTTTACCTATCATGATTATTTATAAAAAGGTTTTATTTAATGTTATCATTATATATAATATTTTTATATTTTAATTTTAATAAAAGATATCATTTATTTGGTTAAAATATCATTATTTCATATAACAATCCAAATCCACATTTTCCTAGGGTTTTCGAAATCTCTAGAAGAAAATATAGTATTAATTTTTATTAATGAAATAAAATTGGCTAACTTAAACAGATTAGGAATAACAAGGTTATGATCATAATTCCTATTGCTATCCATAAATATGAACATACACTCTACACCAATCAACAAACCATCCAAATCATGAATAAAAGCATAGATCCAAATCTACCAACACATGATCTAAACTCCACTAAACATAATCATATTCATGGCTTCAATCAAGGATACACGAACATAAAACCCTATTCACCAAAGGTGACATAATATCTATCATGCTTAATCATTCACACTACTCACGACATGAAGACATGCAATAAACCCTAAGACATTATAAAATTCAACCAAGACAAATCATCCTCATGCATCAATTCCAACTCCATCATATAAACACATTCATCCTCATACTTCAATCCCAACTCCATCACATAAACACATGCTCAAACTCTAATCATGATCCATCCTTTTCCAATAACATCCTAAAGACATGAATCTAGAATTTAAAGAGAAGATTGAAAAGGCTTACTTGAATGATGACTACCTTGAAGACGTTTCAAGAGAATCCTCACGCTTCGAAGGCTTGATCCGTCCAAGGAGGAAGAAGAAAAATGGCCATGGTTGGAGTGACCATTTCGGTCGAGGGAGGGAGAGAGAGAGAGAGAGAGAGAGAGAGAGAGAGAGAGAGAGAAAATGAGAGAGTTTATTAGCTTATTTCATTAAAGGTCGAAGATGAAAGGAGATGGAGATAATCATTCATGCTTACCTTGAAAGTGTTCTTGAGCCTTCAAGAAAATTCTGGTTTTTTATCCGAAAGTGGAACTTTGATTTCAGCATTTGATGTTATAAATTGCAGAAATGAATTCAAGAGAGTGAGTAGATGTGATCTAGAGTTTTTGAAGAAGATTGAAGAGGTTTAGAGTGGTCTTAGGCGTGGAGAATGGTGGTGTGTGTTCTTGGAGGTTTGGAGAGAATGGAGAAAGGCTGGCCGAAATTTTGCTTGGAAAGGGTGGCCGAATAGGTTGGAAAATTCTGGTGATTGAATTCTCAGATTTGGGAGAAAAGGAAAGGTGGTTGTTTGAAATTCAAAAAGAATAATTTAGGGAGTGAATTATGGTAGCAAGTATGGTAAGAATTTCTTGGTTGAAGGAGGTCTTTTGTGAGCTTCAATGGCCGACTGGTTTGGCTGGAATGTTGCTGAGATGAATGATGCTTGAAAGAGCTATAGGGTGGCCAAATTTTGGACTCCAATTGATGGCTTGATTGTAGTGATTGATAGAGGGATTTTAGGAGCAGCCATGGAGCTTCATTCGAGCAGACCAATAGAGAAGATGATGAATGCTCAGTTCATGGCTGACTAAGGTTGGTCTTACAGAAAAAATGGAGTAAGTTTCGGACAAGGGTGAAGAAGAAACAAAGCTGGAATTTCTGATTGGTTTTTTGCATGGCTTGCTGGAATTTCTGTGCAGATTTTTCTGCAATGCTTTAGCCAACTTGTAGAAGGTTTGAAGGGGTATTGGATGGTCCTTTAAGGCTGGTTTCCAACCTTCTTTATAGAGGGAAGATAGGGTTAAATTGCTGGTTTGAAAGCTGGAGGAACAGCTTAGTTTTTCGGACTGCTATGCTGCGAAAACTGTCCAGAAATTTTTCTGGTTTGCATAGCTTTTGTGCAGTCTGGTTTTAGCTAAATTTTTCAGTCTTAAAACTGAGTGAATTGGTTATTTTTCTGGCAGTATTTGAGAGGAATAGATGGCTGAAGATTTTGACAATTGAACTGATCAAGAAGCTGGAAAAATTTCTTGATTACTATATAAAGAAGATGAATAACTATAGGTTGGAGTTTGAAGGTTCAACCATGGAGTTTAATTTCCTTGGGAACCTTCTATAACTCTTCCCCATTTTCAGATAAAATCCCATCCTCCAAGAGGCATTTTCGAAGCTTCACAATCACAGAACCTTGCTGGAATTTTCTGGAAATAAAAATGGCTTAGGTGAATTGAACAACCTAATTGATCAAGAATTAAGGGAAGCTACAAAACAAAAAGGATATGAATCCCTTAGAAATTTTTGTAGGGCATAAGAGTAGGATTAGGACATTACTTTCATGTCTCCCCTAGGACAACATTCCTACTCCTCCCTAAGGCATGCAAGGGCCGAAAATAGCCTACCTATCTAAAATAAATTTAATCATGCTAAAACTCAAACGATAGAATTTGAACTCAAGACCTCAAGGATTAATTCCAAAGCTCTAACCACTACACCACAACAACTCTTATTCTTATTTTCTCTCCCAAATATTTTTCCTATTTAATCCTCAAACTATCTCCCTATTTTCACTTCAAAAAAAAATTACTATTTTACCCATCTTACTCAATAAGCACAATTAAGCCTTCTAGACTATAAATCACATATCCAAAGCACATAAAATCATACAAAAATATATTTATGCATGCAACAAAATTTGATATGCATCCCGACCCCCTTACTCTAAGGTTGGTTTTAATTAGGGTTTCACCGAACCCCCGTTCCTACCGTTTCCAACGAACCGTAGGCCATTTATTGATAAACCTAAACCAAACATTATTTTTAGGTAAAATCGTGTTTGGTCAAAAAGTAGCCGACGTCCAGCCGACGTGCCTGACGGGCAACTGACATCCAATCGATGTTTAGCCGATGGTAAAGGAAAACGTTCAACTTTCGTTTACATCATTTTTTCGTCATTTATTCAATTCTTTCATTTTCCTTTTCCCACATACTTTCTCCCTTTGTATACAAGGGATACACTTTATATTTATCATTTATTTCATCCAAAACCACACAATTACTCATCCTTAAGATCATCCATTTTCAGACTAATTTTCTAAAATTTCACTACTTGACACATGATTTTGTTTTGCATATAATTTTCAATCCACAACTCTGATTTGGCTCCATGATATACCAAAGCATTTGTAAAAATCTTAACTTTAATTATGTGTAAGCTCTTTTTAGATTTCTAGTTTTTGAGACATGCTACTGGGCAAAAACAGTCCCAGTAGTTTTGCTTCAATTCCACTATTCATGCTTTTTTTTGTTTTCCTCTAGCCTTTAACACCTTGGGTCCATTAATTCATTCAATTATCCTTCAAATAATCTTGAATGCTACGATTTTCAGATTCTAATATCTCACAAGAGTCATGCTTATTCAATACAAATTCACTTCTTCTAATCAAAAGCTAGTATAATTCATTTTTCCAACCAAGTAACTTCCATTTTCATTCTACTTTGGTCATCATCTCATCAACTAAAAGCAATCCTTCAAACTACCATGCATATTCAGTTATTCCTCACATAAAACATTATCCATAAACCTCCTAGGCAGCTAACACACAAAAGCATACACAAGGTTCATACACAAAGTTCACAAACCCTAGCTTTTGATCTAAAATCAAGACAGGAAATCATGTTTTTATGTTAAAACTCATACCAAAATAATCAACGCAATGAGATCTATGACTTTAATTCTTGAAGCAAGGACTTTTACCTTGTATGTGGATCTCTTGGCTTGTTTTTGCTCTAAGAACACACACTTCTTTCTTTTTCTCTCATTTTTCTTTTTCTCCCTATTTTCTCTAGCTTTTCTTTCCTTTTCCTTCTCTCTTCTTTTTCTATTCCTTATGGACGAATTTCTTGCTAAAATTCAGCTCCTCAACCACCATTCTTGGTCAAATATTGGCCATCCATTTCTCATTTTCATTAATTGTATTGTGATTAAAACATAGGTGTGTTCTATTGAAAAATTTACACACAATTTCTCTTATTTTTGTCTTCCTCAAAATTTTCTCTTCTTTTCTCTTGCATGTCTGCCATTTTTCTAGCTGTTTTTCAGCCACTCAATCACTTCTTCATGATCAAAATATTGGCCAATTACATTGCACACGACCTTAAGTAATTGGCTAATGTAATTGGCCCCATAAATGATGTATTACAATTACAAAAATACACATCATTCTTTATTTATTTTGTAATTCTTTAATTCCATACATCTTACATGAATCCTTCATGCAACCTCTCTTAAATTGACACATGTCCATAGGCTACCAATCACATAATTCCACACACACAATTTTTAACCGTGATTTCCTATTTTCTTCAGAAATGACTAAAATCGAGTCCGAAACAGAAAAATATTTTCTCACCATTCAACTCCAAAAATTTTACTGAATCCATTGGTAATACTTAAATTCTTCAATTCCTTCTTTATTTGGTCAAATTCGAGGTCAAAGTCGTGGGCGGTCAAAATGACAAAAACACCCTTGATGACCCGAATAGCATAATTCACACCGAAACATATGTTTCATCACACTGATCAATTTCTCTTCTCAGCGTACCCTCAAATTCTTATTTTATTAATAATAGTAGCCTTCCGAAGATTTAGGGTACGGACAGAATAAATCCAATAATTACATCGAGGTCCCGACAAAAATTATTATCCCAAAATATTCGTCTCATTACACCGATCATCTTTTGTTTTGGCCATTGATATAAATTGTCATCCTATTACAAATATTAGCCATTCGAAGATAAAATGTAGGGTATTATATTCTCCCCTCCATACAAAAAAATTTTGCCCTCGAAATTAGATTATACTTGGAATAATTCTGGATACTTTTCAACATCTTCACTTTTGTTTCCCAATTTGCATCATGCACAGGATAATGATTCCACAACACTTACACAAGTGGAATTTTCTTATTCCATAAATCTTTTTAGCATACTCCAAGATCTTAATAGACTTTTCCTTACATTTCAAGCTTGGAGTTATCTTAATAGGCTCTTCATCCAAGATGTGTTCAGGATCAGCTGCATATTTCTAAAGTTAGGCAACATGGAACGCATGGGGAATACTTCAAAGTTCTTTTGGTAACTCTAATCGATTAGTCATCTTCCCAATCTTTTCGACAATATGGAATAGTCCAATGTACCTCCGTGCCAGCTTCTTTCTTGGCCCTTTAATTCCCAATTGGTGTTGTGAAGTCAACTTCAAGAATACTCGACCTCCTTTTTATAACTTCCGAATCTCTCTTACGCTGATCCGCATAACTTTTCTATCTATTTTGTATTGCCTCCAACTTGATTTTAATCATCTCCACAGCCTATCAAACTTTTCAAGATCGAAGGAATCTTATTCATTCGTCCTTCGTTCTAGTGTACATTACCCTTCATATAGAGCTTCAAATGGGGCCATTCCAAATGTTGATTGATAACTATTAGTGTATGCGAATTCTGTATACACTAAATTATCAATCCATTTAGTTCCAGAATCCAAAGTGCAAGCTCACAACATGCCTTCCAAAACCCTATTCACTCGTTCTGTCTGTCCACCCGTCTATGAGTGCACTGTTGTGCTGAACTTTATTGTGGTCCTATGCCTCTATGGCAACTTAGTCTAACTTCAAGGTAAGTCTAGGATTTCGATCTAACACAATACTAAAGGATACTCATATAGTCTAATTACTTCTTCCATATAGATTTCACTTAACTTCTCTAGGGAATTCCGTTAGTAAATGGGAATGAAATGAGCAGACTTAGTTAGTTGATCTACTATCACCTATATATTATCTTGCTGTCCAACTGCCAAGGTAATCCCATAATGAAATCCATAATAATTACATCCCATTTCCATGATGAAGTAGACAATGGCTGTAGTAACTCTCCAGGCCATTGCCAATCGGCTTTCACTTTCTAACAAGTTATGCCTCGAGCTACAAAATCCGAATTATCCTTTTTTTTCGCATACCAATCCACTAATAATGCCATTTAACTTCATGATACATCTTTACTGCTCCTGAATGGATGGTATACTTACTTCGATATGCTTCTGTTAAAATATCTTACCTCATCACTGACCGTTTCAGAATATAATTCTGATATTGATAATAAATAATTCCATCATTGTCCCTTCAAAACTCATTTCCTCCTTTATTTACATCCTCTTGCACTAACCTTTGCAACTCTTCATCCTTATCTTGTTCTTCCTTCAATTGTTGTAGGGAAGTAGGTTGAATGGAAATATTACTCAACCTTATTCTTCCATCTACTGCAAATGTTTCCAATTCTGGAATTCATAACATCCGAAGAGCTGATATATTCACCTTCCTACTAAGGGCATCTGGTACAGTATTTGTTTTTCCAGGATGATACTTAATTAGACACCGAAATTTTTCCAAAAATTCCATCCACCGATATCCCATATTCAAATGCTCCTGGGTAACATACTTCAAGCTTTTGTGGTCAGTAAAGACTTTATACTCAGCCCCATACAAATAATGTCTCCATGTCTTAAGGGCAGAAACAATAGCGGCTAACTTCAAATCATGTGTAGGGTAATTCTCCTCATGGGGTTTTAATTTCCTAGAGATATAAGTTATTACCTTTCTCTCCTGCATCAATACTCCTCATAATCCTTCCTTCAACATATTCATATACACTTCATAAGGTTTGTTCATCGATGATACAGGAGCAAAACTTAACATTTTCTTCAGCTCCTAGAAATTTCTCTCACATTTCTCGGTCCAAACATAAGGAACTTTCTTTTGGTTGGGTCGAGTCAAGGTGAAGCTATCTAAAAAAAAAAATCTCTCAATAAACCTCCGATAATATCCTACTAATACCAGAAAACTTCGTATTGCAGTCAGAGTCTCGGGACGTTTCCAATTCGTCACCGCTTTAACTTTTGCAGGATCTACTGTAATCCCGTCTTTGGATATCACATGTCCCATGAATGCTACTTCTTGTAACCAAAACTCACACTTGCTGAATTTTGCATACAATTTGGCCTTTCTCAACTTTCACAACACTTTCCGAAGGTATCATTTATGTTTTTGAGGATTTTTGGAGTACACCAAGATATCCTCTATGAATATAACCAAAAAATTATCTAAGTATGGCCGAAATGTTCAGTGCATCAAGTCCATGAAAATAGCAGGAACATTAGTAACACCAAAGGGCATCACTACAAACTCAAAATGCCCATATCGTGTGTTAAATGCAGTTTTTTGGATGTCTTCTTCCCGAATCCGAATTTGATAATATCCTTGCCTCAAATCTAATTTCGAAAAATATCTTGCTCCCTACAACTGATCAAACAGTTCATCAACCATGGGCAACGGATATTTATTCTTTACTGTTACTGCATTCAACCCACTATAATCTATACACATTCGTAAAGACCTGTCTTTCTTCTTAACAAACAACATAGGTGTTCCCCACGATGAAGTACTTAGTCGAATGAACCCTTACTCCATTAATTCTTGTACTTGTTTCTTAAGCTCCTGTAAT
This sequence comes from Voacanga thouarsii, assembly GCA_026120185.1. NCBI lineage: Eukaryota > Viridiplantae > Streptophyta > Magnoliopsida > Gentianales > Apocynaceae > Voacanga > Voacanga thouarsii. The sequence continues at coordinate 2,185,938 of JANUWF010001100.1, read as the reverse complement.
TTTGTAGGTGCCATTTTATAAGGAGTTCTTGAAATTAATTCTGCCAATGGCACCAAATCAGTAGAAACTTCTACTTCTCTCTCCGGTGGTAACTTTTTCAATTTTGCTGAAAAAACATCGAAATACTCATTCACCACAGGGGCATCTTCAGGTTTCTTAACCTCTCCTGGCTTACAAATTTCATAGGCCAGGTATCCAGTACACCCTTTCCTAATCATCTTCTGGGTCTTGAGTCCTGATATGAAAGCATTACTTTTCCTTCCAGCCTCGCCTACCAATTTCAGTATAGGTTTCTAGGCCAATAGTATTGTACTGCTATATATCTACAATCAACTTGAATATGATGCTGGGATAGCTAGTCCATACCTAGATAGCATCATAATTCTCTATGGGCAAACATATCAAATCTCCTCCCAATATTTCATCTCCTATCAAGATCTTACAACTCCTTTGTATTTTCTCACTATTTATTTGCTTTTCTAATAGGGTACTACCAATCATTTTATATGATGTCTCTTCCCCTTTTGTCGCTAAAGTATCGAGAAATGAATTGGCAACAAAGGAATGAATAGAACTGGGATCTACTAATATTTTAGCATCATGATTCAAAATAAGGAGTGTACTTTCCACTACTGTGGCATGATTATCCGTCTTTGCCAATGCAGCCACTCGAACATTCACTTGTTGTTTAGCAGGTCTAGGTCTAGAGATAGAAGCTTGTCCTAGATTCTTTCTTTCTAGTCCTGACCTCTGCCTCTGATTATTTCTGCCCCGGTCGACTCCATTCTCCTATCCTTCGAGGGTGAGGGTATTTAGATCTCTTATGCCCTATCTTGTCACAATTAGAGCATCTAAAAGAGGGTTGTCCTTGCCTCCCCTCCTCTGCCTCTTTTCCGTTCTTTTTCCATCGAGGTCTCCAAGTCTTTTCTGAGTCATACCCTAAAGTTAATTGCTGAATGGTACTAGCCATTTTCGGGAAGGTTTGGAACATAGGATTGTCCAAAGTTACAAGGGGGGGACCTTCCACATAAGATTCCTTCACCATTGACTTAGTGTTATTTCGAGTAGTTCGTGATGATCGTCCAAAAGTTCATTAAGGAGACATCTATACAGTTTATACGAATTTGCTAGTAAAATGATATAACATAACTCAAGAGCAAGCATAAAAGCAGATATAGTGTACATCGCAGGATCATACAATATATTCATTCTCTTCAAACACAAAGCTAGTACAAAATTTATGTGCCGAGCACACAGTCATATACACTAGCCGAACTGCACATATCCAACTACATATATCCACATCTCATCCTCCTACTCATCATTATCTGTGAAACCCTAACTAAAACCAACCCTAGAGTAAGGGGGTCGGGATGCATAACATATTTTCTTGCATGCATAAATATTTTTTTGAATGATTTCATATGCTTTGGATTTGTGATTTATAGTCTAGAAGGCTTAATTGTGCTTGTTGAGTAGGAAGGGCAAAATGGTAATTTTGCTTGAAGTGAAAATAGGGAGATAGCTTGAGGATTAAATAGGAAGAATACTTAGGAGAGAAAATAAGAACAAAGAGATATTGTGGTTTAGTGGTTAGAGCTTTAGAATTAATCCATAAGGTCTTGAGTTCAAATCCCATCATTTAAGTTTTAGTATGATTAATTTTAATTTTGTATAAGGTAGGCTATTTTCGGCCTTTGCATGCCATAGGAAGGAGTAGGAGTGATTGTCTTAAGGGAGACTTGAGGGAATGTCTTAATCCTACTCTTGTGCCCTACAAAAAATTCTTAGGGGATTCATGCCCTTTTTCCTCTCTAGCTTACCTTAATTCTTTATCAATTAAGTTGCTCAATTTATCCAAACCATTTTTATTTCCAGACAATTCCAGCAAGATTCTTTGATCTTGGAGTTTCGAAAATGGCTCTTAGAGGATAGAGTTTTGGCTGAAAATAGGGAAGGGTTATGGAAGGTTCCCAAGAGAATTAATCTCCATGGTTGAACCTTCAAAACTCCACTTCATAGTGTTCATCTTCTCCATGGTAGGAATCTAAACTTTTTTCAGCTTCTTGGTCAGCCTAGTTTTCGAAAACTTCAACCATTTTTCTTACTCAAATACTGCCTGAAAAATGGCCAACTTGTTCAGCTGGAAGACTGAAAAAACTTTGCCAAAATTCGGCACAAAACTGTACAAACCAGAAAAAAATTCTGGGCAACTTCGAATGCCTAGCAATCCAAAAACAAGCTGTTTCTTCCACCTTTCAAACCAACAATTCATCTCTGCCTTTCCTTCACAAAGATGGCTGGAAACCAGCCTTACAGTACCTTCCAATATCCCTTCAAACCTTCTGCAAGTCGGCGGGAATATGGCAGAAAAATCTGTACAAAAATTCCAGCAAACCTCTTGAATGAACAACCAGAAATTCCAGCCTTGCTCCCTCTTCAACCTTGTCCGAAAAATCACTCCAACTTTCTGTGAAAACAACCTTAGTTAGCCATGAACTGAACTCCACCACCCTCCTCCATTGATCTACACGAAAGAGCTCCATGGCCACTCCTTAAATTACTCCTTCAATCACTACAATCAAGCCTTCAATTGGAATTCAAAATTCTAGCAAATTACTCCATAAAAACTTCTATAGATTAAGCCTCAACCAACCAGAATTTTCCTCCACCATTGCACTCCACCATTCGGCCACCCTATAGCTCCTTCAACCTTATTCATCTCAGCAAAACCTCAGCTAATTCCAACCGGCCATAGCAGCTCCAAGGACCTCCATCAACCAAGCTATTCTTACCATATTTTCTGCCTTAATTCACTCCATAAATTACTTCTTTTGAATTTCAAACAACCAGCTTTCTTTTTTTTTCCTAATCTGAAAATTCAATCACAAGAATTCCCCAATCCATTCGGCCAACTCTATCTAGCAAAATTTCGTCCAGCTTCTCTCCATTCTCTCCATTCCTCTAAAGAACACTAAGAACACCAAAAACACACACCACCATTCTCCAAGCCTAAGACCACTCTAAACACCTCCAATCTCTCCCAAAAACTCTAGATCACGTTCACTCACCCTCTAGAATCCATTTCTGTATTTCATAACATCAAACACTGAAAACAAAATTCTGCTACCAGATAAAAAAAACCAAAAATTTTCTTGAAGGTTCAAGAACTCTCTCAAGGTAACCATGAACGATTATATTCATCTTCTTTTCTCTCCAATCTTTAAAATAATACACACACACACACACACACACACACACACTCTCTCTCTCTCTCTCTCTCTCTCTCTCTCTCTCTCTCTCTCTCTCTCTCTCTCTCTCGGCCGAAATGGTTGTTTCAACTGTGGCCATTTTCTCTTTTTCCTTCTTGGACGGATCAAGCCTTCCAAGCATGTGGATTCTTTTAAAACTTCATCAAGGTAGTCATCAATAGAGTATGTCTCTTTAACCCTCTCCTTAATTCAAAGATCATGTCTCTTGGATGTTGTTAGAAAATGATGGATTATGATTGGAGATTGAGTGTGTGTTTGTATGAAGGAGTTGGGATTGAAGTATGAGGATGTTTTGACATTATGGAGTTTTATGATATTTTGTGGTTTGTTGCATGCTTCATGTCATGAGTTAGTATGAATGATTAAGCATGATAGATATTATGTCACCTTTGGTGAATAGGGTTTTATGTTCTTGTGTTCTTGTTGAAGCCATGAATATAATTATGTTTAGAGAAGTTTAGATCTTGCGATGGTAGTTATAGATTTAAGTCTTCATTCATGAATTTAATGGTTTGTTGATTGGTGTTAGAGTTTATATCCATGATTATTGTTAGCAATAGGAGAATTATGATCATGACCATGTTGATCCTAAACTATTTAAGTTAGCCAATTTTATTACATTAATAAAAATTAATGCTATATTTTCTTCTAATGATTTCAAAAACCCTAAGAGGCTTTGGAATTAGATTGTTATATGAAATAATGATATTTTAGCCACATAAATGATATCTTTTATTAAAAATAAAATATATAAATATTATATCTAATAATAATATTAGATAAATCCTTTTATATAAATAATCATAATAGGTAAAATATTAATCTTATAAGTCATATATTCATAAATATTATTAACATTTATTTATCAAAATATATTAAAATTTATTTTTTATTTATCAATTATTTTCTAACTATTAATTATTAATTAAGAGAATAGTAATAATTTATTATTTTAATAATATCATCTAGGACTTAGGACCCTTCATCAAATAAACCCTAGTTTATTTATTAATAGCAAAGATTATATTTGAACCTATAACTTATTAGTAATTATTTCACAATCCCTAGTTATTTTATTATCAAGCTAGATTTATTTTATAAAATCCTTTTTATCGTCTAGCCTTAAAGTTTGGGACATTAGGGTCATGATTGTAGTAAGTTGAACTAGGATTATTTATGGAAGAAAATTTGGTTTGAGTCTAATTATGGCTTGTGTTTACCCCAGGCAGGGTTAGGTCAGCTTTTGAAGATCTTTGAATTAACTCAAGCAAAGGATCAGGTAAGCTCCTGCATAAAACTTGTTCAATGTAAAATGGTTACTATAGTAAGCCAAATGCGAAGTGTATGGACACTCATTTTTATCAAGGCAATTAAGGACTATTTCTTTTCTTATTTCAGTCAAGTAAATTATTTGAAAATCAATAAGCAGTTTTACGCAAACACCAAACTCTTTCTAAAATCAACTTCGTCATGGACTTTAGAAACCCTTAATTGCCATTTCCAAATAAAGTAATGTTTTATCAGTTTATCTCAAGTGGGACAATTAAACATTGAGTACTCAATATGGGTAGGCTAGTAGTACTAGTTTTGAAGAGCAAAAGCGAGTTTCTGGCAGGAGGCCACCTCCAGAAGATGAACTCAACTTAGAGAAGCGACAGTACTACATAGTCATGCCGGTTAGCAAATTTCAGTCATGTAGACTGTGTGTTGCCGGAGTGGACAACTGGTTTGTTTGGGTGTAGAGAAGGAGGGGTATCTTACCTGCTAGGCCGTACACCTATCTTTTGTCAGTCTGCACAAAGTGTGGCATTCTGACCTTTATATGGATATAGGGCCCAACGTGTGGTAACCCATGGCCGCCCATTTGAGTGGTTATATTTATTGTCCTCTTGTATGGTTTGAAAAGAGGAAAACTCCACTCTTACTTTTAATCCTTATTTCTTGCTTGCCAGTACTCTCTTTTTGCAATTTTTACAACCTGCATTCATGAACTATTTTACTTGAACCACTCAAAGCACACACACGGACTTGCTGAGATTTTTATCTCATCACCTTTTATGCCATGATTTCAGGTCAATCCTGTTGTGGAGATGAGTAGCTAGAAAGTTGCTTTCTTGAAGACTTTATGTTATTTATTTCATATGTTGCTTTGAGAGATGATAGTGAACAAGTTATTTTGGATTTGTTCTTGAATTTTTGGGTTGTAATAAGTTTTAAATTTTTAAGTATTATTTTATTTTTATTGTAAAGACCTCTTGTCTTTTAGACGGGCGACATCCCCGGCCCTGTTGGGCCTAGGTTGTGGGGTGTTACATTATTACTGTCTGAGACGGGAGTTCCTAAATCAGTAGAAACTGTATAAGACTCCGTTGCATCAACCTCCTTATTTCCACCTACACCTGGATACAACCAAGCTAATAGTTCTGGGTTTATCTCTAAATCCTCCTCAAGCTCCTCAACCACAGGTACCTCTACCTTGGGTACCTCCTGATCCTCTCCCACATCCATAGTCTCCAAATCCGGTATCTCCTCCTCAAGTACCCCGGTACATCTCCACCAAACACCTCCTTATCATCCTCAAACAACACTGCACCATCGGGAATACTATCCTCCTTATCATCATCCTAATGGCATGGTTTAATATCGCCATCAACCTTATCAAAATCGCCACCTACCTTCTTTATCTGACTATGTGATGGTGATGTCCTCTAGGGAGTAGGTGTCCACTCCAGACTAAGGTTTCACACAAACAGAGTAACGACAGATACTGCCGGGTTAAACGAGCTCCCAATGAGACGAGTTGCATGACGGCAGCCAGGGTCAGGTCCTGCCGCAAGAAAATATCCTGGCACACCTGCTCGGTAAACCGTCCTAATCTTCCTATTATTGCTACACTCATCCATTGCGCGCTTGCCCTTATCACTCCTATCTATCATACTTCCACAATGAAAGGATTCTATCAATCCCTATGACGATACAATAGTTCTATAAATAAGGCTCTGATACCAATTGTAACACCCCTATTGAAGATAACAATGGAAGCATATCAACACTGGATGTCGCCCTGTCCAGTTACCCAAATAAGGGGACTTTATAACGAAGAACCAACAGAGTATACAAAGTCCAGATCCATACAAACATCCCACACTGATGGTCACACACACACACACACACATATATTTAACAGAGAATCTTATACATGAAAATTTTCCATTCAACATCAGTAATAAGGTACATTATCAAAAGGGGAACGTCCGGACCTAAACTGTTGTCACTATGGTATTGTCCTTCTATCTGTAAGTTTGCTCAACTCCAGATCCTACTAAAGGATAAGATAAAAGATATCTGTGGGCGAAAAATCACCCAGTGAGTCCCGTGTGTGCTAGTGCTTTAATAAAGAAATAGAGTACATAAAACTTTCGTGGGGAAAGTATTTTGTTTGTTCACTGGAAATAATTTCAAAATTCTCTCAAAAAGATTTTATTCAGAACTTAATCATTTTTAAAAAACTGTATTTTATTTTTAAATCATTACCCTAATTTCCAAATCACAGGCACTTATCCAATAGAAGGTCGGCCCGTATGTAAGTCCCGCAATACTTGCCTTCGGCACCACATATCATTGTTTTGAGACCGCACCCTACAGTACTCAATCCGTACGTCACCAAAAAAGTACACCAACTTACACGTATCATTGTACTTAGACTATAGCCAACAGTACTCAATTCGTGCATCGTTGAAAAATAAGTACACTACAGTGTACTATAATCAATAAGTGCATGCAGCACACTAAATATTTTACTTGCTACCATAAGCCAGAGGTCTCAATCCTGACGTCAATTACCATCGAGGTAGCAAGGGGTTGAACAATACCAGGTGTCTAGTCCAGCCTGTGAACAACCCAAATCACAAAGTGCACACAAGGCACGGCAATTGCAAGGCACTAGGTGACTAGCCAGGACAACTCATCTCAATGTCCTGTCACTCTGTTTGGAGTAAGAGAATCCCTATAACTGATCGGGTTACTTGGGGTCATCTATCTCTAACATAAGCTAGTACAAAGATCAAAGTCCTTACTGAGTACTCAAGATTATCAATACCAACCCCCTTTGACTGATCAGGCCAAAGGGTTATCTGATCCCGCACGATTTTCAAAACAAACATTTTTGGGGCAAAATAACATTTTTCAGAATTTGATCCCACTGACTCGCAAGTCAGATCATAATTCCTATAGGCTCCGCGAGGCCAATCAATTCATTCCATAGGCACATCAGACCAATAAATAATTTTTGGGATCAAAATGTCATTTTCCAAAAGTCAATCTCATCACGAGAGATCATTTCCAAAACCATGTCAAAACAGGGTAAAGAGTTCTTTTCACACATCAAAACAAGTTTCCAAGAGTATTCGGGTCATTTTGCCAGTACTCGATCACAAAAGTCATTTCCAAGGGCATTTTGGTCATTTTACTCATGTCCGATTTCAAAAGACTTTTTGAGGGTATTCGATTCATTTTAACCTTACCCGATTTGAAAAGTGTTCACAAGAGTTCCAATAAGGATATTTCGGTCATTTACCGAATACCCGATTCCAATGGTTTTTTAAAACATTCCAATAAGAACATTTAAATCATTTTCCAAATACCTAATTCCAAAAGAAACTCATTTCAAGAAATCCATAATTCTAATTCCAAAAGAGGATTAGATTCAAAGTTTCTAAACACATTTTTATAAAATGTTCTAATAAGGGCATTCCAATCAATTTATGAATACCGATTTCAAAATTTATCATTTTTTGAAAATTTCAAGTATTTAATCTGAAAATGACTAAATTCACAAAATTCATGCTTTAATCATTCATTAAGGTTTCCAAGACAATTATGAAGTTCATTCAAGCCCAAAATGGCGCAAAACAATTCTTGCTCAGATAAACCTTAAATATATTCAGGGATTTTCAAAACGGTATAAAACATAGCATTTCATAGAAAAATGAAGCACACTAGCTTTCAAAAAGTTTTAAAAATCAAAGGGACTCACCTCGTGTCCTAATTAACTTTTTCCGTTCACTATCGTTCGACTCCCATTCCAACCACTTCCAACAAACCGTTGGCCGTTTATTGACAAACCTACACCAAACATCATTTTTAGGTGAAATCGTGTTTGGTCGAAAAAGAGCCGATGCTTGGCCGACATCTAGCCGACGGATAGCTAATGGGACCGATAGTTAGCCAACGATTAAGGAAAACGTTCAACTTTTGTTCACGTCATTTTTTGTTATTTATTCAATTATTTCATTTTCCTTTTCCCACATACTTTGTCCCTTCGTATACAAGAGATTCACTTCATATTTCTTATTTATTTCAACCAAAACCATGCAATTACTCATCCTTAAGTTCATCCATTTTCGGGCTAATTTTCTGGATTTTCACTGCTTGACACATGATTTTGTTTTACACATAACTTTCAATCCACAACTATAATTTAGCTCCATGATATACCAAAATGACCAGAAGACTCTTAACTTTATAAGTCCTTTTTAGAGTTCTGGTTTCCGTGACATGCTACTATTCAAAAATAGCCGCAGAAGTTTTTCTTCAATTCCACTATTCATGCTTTCCTTTGTTTTCCTCTAACCTTTAACACCTTAGACCCAATAATTCATTCAATTTTCCTTCAAATAATCTTGAATTCTATGATTTCCAAATTCCAATAGCTCACGAGAGTCATGCTTATTCAACATAAATTCACTTATTCTAATCAAAAGCTAGTATAATTCATTTTTCCAACCAAGTAACTTCCATTTTCATTCTACCTTGGTCATCATCTCATCAACCAAAAGCAATCCTTCAAACTACCATGCATATTTAGTTCCTCCTCACACAAAACACTATCCATAAACCTCTTAGGCAGCTACCACACATAAACATACACAAGGTTCATACACAAAATTCACAAATCCTAGCTTTTGATCTAAAATCAAGACATGAAAATTATGTTTTCATGTTAAAACTCATGCCAAAATAATCACCGTAATGAGATATATGACTTTAATTCTTAAAGCATATACTTTTACCTTGTATGTGGGATCTCTTGGCTTGATTTTGCTTCAAGAACACTCCAAGAATACACACACTTATTCTCTCTCTCTCCTTTTCTTTTTTCCCTATTTTCTCTAGCTTTTCTTTCCTTTTCCTTCTCTCTTCTTTCTCTATTCCTTATGGATGAATTTCTTACTGAAATTTAGCTCCTCAACTGCCATTCTTGGTCAAATATTGGCCATCCATTTCTCATTTTCATTAATTGTATTGTGATTAAAACATAGGTGTGTTCTATTGAAAAATTTACACACCATTTCACTTATTTTTGTCTTCCTCAAAATTTTCTCTTCTTTTCTCTTGCATGGCTGCCATTTTTCTGGCTGTTTTTCAGCCACTCAATCACTTCTTCATAGTTAAAATATTGGCCAATTACATTGCACACAACCTTAAGTAATTGGCCCCACAAATGATGTGTTCCAATCACAAAAATACACATCATTCTTTATTTATTTTGTAATTCTTTAATTCCATATATCTTGCATGAATCCTTCATGAAACCTCTCTTAAATTGACACATGTCCATGGGCTACCAATCACAAAATGCCAGGCGCACTATTTTTAACCACGATTTCCTATTTTTTTCAAAAATGACTAAAATCGGGTCTGAAACAGAAAAATATTTTCTCACCATTCAACCCCAAAAATTCTATTGAATCCATTGATAATACTTAAATTCTTCAATTCCTTCTTTAATTGGTCAAATTCGAGGTCAAAGTCGTGGGCGGTCAAAATGATGAAAACACCCCCGATGACCCGAATAGCATGATTCACACAGAAACATGTGTTTCATCATACTAATCAATTTCTCTTTTCAGCATACCCTCAAATTCTTATTTTATTAATAATAGTAGCCTTCCGAAGATTTAGGGTACGGACAGAATAAATTCAATAATTACATCCAGGTCCCGACAAAAATTATTATCCCAAAATATTCATCTCATCACACCGATCATCTTTTGTTTTGGCCATTAATGCAAATTTTCATCTTATTATAAATAGTAGCCATTCGAAGATAAAATGCAGGGTATTACAGAGAAGGATACAAAATTAGGAGCTTTCTATTCATGCTGTTTTGGTTAACCGAGCATTACTAAAAAAGATAATGCTTTCGGTTTTTCTTTGTTAAGTAGCAGCCAATTCTTTTTTTTTTTTTTTCCTTTGAAAAGAAAAATAATAGGTCTCTCAATATTCTTCCAAAAAAATTATTCTTTCACCCATTATTCTACTTTCACTAGTAGATAGCTTATTGGAAGTTCGAGAATACTTTCAAAGATTGAAAGTTAATAATTTTGGTGTGCGTGTTTGATGCATATGAGTCGACGCTTGGCCGGTATTCTTGCGTAAACCAAAGTATTTCGTGAAACCCAAATCCTCTGGTTATTCAATCTAAGTGACTTAAAAGTAAGTATTCCTAAACTTTGGCTTGGGAACAAATTTAAATTGTTATTTTCTACTGCATTTTTATTTTCCCTCTATCCTTCGAATGGTATCAAACCTATGGTTATAATCTAGGATCATGCTTAGAGTTAATAACTGGAAAGGTGGTTCTTTTACTAATGAAAAAAAATTCAATCTTTGTGAATTTTTGGATATGGATCTCTCATGGTTTTGGATATGGGTAGATGTTTTGTACGTCTCGTGTATGGAGACATAGGCACTTGTATTTATTGTTATTCATTTTCTGTAGAATTTCTGCACACCTCATTTTGAAAAGCATAAGTAATTGATATTGTCTTTAAATTCATCTGTGGGAATTTTTGTAACAATATTGTTGTCTGAGCAACATCAAAACTCCAAGGAAGGGAAAAAGATAAGAAAATGGTTGATGTTTTAGAGCAAGCATGGTGCGGTTTTTCTTGGGCGATTCGATCACGTTTCGTGTGGTTAAAGTTTCCAAGTTTTTCCATATAATTTTTCCTTGTAATTTTCCTTTTCTTTTGGGGCACATATCACATGAGGTTATTTTTCTTGCAATGGTTTATTTATTATGATAAATAATTTTGCATGAAAATGGTTAGTAGAAAAGGAACCACCTTAGGATTAAACAAGATCATTTTAATTTTATTATTATGATGTTTAATCCATTATTTGGTCACATAAGAATTAAAGGTTAGAAATAGCATATAAAAAGTTTATTTTTTGGAGTATGACTATTTTATTTAATTTCATGATCAAATGCACAAAGGTTTTTGAGAAATTATTTTTTTCTCTAGATCAAACAATTAAAGGAAAAAGTTTTGAAATAGAACTAAAGATTTTAAAATAAAATTCATAGTTTATTCTTCCAAATAGTATTATCTTTGACATGGAGAATATTTTGAATTTAAGTATTTTAAATTTAGTCCCTAGAAAATAGTATTAACTTAAGTGCTAAAAATAAAAATTCATAGTTTATTTTCTTAAGGGGTTTTATCATTAATATAGAGAATAATAGTTAAATTTTTTAGATTTCACTAAAGTTAATTAATTTTAAGAAAACGTTTTTTTTTTCTAAAAACCTATTTTTATCAAAAGATTAAATGGGAGAGGGGTTCCAATAGCCCCCATGGCTTCCATTACGAATTCCTATTAGAGTTGTGGTCATTCTCGTGTCATTCTAAGCATGACCCCCTATAGGATGAATTTCCACAAGAATTTTGAACTAACGAAGGAATTATAATTAATGCCTAGAATATATGTTAGTATCGGTTAGCTTATCGTAGGTGGTAAGAGTAGTGGCCTTCCTATCGATAGAACTATCTCTGGATCATTACCTATTATGGAAGTTTATTTTGTGATGGTTATACACTTAACTTAGAAAATTGTTAACCTTCCTATGAAGCTTTGTCATATTTCTAAGAGCCAAAATTTTTCATATGTTTTGATAATGGTTTTAATAGGTTAACCATATTATGGAAATAATATGATGTTTTAAATGTGCATTTTTTAAAATATTTTTCAAAACAAACATTTTTCTTAATAAAGTTTTTTTCCCAACAGAAATATTTGGTTTCAGTCATTTGTCTATTATTCGCAAGGAGAATTAGTTAACTGGACCTAATTATGTGGATTGGAAAAGGAATTTGAACATAGTACGTACTGTGAAGGAGTACAAGTATGTTCTTATTAGTGTTGTACCCTAGAAGCAATCACTTGTACCATGTATATTGCATAATAATTAATCAAAGAGGCATTATTTATCTTTCAGTTTGATTGTTATATCTTAATACGTGTATAAACTGTTTGATAAAGTCCCTAGTACAACACAGAATTAAGAAAATCGTGATAGAGATCATGATGTGAGATTCCTACTACACTATGTAGTGTTTGTGCTTGAATAATCTCTAGTCATAGTATTAATGAGATGGAACATTATTAATACGCCAAAACTAGCACATGTTATATCTCTTGATTGGATCAAGCGGTAGTTCTCATTTCGTTATAGCAAACGTGCAAATATCCTTAGACTTGAGATTTCTAAGGTACTTTGTTTGCTGAGTATTGTACTTTGATTCCAATCTCTGGAGCCAGATGAGGGTCGCCTATGGGATGGATATTGGGTATAATGTAAAGTCAACAAAAGTAGTTGAGGGGATCAATAAAGGATTCACCACTCCTAATAGTAGGAGCGAATATCTCACGGCCATTTGAAAGAATAACTATTCGAGAAGTCCTTGGCCAAGGCGACTGTGTATTGGAAACGGTTCCAATTGATACACATCTAGAGTAGTGGATTTCTGGTACAAGTATTATTATATTTGGGCCAGAATTAATATATATTCTGGAGGGAGTTGGCACTAATTCCGTACTCCAATTTGAATGAAATATTGTATGGTAAAAGGAGTTTATTGCACTGTAGTTTGTTATTGAAGGGTTCATGTTAAACCACTTGACTTCCTGAACTCTTGGGTGGTCATGATATGTTGCTAAATATAGCTCATGATCTGCTGAGTATAGGTTTGTTAATATATGAATTAATGAACCATCATATTTAGAATTAATAGGTTAATTTTAAACTATTAAGGATTATTAATCTCAAAAATATTTGGATTAATTCACATTTCGCTACCAATAGACTGGAGAACCTAATAGGTCACACACAATAGAGGACAAAGAACTCGAGATGTTATTGGATAACATTATGGGGTTAAATATGAGAAGAAGAAGTTTCTGTAGTCAAATTATAAATAGTTATAATTTTATGGGCCAAATTATAATTTGAAGAACTCATGGGTTCTAATTATAATAAAGGAATTTAATTCATTTAGTTTTTCGGGAAAAAGCAATATGCATATATTTGATATGTTGAATGGTTTTTAGCGTATGACGATTCACAGAAATAAAATAGAAAATTTCTTCTTCTTCTCAAAGAACCCTAGTCGTCTTAACGTCCTGCTAGCATCGGACTTCAGTGGCTTTTAGAGTTTCTTTTCCTTATGTGGATTTCTATTGGAGGTGATTCTACTCTTGAATTGCAGTAGGCTTTAACGGATGAACACTGAGAGAAGTCGTTCTCTTTGGTTGGCGATTGAACGAAACAGTTTGCTGGATCTCGCCTTCAATGGAGAAGAATATTTTGAAACACTAGTGACTTCACTGAAGGCAAAAGTGAGTTGGACGATCAAAACAAGCGAATTGGTTCCTGATTTGGTGCACGAAAATTTTATTTTTCTGCAATGGAAGGTAATCTCCGTTTCCTTCCTCTATTCCCTTTTTAATTAAAAACACGTGATCCTTGAGCCTGAATTTCATGGTTATTTCCACTGCGTTCTTATTTGATAAGCATGATGAAATCCCAACAGTAGTATCAAAGCCTTCGTGTTTGTGTTTTAATGGGTCTTTAATCGCTTTGAAATCATTTATGAGCATATAATTGTATGATCATGGTGATTGTATGTCTACTACTTTGTATGGTGTGTCTAGGTTTTCTGGTTTGAAGAGTCTTTAGGTCATTGAAAACAATTAAGAAATTGTTTCCATGTAGGTCGTTGTTTTTGCGTTAGATTCTTGCTGCAATTAAGATTTTGATTCAACAATTTGGATTGTTGTTTAAATTGTAAGGTAGATTACAATTGGTTATTAATATTGATTAACAATGCTTGATATCAAAATTGTTTTGAACGGTTTGAAAATCTCATTGTTGTTCATGAAAAATTTGCAAAAAAATTCAGAGAAGAAGATGAACAGTGGTATTTTTCCGCCACCAGAGCATACCTGGCGCTAGGTATGTTCGACTCACCTAGCGCCAAGTGCACTCTGTTCTAGCACTGTTTTATAAAAAAAATAAATAAGTTTTTGTTTATCTTTTCTAATTTTGAAAATAGGTTCTAATAATGATTAGAAATTATTTAAAACCCATGATTTCTGATAAAAATATTTTCAAAATTACATGTAGGACCCATAATTTTCTAAAAATTTGATTTCGACCCAAATTTTTTCAAAATTTGATTTTGGACCCAGATTTCTCCAAAATATTGATTTTGGATGACTGTGCATTGGATGTTTTATGCTATATTTTAAGCATGTTTTATTGGCATGGTAGATGGTTATGGACTAAAACCAAACTTATATGTTTCTGCATCTTTATTGCTTTGTTTTAATTAAATCGGGCATGCGTATCCTGCCTTATTCAAATTCTTGTATAATTCTCTTCTCATTTAACTCCCTTCGAATATAACTCAAGGTTTCTTCCTTTAGAAAATTATGTAATTAGTTTATATAGGTTAGATTGAGGTAGAATTTTATTTACAAGATTTTGAAGACGGCAATCAAAACAAAGCGAGATGGTAAGACATTCTACTTAAATCATGAATGAACACATAGGGTTGACCATATTAATTTTCTTGATGGCTCTAAAAAATTAATTTAGAGAGTCCATAACTATGCCATGTAACTGTTTATTACCATGTTTATCAATTTATGCTGCTTATTGATAAATTATATACATGCCAAACGATGACACAACTAAAAAGAATAAATCCCTCAAATAATATTAAGTCTAATGCCTTCCATTAATATAGTAAGAACGAGAGCTCTTTTTCGAGACCAGGTTGTTGGGCATACCCAAGCCTACTTGACATTGAGTATGTTCAAGTTATGGAATTTAATTCCTAATTAATAGGTTGAGTTTAACTAATTTCTTTATTCCGGTTGGACTAACCCAAGCATAAATAATATTAGAGGTAAGGTTGTGATTGTATTAAATACTTTAATGATTAAAAGATGTTAATCACCCAATGATACAGTAGTTACATTTGATGTAATTGGTATTGGATACCTACCACTGAACTTAAGAGTAGCTTGTTGGGCTAACCCAAGATCATTCTCAAGGAATTTGGATACCGGTCCACTAGGAAAGCTTCTAACGAGCTTTCCCAAGTTAATAGTAAGGGCTATTGATTTGAATAAAATAGTGGAATAAAAATATGTTTAATTAAATACCTAATTACTTGCATATCATAAGCATATACATGTTCTAATTACTCTATCTTTATATCTAGGTCACTTGCATTAAGTTGACAAACCTAAACCTATGTAACATCTTGGAAACAAATAAGTTCATCGAATCAAACTATTTAGATTGGTATAGAAACTTGAGAATTGTTCTCAAGTTGAAAAAATTGCTCTACGTGGGAGATGCTCCTATTCCACCACCTCCAACCCAAGATGCTCCTGCTAATGAGCATACTGTCCACAAGAAGTACAAGAAGGACAGTGACACTGCATCATGTATTATGCTGGCTTCAATGACTCTTGAGTAATAAAAACAGCATGAGCATATGGATGCTCAAACCATTATCTTCCATCTTAAAGAGTTATTTGATAAACAAGCTAGAACTGAGAGATATGAGATCTCTAAGCAACTGTTCCGTCCTAAGATGGTTGATGGTGCTTCAGTGGCCAATTATGGGCTGTAGATATTGGGCTATATTGAAAAGTTTGGGTCTCTTGGTTTCGTAATGGATCAAGAGTTAAGTGTTGACTTAATTCTACAATCATTTCCAAGTATTTTTTTTCACAATTTTTTATTAACTACCACATAAACAATATTGAGACCACCATACCTGAGCTTATCAATCTGCTTAAGACTGTTGAATCATCCATGAAGAAGGATGATAAGGCGATCTTGCTAGTAGGTTCTTCACCTTCTAAGAAAAAAGTTCCCAAGAAGAAGAAGAAAAATCCTACTAAGCCCAATGGAGGCGTGAAGAAGAAGGAAATAGCCACTAAAGGCCTATGTTATCATTATGGCAAGATGGGCCATTAGAGGCGTAACTGCAAAGCCTACTTGGAGACTATGAAGGAAACGAAGGAGAAGGAGAAGCTTGCAAGCACTACTACTTCTACTCCTGGTATGTTTATGATTGAGATTAGTACTACTTTTAGTAATGAGATATGGGTATTGGATACAGGTTGTGGATCTCATTTATACAATAATTTGCAAGGACTAAAGGGCAGTAGAAAGCTAGAAACACTACAAGAAAAATAGGCTTTCGTGACACAAAATTTCATCACTAAATGGAGGCATTGGCCTGGTAACGCTTTTCCATGGCGTCGTCCAAATTTGCGTCACAATAGGTGGTGTGACACTGGAACACGTCAATGAAAGCGTCACTAAAGAACGTCTATTATGACGCATTCAAGCATCATAATAGGTCTCATATGGTGACACTTTTTTACGTCACAAAAAATGTCATTAACTCAATGTTAATTTGACACTATAGGTGGTCTCATTAGGTATTAAATTATGACATTACTCGGTGTCAGGCAAATACCACTACTATGACATAGCAATATGTCAAGAAATCATGGCTAATATAATAGTTTTTTCCGTCACAAAAGGTGTTGTACTATGACACTTTTTAGTGTCACAATAGATACTTTAATGTGTCGCCACGGCGTCATGAAAGTACATCTAATATGACATTCAAAGCGTCAGTATATGACCTTTTGCACGACACTAAATAGTGTCATGTAATGTGTCAGCTCTAATATGATGGAAAACAGTATCACTATAGGTTATGTAATGCCAATAAGCATCAATGCTCGTTAGGCCTCTGTTTTTTTTTTTTACCTGCCTTAAATATATACTTGTTTCCCCCATAAATAAAATATAATTTTTAAATGAATTATATGGAAGATCAAAACAATCAAAAGCCACACCGAAGAGAAAGTAAATCCAAATGTAAATTTTATAATATCCAAATTTAACATTCATAGTCATCGAACAAAAATAGCATAAAAATGAGTACCAGTATATTTGAATGCATTAGTTCTTGAAACCAAGCTAATCTAAAACTAAAAATTCGTTCTTCCAAACCAAGCATCATTTATGCTGTCCCAATCCCAAACTACTTTGATACTGAGATGCATATTCAATCTTCTTCGTGAATCCTCGCCTACATTTATTATATGGAATGAATTTAGTAACAATAACATTATAAGGCATGATGAAAAACAACTAATATTAAACTAATTAATAAGGTAAGTGTTTAGATAGTTACCAAATGGCATGGCCAAGCAATAGATAATCCAATGAAGTCTCCAATTGGTTGAATGAGATCTAATGGCCTTATCAATTGCTTATCACGATGAAAAGGAGCTAAAACCACAATTTCACACCATCCCTCGCCTAGCCTTAGTCCCCCAACTTGTTGGGATAGATCCAAATCCTAAATGCAGCCTATAGCAACTACTTTAGTTGAATCCAACATGCTTAAAATTGAAACATATCCACCAACCTACAATGAGTATATTATTCAGTCTATATTTAATGGAATTAGTGAAACAAGCTAAACAACTTATGGTCATGAAAAAGGAATTGACTATGCAAAGTAAGCATCAATATTTATCAGTAAAGTTAACTTTTACTATGATCTGTCTCAACAAAATAGCTGCAATTTATGCATCCTTTCAACTTTATAAGAAACATCTATTCATACCAACAGCATAAGCAGCAGACATCTCAAGAAGAATAAGGAAGTCGGAGGAAAGGGGAAAAATAAGAACAAGAATAAGAAAGCTAAGAAAAAATTGGGTGTTAAACATAAAAGCCTAATGCATAAATCTACAAGTTAGCCCCAAGTTCTATGTTCATCTGTTTTGTACGTGGAATGTTTAGAAGACTCAAATAAGTGTATTCTGCATATGGAGAGGTTTACTAATCGCAACCATATCTGATGAACCAATAAAGGCCACAAGATTAACTTAAGGTACCCAATGTATCTTACATTTGCAGTTTTCTGCCTTCCAAGCATAACAAACTTAATGATAGTCAAAGGCAATAAGTAATTAAGGTCAGTAATGGAATGGTCATTAGCAGCATTTCTCCTCCATTCAACACAAGCTAAAAACAATTACTGAAAATTAGAGATGTATAATCAATTTTACTGATAAATATTGATGCTTACTTTGCATAGTCAATTCCTTTTTCATGACCATAAGTTGTTTAGCTTGTTTCACTAATTCCATTAAATATAGACTGAATTTCATTGAAAATTCACTGAAAATGTACCGAAACCAACATCAGCCAACACAAAAAATGCACTGAAAATGCTACTGAAAATGCACTAAATCCAACATCAGCTAACACCAAAACAAACGTCAGCCAACACTAACTAAGACCAACACCAGCCAAAACCAGATCTAAAAAAAAAAAGAAAAAGGGATGATGAACTATTTATACGCATGCTTCGCTATATTAACGAACAAGTAAGGTAGGAATTATGCTAAAATATGGTCTATACCCTTAATATAGTGGTGCTATTGTTGAAACACATTGATGGGATTCTTGAATCAGGTAGGGACGAACTATTTCTCCAAGGCATTAACAATGCATATATCTCTGCAAGTTCTTTTGCTTGTTCACTTAACTGGTGTTTCATACATATAATTTCATCTCTCTGCTCTTCAATTATACGAAAGGTTGTGCTGTGACTTGGTATTTCACCCCATACATTCGAAGGGTGAACACCACTCCCAAACATGTGGATTTTGCCATATTTATCTGGGCCAACAACTTGAGAGAATATATCATTTAGCCCAAGTTTATCTTCTGAGCCAGGAGTGAACTGTGTAGTTCTTTCATCCATTCTGTTGAAAGAAGAACATTAAACAAAATATATGATTAAAATTGCAACACTTGCTTCAAAACAAAATTCTGCATTTTTCAACTTTAGCACAAATCTTTATTTTTAGCATATCTTTTGATATACCTCTCCAAACGACTCCAAATTTGTGCCAAAGTGCTCCTAAGATCCTTAGCTATATCTAAATGAATTCCATTTGATTAATACAAAATCAACATAGAATTTTTGGGGTAAATCAATCCAGCTTTTACCGTGATTTAACCATTTTCTTCACAAAATAACATTATCCATTTACGTTCAACTAATCATAGTACTTATACAATACTTAATCTTTCATTTTTCATCATAACATCCCTTTAATTCTCTAATTTTTAGACTTAAAAAACTCAGTATATTCACATTTAACAACATAAAATCAACAGCCATCAACTACAATAACAATATCTCATTTTTCCTTCAACAATTTATCCCCATTCATTTTCCATCTTCATTCTTTGCAGCCATGAACAACTATCCAAACCACTATTAAAACACCTTCATACACCATATAAATCACATCACATAGCTCCTTGAATCAGCTAGCACACATAATAGCCCCAAAACATAGCCATTTTCTAAGCATATATCATGATTTGCATGAATTTCTCAAAAAAATTAATGTTAGCTCTCCTATAACATAACTCTAGCCAACTGACAAAAGAAAGTCCATAAGAATACACACAAATGACTCCAATAAGTACTTTCTGAATAAGTTCTAGAAATTCCCAAACATGCATTTGACTATTCCCAAACAACTGACTAATGCATTACCTGATCTATTCACGTAGTAAAATATTCTGTATATGACAGTTTCAGCTGGGAAATAAAATCAAATCGAATGTTTAAATGCAAGAGGAAAGAAGCCATATTAGGTTACTAAAGGATGAAAGCAACAGTCAATTAGAACGGTTGGAAAAACAGCTACCAAATGCCAACTTTTGTCCATGCTTGTCAAGCCGTCAGACAAGTTTAACAGCAACCTTAAAGTTACTAAAGTATGTCTACTATCTCAATGTATAACTTTTCTCAAACCCACGCACAACATCTCATGAAAAAAAGAGAGTTGAGATATTTCAATCTACAGATTTCATACAAAAGTTTTAATCTTTCTAGCATCTAAAATGCTTCAACATTCTCTTTGTCGTATAATTCAAGTGATAAGTAAACATACCAACTCTCTCTTTAATACCATATAGGTAGCTTTTAGCTTTTAGCTTTTAACACTATGTGCATAGATGTCCAGGAAAAGAAAAACAGAAATAACTACAACCAAAAACCAGCTTACCACTGTATTGGCAATATGAGAGTGGGAAGAACTTCCATTAGCATCCATGTAACATTTCTTGAACATTTGTACACGAGTTGGGGAATGGCCTTGCTCCGCTATCTGAATCATTCAATATAGTTTATTAATTACTAACAGGCGTTGAAATTAACACTTGAAATTGGAGCAAAATTTAAATTTACCATATCTGTACAAATTTGACAATGTGGCTTCTTCTCTGTCCTATGATTCATGTTCTTCATGTTCTTATTCCTTTTGTTCTTTTCCGACAATGCCTTTTTTTTTTTTAACACCAATAGATTTACATGTCATTAGTCCAATAAAAATACAAAATTTCCAGAAATAAAGCCTGAATTTTCTATCAAACAAAAATAGGCTTGCCCATGCTTTGAATTGCATTCAAAGCCAATGATGAAGCCCACCATTGTAAAAACCCAATTAAAGACTGAAAGTCAGAAAAATGCTACTTTTCCTATAGTCGAAGGAAGTAGTCATACCTTCCCTTCTGATGAAGCCCACCATTGTATGAGATTAGTCCATTGACTTTGTATCACACATCCATCAATACATGGAGTTTGGTTTTGAATGTCTTTTTCTGGATCATACCAGTCATGCTTCAGTGATGATTTCCAATTCCTCCAATTTATTCCAATTGGCCGTAAGATAGAGGGCTTAAGACCAAGTTGTACATTAAATTTCTCCTGCATATGCATAAAAAATGCATATATCAAAATAGATATTACAATATAACACTAGATGCTAAAAATAGGAAGCATAGAACAATGTAAGTACCTTCACAACATTAAACATCTCATCCTTATTTTCTTTTGGAATTTGACACCATGTCTTCATATCAATTGGAGCATACCTTCCATTCCTTGCTATTGTTCCCAAATATTCAGACAATTTACAATGGTTCATTCCAATCGACTGTCCAAACTTGTTGAATTCAATATCTAATAGCTTAGCAGTTTGAGGGCGGCCCCAAAGTGATTTCATATAAGTTGGACCCCTCTTGCGAACGGGCATACTGCTTCCATTACTTGCTTCTCCTATAAAAAGCATACATTCAATATATTACGTAGTAACAAAAATTACAAACCATATGAGAAAAAACTACAATATGCTATACCTTGATCTTCACTTTGGTGCATGTTACATGGATTGTTGGTAGTTAAATTTTAACTTGATGATCTTCATTACATGGGACATTACATTGTTCATTTTTAGTGTTCGTTTCAACCTCTTGTACGACAGGCTAATTGCTTTAGCCATCAGCTTCATGGTTTGGTGGATTGGTGTTTCTTCTTCTTCCTCTATTTCTTGCCATCGACTGAAGAATATAGAAACAGAAAATCTTCATTAGGAACAGTCAAAGTAGCATAGTCAACAATACACAAAGTTGTAAGGATTGTTCAGATATTCGTACAGAATATGTAACTGCCAACCATTTCATACATTTTCCAAAATACATATAAATATCCAAAATGTTAAAGTGTTGAGCTTCCAAATTACAAATATTTGGAATAGAAAACATAGGAAAAACTATGCAACTAAGAATCTTATTAAATAGGCATCAGATCAACTTCAACTCCATCAACCCCTTCACGAACCTAGCTAACTTCCTCACCATAAAAATCCACTTGAATATTGCAAGTTTCACTTTGAAAATGCATTTCAACATCAACTAGGGATCCTATGTTATACATAGGTCTAGGGGTTGTGCCTATAACGATTTGCCAATTATTTTCAATCGAGTCGTCAACGTAAAACACTTGCGTTGCTTGAGAAGCTAGAATGAAAGGCTCAGAATAGGGCCTCGCATTAGTGAAATTAGCTAATGCAAAGCCCTCAGCATCTTGTTTTAACCTTTTTCCCGTTGATACACAATCACATTTGAACAACACAACTCTACGACCATCTGTATAATCTAGCTCAATCACATTTGTTAAAATCCCATAATAAGACACATCACCAGATATCGGATTTTGGTCCCTAACGCTTGAAAAACTAGTGGTTGTTGCATTAACAGAAACGCCACTATTTTGAGTTTTCCTTTTACGTTCGACTTCTCTCATATGAAACTGAAAATCATTCACTATAAACCTATCATATTGAAGTCCAATATGATTTGGTCCTCTGGCTAGATGCTTCAAATCCTTCGAAACTATATCATCATCATTCAATTGTAATGCCTTCACCTGGGAAATTGACAAGAGTCAAGAAAGCTTAAGCATCGATAAAGTATAAATGGAGCATGCCAATTCAGATGAACTTACATAATTGCAAAACCAGTTCGCAAAGGCTTCACTATGAATACACTCAATTTCATGCAAACTTGCACGAGGATGATTTTGCTCCACTAGTCGATAATGTTGGCTACAAACACATACTATGCATTAATTTGGATTAGCTTCATTGTACTAATGAATAAAGAATATAAGTCATTTATCTTCTACTTACTCTATGTAAGGCTTTACAGAGTCAAAATTAAACAAACATATTAGTGGGCTTTCTTCAATGTTTCCTCATCAAATTTTGTAGGTACTCCTTTTCCAAGTGGACGTCCAGTGGTTGAAAAAATCTCTAACCCAGCGTAGGAATTAGTTTCATGATGCTCATTCCTACTTGTTCAATTGAACTTTGTCTCAACATAATCAGTGAGATATAATAACGTCAAACATTCCTTAGCCAAGTACCCTTCAGCAATAGAACCTTCTAGACGGCTCCTATTACGAACATAGGACTTTAACATACTCAAATACCTATTAAACTTGAATTTTCACAAATTAGTTTAAATGCCATTGATGTACGCTTTTAAAATTGCAATCCATAATAGTATAAATTTCATAAGAAATGATAGAAACATATACCTTTCTATAGGATACATCCAACGATAATGAACCGGCTCAGCTATCCTAACTTTAGTAGCTAAATGGATTGTTAGATGCATCATGATACTGAACGACGATGGAGGAAAGACCCCCTCTAACTTACAAAGAATAACTACAATATCTTTCTCTAATTAAAACACATCATTTGGATGAATCTCGCTAGAGCACAACTTTCTAAAGTATCTACTAAGCTTTATCAAAGGATAGCGAGCAGACCTAGGTAAAACTCTTCTTAGAGCTACTGGCAACAATTGTTGCATCAAGATATGATGGTCATGGCTTTTTAGTCTAGAAAGCTTAGGTGGATTAAGTTGAACACACCTAGACAAGTTCGCAGTATATCCGTCGGGCACTTTAACGCCTTTTAAAGTCTTGCAAAATATCACTTTCTCCTTCTTACTTAGAACAAATGAAGCCGGTGGTAAATAAACTTTACCATTATCCCTCCCAATAGGATGAAGATCCGATCGAATACCCATATTCTTTAAATCAAGACGTGACTTAAGGTCCCTTTTCTTATCCATCTCTAACAATATAGCACATATAGATTCAGAAACATTCTTCTCAATATGCATTACATCAAGATTATGGCGCATCAAGTTGTCTTTCCAATAAGGTAGCTCGAAGAAGATACTTTGTTTTTTCCAATTATAGGGCAATTGTTCGTTATCATTGACTGTCCTTCCAAATTTGATCTATTTTCCCTCCAACTTATTCAATATCATATCCCCATTCAATTTAGGCGATGGCCTTCCATGTTCTTGCTGACCATCAAATGATTGTGCATCCTTTCGAAAACGATGACTAGAAGACAAAAACCTACGATGCCCATATAGCAATGTTTGCCACCATTCTTCAACCATTGTGATTTTGTTTCCTTATGACAAATAGGACAAGCTAGCTACCCTTTAGTGCTCCACCCAGATAAATTTGCATAACCCGAAAAATCACTAATTGTCCACAATAATGCCGCATGTAATTAAAAATTCTGGTTGGAAAATGCATCAAATGTTGGCACGCCTATGTCCTATAACTCTTTCAATTCCGCAATTAGAGGTTGTAAATAAACATCAATATTGTTACCAGGCGCAGATGGACCAGGTATCAACAATGACAATATAAAATATGATTACTTCATACACATCCAAGGGGATAAGTTGTAAGGCATGAGTATCACAGGCCAAGTACTATGAGCAACATTCATATTTTTAAATGGATTAAAACTATCGGATGCTAATCCCAACCTCACATTACAGGTATCTTTTGCGAAATTTAAATGCAGACTGTCAAACGCTTTCCAAGCAGGTGAATCAGTACGATGCCTCATACAACCATCATCTGTCCAACCTTCTGCATGCCATCTCATAGAAGCTGAAGTCTTGGTTGACATGAATAAACGTTGTAATCGAGGCTTCAAGGGAAAGTGCCACAAAACTTTCTTTGAAATGTTCCTCTTCTCACCCGTTGGGTCAATTTCAAAACTGACCCACCTAGACTCTTTACACGTTTCACACTCCTTCCACCCTTCTTTGTCCCCCCAGTACAATGTGCAATCATTAGGACAAGTATCTATTTTTTCATAGCCTAAGTCCAGTGATGTGTCCAGACTTGGGTATAAAAATCATACAAAACTAAGCACATTCCCAATCAAGTTCAAATTAAAACGTTAAACCCAAATCACACATATGAGCAAGCATACTCATCATTAACTGAGCATAGGGTTAAAACGAGTGTCGATCCTCAAGGAACAAGTAGACATTAATTACCCTTCTTTCATTGTTTAACCGACTCGATAAAGTGAAAAACAAATAAAAAGGAAAATTAAAAAGAAAATAAAAATATGTATATGTCAAGGATGTAAATTTATGTAACTCAAGCCATTGTTTAGACAAACATGATCTTAAAGAACTTAACCATTATCATAACCAATCATTCTCTTGGCACCATAAATGATGAAGGTAGACTCACTTTGATGGTCAATCCATGAAATCACTATCTTCTAGATAAATTAGAATCACTTGGTCTGTCTCAACTAATTCATCCAAAAGATGCATTAAACATAGTCCTTAATTAAATTCCCTTGGTCTTGGCAAATTTAGAACATGAAATTAATCAATGAACCCTTGGTATCGGAAGACATCAATTAACCTTCAATTGCCAGTTCTTAAAAAATTAACCCACTTTGGTCTAGCAAGTCAATTGCCAACAGAATATGAAATTAATAAATTGAAACACCCATCAATCCCCTTTGGTCCAGCAAGTCAATGAATAGAATCAACTAACTAATCTCGTAATAAGTATAAGTAATTGAATACCAAGAATAATAATCAATTAATCAAAAGATCAAATAACTCTAGAAATCATGAATATCTAAAACAATGTTGAATTACAATAAAACAATTAACATATCATTGTTCAAGAAAAAGAAAACAAAGTAAAAGAAAGAACTCATAGACATGCCTCCTTCTTCTTCCTATGAAGACCTTCTTGTACAACCCTCCTTGATCTTGAAGAATTCCTCCTTGGACTGAGTGATTTTTTATGATGATCAATGAATTCCCCCATTTTTCCTTGTCTTTTCCATCTATTTATAGGCTTAAGAGGTGCCTAAACTCGTATGTACCAAGTTCTTGGCCGAGTAGAAGTTGGGAACTGCTAAAACTCTTCAAATTTCCAAAAACGCGTAGAAAGATCGCAGCACCGCCTTAGGGACAGACCACAGTCGGCGCCGCCTTGGTCCTTTGGAGCCGGCGCTGCCTGTGTTCTGTTTCTCCACTCGTTCGTTGATTTTTCTCCGAATTATATGCATATGTTCCAGAATGCAGCCGGCGCTGCCTCTACTCTTTTTCACGACGGTTTTGCTTTGTTTTACCTAAAATCCTGAGATAATGACCAAAATATCTTTCCAATGGTAAAATCTCAAATATGAAAGAATATGATTAGTTATTGCATAAAATGTATTACAAAAGAGCCTCAAATAACTAAGCAAAGTATAACCAATTTAGTCCCTATCACATTCCCCCATACTTAACTCTTTGCTTGTCCTCAAGCAAAGTATCAAGAACAAGTAGGAAAAACACAAGGTTTTAATCACTCAATCAATTCCAAAACCATATCTTCAATGCTTTCTTTATTTATGAACATAAAACATATGATATTAAATCTTTCACAGCCAATGCAAGACTTGTGTAGTGAAATGACTTAGTAGAACCATCTCAATACTTTACAATATTCTCAAACCATTGGAAAGAAGTCAGTTTAAAAAGAGTATGCATTCCATATGCTTACTTTGCATACACTCTCTCCACTAATCCGAGACATATCATGATTCTACTTAGATCAAGTAGGACTTTTAAGCTTGTAATGTAAGGCTAAAGGTTTGTAATGTGGCTTAGCAAACGAATGATATAGGAACATCAAAAATCAAAGAAAACTGAGAGTAAGCAAGAAAAGGGTAACCAAAATAAACCTATAATTTCCAACTCTTCTTGCTCTCCTATTCCAAGAATCAATCAAACCATAACCTTATATAATAACCCTTATGCATTTCAAGCAAAACCTGCATTTTTCTTTTTTCTCTTTTTCACCTCTTCTTATCATTAACTCTTTTCCTCACAAGATCACTCAATTTTCCAGCAATAGTGTCAAGTATTTTATATGAACTTACTTTTACAGTTCACTCACCATCCCTTATGTAATCTTTTCGCTCTTCTTTTTTTCAATTCTTTTTCAATTCTCTCTTCTTTTACTCCTCTTTTGTTTTCACTGCTACTGTTATTTTCTTTTTCACTCACTTTTCTTTCTAGTAGCTTGTTGTTTTCTCTTTTCACTTCCTCTCATTTCTTTTCTTCTTTCTCATCTTTTTCAGCTCAACATTCTTTTCTTTCTCAAAATTTTTCAACTTCTTCCTTCCATTCCCCTTCCTTTCTTTTCCCAGCTCCACTCGTAATTGATCCATGACTGAAAGTAACAAGTCATGATCTCTATCCCTGCATTTTTTCCTTAACATACATATACTTTCATCCTTCAAGAGCATAACGATTTGGATATTATATAAACTCTCAGCACAAGTAATGGACAAAATATCGTGACGGGTTTTAAAGAAAGAAATCACTAATTTAGGCTCAACCTAGGGATAATATAACAATAGGTAGGCTTGAAAAGCTCAAACTATCCAAAGAATGCCTATTACTGTCATCCCTAAGTTAAATCATGAATGTCTTTCTTATTTCGCCTCGAGAGGAATTCAAGTAAGTTCTAGAATGCTCCATAAATTTTAGAGAAAAACAGGTTTAAGAATAATGCAAAGCATTTGATCAAGAACTACTTTGTCCAAGTGAGTGCAAAAAGTCATGCATCAGCCATAAATGATCTAGAACATACGCTCTATAATCCATCATAAAGACATGCACAAAAAATACAGCTTGAAATCTCCAGAAAAGTAGAAAAGTTTGAAAAATTTCGCACCAAAAATTGTTTACTCCCAAGAAGGGTAAAGAATTGTATAGAAGACTTGTCAATCAAACCATTCCCCCACACTTAAACTGGATATTGTCCTCAATGAACAAATAAATATAACCAGAATAAACCATACTATAGGACCAAAAATATAAAGGAGAAGAGAAAAGAAAAACAAACTTCCATTCCAAATTAGCTCCAAAAGTTTCAATCTTCTAAATCTTTAAATTTTCAAAACTTTTAAACCAAATTTTTCTAAAGTAGCTCACCACTAAGAAAACACCAAGATAATTGATAAAAACTTGGACAAAGTATATCACTAAACCACTCCTCCACACTTAAATTGGACAATGTCCTCCTTGGCAAAAGATAAACACCAAAAAGCATCTCCAAAGGGACCAAAAATAATAAAGGGGTAGAAAGTTTAAGTAATACTTCCCAAGTGCAATAATGCTCCAATAGATGGCCAAGCTTGAGGTAAAGAGAAAGGCTTGTCCAAGAGGACTCTATTCCTATAAAACAAAACACGACTAAAAACACAAGGAAAATAATAATAAAATAAAAACATACCTAAATAAAAGAAAACAAACTAAATAAAAAGACTAAAATAATAAAAATCAAACAAAAACGCTCTACACCCATCATGCTTCCTCATCAAACCTTTTGAAAAGAAATTAAGTTCAAAATAGAAGATAGGCATAACGAATGTAGAATGAAGAATGGAGGATTTTGAAAAATGGAAGGTTCATGAAAACGATTTATCTTAGCAAAGCATATAAACCTCATTTTCTAACATTCCTTTAGACACATAAATATCTTTTCCAACATATAAGTGCACATAGTATCTAACGGATGTATCAACTTTGAAATTACCGATTAACCCTTCAAAAGAATTTTTACAATTAAAATTCCCCTTAAAACTTAGCAATTGAGTTCTTAAGGATGGGATCAATAAATCCTTACTTTTCGACATATCTACAAAAACTAAATTACCTCTCGTTGAATGGGGTGAAGGGTAGAAATTTCCACCATCCTCCAAGGACTTCTTACGATATAGTGTAGAAAGATCCAACTCCTTGAAGTATGCTAAAGTCAACACCTCATTATTTGGACCCATATTCTCCAAGAAAAGAGAGGACATCTTTTATATGCTAGTATCACCATACCATTACATCTAACTCTCATATTTCCTTTTCCAATATGAATGTAGCCATTCATGATAATTTTGACTGCTTGTTCTTTCCTTCATTTGTGTAACTTGGATTTACTTATCTCAAATATATTGTTCCATATATGCCAATTCACAGAGAGATTTGTATTTCTTTTTCTTTCATTGGCTAAATTATACTTCTCATTAATTTTCACCATCTCAAAAACCTAGAAAAGAAAACTTTAGGCTCTAATACATCTTGTAAGTTTTTTAGTGCTACTTGCTAGCAAGTATCAAGAGTTTTGGTAATAAGCAAATTATTTAATAATAAAGTATGAGAAGTAAAATAAACAAGATACGAGAAATTGATGTGGTTCAATCGAGGCAATTTAGATCCATAGATAAAAGGAAAGCAATCTTTACCAATCAAAATAAAATAGGTGAGTGTATAAAAATGGGAATTCTCAAAATACTAACACAACCAAAATCCACAAACTAATAAAACCCAACAAGTAGTCTACATATACATTAATGCTCTTGACAAGGATCTTTTATATAGAAACTAAAACTAACAGGTATTGATGATAAATCCATAAAGGATAACAACTAGTACTTAGGCTTGTTTTGGTTCGCGAAGGGAAATGGGAGAGGAAAGGGGAGGAGGAGTAGCACATTTTACTTCCATTAGGGGAAGTTAATATATTTACTCTTATTCTATTTGGTTTGAGTAAAAATATGAAGGGAAGAAGAGGAAAAAATAGAGAGAATAATTAATTTAGTTTACTATTTTATAGCACATTATCTATTTTATTAAAATTTTTAATGTTAAAAATGTAGTCAATGTCATCATTATTACTCCCACTTTATTTTCTCTCTCTCAATCCCTCCAAATTGGGAAGGGAGACAATGCTAATGTGGAGGGGGACTGGTAACCCCTCCTGATTTACTTCCCCTCCACATCTACATCCAACCAAACGAGGTAAATGTCCTATTGACCTCCACATTTACTTCTACAAAATAATCCAACCAAGCCAAGCCAACAAATTGAATTACAATACAAAATAATATGGTTAATTCAAGCTAGTATTTCTATGCCATAAAGGCTTAGAATACAAGATAAATTCTTCATTTAAGATGTAATAGGGCTTGAATTTTTATGAAATGGTGGTCTAATTTCATTGAATCTAATGCCCAATAAAAATAAAAAATCTACTAATATATTGCATGAAAAATCTTTTAAAAAGTTTCTAATAAAAGAAAGAGAAAATAGCCAATAATATCATTCAACTATTTTCAATTATTGAAAAATAACAATAAACTTCAATTTTATCTTCTAATAATAAAAACTATTTTCATTTGATTATTTCTATCTAACCACCTTATATGATAGTTTATGGTAGAAGAAGTCATGTATTTTACATGCGGCAACTTTTGCAAAGCAAAATTGTTAATGCTTAATAATTAATTTTAGTAAATTTCCTTTGATTTTCTATTTTATTTTTTCTTTCATTTTTTTGATTCTTTATTGATTTTTTTTTTTTTTGGTAAAAAATTCATTTAGAATTTTTTTTCCTCCTATTATATTTTTCAAAAGTTTCTTCATTGCCATCCTTTTGCCACTGCTGCTCTTCCACAACCACCACAGGCCTCCTACCATAGCAAATCCATTTGCTTTTATCACAATATTTACCATTCTCCTTTAGTTCAGCACACCTCTTTTGTTTTCCCTTGTTAAAAATATTTCTTTGTATATATTGATAAGTGAAAGGTGTGCTTAAAGTTAATGTTTCAATAGAAGTTCAAACCCAAAATGTCAGTGTGAAATTTCCATACAACCATTTTGGTCAACTCAAAGGACTTCCCCTTATTCTTCTTTCTTCTTTGCATTACAAATTTAGAAGCAAAACCTAATAAAAAAATTTCAAATCAAGCACCAAAGCTTGGAAAAGTAAACAGATGATAAAAGTTTAAAAAATATAATCAACTCAGAACCCACGTAGTGCAACATCAAATTGCCAAATATTAGTTCAACTTACAAAAATGGGGGAAAATTCAATGGATGGAGTCAAATTTTACTTTGTACATTCTCACATGACCAATTTAAACTTCAGTGCTGCAATTAAGAATTTATTTTGTTTTCCTATTTAAATTTTGTATTTTTTTCCCTTTCCCATCCCACGTACTGCAATGTGGTAAGTAAGATTTATAAATTTATGGACTAGGTTTTGGATTTGAATAGGCATTGGGATATAGTAGGATAGGTTTCAATTTATTGTAACACCCACCAATATACGTAACTCTAAATAGGTTGGGGATATCATCTCGTCATTTCAACAAGGGATCTTTATAATGATGTTAGAAGCAGAATTAAAATCACAAAAGTATGGCTTTAAAAAATTTTCGCTAAAATACTTAAGACTTATAAATTTGAAAATGTTCATAGAATGTCCCACAATTCAACTTAGATAAGTTATGCAAGTTCAAACGTAAAGTCTAATTCAAAATTGAAATATTTCACCCAATCATAAGTTTACATGAGTCCCACCAATAAAGTAAATAAACTAGCAATAGATGGGTCTATCATAGAAATAACATAGAACAAACGAATAAATGGTAATGGTCCTTCCAACATTGTCCTACCTCAAAGACTTCTTGAAAACATGATTAAAAAAGTGTGATAAATATATGTCACTAAGTCTCGTATGTGTTTGTGTCACATGTTTAGTTTTCCAGTCATAATTGTGTAAAGTCAATAATCTTATCATGGTGGCAAATGAAAAAATCATGCCTTTAATAATATCAATAGAAAGTAATTTGGGAGATTTATGCATGTGCTCATGATATAAAAAATAAACATGTTGTTATCGGGAAAAGTCTATCAAAGTGATTTCATGAATAAATAATTTATCATAAAGGAAACATAAAAAATGCATTACAGAAAAGTGTAACATTTATATTGAGTTTTAAATAAAATTTAATATGGATTCACTATGTCTTGGCATAATTCCTATTTTGGGAAAGAGTACAATTTTTAGAATTTACTCCGTGTATCTGTGGAGTAGCAAAAGTATGGTGGGATACTGCGGTTCACACTTGTGAAGCACATGACCCCTGTCATATGGTGGAAGGGCACAGAGGTGATCCTTATGCTTGTGAAGTACATAACCCCTAACACTATGGTAGTTGTACATCTTATCGAATGAGATTCTCTTCCTTCTCTTACTCAAACCCAACCCGTCTGCCTCATTTCTAGCTGTCATTCAATAAAACCATGTCGTTAATTAAGGACCGACTCAACTCTAAATATTGTCACCCTATTTGGAAAGTAGCAATCTTTCGAATATGGCCAACCTATCAAAAGATGCTCTCAATCTAACATAAACTAGTATCAAGAGTCTCACCCCTATTAAATACTCAAAGCATGTTATGTTCATATTCCACAATAACTTCCCTAGCAAATTTCCTACAAAGGTTAGCTCAATATGTTTTTCAAAAATAGATTCCAAGACATGAACAAAATCCCATCTTGATAATTTTTTATAAATCATGAAATCTCCCTAAGGCTTCAAATATGTTTAGTTATTCATGTTATTTCCAAAATTTACAGAAGCTATGGTACTTTCATAATTACATACATTTTTTTGTTCTTTTTTATGCAGGTGCTACACCGTTCGTGTTAGACGGGTATGGGTATTTCCAGTATGTTGGTTTGGTATAGTTTTGTAGCATAATTTAGTTATATATAGCACAGTCCATAGTTGTCCATTTGCATTGTTTAAAGTCCAGTCTAGGTCCAATTTAAGTATATAGTCTATTCATATTGTTTACAGTCCAATCCATAGTTCATAGTTCTTTTGCATAGTTGAGTGGTCTAGTTATATAGTGTAGTCCATAGTTCATTCAAATATTTCCTTTGGCATAGTGCATAGTCCAATCCAAGAGTTGTCTCTTGCATAGCCCTGTCCAGTCCACTTGTATAGTTAAAGGCCGTGGTCCATTAAGAATGCATCACTAGTCGTAGTGGCTAGGTTTTCACAATTAAATACACAATATATATAAATCTGTAAATAAATGAAACTAGTGTTTCACAGATCATTCTATGATTTTTGCAAACGTATACATGGTAGTAAATTTATAGTGTGATTGTGTAAAAAAATTCATAAAATATAGTGCATGACTCCTAGTTCATTCTTCTAAATTTCAATAAGCGTTTCTAAATTTATTTCTTCATATATGTATAAAATGTTTCACGAATGTTAGGGACTTACATTGGTTCAAACAAAAATGGTCAATTATTGAAGTTACCGAAAAGGTACTTACTCCCTTAACCTCCACTTCTATTGTAAAATTACACAAGCATTAATCTTCTATGTACTACTATCCTAATTCAAAACAATGTCAACCACATTTATTTCTAGACTCATAACACAATTTCTATGCATAAATCATTCATCATTGCACATATTTTATAACAAATGATTGAACAACATAGGTGGACAACAAGATTCCTTACTGATAGGGCCTAAATTAGTCATATATTTTCTAATTCTTTGAGGCCATTTTGTGATACATTTTATGCAATAACTGATCATATTTCTTCATATTTGAGATTTTACCCTTGGAAAGGTATTTTGTGCATTATTTTAGATTTTAGGGGTAAAATAAGGCAAAATCATCGCTAAACAGACTAGAGGCGCATGCCAGCCAGGACAGGAAAGATGGCGCCGGCCACGTGCTGTTGGCATGCAGTTTGAGGCAATGAAAAATCGGTGAAACAGGGACTGAACAAAATACAGGCAGTGCCAGTTGGGAGCCCAAAGGCGGCGCTGGCTGCGACCTGGAAGACTTGGCACGAAAATTGAGAAAAATCGACGAACGGACAGAGAGACAGAATGCAACCAGCGTCAGCCCTAGGCAGGACAGGCGGCGCTGGCTATGCACTAGTATAGAGGCGGTGTCTCAATTTTCGTGCGCATTTTTGGTAATTTTCAGAGTTTTAATATTTTTCTACTTCTATTCGGCCAGAAACTCTAGAATGACGAATTTAAACACTTCTAAAGCCTATAAATAGAGGAAAAACACAAGTCAAATTGATAAATTCAAGGAGAAAAACATAAAATCACTCAAATCAAGGAGGAATTCATCAAATCAAGGAGGATTGTACAAGAAAGTCTACGAAGAAAGAAGAAGGAGGCTTGTCTATGAGTACTTTTTTTTAACTTTGTTTTCTTTTCTTGAACAATGATGTATTAATTGTTTTATTGTAATTTGACATTGTTTTTTGTATTCATGATTTTTAGAGTTACTTTGATCATTTGATTAATTGATTGTTATTCTTCGTATTTAATTACTTATGTTGATTACGAGATTAATTTGTTGTTTCTTTCTATTAACTTGCTTGGAAAGGGGGTTGATGGTGGTCTCAATTCATTAATTTCATATTTGTTGTGTATTAACTTGCTTGGAAAATGGGTTAATTGCTAAGAACTGGATAATTAAAGATTAATTGATGTCTGCCAGAATATGGATTCATTAGTTAATTTCATGTTTTAAATTTGCCAGGATATGGGAATTTAATCAAGTATTGTATTTAATGCATCTTTTAGGTGAATTAGTTGAGACATGATATGTGATGCTAAGTTGTCTAGAAGATAGTGATTTCATGGATTGGAAAAGAAGTGAATCTATCTTAATCCTTCATAATACCAAGAGAATTATTAGTTATGATAATGATTGGGTACTTTAAGGTCATGTTTGTCAAGATAATAGTTTGAGTTACGTAATTCTCCATCCTTGACATGTATATATTATTTTATTTTATTTTATTTTATTTTTGTTCTTTTTCACTTTATTGAGTCGATTCAACAATGAAAGAAAAATGATTAATGCATACTTGTTCTTTGAGGATCGATACTCATTTTAAACCCTATGCTATGCTTAATGATAAGTACGCTTGCTCATATGTGTAATTTGGGGTTAATGTTTTAACTTAAACTTGATTGGGAATGCGCTTATTTTTATATGATTTTTATACCCAAATTTGTACACATCAAGTTTTTGGCACTATTGCCGGGGAACAATATCATGAAAACTTGGATTTTGTTGATTTAACTATGTAAATATGTACAAATTTTCTTTTTACAAAAAGGTGACATCTTTTGTACTTTATGTATCTTTGTAATCTAATTTTCTAACTTTGACTGATGTTTAATTGACTAATTTGTTCTTTTAATTTTGTTTGAATTGTGAATTCCGTTATCTTTCTTCTTATCTTTTCTAGGTGTTAGCCTTGGTACATGACCCGACAATCTAAAGGCGATATAGTAGATTTTTATCCTAAAATCAAAAGGACATTATCAAAAATCCACCGGACAGTCAAAAGGAACTTACTCACAGACATGGATAGTGCTTAAAACAACAATGCTGGAAACAACAGGAGGGTCATGGATGACTTTGTGAAATCTGCAATCTCGAGTACGGGCTTGAGTATCACTAGACCTAGGGTGGATGCGAATAATTTTGAAATAAAGCCCAATATTATCCAGATAGTCCAAAATATGGTCCAATTTGATAGGCTACCTGAAGAAGATTCCAATGCCCACTGATAGGTCCTAAATTAGTCATATTTTTTTTAGTTATTTGAGGCTTTCTTGTTATACATTTTGTTCAATAACTAGCTATATTCCTTCATATTTGAGATTTTACCCTTGAAAAGATATTTTGTGCATTATTTCAGATTTTAGGGGCAAAACAAAGCAAAAACGTCGCAAAACAGAATAGAGGCGGCACCAGACAGAACAGAGGAAGCTGCATCGGCCACGTACTGCTTGCATGCATTTTAAGGCAACAAAAAATTGTTGAAACAGGACCAGAACAGAACCAAACCGGCGCCGGCTCTAACAGCCAAAGCAGCGCTAGCTGTACTCTAGACAACATTGTGTTGAAATCAAGAAAAAATCGGCGAACAATTGAAGAAATAAAACACAACCGGCACCGTCTCCAACAGCCAAGGCGGCGTCAACTATGTCCTGAGGATAAGATGGAATCTTGATTTTTCCACGCGATTTTTGGTAATCTGCAGAATTTTAGTATCTTCCTACTTCTACTCAGCTAAGAACCTTGCACCAACGAGTTTAGGCACTTCCTAAACTTATAAATAGATGGAAAACACAAGAGAAAATGAGAGAATTCATAGATCATCATAGAAAACCACTCAAATCAAATGATGAATTCTTCAAATCAATGAGGGTTGTACAAGAATGTTTTCAAATGAAGAAGAATGAGGCTTGTCTATGAATGCGTTGATACGTATTTATTTTGGTATAAAAATCATATAAAAATAAGCCTATTTCCAATCAAGTTTAAATTAAAACATTAACCCCAAATTATACATATGAGCAAGCGTACTCATCATTAACAGAGCATAGGGTTCAAATGAGTATTGATCCTCAAGGAACACGTATACATTAATCAATTTTCTTTTATTGTTTAACCGACCTCATAAAGTGAAAAAGAAATAAAAATAAAAATAAAAATAAAAATAAAAATAAAAATAAAAATAAAAATAAAAATAAAATAAAATAAAAATATATACATGTCAAGGATAGAGAATTATGTAACTTAAACTATTGTTCTGACAAATATGATCTTAAAGAACCCAGTCATTATCATAACTGGTTATTCTCTTGGCATTATAAAGGATTAAGGTCGATTCACTTCTTTGGCCAATTCATGAAATCACTACCTTCTAGAGAAATTAGCATCACATGGTCAGTCTCAACTAATTCATCCAAAAGATGCATTAAACACAATCCTTAATTAAATTTTCTTGGTCTGGCAAATTTAAAGCATGAAATTAATCAATGAATCCTTTGTCTGGTAGACATCAATTAACCTTTAATTACTCAATCCTCAGCAATTAACCCCCTTAGTCTAGTAAGTTAATAGCCAATCAAATATGAAATCAATAAATTGCAACCACCATCAACCCCATTGGTTTAGTAAGTTAATAGAAAGAAACAACCAATTAATCCCGTAATAAGCACAAGCAATTAAATACCAAGAAGAACAATCAATTAATCAAAATATCAAATAACTCTAAAAATCATGAATACCTAAAACAATGTCAAATTATAATAAAACAATTAACACATCATTGTTAAAAAAAAAAAAAGAAACAAAGTAAAAGAAAGCACTCATAGACAAGCCTCCTTCTTCCTCCCTTGTAGACCTTCTCGCACAATCCTCCTTAAATTGAAGAATTCCTCATTTGATTTGAGTGATTTTCTATGATGATCTATGAATTCTCCCTTTTTTCTCTTGTGTTTTTCATCTATTTATATGCTTAGGAAGTGCCAAAACACGTTGGTGCAAGGTTCTTGGCCTAGTAGAAGTAGGAAGATACTAAAATTCTGCAGATTACTAAAAACCTCATAGAAAAATCAAGATTTCGTCTTATCTTCAGGGCACAGCCGGTGCTGCCTTGGCTACTGGAGCCAGTGCCGGTTGTGTTCTATTTCTTCAATCGTTCGTCGATTTTTTCTTGATTTCAGCACAATGTTGTCCAGAGTACAGTCGGCGTTGCCTTATTTGCTAGAGCCGGTGCCGATTTGGTTCTGTTCTGGTCCTGTTTCAACAATTTTTTATCGCCTTGAAGTACGTGCCAACAGTGTGTAGCTGGTGCCGGTTCCTCTGCCTTGGCCGGTGCCGCCTATGTTCTGTTTTACGACGTTTTTGCTTTGTTTTACCCCTAAAATCTAAAATAATGAACAAAATACCTTTCCAAGGGTAAAATCTCAAATATGAAGGAATATAACTAGTTATTGAACAGAATATATAACAAAATAGCCTCAAATAACTTGGAAAAATATGCCTAATTTAGGCCCTATCATGCTTTCTTTTACTTTATTTTCTTTTTCTTAAACAATGATGTATTAATTATTTTATTGTAATTTGACATTGTTTTAGATATTCATGATTTTGAGAGTTATTTGATCTTTTGATTAATTGATTGTTATTCTTGGTGTTTAATTATTTGTGCTAATTATGAGATTAATTGGTTGTTTCTTTTTATTAACTTGCTTGGACAAAGGGATTGATGGTGGTCTCAATTCGTTAGTTTCATATTTGTTGTCTTTTTACTTACTTGGACAAAGAGGTTAATTGTTAGGAACAAAGTAATTAAAGGTTAATTGATGTCTGCCAGGATATGAATTCATTGGTTAATTTCATGTTTCAAATTTGCCAGGATATAGAAATTTAATCAAGGATTGTAGTTAATGCATCTTTTAGGTGAATTAGTTGAGACAAGATATGTGATGCTTGTTTGTCTAGAAGATAGGGATTTCATGGATTGGACAAAGAAGTGAATCTATATTAGTCCTGCATGATGCCAAGAGAATAATTAGTTATAATAATGATTAAGTACTTGAGGATCATGTTTGTCAAAACAATGGTTTAAGTAACATAATTCTACATCCTTGATATGTACATATTATTTTCTTTTATTTTATTTTTCTTTTTATTTCATTTTCACTTTATTGGGTCGGTTAAACAATGAAAGAAGAGGGATTAATGCATACTTGTTCCTTGAGGATCGACACTCATTTAAACCCTATGCTATGTTAATGATGAGTACGCTTGCTCATATGTATAATTTAGGCTTAATGTTTTAACTTAAACTTGATTTGGAATGTGCTTATTTTTATATGATTTTATACCTAAATAAATATGCATCACCCATCTAGCTAGTTTTCTTAAAATTTGTGATACCTATAAGATAAATGATGTTTCCAAAGATGCCATAAAACTAAGACTTTTTCATTTTTCTTTGAGAGATAGAGCCAAATCCTGGTTAAAGTCTTTATCCACAGGTTCCATCACCACTTGGAATGCCCTAGCTAAAAAATTCCTTGCCAAATATTTTCCTCCAACTAGGACATCAAACTCAGAAACAAAATTTTTACCTTCTAATAATTAGATTCTGAACCTTTGTATGAAAGTTGGGAAAGGTTCAAGGAGATGTTGAGAAAGTGCCCACACCACGGATTTGAGCTAGGAATGCAGATGCTCATCTTTCTTAATGGCCTTACATTTGCAACACGACAAGTGGTGGACTCTTCTGCAGGGGGTTCCATCAATCATAAGACCCCAGAATAGGTATTCGATTTCATTGAAAATTTGGCTTCTAATAACTATTCTTGGGGAAGTACAAGGTCTAAAACTCGTGTGTAAGGAGTGCACAAAGTGGATGTTATGGCAGCTTTGGAAGCTAAGGTGGAAGCTTTAACTCAAAAGATGGAACAAATGGTGATGCCTCAAGGCCAAGTGCTAAATGTAAGTTGTGATTTCTGTGGAAAAGGGCACCTAAATCATGAGTGCCAAAATATAGGTTCACTCTAAGAAACCACAGAACAAGCAGCTTTGCAGGTAATGGCCGTCCAGGTAACAATCCCTATAACTCTACTTACAATCATGGTTGGAGAAATCATCCTAACTTCTCTTAGAGCAATGTAAACCAACCTAGGCAGGGCTCTTTCAACTTTGGGGGAAATCAAAGGTACTACCCTCCTTTGAACAACAATTCAGCACCTTCCAAGCCACCATTGAAGGAATTGATTGATCAATTGGTGAGTACAACATAGACTAAGTTCTAAGGGGTTGATGCTACAACAAGGAACTTAGAGGCCTCTATGCACAACTTAGAGAGCCAAATTGGCCAACTGGCTAAATTACTTGGGAATCGTCAAGCAGGGACATTACCAGGGAACATCGAAGACAATCCACACGATCAAGGCTGTGGAAAGCATTGAAGTCTTTCTTGCTTTAAGTTTTTGTGATTTGGAACAATTTTTTTTTTTTAATTTTCTTTATTTTGTTTCATTTTTATTTATTTTTTCATGAATTGAATTGCATTATTCATCACTGCTGTATGTTCATTATTTTTATTTCATTTTTCACCAAAAAAAAAAAAAAAAATTGGAGCCCAGACAGCCTAGGGCCGGGCAGGCCCAAAACCGGCACCAACTCTTGTCGCGGGAGGCACTAAAAACAGGTCAATTTGGCCATTTTTTCTTTCAAACTCTCTAACTCCCTCTCAAATTCTCTCTAACCCGCGCCGACTCCATATCCTAAACCTTTCAAATTTTGATTTTTCACCTTCCACACGTTTCTAAAGTATCAATCTGTCATTCTTTTGTTGATTCTACGAATCAAAATTCTCTAAATCTTTCGTTTTTCACAAAAACCCAATCTTCAATCTGCCTTCAAAGAGCTTTGATTTCTGGAAAAAATATGCATATTTTGCTTGCCCATGCATAGGAGAACATAAAGGTACGTTTTTTCTTGAATTCCCATGGTTAAAATGTTGTAGGTAAATTTTTCTCTTGCATTGTGAATCAATTTGTGAGCTTCATGACATTGGATATATTATGAGTTGATAATTCTTAAGAACTTTATTCATTCATATGCTCATTAGAGAGTTTGTGTATTCATTTAAGGGTATGCTTATGGCTATTATGTTAATTGAGTAACTAGTTGCACATTGGTCTTGAATTATCTTACACTTGATCACTATAATTCCATGATGATTCCATAATTCACATGATCATGTTATGAACATTTAGATACATTAGGTTTGTTCAGCATATTTACTCTTTCCAATGAGATAATATGCTTATTCTTGTAGGTTGTGTGAAAATTGTGGTGGATTGATTGGAGGAGGTTAAATTGATTATTATGTTGGTGAAAGGTATACTTTAAGGAGTTTGGAAATTGTGGTGTGAGCTGGTTGAGAGTTGAGTGTGGTGTTATGCATTGTGTTTGAAAAATGGGAGATTATATTCTTCTGAAATCTTTGAGCTTCCTAGTACTTATTCTCCTATCTTCACTACTATCTCCTTCCAATATGTCTAGAGCATGGGGCCAATCATCCAAAAGGGCTAGAGCTTCTTCTTCCTCAACCCTTTCGTCTATAAACCCCATGTTCCTCAGGCCAGTAGATTTCATTGATCCATCCTGTGAGGAGTGGTACAATAGGAGGTCCTTAAATAAGATTATTGTGGAGCATACCTTTGCACCTACCCTAAACCGTGCCCTTAAACTAGAAATGATGTTTAGGAGACTAGGGTGGGGACCTATAATATAGCTTAAAGGGGATTATTGTCCAGTACTCATAAAAGAATTCTATGCTAACATGGTTGCAAAAGACAATAACCATCTTTCACACATTGAGACATGAGTGAAGGGAACCCCCATTTCCATCACAATAAACCATTTAGCCACTCTTCTTCATGTGTATGATGATGATTCTTGGCTAGGGATAGATACTAATCATCAAAAGATTTTTTCTGACCCTAATTGGGATGCCATTGGAACTAGAGCTACTCTAGGGTTGTGCAAGAAAAATGCTTTCAAAGCCAACAGCTTCTACTCTAACAATGATCTTGATGCCAACTTTCGGGTTCTAGTATACATGCTTGCTTTTAATGTCGTACCCCGAGCCAGTGGATTCAATGAGACATACACTATTGATATGTACATCTTGCATAGGATGATGACCACTCAGCCTATCTCTCTTTCCCTATTGATCGTACAATCTATTAGGGATGTGGTTCATCATCGTCTCTCCACCAAAGCCTTAGTCTTTCCTCTAGTCATCATGAAAATTTTGAGAGATTTTGGTATTAATACTGAGGGGGAATTGACTGAGACTACCACTGAGCATGACCTGGTCACAGAGCAAACGTTGATGAGCTATGGGTACAAATATAGCCAAGAGATGAAGAAATGGCTAAATCCCTATGAGGCAAAGTATCCCGGACAAGTTCAGCCACTACCTATGGAGGGGCAACACCCACCACCACTATCACGAGCAAGAACTAGTAGTTTACAGTCCCAACCAAGGACTGACTTTGAGACGCGGTGATGGGACAGTTAGCTCAGCAGACGAAAATGTTGCTACACATGCAAGACTCCATTAATGACATTGCCCGGAGGCAGACTATTCAAGAGCAGCAATGGGCTCAGTGGATGTAGCGTTTTCTGGGACCGCATGGCGGTGATGGCACTTCAGCACATAATGATGATGATGGGGAGGATTGAGATGATTTTTTTGCATTTGTTCCTACTTGTTACTTTCTTTTTCCTTTATATTTTCATGACTTTTCTAGTTATTTCTTATACTTTTCTTTTGCATACTATTTTCTTTACTTTTTTCTTATTTTTTTTTCTAGTTTTTATGCTTTGGTGTGTTTCTTTTGTGTATTTTTCTTTCTAGGTACTTCAACAATGCTCATTTCTGCTGGAATTCAACTCTTTTGTAGGAGAATGCACAATGCCATGGAAGTATTTTCTTTCTTCTCTTTTCCCCTTTATTTTTGGTCCCATGGCAATATTTCCTTGCTCTATTTGCTTAGCCATTGAGGATAATGTCCAGTTTAAGTGTGGGGGAGTGATTAGAATAGGAATTCTTCTATGCTTCATTCTTCTGAAATTCTTTGAACCTTTTGAGCAAATTTTTTGAATTTTTTTTTAGCTTTAAATATGTATTTTTAATGCATGTCTTTGTGCTAGATCATAGAGCATATGTTCGATATTATTTGTGGCTTATGCATGACTTTTTGCACGCACTTGGATTAAGTAGTTCTTGATCAAATGCTTTACATTGTTCTTAAACCTGTTTTTCTGCTAAAATTCATTGAAAATTCTAGAACTTACTTGAATACCTCTCGAGGCGAAATAAGAAAGACATTC
This sequence comes from Voacanga thouarsii, assembly GCA_026120185.1. NCBI lineage: Eukaryota > Viridiplantae > Streptophyta > Magnoliopsida > Gentianales > Apocynaceae > Voacanga > Voacanga thouarsii. Next base: position 2,142,925 of record JANUWF010001100.1, on the reverse strand, counting down.
ATGATTTAACTTAGGGATGACAATAATAGCTTTCTTTGGATAGTTTGAGCTTTTCAAGCCTACCTATTTTATATTATCCCTAGTGCCTATTTTGAGCCTAAATTGTTAATTTCTTTCTTAAACCTATTATCATACTTTGTCCATTACTTCTTTCTGAGAGTTTGATTTACCTTCCAAATCTTTGATTGCTCTTTATGGATAAAAGTACAAGTAGAAGAATTATGAGGGAGAATGCTTGTGTAAATATCATGACTTGTTACTTTCAGTCATGCATTATGTGTTGAGTTGAAGTTGTGAAAGGAGAAGGAGGAAGAAAAAGAAAGATTGAGAAAAATAAAAAGCTGCTAGAAAATGTTGAAAGAAAAACTGAGAAACAAACAAAAGCAGCATTTGAAAAGAAGAGAAAAAGAAAAGAAAAGTTGAAAGAAAAAGAAAAGAAGAGTACAAGAAGAATGTTGGCTGAGTTGGAATAAGAATTACTGAAATTTTGATGATCTTGTGCAATATGATTGATGAGTTGAGAGCTATTGATGAAAAGAATGCAAGATTTTGCTTGAACTATAATATGATTGCTATATAAGGTTATGGGTTTTTGATTAGTTTTGTGATAGGAGAGCAAGAAAAGTTTAGAATCTATTGGTACATTTTGTTTATTCTTTTGTTGCAAACTATTATCTTCTTTGATATTTGATTTTCATATATCCTTCGTTTGACAGCTACATTATAAAATCTTTAACCTTACATTACAAGCTTAAAAGTCCTACTTAACATAAGTAGAATCATGATATGTCTCGAATTAGTGGAGAGAGTGGAGGAAAAGTAAGCTTATGGGATGCCTATTTTTTTTTAACGAAATTCTTTCCAATGGTTTGAGAATGATGTTAAGTGTTGGGATGGTTCTGCTAGTCATTTTCACTTACACAAGTCTTGCATTTGTTATGAAATGTATAATAGCATATGTTTTGTTGTCTTGAATAAAGAAAGCACTTGAAATATTTTTTTAAAATTGATTGAGTGATTTTGTGAAAACTTGTATTCTTCTACTTGTCTTTGATACTTTGCTTTAGGACAAGCAACGAGCTAAGTGTGGGGGAATGCTTTTATACCCAAATTCGTACACATCACTTACATTATTCATCCATGCTATAATAAATTTGTTTATGTGATGATTATATTTCTTGTGAAAATCACTGCACCAAATAAGGTATCAATGCTTAATGAATGTGGTTCTATATATTCTAAAGTAACACTTTCTAGGAAATCTAATCCTTCAATTTTTCGAATTATTCTTCATTTGGTAAAGAAAATTTTGTATACTTCAAATAAGTTAGGAAAATTTAACTCACTAAATTTATTCAACATGGCTCTTAGTTGTCCACAGTAATTTCCAGCACCAATTGGGATATGTTTTAAGAGGAAATCTCCTTCAAACAACCTCCTATCTATTCGTATTCCAATGTAGCTTAAAGCTAGACATATTTAAGCATGGATTCCTTCAAAGTTTTCATCAACCCATCATTATATAATCAAAGAAAAATCTGATCAACTTGTCTAGTCTCTATGTGTCGGCAGACAAGGGGTATTTTCTACCCTCTATATTTACTCCAATAGGTGAGTCAAATTTAGCATCATAAAGCATTCTATGTTCAGTAAATTTTCACCCTTAAAATCTCTCTAAAATAGTACCATAATCTAAACAAAATAATCACAAGAAAAGGACAGCAATATGAACACTTGAGAGGAACATTTCTACAAGGATGTATAGCAGAATTTTCTGCAATTTTAAAAGGGGGATGGCATCTAGATTCAAGCCTCTCTTTTCATTAAAAAAAAAAAACCACACACTATACTACCGTAAGGAATCAAACTAAATTGTGCCTTATCAAAGCCCACCAAAAATTCCAGCAATTCAAGCTATAAAAGTTGTACAACACTTAATAGAAAATCACAGTAACAAAGGATGGCATTCGGCCAAAAAAGAAGGGTTCTTTTCCTCTCATTTTCTTTTAAAACAAACAACACAAAGTATTAGATTTTATCATCATTCTAGCAAGTTAAACCAAGAAAAATTCATTCAAAATTCATAGAAGAAAACAATACATATAAAGCACAAAAATTCCAACAAGCAGAAACCTTGCTATCAGTATTCATGGAGAAGGAAAATGTGTGATTTTCAAATCTTGTTTGAGAAGAAAAGTTGTTGGGTAGCTTAAGAAATCCAAGAACCAAGTCTTCTATTCAAGAAAACAGGTTAGTGTAACACACCAACTATCTATGTAACCTAAAATAGGTTAGAGATGTCGTCTCGTCCTTTAGACAAGGAGTTTTTACAACAAAAGGCAAAAGAAAGTCCCAAAACTTAAAAGAAAGTACTAAAATTACAACAAGTCTCTAAAACTTATACAATATCCTTAAAGGAAACATAGTGTTTAAAATCAAATTGTTGTTCAATTAGTAACAAATGAGAGTCAAATCATATTTTCTTATCACAAATCTTCCAACTTGCTCAGGACTCAGAACTCTTTGAAAATCATGAGTTTAAAATGGTATGAGATAATATATCTTAGTAGGTCCTTGTGTGCGTTAATGTCTAAGTCAAAACTCACACATGTTGTATAAAGAAAAGAGTTTCAAAGTTTACAAGAGAACAAAACCTGCCTTTAGCACAATCATGATCTCATAGTTCAAAAGTCTTATGAGTGCTTGTGGTGTAGTGAGTGCAAAACATTTTGTTTGGAAAGTAACTAGCAATAAACAATTCATTAAGCCTCAAATAAAACTTTCTAAGACATCTTTGGAAAAATCTTGTCATAAACTAATTCAAGCAATTCATAATTATCAGGCTTGAGAAATTGCTACTTGTGGTTGGGAAGCACCATTATTCCAATGTGTATAGGTGAATGGGACAGAGATGACTTCCATCCAACAAGTATAGTATGTACGATCCTATTCTATCAGTAGTGAAAAGGAACAGAGGTAACTCCTACCCAACATGTGTAGCACATGCAATCCTAATCCCCCAAGTAGGTGTATATCCTACCAAGTGAGATACTCATCCTTCTTTCACTTAAACCTAGTCCGGTTATCCCATATTTGGCCATTGGTTCGTTTAGAATCCTATTGCTATCTAAGGACCAGCTCAACCTACAAGTACTGATGCCTTGTTTGAAAAGTGTCCATCTTCTAGAGGTAGCCACCTCTCGGAAGATATCCCCAATTCGACCAAAATCTAGTACAAGAGGCTTTACCCTCATTGAGTACTCAACGTCTTTATTTTCATATATCATTAAAGCTCCCGCAACATTTTTCCTACAAGGTTAGTTCAAAATATTTTCAAACAATGCATTTTAATTTATACAAAGAGTTCATAAAGGCGTGATTTTTAAATCCAACATTTTTAAGTCAAGAGTTTATAAATAATGGAGTCATATACTTGTATTAGTCATTCTATGATTTTCAAAAATACATGCATTAACATAAATTCGTACTTCGAATGAGTAAAATAAATTTCAGAGTCTGTATATGGCTCCTAAATCATGTTTGGCTAAATTTAGAGAGTTTTCGAATTTAGAAAGCTTTATTATAAAAAGTTTCCAAAGTTGGAAAGTTTCTAGATATAAAAAGTTTTCAAAAATAACTCTTGTGCAAATATTTCATGAATGTAATGAAAACTTACCTTGGTCAAATCAAAAAAGGGTATCTTAAAGTTAGAAATTTGGTTCTTGCCCTTGGTAATCTCTCAAGTTTATAAAAATTTCATACAAATTGATCACTAACATTTCCTAGTTCAACTTAAAGTAATTAAACCTATACTGTATATTAAATGTACACTATGCTCTAAACATAATTGTTTGTCAAGCATCACAAAAGAGTCACAAGCATGAGCTATGTATAAATTCAGTACCTAAAACTTCCCAACATCTTTTAGTAAGGATAATATTCACCCTTAGTCATATCTCAAAAAGATAACATTAACTTAGTAAATTTCCTAAAGCCTCTAAGCTGTCTTCAAATTCCAACAAGCATATCTTAAGTTCCTAATGGCAAAACACTTATGAAAACATATCGGATTGACCTAAATTTTGCAGACACATAGCTCATCATGTTATGAATGTAAAAAAGTCAGCCAATCTCAAAAATCATGCTCAAATAACTCCCAAAAAATTCTCAAATCTATCTTGAACTGGCGGAGTTATCTTGAAAAAATTAATAACTCCTAACCTTGATCCTATTTTGACCCCATCTTTTCCATATCAAAATTGCTAAATACTTATTAGCCAAGAACCCAATGGTGGATCACTTCAACTTGAGTTCAATTCTACTGGTGTTGTCCGGGGTAGCGCCACTCGAAAAGGAGTCAGAAAAGGCCCTCCATAGCATACTCCCACAAGCAATTTTTTCGTTAGGTACGCTTACATTCGCTCCATTCTTCCTTCTGCTATTCTTCTTCAAACCGACAGGAATAAGAGACAAAGCGGAGGAGGTATGTTGAATCATTGATCGAGTCAGGAATCCGACTAAGAAAAATGATTAATATAGGGAATGCGACTACGATTTAAGCAACCAAAATGAAATTAGAAGCAAAACGACCGTCGACGAGTTCAGATCTAAATGGGTTTTGTTGGAGCTACTATTTCACGCTGTGATGGAGGAGCAAGGGTAGAATGTAGAGTCACAAGAGGGGGTGGAATAGAGGAGGGGTTAATGGTACTGCGATGAGAATTCTGAAAAATGGTGTCAATTTTCAAAGGAATTCTGATAGTAGGACGGATCGAGACGAAATTCCAATTTTAGTGAGGTCGCATTTGAAACATGTGACCTTTTTTTTAGGAGGTAAGGAGGTCGCATGTTGCAAATGCGACCATAGCCGTTTTTCCCCAAGGACAATTGGGAATTTTTTGTGGAAAAATTGATGAAGGTCGCATTAGTGTTATGCGACCTCAAGGTGTCTGGTAGAGAAAGAGAAAGAGAACCTGTGATGCCCAACTTTCATACAAACTTCAACTACACTTGCCCCCACAAGCTATTGACACAGATCTCCGAGGTTCTGACAAAGGAGGTTTATTTTCCTCAAAAGTTGGCAGTGCATGAACCAACTGAGTATGGTCAATTACTCAACTCTTTATGTGATTCTCCAACAGCTGGAAACAACAGCATCACAATCCAGGTTTAGAAGTATATAAAATTAATCTTGGAACTTCTTCAAACTTAACACTTACAACTTTGAAAATAGGAAGAAAACTACTTGGTCATCAAAGCACGTCTGTGCACTGCCAGACACTAGAAGTGAGATCTCCAAATTGAAGTAGCAAATGGCGAGAACAGCAGCCCAATTGTCCTTTTTCAATTTTTCATCAATTTTGAGGTCGCATAACACTAATGCACCCTTCATCAATTTTTCCACAACAAATTACCAATTGTCCTTGGGGAAAAACGACTATGGTCAATATAGGGAATGCGACTACGATTTAAGCAACCAAAATGAAATTAGAAGCAAAACGACCGTCGACGAGTTCAGATCTAAATGGGTTTTGTTGGAGCTACTATTTCACGCTGTGATGGAGGAGCAAGGGTAGAATGTAGAGTCACAAGAGGGGGTGGAATAGAGGAGGGGTTAATGGTACTGCGATGAGAATTCTGAAAAATGGTGTCAATTTTCAAAGGAATTCTGATAGTAGGACGGATCGAGACGAAATTCCAATTTTAGTGAGGTCGCATTTGAAACATGTGACCTTTTTTTTAGGAGGTAAGGAGGTCGCATGTTGCAAATGCGACCATAGCCGTTTTTCCCCAAGGACAATTGGGAATTTTTTGTGGAAAAATTGATGAAGGTCGCATTAGTGTTATGCGACCTCAAGGTGTCTGGTAGAGAAAGAGAAAGAGAACCTGTGATGCCCAACTTTCATACAAACTTCAACTACACTTGCCCCCACAAGCTATTGACACAGATCTCCGAGGTTCTGACAAAGGAGGTTTATTTTCCTCAAAAGTTGGCAGTGCATGAACCAACTGAGTATGGTCAATTACTCAACTCTTTATGTGATTCTCCAACAGCTGGAAACAACAGCATCACAATCCAGGTTTAGAAGTATATAAAATTAATCTTGGAACTTCTTCAAACTTAACACTTACAACTTTGAAAATAGGAAGAAAACTACTTGGTCATCAAAGCACGTCTGTGCACTGCCAGACACTAGAAGTGAGATCTCCAAATTGAAGTAGCAAATGGCGAGAACAGCAGCCCAATTGTCCTTTTTCAATTTTTCATCAATTTTGAGGTCGCATAACACTAATGCACCCTTCATCAATTTTTCCACAACAAATTACCAATTGTCCTTGGGGAAAAACGACTATGGTCAATATAGGGAATGCGACTACGATTTAAGCAACCAAAATGAAATTAGAAGCAAAACGACCGTCGACGAGTTCAGATCTAAATGGGTTTTGTTGGAGCTACTATTTCACGCTGTGATGGAGGAGCAAGGGTAGAATGTAGAGTCACAAGAGGGGGTGGAATAGAGGAGGGGTTAATGGTACTGCGATGAGAATTCTGAAAAATGGTGTCAATTTTCAAAGGAATTCTGATAGTAGGACGGATCGAGACGAAATTCCAATTTTAGTGAGGTCGCATTTGAAACATGTGACCTTTTTTTTAGGAGGTAAGGAGGTCGCATGTTGCAAATGCGACCATAGCCGTTTTCCCCAAGGACAATTGGGAATTTTTTGTGGAAAAATTGATGAAGGTCGCATTAGTGTTATGCGACCTCAAGGTGTCTGGTAGAGAAAGAGAAAGAGAACCTGTGATGCCCAACTTTCATACAAACTTCAACTACACTTGCCCCCACAAGCTATTGACACAGATCTCCGAGGTTCTGACAAAGGAGGTTTATTTTCCTCAAAAGTTGGCAGTGCATGAACCAACTGAGTATGGTCAATTACTCAACTCTTTATGTGATTCTCCAACAGCTGGAAACAACAGCATCACAATCCAGGTTTAGAAGTATATAAAATTAATCTTGGAACTTCTTCAAACTTAACACTTACAACTTTGAAAATAGGAAGAAAACTACTTGATCATCAAAGCACGTCTGTGCACTGCCAGACACTAGAAGTGAGATCTCCAAATTGAAGTAGCAAATGGTGAGAACAGCAGCCCAATTGTCCTTTTTCAATTTTTCATCAATTTTGAGGTCGCATAACACTAATGCACCCTTCATCAATTTTTCCACAACAAATTACCAATTGTCCTTGGGGAAAAACGACTATGGTCATATTCGCATAATGCAACCTCATTCTAGGAGGTCGCATTCACATAATACGACCTTACTAAAATTGAAATTTTGTCCCGATCTGCCTCACTGTCAGAATTCCTTTGAAAATTAGCACCATTTTTTGGAATTCTTGGGTTCTGCGATGGTAGAGGAAGGGGTGGGTAGTAGAGAGTTAAGAGAGAGTGTGTGTGGATAAGATGTGATGGCAGGCAACTCAAAATTTTACAACTATAGTTAACCATGATTTATTTGAAAATTGAAAAAACACCAAAATACCACAAAATTGAAATTTGAAATATTTTATTCTAAATGGACACATGTCAATATTTAAGGGTATCTGGGTCCACCTAGTGCATAGGTTGGGCCACGTAGCAGATGCATATACGAATTTCCCATGTGCAAAATTCCTACTAGAAAAAAGATGGTCCATTCGATACTTCTAAAGCCAAAATATCTTGCTACAATAAAATGGTTAAAGGCAAAAAATATCCTTCAAATTTGGTCACTTTTGCAATTTTACCCCTCATTTGTTAGGGCAAACTATTCCAGTGACAGTCGAACTATTTCGAAATCTAAGTTTTTCCTTCCAACTAAAAAAGCGTAAAAATGTTCTTCAAACTTTTTAATCATCCAAATCTTGCCCTTCCGTTAATTGACCAACGATCAACTCACAATTTCATTAAATTTTAAGGGTATTTCAGTAATTTCATATTTTAATATTAAAATATATTATTTTTTATTTTTAATTCATTTTAAAATTTTTCTTTTATCTTAATTTTTTTCTTTTTCTTTCTTTTCTTCTTCCTCTTTTCCCTTCTCCTTCCTCTTCTTTGCTGCTACTGCAACTCCAAATAGCAGCATACATCACAACACCATCACCCCTTTTTGACACTTCCTATAACAAAAAGATTGCAGATTCAACAAAATTACAGTAATGGCATTAAGCACATCCCACGAACATTAACAATGTACGAGAATCATAATTACCGAATAATCACTGCACTATTCTACAACCTACAGAAGGGGTAAAAATTACGAATCCTAGGCCACAAAAAAAAAAAAACATTTATATCCTCCTCAGAAATCGTTGGGAAAAGCAAACTCAGGTAACTTAATATCTAGTCGAGTTTATACGACAGATGTAATCTTGAATATTTCAATCTAAAATCTAAACCCTCATCCCTAAAGGAAATTGAAAGAAAATCTAATCATGTCTGAAATATAGATTAACAAGTCCAATATCGGAAAAAGATCAAAAACTCCTTTTCAATTCTTAAGATCAGCTCGACCTTATCAGTATTTACAAGCACTTGGAATCTATAACGAATTTTAGGTCTTATTTTCAAAGTGAGGGGAGAAAGGAGTGAAATTCCAATTTCTAGATTGTGTCCACTATACTATTGTATAGTAGAAGTAGGAACTAGGAGTACGAGTTTGAATTAAAAAGAAAAAGTGTCTAAGACCCACCGGAATAGTCAATTCTAGAACATTTTGGATGTAAACAGATTGATGAGATTACAGATGCAGCATTAGTGGAGAAGACATTTGGATTAGTAGATTAAAAGAGTATGAAGCAGAGATATGGCATTCATAACCGGTGACCTCCAATTTGAAGTCTTTAAAATATTCAGACTTCTCTAACAACCGCATGAATGGTGATTTTCCTTCTAATGCGAAAAGGTGGGGGTTGTGAGGGAGGTGGGTCTTTAGTACTCTCTTGGTGGGTTCCTTTTTCAGGAAGCACAGGCAGTTCCGATAGAAATGGAATTGCAGCGGCGAAAAAAAGGAAAGCAGAAGAAGGGAATAAAAGAAAAAAAATTATTTTAAAATGAATAAAAACGAGATAACATAATACTCCCTCCGTCCACAAATAACTGTCCTCATTGTAAAAACTACGCATATTAAGGAATTGTGAAATTCTATAGTAAAAATGAGTAAAATGTATGTTATACCCTTTGTAGTATTTTTATTACTCCCACCACTCCATTAATTGTCTCTCTCTCCTCGCCTATTCCCATCGTCTCTCTCTTCCCACCCTCTGTTTAGAGTATCTCTTCCTCCCATCCGATTTTTCTCATCCAACCCCTTAAAGATTTTCCCATCCCACCAATCTACTAGATTTTGTCATCCAACCCTTTAAAGATTTTTTCCTCCCACCAATCTTTATCTATAGATTTGACGATAAAGAAAAAAAAGAATGACCTTTCATCTTCACATCTCTTTCGATATCTGCGAAAGCATATTTGAAAATATGGTTTGATGAAATTGCTTCAAATTTCAATAAAAATAATAGATTTCCCAAAAAAAATCCTCTGCAAAATAATTTGTTTTCATTGCAAATGGCAGCTGCCATCTAGTTCTATTACTGGATACCGACTGAAATCGACCTCAATATTCATTGCGTGGAAGATGAAACTGCAAATGGAGATGAAGAATACAACCATGAAGATTCTTTTCATTAGCAAATTGATTTAAATTTGAGTTCGGGTTCTCCAACAACTAAAAGGCTTTCACCAAAAAATTAGGATTTAGACTTGAACCTTTAGCCACTTGAAGAAGATGATGAAGTATATATCTTTGAAGCTAGTTAGTTCTCTATTGATTCTGGGATTTTCCTTCATTATTTCTTTTCCTTTTGATTCTTCTAAATGTATACATTTTGGTTTGGTTTATGAAACTCTCTATTTAAAAAAAAAAAAGTTTCTGTCTTCTCATATGATTTGGAATTTCCCCTTTTCGTTTTTGTTTTCTTATAATGCCTAGGTATTCTTTGAGTAGGTGAAATCTCAGGGTAGTAGTATCAAGAGCCTGTGGACCTTAAGCTGAATGCCATGTTCAATTGGTATGTTCAAGTAGGAAAGGCTATAGTGGATTTGAGGTATATAGTATTAAGAGCCTGTAGACAAGATTATGCATTATTTGAGGTATCTTGTGGTTTGTGCCATTGTGTGTGTGTGCAAGTCGATTTTCATTTTTATTTCTTGTTGAAAGTTCAAAGCTTGAAATTCTACACTATTGTCTTTGTTACTTCTTTCACGGCATTGTTAATCATCAAAATGGAAGTTGATTTTTCCCCAAACAAATTGATATTATTTGTAGAATCAAATTTAATAATGAGGCATTTTGATGCAAAACTCCTAGCATGAGTAAGATGTGTAGCTCTTTTCTATATATGTTAATTGCAAATTTAGAACCATGTTCAAAAGAAACATCATATCATAAGAGCAATAAAGGAGCTTCTACTTTTTTTGTTTGTGTATATGAATAAATAAGGAGTATTTTGAGTAGTAAAGAGCAGTAAAGGAGTATTTTAGTTCTACATTATTTTAATTTTTTTTATAACATCCAATATCCTAAATCTTGTGTTTCTGGGGAGATTTGTGCCTTTGGATCTGGGACTCAAGCTAAGGATCCTTGATCTGATAGATCTGGATAATGGGATATTGAGTTTGTAGTAGACTTTTTATTTTGGATGTTAGATTTGTGCTGTTGTAAATATATAAGAATTTCCAATAATCAATTGGTCCACCATAATTGAATTTATCTAGTAACTCATCTAAGTTGGGTATCTTTATGGGTATGGTGTACAAGATTTTCGTGCTTTTCTTGTTTTTCCTCCTTAATTTTTTTCCCTTTCTCACCCTTCTGCCCTTTTCTTATGAATCAGGATTTCTTGGTGCTCTCATTAGTTTCACTTGTTAATTTTTCTTCAATATATATTTTCTGAAGCATAATCAATGCATGATGCTAACCATCAAAATTCTTTTGTCTTGAGATTGCAATGATGATGATGACATTGTGGAATTATATAGTGCTTTTTGTCTTCAGTAAAGGAGTACTATAAAGTGCTTTTTTTTTTTTTTTCGTGGGTCAAATAGAAGAACTTGCTAGTGATGATGATGACATTGTGGAATTATCAAGAGCTGAACAAGAAGGGAAGAAGTTGAAAACTTTGAGTGATGAGGACCGAATGGCTCTATATTAGATGCTACTGCAAAGAAGTAAAGATGGGAAGTTAGCATATGGAAGCCAAAAAATGGTGGCATCACATTATGGAGTCTCAAAATGCACTGTTCAACGTATTTGGAATAAAGCGAAAACCAGTTACTCTGCTGATGTGTCTTTGAAAAAGAAAATAAATTGTGGTCGTAAGAGAATTCAGTTTGATGCGGATAGTTCCGTGATGTACCCTTACAAAAACGGACTACTCTTCGGTCTATTGCTTTTGAAATGAACATGAACAAGACTACAGTAAATAATCTCCTTAAGGAAGGTGCTCTCTGACGACATTCAAATGCTCTTAGGCCTGCACTAATGGAAGAGAATAAAAGATCTCAGTTGAGGTTTTGTGTATCAATGCTTGAACAAAATAGCATCCCACATGATCCAATTTTCAAAGGGATGTACAACATTGTTCACATAGACAAGAAGTGGTTTTATATGAGCAAAAAGACCGAGAAGTACTACCTGTTACCCGATGAAGAAGATCCAGTATGCTCAGTTAAGAGCAAAAATTTCATTGGAAAGGTTATGTTTTTGGTAGCGGTAGCTCACCCAAGGTTTGATGTAGAAGGGAATGTGATTTTTTCTGGAAAAATTGGACTATTTCCTTTTGTTACAAAAGAGCGAGCTAAAAGGAGTAGCTCTAATCGAGTTGTAGGCACGCTAGAGACCAAAGCAATTACTTCAGTGAAAGGGAAGATATAAGAACAATTCTGATTGAGAAAGTCCTTCCTGCCATTAAGGAAAAATGGCCAAGAGAGGACTTAGGAAATCCAGTTGTCATTCAATAGGATAATGCAAGAACACACATTAATCATAATGATGAGGAGTTTTGCAAAGCATGTGAAGACATGGGACTTAATGTGCAGCTAATGTGTCAGCCACCAAATTCTCCTGATATAAATATTTTGGATCTTGGATATTTTAGGGCTATTCAATCTTTAAAGGATAAGGAGGCACCAAGAAACATTAATCATTAATGAGCTTCTGGATGCTGTTATGAAGTCTTTCGAATATTTCTCTACGAATAAATCTGACTATATATTTTTATCATTGCAATTGTGCATGATCAAGATTATGGAGGCAGACGGTTCGAACAATTACAAAATTCCTCATGATGGAAAAGAAACGTTAGACAAGAAGGCAAACTTCCTAGCCAGATAAAGTGTGATCCTGCATTGGTGCAAAAAGTTCTCCAATATCTAAGTTGATTTCTAAGTAAGTATGATCTTAATTTGTTTTTTTTTTCTATTTTTAGCTTGTCTTTTAATGGAGTATGGGATTAGCATTTGTAAATTGGATTTGGTACTTTTGAACAATTAATTTCAGTATGAAGTAATTTATGAATGGTTGCTTCTCTCTCTCTCTCTCTCTCTCTCTCTCTCTCTCTCTCTCTCTCTCTCTCTCTCTCTCTCTTTTATTTTAATTTATTTTCAGAAACTAGATTTGACCATTTCTTTTTGCTTTGAGTATGAATGGAAGAGCCCTGACTTGGTTCTATTATTTCTTACCCTCATGTTCTCCATATTAACAGAAGTACTGCATAAGCATAAAAAATAAAAAAAACAAGAGAAAATAGTAGTAGAATCAAATAAACACCCACTTGGTTAGAATTTTTTTGTCTAACAAATTCTCAAAACACATACATGTACATTTAATAAAATTTAGGAATATATATTTTTAACATGTCCATTACTACCTCTCGAAATTTATTTTCCTCCAAAGCTTCAATAGGAAACTTATTCAAGTCGAAATTTGTAGCTATTTTTTCTTTTTTCACCATCTAAATTGGATTAGGATTAACTAATCCACTGTGCAAGTCTACAAGAATTTTTCCAACTTCTTCCTAGGCCATTGTTTTGTTTTTTGTTTTTTATTTTTTTTTTGTTTTGGAGTTGAAATGCTGATCTGAGATAGAAAAGAATTTTGTTTAGAAATCAACCACAAAAAAAAAAAAAATAGTTAATGAATGAAAAGTAAGCTACCTGTCGGAACAGAGGAAAGATGCTATCTGGCCTACTGGCAAAAAACAAACAAAGAAATGCAAGGTGAGCTATTGGTAGTAAAATATAAACAAACAAACAAACAAAGAAGCTCATGGTAGAAAGGAACAAATGAAAGAAATGACAAAAAGAATAAAGAAGCTACCTACGATGGATTGGAAGAAAGGAAAAATCAGTTTAGTAAAATGTTTGAGTACAGTCATTATATAGAGAGAAAATTGAGAAAATTGAGACCATAATTAAATTATACTTTGACTATTTTTATAAGATAACGTAATTTCATTATTGGTTAAAATAATTTTAGTATGAGTAATTGTAATACTAATTAATTGATAGAAAATTATGCTAAGTGTAAAATTGGAAAAAATAATTAATTACAACCTACATTTAGAAAATGGATAGTTATTTTGGACAAACCAAAAAGGAAATGAGAATAGTTATTTGTGGATGGAAGGAGTAATATATTTTAATACTAAAATATAAAAATATCGAAATACCCTTAAAAATTAATGCAATTGTGAGTTGGTCAACTGACAAAAGAGCGAGATCTAGACGATTAAAAATTTTGAGTAATGTTTTAACACTTTTTTTAGTTTGAGGAAAAAACTTGGATTTCAAAATAGTTCAAAGGTTACCAGGATAGTTTGTCTTTTTATAAAATAGTCAATCATGCCGGTCTAAATGTCAAAACATTTCAATGTTGCCCCTTCATTAAAAATCTTATAGTCAACTTTATTATTGACCTTTAGTAGGGACTTTATTGCAAAAAAGGTAAAGTTTACAAACTTATTTAAAAAATTCAAAAATAAAAATTTTTTACAATATTTTCTTTTGTTTCCTATCATTATTTTTTTGAAGTTCTTCATTTCTTCTTCTTCTTCCTACTTTTTTGAATTATTTATTTTTAAAATTTCTTTTTAAGTGTATTTTTCAAAGACAAAATGCATCAGTGCCTTTTATAGATTATAGATTTTTTTCCTTTAAACTATAAATAAAAAAAAAAATCTTTCTCTCTAATTAAAAAAAAAACTTATTTTTTATGTGATTATAGAGGCATGTTGTTGGGGCTATTTTAGCTAATTTACATTTCTTTTTTTTTTCTTTATAGAGACTTGTTAAATTTAGAATGAATACTTGTAAATTTTAAAATTATTTGATCCATTTTCAAATGAATCTAATTTTTAGTATCTAAGTATATTTTCCCTCTTTATATCTTTTATTTTTTTTTCTCATTCTTTTATTGTTTCAAACTTTTATTTTTAGCCTTTAAAAAAATGAAAGGAAATACTTTGTCTTTTTAGGTGTTCAGCAGCATCGTCTCCTATGAAAACACAATCATCTCTAGTCTTTATGGTTGAATTTGCACTATTAACAACCGGTGCACTGAGGTGCACCGGGTACATATACGAATTTCCCAATTAACTTAACTCCTTTTGAACTAGCAACATGGATACCGTTTGTGTTGAGACTATTCTTTGGTGAAGTAATTGTGACATGCTGAAAAGATAGATTTTTGCATCCGAGAACATTAATGTGAAATAGCTTGCTATCCTTGGAGGTTATGTCCCAGATCGTAGAATTCGTGAGGAAGCTCAAGCTAAATTCTGTATTCAGGTCACAAGTAAGGCAGATTAAGGTTAGCTCAAAAAACAAAGAAAAATTTAAAAAATACACCTAAAAAAAATTTTAAATAAAGAATTTAAAAAAGTAGGAAGAAGAAGAAGAAATAAAGAATTTTAAGAAAATATTGTAAAGAATTTTTATTTTTGAATTTTTTACATAAGTCTTTAAACTTTACGTTTTTTACAATAAAATCTCTATTAACAATCAATTATAAAGTTGATTGTTAGATTTTTAATGGAATGACAAAATTGAAATGTTTTAGTACTTAAAGCGACATAATTGAATATTTCATAAAATTGAAGATAAGATTGCAAAATAACTAAATTTGAAGGGCATTTTTGCCTTTAACCCATAGTAAAATCCAATGTTCTTTGGATCGGATCGGATTGGTCGATCGGATCGTGAACCGATCCTCAAATCAGTCCGATCCATCCATTTGAATCGAAAATTTCAAAAATCGATGTATTTTGTTTAAATCGATTTGGACAGGTCGGTCCAATCGGTGATCCGGCTGATCTAACCAATTGAATCGGTTCTCTCTCTCTTTTTTTTTTACCTCTAAAATAAGATAATATATTCATAGGAAAAAAAAAAGCTATACAAATGGAATAAATAATCTATAATAATAGAGAAAATATCATATTTTCTTCTAATTTTATTATTTAGGTATTTATAAACTTGAATTATATTATATTATTGATCAATTTTATTCTTAAAAATATTATATTTTAATTTTTAAATAATAATATTACCGGTTCAATTGCAGTTGGACCATTAAACCGTGAATCAGTAAATTTTTCAGTTCGATGTCCGATTCGATTCTGAAAACAATAGTAAAATCCCAAATTCACGGTAAGAACGTCCACAATGTAATACTTCATTCGTTTCAAAATAGTCTTTTGCATACAAATTAAGAATGTTGAAAATAATATTACAATTTAGATAAAATTCATATTCTATCTATATTCAAAACATAATAGCTATTAGTTAATCAAAATTTTCAAAAAATAAAAAAAAATTAAAAATTATGTAGTTTATTTAGAATAATGAGAGTATTATAATAAAAAATTAATTATTAATTTTAAAAATATGTAGATAAATAAATATTTTAAAAAGACGGAGTAAAAAATAAAGCATAAAGCATAGTTTATTACTGTGTCGCGACCTTTCTGCAGACAATCTTATCCTTGGAACAACTAACCTTGTCTGCTTGGCTTCCCAGTTCAACTTCCTCAATCGTCAGTATGATGTAACGTTGTACTAATCTCAAACTTAAAGGCAAATACTAACAAGTAAACGCCCCATTTACGTAAGTATACATACATGTGTTCAAATTCTTATCCATCTTTGTAATTAAGACAGAGAGAGAAGAGAGAAATGGTGGTGGTTGGGGGTGGGGGAAGAAGAATGTGGCTTCACTTGATGATGATTGCAGCGGCGTTGACGGTGCAATTATCGCTCGTTGCCGGAGAGTATTTCAAGCCCTTCAATGTTAGCTATGATCATAGAGCTTTGATTCTTGACGGGAAACGCCGTATGCTTATCTCCGCCGGCATTCACTATCCTCGCGCCACTGCTGAGGTGCTCTGTTTTTAGTACACTATTGTTTTAAATTTTCGATACGAATTCAAGTTTTGTTTTTTGATGTTTTGTTGAAGAGAATGATGCAGTTTTCGTTCAGATAGATGATTTTGGGAAAAGAATTTGGAATGATTAAGCAGTGTGTGTAAACATGGAAGAAAAAGGGAAATTTTTTTTTTCTGGGGTATTATCAATCAGGGAGACAGCCTGCGAGGAATGACAATTGTTCAAACTATTTTCTAGTCGCAGTTCTGTTGCATTTAATGATTCAAGCTATTTCGAGTAGGAGAGTTTGAGTATTACTTGGTACCAGTAAACATTCCTCTGCTAATTGGCAGGGTTGATCGCAATTGCATCTGCTACATTCACATCGTACCCGCAATTTTTCTGCGGAAATCTAAGTTTTGTTTTGCACATTTGCAGACCAACAACAAATCTGTTTTGATGGATAAATTCTGGATGGTAGGAAGCAAAAAGAAACTTATTAAAAGAAAAAACTTTAGCAGCATCTAAGTGAATTCTTTAAAACTTAATATCCTCTTTGACATTCTTTCCTTCTGTTTATATCAGAACTTGGTACCTGATCAGAAATCCTTTCTAATGCAATTCAATACTAGAAATCAACTCCATCCTAATGGTATGGTGTTTGAGAATGTCCTTTTCAATATGTTTAATCTCTAATTCTTTTACTTGAGTCTCTGACTATAGATGAGCTCTGAAATTTTGTCACATAAAAACAGTCTCAAAAAGTACTAGAGAAATTTAGGATCAAGTGAACCGTAGATGGATTTTGGTCACCTGTGTAGTTCTTGGTATTTCCCATTTCCAATGTAGCTGATAATTTTACTTGCTAGTAGTTTGAAGGTGAATTTTTTTTTTTTTTTTTCTTCCTAGTCATACTTCATGGGAGTCTCACAGGGTGCTATTTTATGATCTCAGATGTGGCCAGATCTAATATCTAAGAGCAAGGAAGGAGGAGCTGATGTCATTGAAACATATGTATTCTGGAATGGTCACGAGCCAGTTAGAGGGCAGGTTTGATAATTCTTTCCCAGAAATTCTTGATGCCTGAGGGTGTTAACCTTTGGCATGGTTGACATGCTTCACAAATCTTCTACAGGGATACTGAAGCATTTTCTATGTATGATTCTATTTTCAGTACAATTTTGATGGAAGATATGATCTTGTCAAGTTCGTGAAGCTAGTTGGTTCAAAGGGACTCTATCTACTTCTTCGAATAGGTCCTTATGTTTGTGCAGAATGGAACTTTGGGTGCACTTCCTTTCACTTTTCTCTCTCATTATGTCTAATCATAATCTTGGTTTCCATTCCTAAGTAGTCAGAAGCTCTTGAATGGGGTGGCTTCTATTACTTAGCATCCCGTACCTTGTCTGAGATTGGTGAGCTTGGTCACAAGTTGATTGGAAGGAAATGAATGATTTTCACAGAAGTTATTGCTATATTTCAACTAAACATACTATGTGTATAGTCTCTTTATTCCTTTTCCAATTCTACTTTGTCTAACTAGGAGAAGAGCTTCAGTCAAGCTTACTTTTCAGGCTCTTTAAACAAAAATACTTACTTTTATGTAGGTAAAATAACCTTCATTTTCCTTGTTTAATTTTGGTTCTGTGTGATTTGAATTATTTTACCAAGTATCAACTATCAAGTCTATCAGCTGCATAACTCAAAAAACAGAGATATATTTGTACAAAAGCATGGGCAAATGATAATACATGTACTATGAATTTTAAAAGTTCCAAGAAAATTAAACCCTGTTTTACGTTCCTTGCAGGTCCAAAACAACAAAACTTTACTACCTCTTTTTTTAAAATAAATTTTTATTAATATTTGCTTTGAAAAGCTAAAAGTTTGTAAAGTGTTTCTTGTTCTGTAAGCAGAATATCAATGAAACAATGTATAATGTGAAATTCAAAAGTAAAACTTCTCGAGCACAATGAATACAGAACTTTTCCCTTCTTTCAATAATTAATTAGTTGATCATTACTCCCTTCGTCCCATAATATAAGTCGTTAGAAATTACTTTTGCTGTCTCAAATTATAAGTCGTTGGGGACTTTTCAAGAAGGTTTTAAAGCTATTTTTACATTTCTATCCTTATTTATTGTTCGTTTTCCCTCTCTTTCTCTCTCCTCTCTTATATTGTTTCTAAGACATTTAAATAGGGGTGTTTTAGGAAGAAAAAACATAAAGTCACATTGTTTTTAGGAATCTTAATATGTGTGAAATTAAGTCAAACGACTTATATTATGGGACGGAGGGAGTACTATTCTTATGGAAAAATTTTCTGTTACTGAATTATACCTGAAAAATGTTGATCTTTCGATCTTTATGCCATATTTTAATTGTATCCATGCAGGGGCTTCCCAGTATGGCTTCGTGATATTCCCGGTATAGAATTTCGAACAGATAATGATCCCTTCAAGGTAAATTAATTACATCTATGAGCTCTTCCTTATTCCTAGTGATGCCTGTTCACTTTTTGCTATGAGTCATTCTCAAATGGTTGTGGTTATCTCTAATATGTTACTCGAGTCTTCAATTTATAAATTTTGAATTTGAAATTTTACTCTTCATTAAGTTGTGTGAATCTGGAGGGGAAAATCTCTATAGCTCTTCTTTAGATACTTGGTCAGCGCTCGGGATAAATCGTTTTTTATTTTTCTGTAATTTAAGTTATGTGTGTCTATATTTGTGCTCTTTATCAATCAAAATTTGCGAATCCTTACTACACACCCTATAATTTGGCCTAGGACTTTGAAGTGTAAAATTTTTCATCTCATAAAAATTAAATTCTTCAATATAATTCTGAAAATAAGAAATAAATTTGCTCGCAATGTTTCATGTTATGCTACCAACAAATATCACTAATTGTTTCATGGAAAGCTTGGATATAGAAACTGATGAAGGGGATGATTACATGCATATTCAAGTATGTTAATTGAAATCTTTATGCTTTATCTTGTGTTAATATACGTGGTTAATAAACTGTCTGTGCCAATATGTGCTGTTTGGTCTCCTGCCTTCCTTGATAAAATCTCTAAATTTACTTCAAGAATACTGTTGGGTTCCTTGATTTGAATGACACATTTTATTTTCATAAAGACCCATCATTGTCATGGCCTATTAATCAATGACATTGAAAAAATGAGAATAACATTATCAAATGAAAGATCAAACAATTACAATTTCAAATATAAAATTGAAAACTTAAAAATCCAAAAGATAAAAAGAAGGAAAGAAAAACCTACATTTTGGAGGAAGCACAGCTAGGAGTAGAAGCTCGAAACATGCCTTTATTGATGTATAAATCCACCTCAACTGTTGGAATCCCTCTGCTATCAAGAATTTGCCTCGCTTTCACCTTGGTAATCACAGAAGGCACCATTTTCTTCATGTGATTCGACTATAGCATTAATAATAATAAAAAAAATTGTATATTTGTAACACCTCGCTACCTACGTACCCAAATAGGGCGGGATGTCGCCCCGTCTAAAAGACCATGGGTCTTTATAACGAGGTACAAAAGGAACGAAAATATCTAAATAAAATAATGCGATAATCTTATTACAACCAAAGTTAAAATTTATACAAGTTTGAGAATCTAAAACTAACAATCGTCTCTCAAAAAAAATACAAAGCAGAAATAAATAAACTGAAAGTCATCTCTTATCTTTTCAACCTGCTCAATAAAAGCACTCCTTTGAAAACATGATGTAAAATAGTGTGAGATTGGCATCTCAGTAAGTCCCGTGTGTACGAATGTCATATATAAACATTTCGTGCATGTAGGTTTAATAAAACTACAAAATCATGTTTGCAAGACTTTTTCATCAATAAACAATTATTCAAACGAGCATTGCTCATCATATCCAAAACAGTTTTCAATAAATCATATCTCATCATAATTATAAATTCATTAAGTAGGGATTAGCAATGATTCAAACAATAGTATTACAATCCATATCATGGTTACCACCATAATAGCGTCCCAATGTAACCTTTCAACAATGGGCAGTGGGGGATCCTCCCACTAGGGTGAGATACTCCTCCATCTCTACACCCAACACGCCGGTTGTCCAACCTGGATAAATAAAGTCCACATGGACCAATATGCTAGTTCGGACCGGCCTGAATAAGTAGTACTATCGCCTTTCCAAGTTGAGTTCATCTTCTGGAGGTGGCTTCCTGCTAGAAGACTCACTCTAGCTCTTCAAGACTAGCATCACTAGCCTACCCCCGCTGAGTACTCAACGCTCCCTATTTAGGGGCAGAATCATTTTCCTTGTTTTCACAATCGTTGATTACCTTGTCTTTGTAAAATGTGGCTTTTCACAATAAGTTTTCCAAAACGTTTAGTGATTAAGAAAAGAAATCATTTTCAGTTTAAAAGTTGAGATTTGACAAATTCATTTGGAGAATAAAATGACCACGTTCTCAAGCCAAGTATCAAAATACCACATTACGATTCATCATATTCAACCAACGTTTCGATCATCATGTCAATCATCATAATGACACCTTTTCAAATATCATTGTACAAAAATACTTGCAAACATGGAATATTTAGTAAAACAGTTATTGTTGGGACTTACTTGGATATTCTCAATAAGCAACCAAAGCAATGCTTGATCTCTTTTTCACTTTCTTCTTTATCTAGAATCAATGTTTTTATGATTAGAAACCAGTTATGAATCCACTATCATCATACATCATGAATCCCTATGCTCATATTAGTCATCAAATTCATCCATGGTATCTAGATAGACTAATTTATTAGCTCATCGCTATAGCTTAACATGATCATGGCATGCATATAATCGAATCTCATCATCAATACAAGGACCTCTAATATTCGTCTACCATGAACCTCATATAATAACCCTATTTGCATCCAAAGATCTCATCTTTAAGCAACATGCTGCATATCTACACCTTCATAGCAATATTCAATTATGATCAAAGACATACTTGCCTAGTTTATTCCATTGAACCCTCAAACTCATTAATATAGTCTATTCATGCTTTCATCTAGCTTCCATGCATGACAACACCACCATAAAAGCAACCTTATTTTAAGCAAAAGGGATCGAGATCAAGAATACCTTTTGATGACACACACTAAGAGCAAAGGTGGCGCCTTTGGTGGTTGCTTGGGTTCACTTGAGGAAGAAAAGGTTAATTGTGATGCTCTTGGCCTTCTTGTTCAAAAAACTCCAATAAAAGGGGACAAGGGTCAGTCCCTTGATGACCGAGATTGAGGAAGGAAGAAGAAGATTATTTGAATAAAAGTTGAAAGGGGTTGAAGGGTTACTCACCTTAGAATCAAATTTCAAGTTTGGAGATGATTGGAGGTTGCAATGGACGAAATCGAGAGAGTGGCGGCTGGAATTCTTGGGCAGTAGAAGGTGCTTAGGGTTTGATTGAGGGCTGGTTCGAGGAAGGGAATAGGTTAGGGTTAGGTGTTTTAGTGCTTAGGAGAGTTTGATCTTACTTCGGTCTCTTGATCACAAGAAGAAAAAGATGGCAGCTTTTATCTCTATTGCCGTGGCCGAATTCCAGCAAGGTTTAAGAGGTTTTTGGTGGCTGTTTTCTGGTTGTTATTGTGGCCGAAATAAGGGAGGAAAAGATGAGAAAAGAAGCTGCCTTTTGGTTCTTGTGTTGGCCGAAAATTGGAGAAGAGTTATGATGGCTTTTTGGTGTTGTTGTTCTAGCTAAAACAAGAGAAAATTGGAGGGAATTTTCGTGAGTGTGTGTGTGTGAACAGTGGCCGAAAATAAGGTGGGAAGAAGGGGAAATTTCTGCTTTTTGTTTAGCTTAGGAGAACTTTGCTTGATTAGGATTACTTAGGGTAGATTCCCCCCATATTTTAGAGAGTTGGAAAGCAACTACCTTACCAATCAAGGTGGCAGCTAGGGTTTTCAATTCCAGAAATTTCAGTAAGGAAAATAGGATATCAGTCCAAGGAATAATTTAGTTAATGTCCTAATTTATTTTAGGTAAAAACAATTATTTTTGCTGGAAAAATCTAGTTTTCAAAATCAAAGTTCTATCCTTTTCTTTCCATAATAAATCATTTGAATAAGATCCTTTTAGGAAGTTCTAGATGTTGGAATATTTAAACTTTCTAAAAGATTAGAATAAAATATTAATTAGAGAATAATATGAATTTAATTTACTTTAATTCCTTTTTAGCAAAACCCAAAATAATCAAATTCCTATATTTTAGGAATTGGAAAGCTAGGGTGGCGGCAATCCCTAGAGCAACTGGCCCAGAGGAGGGGGAAAAAAAAGGAAATAAGGGGAAAGGAGTTTAATTAGAAATAAAATGGAAAGGTTTGCAAGAGTTGAGATTCGAACTCAAGTCCACCAAGAATTAAACACCAAGCTTTATCCACTAAGCCATAATGACTCTTGTTTAAATATTCCTCCAACAAATTCCCTTAACTCGCATTCACTTACTCCATTTCCCTTCTAATAAATTCTACTCAATAAAACAAAAGCTCAACCAACTTAATTATATTTGTTACAGATTGTATATAGGGGCTGATTTGTAGGGATTAGATTGTTAACAAATATAGGCTGATTTGTAGGCTGTTACAGATTGTATATAGGCTGATTTGTAGGGATTAGATTGTTAACAAATATAGGCTGATTTGTAGGCTAACTAATAAGAATTAGAGGGCTGATTTATTGTAATTAATATAGGATATTTTACTTCCTATTATAGGATCTCTATACTTGTATATATACCCTTATAATTGATGAATAAAAGATAAGCAATTCATTCTCTTGTTTTGAAACTTACATGGTATTAGAGACTGGTTCTGTTCATAGATATTTGAGGGGAAACCAAAAAAAAAAAAATCTGGGTTGTTGGGTGTGAGGGAGGCTGCTGCCATATTTAAGGTACAGGCTTTGGAGGTTCCTCTATAGACACCGCCAACTTAGGGAGGTACGTCGTGCCAATTAGCCAGCACCTAGTGACTCCTTCTTGTGGGTAATCTGTTATCTTGTTGACTTTTCTTAGCAATTATGTCCGACAAAAAGACTGGAATTGTTTCTGATATGGTTCCATTGGTTTCAAAAATCATGGACCATAAATTAAATGGAATTAATTTTCTTGATCGGAACCATATGATTGAATTATATCTGCTCAGTATTTCTATGGATGGTCATCTGACTGATGATCCACCTACGGATGACTCTAGATTGTCGTGGATGAGAGAAGATGCTCGTTTGTATATACAAATTCGTAATTCTATTGATAGTGAGGTGGTTGGTCTGGTTAGTCATTGTAAGATAGTGAAAAACTTAATGAACTATTTGCAGTTCTTATATTCTGGAAAAGGAAATTTCTCTCGTATCTATGATGTTTGCAAGGATTTTTACAGGGCAGATAAAGGAGATAAGTCTCTCACCAGTTATTTTATAGACTTCAAGAAAACTTATGAAGAGCTCAATTTGTTGCTTCCCTGCAATACTGATGTGGAGGAACAACAGAATCAGTGAGAGAAGATGGCTGTTATGAGTTTTCTAGCCGGTCTTCCATCTGAATTTGAGACTGCCAAATCTCAAATTCTTTCCAGTTCAGAAATTTCCTGTCTAGAAGATACTTTTCGGAGAGTTCTCCGTACAGAAAATACGTTACCTGTTCTATCTACTCAGCCTAACAGTGTTCTTATTAGCCGTACTACCACATCTGCCTCAGGAAGACAACACTACAATAGTGGTGGCAACCGTAAGAGCATGGGGTCAGGGTCCAACAACTCTGATAAGAATACTGGAAATCGTGGATAGGAGCAAGGAGAAATGGTATGTCACTATTGTCACAAACCCGGTTATATCAAGCAGGACTGTCAGAAGCTGCAGTATAAGAAAGCTCAGTCTGCCCATATTGCATCCAGTTTTGAGATCTCTGAAAAGTCTGTTACAATATTTGCGGATGAGTATGCCAGATTGACTCAACTTCAAGCAACAGTGAAACAGCCATCCGGTCATGTTACTGCTCTTGTCGAGACAGGTAAACCCAATACATGTCTTGTTTCCTCTTCTTCAAAATAGGTCATTGATTCTGGTGCTATAGATTACATGACAGGTAATCCCAATTTACTTTCTAACTTTCAACCACATCAATCTATCACTCCTGTTACTTTAGCCGATGGTTCAACATCTAGTGTTATTGGGTCTGGAACCACTAATCCTACATCATCTCTCCATTTATCATCTGTTCTGAGTCTACCACAACTGTCTTTTAATTTGATTTCTGTCAGCAAACTTACTCGTGCCCTTAATTGTTATATCTCCTTTTTTCCTGGTTATTGTTTATTTCAGGATCTCATGACAAAGAAGATTATTGGTAAAGGACATGAGTCTGACGGTCTCTACATTCTTGATACACTGAAACCAGGGTCTATGGCATGTGCCAGAACAGTCTCTCCTTTTGAAACACATTGTCGATTGGGTCATCCTTCGCTTTCTATGTTAAAGAAACTTAGTCCTCAGTTTTCAAACATTAATTCATTAGATTGTGAGTCTTGTCAGTTTGCTAAACGCCATCGTCTTTGTTCTAGTCCTAGAGTTAATAAGCGAGCTACTGCTCCCTTTGAGTTAGTACATTCTGATGTTTGGGGTCCTTATCCAGTTACCTCTAAAACTAGTTTCAGATATTTTGTTACTTTTGTTGATGATTATTCTAGGATGACATGGCTTTATTTGATGAAAAATCGCTCAGAATTATTTTGTCACTTTTCTTCCTTTTGTGTTGAAATTTGCACCCAATTTGGTAAACCTGTACAAATCTTAAGAAGTGATAATGCAAAAGAATATGTTTCAGGCAATTTTCAAAAATACATGCTTGAGCAGGGTATTCTCCATCAGACTTCTTGTGTTGACACCCCTTCTCAAAATGGGGTTGCTGAGAGAAAGAATAGACATCTTCTTGAAACTTCTAGAGCTTTGTTATTTCAAATGCAGGTTCTTAAATGCTTCTGGGCTGATGCTGTGTCTACTGCTTGTTTTGTAATCAATCGTATGCCTTCCTTTGTTTTGTCTGGTAATACTCCTTTCTCCACTCTATTTCCAAATAAACAATTGTTTCCTATAGAACCAAAGATATTCGGTTGTACTTGTTTTGTTCGGGATGTTCGTCCTCACGTTACAAAACTAGATCCTAAGTCCTTAAAGTGTATGTTTCTGGGTTATTCCCGTGTGCAAAAAGGGTATCGTTGTTATTGTTCTAGTCTCAGTAAGTATCTTGTGTTTGCTGATGTTACTTTTTTGGAACAAACACCTTTACCTTCATCTTCAAGTTGTGTGAGTCAGGGGGAGGATGATGATTTGTTAATCTATAATGTCCTACCAAATTTAGGTCCACCTCCCCCTACACCAGTTAAGCCTCCCATCAAATACACCTACTCGTGTCGCCCACATCCGCCAAGTTCTGACTTAGTTCTTGAGTCTCCAGAATCATGTCCTGATGAACCCGTATCTTTGTCATCAAATCCGACTACCAAAGATGATCTTGATCTTCCTATTGCTCAGAGAAAAGGTAAACATACATGTACTTACCCAATCTCTTCAGTTGTTTCTTACAATCATTTGTCTTCCTCTTCTTGTGCTTTTCTTACATCCCTAGACACTGTTTTTGTCCCTAAAACTATTCGAGAGGCATTAGCTCATCCTGAATGGCAGAATGCTATGATTGAGGAAATGAATGCTCTAGATGTCAATGGCACATGGACTTTGGTTACCTTACCTGCAGGCAAACAAGCTATTGGATGTAAATGGGTGTTTACTGTCAAAATTAATCTTGATGGCTCCATTTCTCGATTGAAAGCTAGACTTGTTGCTAAAGGATATGCTCAGACTTATGGAGTGGACTATCATGATACTTTTTCTCCTGTTGCTAAACTTGCTTCTGTCAGGTTATTTATTTCCCTTGCAGCAACTTATGACTGGCTGCTGCATTAGTTAGACATAAAGAATGCCTTTCTCCATGGTGATCTTTAGGAGGAGGTATATATGGAGCAACCACATGGGTTTGTTGCTCAGGGGGAGAATGGGAAAGTCTGTCGTCTGCAAAAATCTCTCTATGGCTTGAAACAGAGTCCTCAGGCTTGGTTTAGAAAATTTAGCTAGGCTATTGAGAAGTTTGGGATGCAAAAGAGCAAGTCAGAGCATTCTGTTTTCTATAGACAATCTGATGGAGGTATTATTCTGTTAGTTGTATAAGTGGATGATATTGTAATCACAGGTAGTGATTCAAGAGGAATTTCGTCTCTGAAGTCCTTTCTTCATACTCAGTTCCATACCAAAGACTTGGGGATGTTAAAGTATTTCTTGGGAGTTGAAGTTAGCAGGAGTAAGAAGGGAATCTTCATATCTCAGAGGAAGTATGTGCTTGATTTACTGTCAGAGTCGGGGAAGTTGGGTGCTAAACCATGTAGTACTCCAATGGTTCCTAATTTACAATTAACCAAAGAAGGAGAATTATTTGCAAATCTTGAAAGGTACAGAAGACTTATTGGCAAGTTGAATTATCTTACTGTGACACATCCTGATATTACTTATTCAGTGAGTATGCTGAGCCAGTACATGTCATCACCAACTGTTGATCATTGGAAGGCAGTAGAACAAGTTCTGCACTATTTAAAAGGTGCTCCTGGACGTGGAATCCTATATGGCAATCATGGTCATACTAGGATCGAATGTTTTTCAGATTCTGATTGGGTAGGGTGTAAGGAAGATAGAAGATCTACTTTAGGATATTGTGTTTTTGTTGGGGGTTTCCTGGAAGAGTAAGAAATAGAATGTAGTCTCACGATCAAGTGCGGAAGCTAAATACAGAGCTATGGCCAAGTCTGTGTGTGAAGTCATATGGGTATATCAGCTTCTCAGTGAAGTAGGAATTAAGGTCTCAGTACCTGCAAAGCTATGGTGTGATAATCAAGCTGCACTTCACATTGCTTCCAATCCAGTCTTTCATGAACGAACGAAACATATTGAGATTGATTGTCATTTCATTCGTGTAAAGATCCAACAAGGTTTGATCACTACAGGTCATGTGAAGACTGGAGAACAATTAGGTGATTTATTCACAAAGGCTCTTAACGGGGTCCGGATTGATTATCTATGTAACAAGTTGGGCATGATTAATATCTATGGTCCAGCTTGAGGGGGAGTGTTACAGATTGTATATAGGCTGATTTGTAGGGATTAGATTGTTAACAAATATAGGCTGATTTGTAGGCTAACTAATAGGAATTAGAGGGCTGATTTATTGTAATTAATATAGGATATTTTACTTCCTATTATAGGATCTCTATAGTTGTATATATACCCTTATAATTGATGAATAAAAGATAAGCAATTCATTCTCTTGTTCTGAAACTTACAATATCAAAGTAAATACATTCATGAAATAACCAACTCATAGATCACATATACCCATGAAAATGGTTCAAGTTATCAAATGCCATACAAAATGTTATGACATGCATGACTTTCCCCATATAATAAAGGTGGTTTTAAACGGGGTATTACAATATCAGAAGCAAAATAAAGAGGACGGGATCGGAAGTTTTGGCCCTGATGGTGTCATTGACGGCTTCTTCGAGTTTCTGGAAGAGCATATGCTGATCCAAATAATCCAGAACTGACATTTTTGCTTTTTCTTCTGGATATTCTTCTCGTGTGCTTACCACTTATTCTCTGTTGGCTTTTGCCATTGGGCAGAAGAAAGAATTCAAAATAAAAGGCACTCCAGATGCGAAATTTCAGCATTAGTAATTGGTATTCAGAAAATGTGAGCATGCAGCATGTATATTAATTGTACTGACTACTAAGGTCTATGGCCACCAAAGCTGAAGATAATGGCGTATTACCTGCGCTGGAAATATAGGAGTTTCCTGGTGTAATATTTCTTGAATAGAGAGTAGTCAAGATGTGATGGAATTGGAAGAGATTTTGTCTCCTGGTGCAAGTACAGCAGAAAATCTTCTTTTGAATTCAACCAACTGCACCACTTACCAGCACAAGAACATTGCAATTTTGCCACGTGTCACCGTAGGAGCTTTCCGCTGCAACTTATATATATATATATATATATATATTAATCTTTATGTATTTAACAATATAAATTTTAGAAAATTTACAAGATGGTTGAAGTGAAAATGTAGCAGAAAAATAAAGGTAAAAGAATGACACCGTACGAGAAGCAAATGCAATTACTCTAGCATGGGACAAACTATAATCATCTTCATTTGTATTTAGCTTTTAAGGTGTAAAGTTTATGAAGATAACACGAGATTGCTTATCATGAATTCTTTCTAGATCGAGTAATTCCTAATTTTACTTTCTGAAATGACATATTTTACACCCTAAGTGGTTTTCATCAGCTCTACTTTTTCAGTTGGCAGTTGCAGCAAACATAAGGTAACAGGAAATCTAATTACCATCTCATCTAAACGCTTCAGCTATTAGAGAAGAAGTATTTATATATTTTAACTCTTAATTCTTTCTGACTGTACAAATAGGGTTCCCATGATTTCAGAATCTGCATTAGTAGAATGTGAAAAAGGATAATAAAAGATTACTAGGGAGAGGAGGAGAATATTTGTGGAGAACTGTAAAGGTCTCATATTATGTTGATAATAATGGGCAAAGTCTGACCTTTGAGAGGATCCTGGAATAATTATTGATCCTTTAATTGAGGCAAACAATAAGAGTACTGGGAGGAGTTTCATCCGATTTTTCTTCTTGTAGTTTCATCAAAGAATGGTCAACTGGGGGATTTGAAGAATCACCCTAACAACAGGGAGCTTCTGAGGACCTAGGTTTTGTTACATTCTGAGTTCTCCAATGCAGAGAGATCATTTTCTAATAAATATTCTTAGTTTCTTCACTGTTAGGTTCAAGACTTGACTAGATGATGTGTTCTTCTTTAAGAGAAGGGCATCCAAAGAACCAGGTATATGGGGTTAGGTACAAGATCATCAAAGGTCTGTTGTTATAGTAGCTGCATCGAAAAGGATGACTGCTTTAACATTTTTAGTTGCCTCTCTGCCCTGGTTTATATAGGTTCAAACAGTTCTTTGCCTCTCTGCCCCAAAATGTGTCTCATCATATTTATTTTCAGCTTCAGCTTCTTTAATTTGCTTTAGTTATTTGAACCATACTGTTGGCAACTGATAAACTTTTTATTTCTTATTTTCATCATAGGCATTCCACTCCAAAACCCAACACCACCCCCTGGGGAAAAAAAAAATGAAAAAGAGTTACTGTGTATACACGTGTTAAAACAATAGCCAAATTCCTTGACAATGCTGAACTCTAGTGCGTTCGAAATTACTTAATTGATAATTGACAATTTTTGAGCAAGACGTGTTGAGTTGGATTAGGAAAACAGTTCCAGAAGATCTAGGAGAATATTGTGAAGTATCTATTCAAGATTGTGCTATGAATTTATGGAATCCTTTTGCAACTGAACGATGAATATTTTGATGAGTATCTCTTAGGTAATCTTCTAATTCAACAATGAATCAAAATGCTCTATTGCAACTCCTATGGAAACAGCCCAGCGAAATTCGACTTAATGATATGAGACACAGATTGAATTATTCAGTAGAGTGCATTGAGAAATAGCGAATAGTTTTGATGAAATATTCTGAGTGATTTCGAAGCATACAAAATTTATAAGTATTCTAGTTTTGATTGTCAATGTTGCTTCATGTTTCAAGTTATTGCTGCATCAAGAATATATCATTAAGGAGAGCTTGAATCGATCTTATTTGCCTCAAAGACCTTTCTGGTGCAAAGGTTTCAAGTGTCAAGGAAGTGCCACCGTGCTGAAGCAAGATAGGTTGAAGGGAGTTCAATTAAGGAGTTTGACAAATTGGTGGAGTGTTCTGTTAGAGCCTACTAAGAACCACTGGTAATAAAAATAAGTGTATTCCTATAACTTTTGTTAAAGTTTTAGTGGATCTTTTTCAGTACAGACGTAGGCTTGTTAAAGCCGAACTGCATTACCAATTTGCTGTGTGTTGAACAATTATTATTGACCGTCTAACTAATGCAACAATAATAGAGAAAAAGTTTAACAATATTACAGTAGATTGACAAACTAAACCACACAACATGCTTGCTTGTCTTCTAAAACTTTGATAAGTGGAAGGGATATCCCAATTGACTTCCTATTGGAAAGCAGGCTTGTTGGCAAGCACATTATCATTTTGGTCTTATAATTAGCTTAAGCCTGACCTCAATGCCTCCTCTTGAATGACGGCATATATATGTGCAAGCAAGAAGGGGCCAGAGTTGATACCTTTATGGTGACAGCTACTCATTTTGCATGGTTGTGAACCGGGCACAGGAGCGTCTTGACTTTAATTTATTGTATTTCTTTGTGTGGCTTATTTTATTTTATTTTTTTCTGCAAACTTTTCTGATCAGTAGTTTTCTATATTTAGTGTTTGTAGAAAATTTTATCTTGTTTGTGTACTCTTTAGTTGGCCTGTTTTGCAAGATATTGAAGTTTTTCTTGTTCAAGATATGTTCAAATAGAAAACTTATGATCTGGATTTACATATTTCCTAAATCAAAATCTTTTTGGTTTATAAGTGAGCCTTTGTGTTGATAATCTAGTATTGACAGTGTCATATATTCTGCTAGGAGGAGATGCAGCGGTTTGTCAAAAAGATCGTGGATATGATGCGAGCAGAATTACTCTTCTCTTGGCAAGGTGGTCCAATCATTTTGTTGCAGGTTGTGTGGAAGTTCTTCCTCATATAATATCATTGTTACCAAGAATTGTCAAATAACTAACAAAGCTCCCTTAGAATTTTATCTCCATGAAGTGTAAAATCTTCTTCATTGAGCACATCTTTAGTATTTCTGGTGAGCCTTGCTCCCTTTGTTACCTCTTTTGTCTCTACGTTTTGTATGGTGTCATCCCTTTGTCTGTTGATCATCTTGGTTACTCTTACAAACTTATTGAAAGCTGCAACTTAAATTATGAGCAAACAATTAAGTGGCAATTAGGGGGAAAAAAGAAATAATTTCTTAGTCTACTTGTGCCCAAATCTAATGTTATGTTATCTTTTGGTTTCCTATCCTTACAATTTTACTTCATTTTTATCAGATAGAAAATGAATATGGAAATATTGAGGGGTCTTTTGGATCTAAAGGGAAGGCCTATATGGAGTGGGCTGCTAAAATGGCTGTTGGACTTGGCGCTAATGTTCCGTGGATCATGTGCAAGCAAGTTGATGCTCCAGAATACATTGTAGGATCTTTATTGCCTAACACTCTGTATAAAATATGACTTTGGTTTTGATTTTTCAGTCCTTTTTCTTGGGGGGGGGTTGGGGTGGGGTTTGTTTATTTATGACTGTCAGTCTGTAGTTTACGACTTGTACAAGGCTAGGAGCAAAAAAAAAAAAAAAAAAAAAACTGGTGTGTTTCCCTAAGAACCAATATCACTTTCATGGTTCTGCTTTTTGTGATTGCTGAATCCTGCTTTTCCTCTCTGGCAGATAGATACCTGCAATGCATACTATTGCGACAGTTTCCGGCCAAATTCCAACAAAAAACCAATGTTCTGGACAGAAAATTGGGACGGATGGTATGACGACTATTTCTTTCTTGCTTTTTTTTTTTTTTTTTTTGACACATTAGAGTTCTATTAGACTTTTGCTTGGTGTGGTGAATGATAAGAAATGTTAGAATTGTGGGGATGAATGAAAAAAGGTTCCACAAAGAATGGCAATAAATCTGCATTAGTGATTTGATATAGTCAAAGCTTGTCTACTAATAATAAAAAGCTAAGCGTATAAAAGCTGCAAATGGTGTAGTCTACTGAACCAGAGTTGATAGATTGAGATTCTTTTGCCCACTCTCTGCTACTTTCCAAATTACGCTTTCCATTCTCCAAGATTTATTTTATGCAAATATATTTTAAAATTGCTGTATTGTTTCAAATATTGTGGCTGTTTGCAGCCTTGTTACAAATAATACGGAGCCTAATGCATAAAAGCTGGAAATAGGGTACATCTGCATACTAAGGTTGACTGCTTGGAGTTTCCCAAGTCAATCCTGTTTGGAATGAGGGAATTTTATTGAAGGACAAAATATGTCAACTACCTTTAAACTTTTTCAAATTTTGATTTCTATCATCGAACTTTAAAATGTGTGATTTTTGTCCTCGAATAAAAATAGTCTTTTCAACAATAAAAGCCCAAGTATAATACAGAGCCATCAGATTTTAACCCTCATTCCCCTATTTTTTTACTTCTAAAGTATTGTTCTTTTCAACTTTGATATTGCTATATTCTCTTCGAATTTCTTCATATTATCAACAACAGTTTCAAGATCGGATTCCATATCTCCTATGTAGCTCAATAATGTTGGGATTACTCTTTTACACATTTTTGAATCCAACCATAAAAAAAATCAGGGATTTCACTTTAATAAACAAAACCTAGACATAATGATGAGAAAAAAAAAAAAAAAAAGAAAGAAACCAGAGTTAGTTCTTGATGGATAGTAAAGAAACTCAGATTCAGTTCTTGATGGATAGTAACTTCTATAAAAAGGAAAAATATATCTGAAAGAAGAAGTGAATTACCCAAAAATGAAAAAAAAGATTTGAAAAGAGAAGTGGGAGACGTGCAAGTCACAATAATATTTTTTTGTCATATATAAAAGCTACTTTGGAAGAATTAGAAGGAAACTTGGCGCCACATCGTGAGGGTTATGAATGGACAAAAATAACCATAAAATATGTCACGTAGGAGCTATGTGATAAATTTTCGTGAGCATTTAATAGTTTCAATTGACAAAAGGTTTATTTTTTAGGTGTTTCAAATATTTGAGGGTTAAAATAACACATTTTAAAGTTCAAGGGTAAAAATTAAAATTTGTGAAAGTTTAAGGGTAGCTGGTATATTTTGCCCTTTAAGAAATCTTTGTTTAGATTGGTTTGGTTTCCAATTTGATTTGAATATGTAACAAAGAACATATTGATTAGGGAGTCAAAACATCCAATTTTAAAGAACAACGTGCTTCAATAATTGAGCTTACGTCTGCCTCAAGTGAAAGTTGTATCAATTCCATTAAGAAACGTATAACTTTTCAATTGGACACAATACAATGAAACACTCATAACTTTCAAGCATACAGACTTGCTTATGGATATAATAATGTACAAAAAGTCCATTTCTAAATATTGTCGAATTTTGACTTTCTACCAATAATCTAATGTGTACCATTGGAGTCAAATGTGCTGTTGATTGCATCTAGCAGCCAAGCCAGCATTTAAGCTCACTTTTCAAGGAAAATGCAAATATTAGTATTGGAAACTAAAGAGTAGAACCAAGTTTCAAAGGGGGAGAAACACAAGGGCGAGAAAAAAGAAAGAACCCTGTGGCAAAGTAGATTCAATATCTTTCAGTCCTTTGGCTATAGTAAGGGGAAGTGTTAAGCTATCCCACATCAGCTAGTTAGTAAGCAAAAATGCTTCTTATAAGGTTTGGTTAATTTTCTCCCCACAAGGCATCTTTTAGGGTCGAGTTAGGCCTACATATTCAACATGGTATCAGAGTCACTTAGTTTGAAGTTGGGCCATCCACAAATGTCCAGTCTTGCAAACTTCATGCGCTAGATGTCCAACCCTAGGTATGAGGGGGGTGTGTTGATTTATTTCGTCGGCAATCCTCCTTCTAGAAGGCCTCTTTTGAAGTGGAGTCTACATATTTTTGACAAGAAGCTTGTCTTATAACTTTACCTTTCCCATAAGGATTCATTTGGCCAATTCTTTAACAAGTCCCACGCAACCCCCACCCCTCCCCAACCAAGGGGAGAATGTTGTTCAATGGATGCAATTGAGATAAAGTCTCTTTTTATAATTCTAAAACTAGGTTGGTACCATCTTCATTAAGAAAATGATGAATTCTTTTCACCTTAAAGGATGGATGAATCTTTGACTTATTAGGGAAGAAAAGCTTTAAATTTTCTTCTTCTTGTTCGTACCATTTTCTTTTCTTTAAGGTATACGAGTTGGGGAGGAAGAATACCACACAGACCTGTTGAAGACCTTGCTTTTGCAGTTGCTCGTTTTTACCAACGTGGTGGAAGTCTTATGAATTACTATATGGTATGTTGTTATGCAGATTGGCCTGCTGATAATATGTTCTCATTGTTGCAAGATTCTTTGTGCATCATATTTATATATAGACATATCAAGTCATAGCTACAATAGTTTATACATTTGCTTATTTTCTGAGTTGTAAAATAGTTCAGAAGCTGACTTATTAAAGGAAGAAAAGCAATATATTGTCAAATTGCATTCTGTCTGAGCGACAAGAGTGTATGTTTTTGCTACCAACGTTTATGAGAATCCTTACATCGCACACAAGCATAATCTCTATGGAATGCTATAAGGTTGGCATTTATTGAGGCAATATGTTTGACAAAAATATGTACCAATCGGTTTGAACATTTTTGGTTATTATTGTAAGGACGACTAGTTTTTAGCTATTTTGTATTTGCCATCTTAATTAAGTCAACAAATGGTTCCTCTGTTTGTTGTTTCAGTTTTTTGGTGGGACAAATTTTGGACGGACTTCAGGAGGTCCAAACCAAATCACCAGTTATGACTATGATGCTCCAATTGATGAATATGGTAGCTTTTGCAGTGTCTAAGTGCTTAATTAATTTCATTGCAAGATCTCCATTTGAAAGAATACTCGATTTCTTGTGGTTACGGTTCAACATGCTCTCAACTTCTCAACAAGCTACTTCATCTCTTTTTTTTTTTCAAGGACTTCTGAGTCAGCCTAAATGGGGACACTTAAAGGATCTCCATGCTGCTATAAAACTTTGTGAACCTGCCCTTGTTGCTGCTGATTCATCTCAGTACATGAAGTTGGGACCTAATCAGGAGGTCAGTACATAATAAATTCTTTGCATCCAAAACAAAAGTTAAGCAACTTAAGAAACAATTTTCCATACAATTTGCAACGTATAGAATGTTCAAGTACTGGCAATTTTACTGTCGATCGTCAACTGATATTAGTAGTTTGTTTAAAAGAAATAAAATTGTGCAATCAAGTTTATCTGAATGTTTAGACAAGTTGACCATTATTGTAAAAAATACGTGATACACATACCTTTATCTATCCTCTCTTCACATTCTTCGCCTGCTCCTATCTTGCCTGAAACTCTGACTTCCTCTGTGCCCCAGGGACCTCAATTTGATCTTTATGCTGAATGTTTGCACTACAGGCCCATGTATATTGTGGAAAGATTGACAGCATAGGACAAAATACAACATTGTATCAGAGCAGCTGTGCTGCCTTTCTTGCAAATATAGATGAGCATAAATCGGCATCAGTGAATTTTTTGGGTCAAGTATATACCTTACCCCCATGGTCCGTGAGTATTCTACCAGACTGCAGAAACGTAGCTTTCAACACTGCCAAGGTTTGACTTTGCACTAATATGTCTGAATCTTTTGAGGTGAACCAGCTAGCAAGTAGTATTTTTCATGTTTATGTTTTCTGCTGCTGTACACATGACAATTTCTGTTAAGTTACAAACTCATAGAAACTTGTAACAAAATATATGTATCACTCTTCTGTAAATACGGTAAAAGCATCTTTTTTATTTCTTTGCATTTTCTTTTTTGAGAATTACCATGTCTAATTAACTTCATCTGTTTGCAGTACCTATTTCAGGAACTAACAGAGCACCCTCAAACTTGTTATCTTGAACAGGTTGGCACACAGACTTCCATCAAAGCAGTAGGTTTTGAGATAACTTCTTCCAGAGATGATTCCCTTTTGCCGCAATTGATGATTCAGGAAGCTGTAGATTATGTCTCACAATCTTGGATGAGTACTAAAGAGCCTATTGGTGTATGGGGTGACAACAATTTCACTTCACAAGGCATACTGGAGCATTTGAATGTGACAAAGGACTTCTCAGATTATCTGTGGTATATGACCAGGTATACTGAACTTATATGAATAAATAGCAGTAGGTTCTGGCAGTGCAAGTTTCCATACACGGACATTTATTTTATGGCAACTACATCTTGGGCAGCTGTAGAGATTTATTGGAACTAATCTTACTGATAAGGATAACCTACTTATCTTTATATAATGCTTATTCTCACAAGGGAGACTCCTAAGGGAAAAGAAGATCCAGACATAATTACCTTAATTTTGTTCATCCATCTTATAAAGACACTGATTTTTTGCAAATTGGAACAATGAGAATGTCCTATTTACTTGATATGATACGGCAGTATCACTAAGCATGAATATGGTTTTGAAATTCTGATGTACTCGAACAAAAAATCCTCAAAGGTAAAGAGATCCTTATGCATTGGGATTAAAGATGCCTTTAGAGTTCACTTAGTTTAAGTAAATGAGAAATTTATTGATCTAACTTGCTTTACTCTAAACTAGATAGCATAGGTGCATTTTGCTGGGCAACATAATTGTGGGAAAACATGGCTAATAGGTGTATTTTAGGAAAGTAATGTTGTAAATATTATCACACTAGAAGTAGACAAAATTAGGGAAGTTTGACCCTTAAATTAAGAGATTTTGTAATCAGTGATTAGGAGATTTTGTGAGCAGTAATTAGGGGATTGATTAGGAGATTTTGTAATTAATTTATTAGGGTAGTTGTCATAGTTGTTTCTTAGACAACTTGTATATAATCAACTCATTGTAAACTTTAAGGTATAATAAAAAGAGATTATTTTCTCCTAGTTTGTTACATGGTATTAGAGCCCTAGGCTTTCTAGGATTCTTCTTCCTCTTCAAGCAACCTTCATTGCTGCAGTCTTGTCTCTCGAGCAGCCTTCAGTGCTGTCATCTTCTCTTTGCTTTCAAGCATCCTTCATTGCTGTCATTTTCTCTTTACTTTTTCCTTCTCCACTTCCTGTTTAGGCCGCCTTAATTGCTGCAAATATCTTTCCTTCGCCATGTCAACCTGCCAAACATAAGTTGTAAGAGCAAAATGCTGGAAGCTTCATGGGAAGCCACCCAGCTGAGAATGGGAACAGAATGGGGGACAATCTAGAAGTGGACAAGCCAATGTAGCTGCTGGCCAAATTGATTAGCCACCAAAATCAGAAATAGCTGGTCTCAACCAAGATGAATTAGAAAGGGTGAGAGCTCTCATTAGCAGTCTAGAAAAGCCCTCAGGTACTTGTTTTGTGGCATGTTCAGGTGAGTTTCCGCTTCCCATTGGATTAAATGTTTCGGATGTAACTTTTGCCACATCTTGGATCATGGATTCAAGAGTTACCGACTATATGACCCACTCACCAACGTCATTACCACCTATTCCCTGTGCCCAAGCAGCAAAAACTGTGGCAGGAATTAGACGTGTCCAAATTAACCCATTGTTAACCTTACAGAATGTTCTCCATGTCCCTAAGCTAGCTATTGATTTGATATCCATCCAAAAACTTGCCCATACCTTACAATGTACTGTGATTTTTCATCATAATGGTTGTGTATTCAGGAAAAGGGTTCGGGGAAGATGATTGGACATGCTAGAGAACGGGGTGGCCTCTACTTCCTTGAAGCAAGTCATCCAACCATCACTAAATGTAAACAGTCAGTGTCCTTTGCTTTTTAGTCTTTGTCATCTAATGAAGAGAAAATTTGGCTTCATCATCGCCGACTTGGACATCCATCATTTCGAGTTATCAAACTTTTGTTTCCATATTTGTTTAAACATTTAGATGTTAAGTGTTTTCATTGTGAAAAATGTGAACTTACCAAACATAAACGTGTATCCTTTCCAGTGAGGAATAAAGAAGTTCCATTCCTTTTTATTTAATCCATATTGATGTCTGGGGACTCGAGTTTGTTAGGTCTTTCTTCTTAAACAAAAATCTGATGTCAGTATTGCTTTGCCAAATTTCTGTTCCATGATTAAAAATCAGTTTGGATTGATCATTAAGAGAGTTAGGTCTGACAATGTACATGACTTTCAATCAATTTCTAAGTCCATATTTTCAAAAGAAAGGGATAATACATGAGTTATCTTGTGTGAATACCCCGTAGCAAAATGGAGTTGCAAAGAGGAAATATGGCGATCTCCTTGAAAAAACCCTAGCGTTGTTATTTGAACATCATGTACGTAAAACTTTTTGGGGGGAGGCTGTTCTTACAGCAACACTTCTCATAAACTGATTGCCATCTAGAGTCCTAGGGTTTCAGAGTTTAATGGACGTGTTGTCCACCTTCTATCCTAACTTCCACACCACAAATAATCTTATTTCTAGAGTGTTTGGATGTACATCCTTTGTATATGCTCATAGTCACAACTGAGGGAAACTGGATCCAAGAGTTATAAAATGTGTATTTGTAGGATATTCGTCAACTCAGAAAGGATACAAGTGTTATCATTCAACCTTCCGAAAATTCTTTGTTTATATGGGTGTTACCTTTAATGAACGTGAATCTTACTTTCCAACCCTTATCTTTAGGGGGAGAAGTTAGTGAGAGAGGAAAGTTTGGGTTTTGACTTGTTGTTGGATCTTTCATCTTCAAATCATCCTACTTCCTCATCTACTAGTGATCATGCCGTAATTCACTCTGAGCTATTTGAGTCTATCACAATCTTCTTTGAACCTGTATTTGCTCAATCTGACACTGAGTATATTCCCAAGGATGTTAGATATGGCAAAGGCAAGATGTATGCAAGGAAGAAGACTGCTGCCCCCAACCTACACAAGTCCAAGAGTCTGATCAGGTAATGACTTCTGAATCCACATTACAAATTAAAACAGAACCAGAAGTAGAGAGTGAGATCCAGGCGGGTAGTAGTGACATAGACTTACCCATTGCTTTGAGAAAACATGTGAGAGAGTGCACTAAATGACCTTTATATCCCCTTGCACACTTCCTGTCCTTTCAGCATTTTTCTTCGTCACACAGAGCGTTCCTCAGTAACCCAAAAGCCATTGTCATTCCTTCTAGTCTATCCAAAGCTTTGTCTAATGAAACATAGAAACAAGCTATGAATGTAGAACTAGAGGCACTGGAAAAGATTAAAACATGGGAGCTTGTGGAGTTACTAGCAGGAAAGAAACCAGTAGGGTGTAAATGGGTGTACACAGGGAATATAGAGTTGATGGTTCAGTGGAAAGATTCAAGGCAAGGATAGTTGCCAAGGGTTATACTCAGACGTATGGATTGGACTATGTAAAGATTTTTGCCCTAGTTGCAAAGTTAAATACTGTTAGAGTCCTAATGTTTTTGGCACCAACTTGGATGAGATTTATAGCAGTTTGATGTAAAAAATGCTTTCTTGCATGGAGATCTCCAAGAAGAGATATATATGGAGATACCACCTGGTTATGGAAAAGGAGTTACTGATCATAGAGTCTGTAGGTTAAAGAAGGCATTGTATGGGGCTTAAACAATCTCTTCGAGCATGGTTCGGTAGATTTGCCAAGGTTATGGTGATGTTAGGATACAAACAAAATCAAGGAGATCATACTCTGTTCATAAAGCACTCGTCTTCAGGGGGAGTTACGGTTCTCTTAATTTATGTGGATGACATAATTGTTATAGGAAGTGATGATGAGGAGAGACGTTCTTTGAGTAAGTGCTTGGCAAAAGAATTCGAGATTAAGACACTTCGGAAGCTAAAGTATTTTCTTGCAACTGAAGTGGCAAATTCAGAGAAGGATATTTTTCTCTCTCAACAAAAGTTTGTAACTGATTTACTCAAGGAGACAGGAAAAAGAGCATGCAAATCAATGAGTACTCCAATAGACCCGAATATAAAGCTTACAATAGTAGAGAAAGATGCTATAGTGAACAAAGGGATGTATCAACGTTTGGTAGGAAAGCTCATTTATTTGTCCCACACACGACCAGATATAGCTTATGCTGTGAGTATGATTAGTTAATTCATGCATAGTCAAAAAGAGGTTTATCTTCGAGCAACACGCAGAGTGTTGCAATATTTTAAACGTACACCAGGAAGAAGAATTCTCTTTAGGAGAAGTGGAGGTCTAATGCTTGATGCCTATGCAGATGCTGATTATGCTGGGTCATTAGTTGATAGAAGATCGACCACTGGATATTGTATGTTCCTTAGTGGAAATCTTGTGACATGGAGGAGTGGAAAACAAAATGTAGTAGCACGATCTCGTGCAGAGGTTGAGTTTCGAGTGATGGCTCAAGGAGTATATGAGTTACTTTAGTTAAAGATCATTCTAGAAGACATAATGATCATGTTGGAGGGTTTGATGAAGCTTTATTGCGATAATAAGTCTTCAATTAGCATAGCTTACAATCCTGCGTAGCATGATTGGACAAAACATATTGAAATTGACAGACATTTTATCAAGGAGAAATTAGAGAGTGGATTGATCTACACACCTTATGTGTCTACAGATGATCAGCTTGCTGATGTGTTAACCAAAAGGTTAAGTGGTTCAGTGTTTGAAAGTGTTGTATCTAAGTTGGGAATGGAGAATATCTATTCACCAGCTTGAGGGAGAGTGTGGGAAAATATGGCTAATAAGTGTATTTTAGGAAAGTCATGTTGTAAATATTATAACACTAGAATTAGACTAAATTAGGGAAGTTTGACCTTTAAATTATGGGATTTTGTAATAAGTGATTAGGAGATCTTGCGAGCAGTAATTAGAGGATTGATGAGGAGATTTTGTGATCAATTTATTAGGGTAGTTACCACATTTGTTTATTAGACAGCTTGTATATAATCAACTCATTACATATTTGCATTGGTGCATTTTGCTGGGCAACATAATGAATAAGTTGTTATTTTTATTTTTTTGTTGTTAAATAGACTTAGGCTTTCTGCATTTAGTGGCTAAATAAAATATGTCCTTGTATGTTTGAAAATGTGCAGAGTATATATGTCTGTTGAAGATGTGTCATATTGGGAGGACAATGGAGTTCAGCCTTCAATTTCTATTGGTAGCATGCGTGATGTGGTGATGATATTCATAAATGGCCAGCTTGCAGGTGCTCATTGTGATCGCTGTTGGTGGTTCTGGATTATGCTATTGATGATTTCCTGCTGTTACTCTAAGGATGTTATCGCCTCATTTAAAAAATTTGATTTGATTAGATTTTCAGGGAAAAATGAAGCTTTCCTGCCTTTGGTAACCTATATAGACTTAAGAGTCATTTCAATATGTGGGCTGATGTAGCAATTGAGTATAGATAATGACCTCTGTTGATTACTGTTGTGTTCATGCATGTGTGGTTCTCTTTGTTGGAATTTTAGGATGTCTCATGGAGAAAACCCATGCATGGTTTAAATTAGTTGTTAAAATCTCT
Organism: Voacanga thouarsii; assembly: GCA_026120185.1. Taxonomy (NCBI): domain Eukaryota; kingdom Viridiplantae; phylum Streptophyta; class Magnoliopsida; order Gentianales; family Apocynaceae; genus Voacanga; species Voacanga thouarsii. The sequence continues at coordinate 2,101,079 of JANUWF010001100.1, read as the reverse complement.
GAGTTTCTGTTTTGCATTTGCATTTTATTCCAAGAAAACCATGCTTTCTACTTTAGAGTGTAGAACTAGAGAAAGTTTTGTGATTGAAAGTTGGAGTAGGCAAATCTGAAGAAAATTCTTTGCCTGTCAAATCTTATATTTATTTCCAACAAAAACATATTAATTTCCTCAAATTTCTTGTAACTACAATACATTGCTAAAAACTACTTGAGATATGTCCTCATAGAAATCTTAGTAGCTTAAAACTGTGCAAGCTATGACCATAAAGTCACCTGCCTGGAAATTTGTGGATTTTTGATGTTTTAATTTAGCTCAAGAAATTGCCTTTTTAGAAGTTATAAGTGGGTTCCACAAACTGAAGCATTACTACTGCTAAAATGCATGCAAACTTCAAACTTGTTTCTGTTGCCTCATTCCTTAATCTCTTGTTCTCATTTCCTTTTTTTTTGTCATAGTCTAATATGTCATGTCTTCCTGGGCGAAGGTAGTGCGAAGGGGAAATGGATCAAAGTGGTTCAGCCGATTCATCTTATGCAAGGATACAATGAGATAGCTCTATTATCTCAGACAGTTGGGTTGCAGGTAGTCTATTTGAAAGCATAAGTTGTATTTGACAATGTTGAGTGTATTAATGAATAAGGGTGTTATTTATGTTGAGACTGTTATAAAATTAGGGTAGTGTTAGAATAAAATCTACACACTACACACTAAGAAAATTCTAACTATTCTTTGCACAAGAATTTCTCTTCAAACTTCTCTCTTTCTTTCTCTCACAATTCTTTCTCTAATCTTTCTTTCACTAATCTTTCTTTCACAAAATAATGGTGTATTACAAGCTTAGAGAATAACTCTATTTATAGAGCTCTAATTAGTGGAATACATCATGGCATACATCATCTTCAACTAATCTCAATTAATGGTGTCTCCACTAAATGGTGGACATCCATAAAAATCTTCTAATAATTCACATAAATCCATAATTAGTGGAGCCTCCACTAATTAATGGAGATTCCAATAATTCATAACAGAGACCTATATTTTGCCAAGTTGTCACATTTCTAACGGAACCTAATATCTGGATTCTAATTCTTCAATAAATATGATGCTCCATTGCCCATTTGCATTCCTCCTTTTGTTGGGAATTTGACAAGGAAATATTCTGTTGATTTGATTCTCGTCTCCCATTGTGTGTCTTGACTAATGATTTCAACGACAAGTCTTGACTAATGATTTTAGCTACAAAATGTTAATTTTGCTTATTCCTGCTTTCCCTCAACCTATAATGAAAAGAGTAAAAACTTCTCACAAGTTTGACACCTTTCTTTACATTCTTCAGAACTATGGTGCTTTCCTTGAGAAAGACGGGGCAGGGTTTAGGGGCCAAATCAAACTCATTGGCTGCAGAAATGGTGAAATTGATCTTACAATGTCATTGTGGACCTACCAGGTACTCCCTCTTTGTCATGGTTCATTTAGTTTGTTTGCTGTAAGAAGAAAAGTCTGTAATTTCTGTATATTTTATTAATGAAAAAGGATTGAGTATATATACAGGTATAGAGGTTCTAAATTAGGAAAGGTTACACAAATTATTCCTAAATTATGCCTAAGATATAACTATTTATAGATTCATAACATCTCTAACATTAGGCCATTTACAGCTAAGCCTTAGATACAGCTATTTACAGATTCATAATATCCCTAAGATTAAGATTAGGCTATTTACAGCTATTTACAGCTTTATAACACCCCCCCTCAAGTTAGAGCATAGATATTAATCATGCCCCAACTTGTTCCAAATATAGTCAATCCGAACCCCATTAAGAGCTTTGGTGAAGATATCTCCAAGTTATTCTCCAGTCTGTACATGTTTTGTTGAAATCAAATTCTGCTGAATCCTTGCATGAAAAAAATGACAGTCAGTCTCAATATGTTTAGTTTGCTCATGAAATACAGGATTAGAGGCAATATGGAGAGCAACTTGATTATCACACCATAGTCTAGCTGGAATTGATGCTTTAAGGCCAACCTCATGTAATAGCTGATATATCCAGATTACTTCACAAACAGACAGTGCCATAGCTTTATATTCAGATACTGCGCTAGATCAAGACACCACATTTTGTTTCTTTCTCCTCCAGACTACCAAATTCCCCCCAACAAACACACAATAACTTGTAGGGGATCATTTGTCTATCTTTGAACCAGCCCAATTTGCATAAGAAAAACCGTCAATGTCACCATGCCCATGATTGCTATATAGTATACCACATCCTGGAGCCTCTTTTAAGTAACAAAAAACTTGTTCCAATGCTGCCTAGTGATGAACTGTTGGGGAGGACATAAACTGGCTCACCACACTAACAGAGTAGGCAATATCTGGATGAGTTACTGTAAGATAATTTAATTTTCCAACCAATCTTCTATACTTTTTTGGATCATCAAACAAATCACCATCCTTGTCAATTGTGAATTAGGAAGCATTGGAGTACTACATGGTTTGGCCCCCAACTTTCCTGTATCAGCCAATAAATCATGCACATATTTCTTCTGAGACAAGAAAATACCTTTCTTGCTTACAAGAAAATACCTTTCTTGCTTCGCCTTACTTCAACTCCCAAGAAATTCTTCAATGCTCCTAAATCCTAGGCATGAAATTAAGTGTGAAGAAAGGACTTTAAAGCTGAAATGCCCATAGTATCACTCCTAGTAATAGCTAAACCATCAACATAAACTACAAGAAGAATGAAACCAGAATTAGATTTAGAATAAAATGCTGAGTGATCTGACTTACTCTTCGTTATGCCAAACCTCTCAATAGCTTGACTAAATTATCTCTCACTAGCTTGACTAAATTTTCCAAACTAAGCACGTGGACTCTGTTTTAATCCATACAAGGACTTGCGAAGACGACATACTCTTCCGTACTCCCCCAGAGCAACAAAACCAGGAGGTTGTTTCATGTACACTTTCTTTTGTAGATCACTATGTAAAAAGGCATTTTTAATATCTAACTGATGAAAAGACCAGTCATAAGTCGCTGCCAGAGAAATAAACAAACGAACAGAGGTTAATTTGGGTATAGGAGAAAAAGTGTCAGAATAATCCACACCATAAGTTTGAGCATAGTCTTTAGCCATAAGGCGAGCTTTAAGGCGAACGACGAAGCCATCAGGGTTGACTTTGACTGTAAACACCCATTTATATCCAACAGCCTTCTTTCCTATAGGTAAATCCTCTAAATTCCAAGTACCATTAGCATCTAAAGCATTCATTTCGTCTATCATAGAATCACGCAAGCTAGAATGTGACAAAGCTTTAGAGACAGTTTTAGGAATGGTGATAGAATCAAGAGATGTTACAAAAGAACAGGAGGAAGAAAATAGGTGAACATAAGAAACGAAAGATGAAATAGGATAAGTGTATTGTCTTTTTCCTTTACAAAATGTAATAGAAATATCAAGATCACTAGTAACGGGATCTAATGGCATTGAAGCTACCAGCTCAGGACATGAAGAAAGAAGCCTTTCTCGCCTAGAATAAACCTACCGAATTGGTGGTTTTGGTGGAGGTGGAGGAGGGTCGCTGGACAAAATAGGAGTAGTTGGAAGAGCAGATGCCGGAGAGATGACAGTGTAAAGTAACAAATCACCATTCTCCACTAGATCGGAATAAGTGGAAGGAGAGGAAAAGAAAGGAATATGTTCCTGAAAAGTAACATCAGTTGACACAAGATACCTATTAAGGGTAGGAGAATAGCACTTTTTGTAATAGAGAATATCCAAGAAAAACACATTTCAATAATGTTAGATCTAACTTGGTGAGATGGGGTTGAACATCACTGACAAAACAGGTATTACCAAAGACCAATAGGAAACAAAGATTTATAGGAAATAAGATATGATGGGACTTTCACCCTTAAGAATAGATGAAGGCATTCGATTAATCGAGAAATAGGCTGTGGACACGGCATCTCCCCAAAACTATTTAAGAACTTGCATTTGAAAGAGAAGTGCTCTGGCAATTTCAAGGAGATGTCTATTTTTCTGTTTAGCTACTCCATTTTGAGATGGAGTATCAACACAAGATGATTGACGAAGAATGCCATTCTGGATCATATAACTGTGAAAAGATTCTGAAAAAATTTCTTTGGCATTATCACTTCTCAAAGTTTGGATAGCAACATTAAATTAAGTTTTTATCTCCGCACTGAAAGCACTAAAATGAGTAAACAACTTGGAACGACTCTTCATTAAATAAAGATAAGTAATTCTAGAAAACTTATCAACAAAAGTAACAAAATTTAAATTGGGGTTTAGACAACACAGGGCACGGACCCCAAACATTTGAATGAACCAACTCAAATGGAGAATTAGCTCTTTTATTGACTTGGGGAAAAAAACTCAAACGATGATGTTTAGTAAATTGATAAGACTCACAATCTAAAAAAGACAAATCATGATATTGAGGACATACTTTCTTCAACACAGGAAACGATGGGTGACCAAAGTGACAATGAACTTCAAATGGAGTGAGAACACTAGAACAGGCAATAGATCTTGGCAATTTTGTATCTAGAATGTAGAGGCTTCCAAATTCATGTCCCATACCAATAGTCTTTTTCGTCAAAAGATCCTAAAAGATACAGTAATCAGGAAAGAATGAGACAAAATAATTTAAGCTACGAGTGATTTTGCTAATAGACATGAGATTGAATGAAAATTCAGGTAGATGAAGGATAGAGGACAATGATAATGAAGGAGTTATATCAATGGTGCCAATTCCAAGAACACAAGAGTTAGATCCATCTGCTAAGGTGACACTAAATGGAGACGTGTGGGATTCAACTTTGGATAGGAGATTAGGATTGCCTATCGTGTGATCTGTGGCACAATATCAATGACCCAATCGGATGAAGAAGAAAGAAGACACGTACTTGAGTTACCTGACTCGGCAATGGCAGAGATAGATTGAGATGAAAACTTCAAATTTTCTTGGTACTGATGGAATTTTGCGTATTCATCTGCATAAACTATAAAAGTGTTGTCAGAGGAGGAACTAGACATTGTATTAGTGGCTGCAACATGAGCTGAGGGGAACTTCTGATTTTGAGACTTATGCTGTAGTTTTCTATACTTTCGCTTTGTATGGCCTGGTTGGTGGCAATAGTAACAAACAACTCCCCTTGAATCCCAAGTCCGATTATTATCTTGAATGCTTGGTCCTTCACTTCTGTTATTATACTTGGTATAAGATTGTCTTGGTTCATGACTGACAAGTACACTATGAGTTTGAGTAACTGGAGTGATAGATGGGTTGTTACCAGTACGCTGTACTCCGGCAAAAACATCATGCAGGTGGAAATTTCAACACTAGAGAGAATTTGAGACTTAGTAGAAACAAATTTAGAGTTAAGTTCAACCAGAAAACCTATTATGGCCATTTGCTCTCGCTGAGTCTTAGGAACTCGCACATCAGAGTTAAAAGGTAGCAGGACATTAAGTTCTTCATAGATTTTCTTTAAGTTCATGAAATAGGCCATCAAGGATGTTTCTTGTTGTTCAATTCGATAAAACTCCTTACAAACATCATAAATACGTGAAATGTTCCCTTTGCTCGAATATAAAAATTCTAAGTACTCCATTATAGTTTTAACTGACTTACAGTGACTAACAAGTGAAAATACCTCACTATCAATGGAGTTTCTGATTTGCAAAATCAGTCGAGCATCGTCTCGCAACGAAGCTGTCCTTTGGGTATTGTTAGTAGGTGGATCTTTCATCAAATGGTCATCCTCGGAGATACTTCGTAAATAAATTCTGATAGTCTTGTACCAGTCCAAGTAATTTAACCTATTTAGCATCTGATTTGTGATTTGGGATGTTACAGGGATAATATCTGCCACCACCACATTCTTCATTTCATCACCCATATCTAGACACGATAGGTGTAGGAGACTCGACCTTGGTTGGAGAAGACTGGAGGTAGAACGGTCACAGGAAGATGTCACACGCCCCACTACTGCTAATGGCGGTGACAATACTTCTGCTTACTAGGGCAGAAAACTCAACAACGAGCACCTTTGCTCACTGGGGCAGAGAAACAAACAGAAAAAAAACAGGGTAAAACCCTAAGGAAACTAGACTGCTATGGCTTTGATACCATGTAAGAAGCAAAACCTATAATTTCTGTATATGTTATTGATGAAAAAGAGTTTAGTATATAGACAGGTATAGAGGTTCTAAATTAGGAAAGGCTACACAAATTATTCCTAAGATTAAGCCTAAGATACAACTATTAAGATTAGGTTATGTACAGCTATTTACAGCTTCATAACATTTACCTTTTAAATATGAAAATAAAATAATTTTGGTCCTGCAGAGAACAAAAATTTTCTAGGTAATTGAAGTGGTAGATATGAGCTAGCGTCTTTCTTTAATGTTATTTTTTTTTTTACTTCTTTACTTCTTTTCGTCTACTAGGATAAAAACACATAAAAGCTAGCACAAAGCCTATTCTAACCTAGAAATCTTGATATTATTAGTCAGCAAACAGTTTCTTTGGGGTTTTGATTTATGTTATGCAGTATATTCCCTTTTATTTTGGATAAGCATTTATATATTGTTGTTCTTTTACTTTATTCTGGATGCAATGCAAAACGTCTACTTCTAAAAGAGTTCTTTAATTTAAGAACCTTGAATTTCAGAGAAATGGTAAAATATCTCTTGCTCCATGCTTTAGAGACATCAGTGCATGTTTAGATTTATATATATATATATATATATATATATATATAATTAGCAATTAATCTTTTTCCGAAATGATTGAAAAGGAAAACAAGGTATAACCGTTTTGCTGGAGGTCAAAATGTGGTGTAATGCAACTTGGTGTTAGAATAGGCAAAACTTTTTACGACTACCCTGTTAACCCTATTGAGAAAATTTTGAGTTCACATAGAAGATGGCATGTTAGACTGCCAATTTGTATAAATGACATGGTGTTCTAATAGATTAAGCTTTCTGATAAAATGGTATTTCAACTGATTTAATTTTAGTAATTTGGCTGTATTATCTATTAGCATCTCTATGTGCCTGCGTAATCAGTTTTTCATATGATGAATTGACATATAATTTGGATTAATTCTTGAATTGCAATCACGAGAAGTAGGACAACTACACTGGGAGTTCGTATGTTGTGCTTATTTTTCTTTTGGCTAAATCTTTTCTTTGCTTACATTTATTTTTGCTGAAGTTTGTGCTCCATTTATTCTTTCTTTTGTTTGTTATTTATTTATCTTTTGTAAATGTTGTTCAATCAACTACTCTGAACCATACACACCCCGCCCCGCACCCACTCCCGCACGTTATCTTGTCTTTTGTCTACATTGTTGGAAAATTTACTATACTATTTTATTGAATGAATTGTATTATTCTGATCATTACAGGTAGGGTTGAAAGGTGAGTATCTGAAAATCTATACTGATGATGGTAATGCAAATGCTAGATGGGATGAGTTAGCATGTGATGCAATTCCATCCTCATTTTCATGGTACAAGGTAATTGTGCCCATCACTGTGAGATGTAAGTGTAAGAAATTGGGAGAGAATAATCTCTTTTTATTATACCTTAAAGTTTACAATGAGTTGTTTATATATAAGCTATGTAAGAAACAAATATGGTAACTACCCTGATAAATTGATTACAAAATCTCTTAATCAATCTTCTAATTACTGCTCACAAGATCTCCTAATCACTTATTACAAAATCCCCTAATTTAAGGGTCAAACTTCCCTAATTTAGTCTAATTCTACTATTACAATATTTACAATATTACTTTCCTAAAATACACCTATTAGCCATATTTTCCCACACTCCCCTCAAGTTGGTGAATAGATATTCTTCATTCCGAACTTGGATATAATACTTTCAAACACTGGACCACTTAACCCTTTGGTTAACACATCAGCAAGCGGATCATTTGTAGACACATAAGGTGTGCAAATCAATCCATTCTCCAATTTCTCCTTGATAAAATGTCTATCAATTTCAATATGCTTTGTCCGATCATACTGCATAGGATTATGAGCTATGCTAATTGCATACTTATTATCGTAATAAAGCTTCATCAGACCCTCTAATTTGATCCTTATGTCTTCTAGAATTATCTTTAACCAAAGTAACTTATATACTCCTTAAGCCATCACTCGAAACTTAGTCTCTGCACTAGACCGTGCTACCATATTTTGTTTTTTACTCCTCCATGTCTCAAGATTTCCACCAAGGAGTGTACAATATCCAATGGTCGATCTTCATTCAACAAATAATCTAGCATAATCAGCATCTGTATATGCTTTAATCATTAGACCCCTACTTCTCCTAAAGAGAATTTCTCTTCCTGGTGTACCTTTAAGATATTGCAATACTTTGTGTGGTGCTTGAAGATGAACCTCTTTTGGACTGTGCATAAATTGACTAATCACACTCACAACATAAGCTATATCCGGTCGTGTGTGGGATAAGTAAATGAGCTTTCCTACCAAATGTTGATACAACCCTTTGTCCACTATAGCATCTTCCTTTGCTATTCCAAGCTTTATATTCGGATCTATTGGAGTACTCACCGGTTTGCATGCTATTTTCCCTGTCTCCTTGAGTAGATCAGTTACATACATTTATTGAGAGAGAAAAAAAATACTCTTATCTGAATGTGCCACTTCAATTCCGAGAAAGTACTTTAGCTTTCCAAGTGTATTAATCTCGAATTCTTTTGCCAAGTACTCACTCAAAGAATGTCTCTCATCATCATCACTTCCTGTAACAATTATGTCATCCACATAAACTAAGAGAACCGTGACCCCGTCCCCCCTCTCTCTTGAAGACGAGTGCTTGATGAATAGAGTATGATCTCTGTAACTTTGTTTGTATCCTAACATCACCATAACCTTGACAAACCCGCTGAACCATGCTCGAGGAGATTGGTTTAGCCCATGCAATGCCTTCTTTAACCTACAGACTCTATGATCAGTAACTCTTTTTCCATAACGAGGTGGTACCTCCATATATATCTCTTCCTGAAGATCTCTATGCAAGAAAGTATTTTTGACATTAAATAGCTGTAAATCCCATCCAAAGTTGGCTGCCAAAGACAGTAGGACTCTAATAGCATTTAACTTTGCAATTGGGGGAAAAGTCTCTAGATAGTCCACTCCATACGTTTGAGTACAACCCTTGGCAACCAACCTTGCTTTGAACCTTTCTATTGAACCATCAACTCTATATTTCACTATGTACAACCATTTACATCCCACTGGTTTCTTCCCTACTGGTAACTTCACAAGCTCCCATGTTTTCATCTTTTCCAGGGCTTTTATTTCTACATTCATAGCTTGTTTCCATTTTTCATTAAACAAAGCTTCGAATAGATTGGAAGGAATGTCAATGGTTTCTAGGTTACTGAGGAAGACTCTGTATGACGAAGAAAAGTGCTGAAAGGATAGGAAGTGTGCAAATGGATATAAAGGTTTTTTAGTGCACTCTCTCGCACCTTTTCTCAAAGCAATAGGCAAGTCTATGTCATTATTGCCCCCATGGATCTCACTCTCTACCTGTGGTTTTGTTTCAATTTGTAATGTGGGTTTAGAAGTCATTACCTGATCAGACTCTTGGAGTTGCGTAGGGTTGGGGGCAGTCGTCTTCTTGCATACATCTTGCCTTTGCCATATCTAACATCCTTGGGAACAGATTCAGTGTCAGATTGAGCACATACAGGTTCAGAGGAGATTGTGACAGACTTAGATAGCTCCGAGTGAATTGGGGCATAATCACTAGTGGATGAGGAAGTAGGATGATTTGAAATTGAAAGATCCAATAGTAAGTCAAAATTCAAACTCTCATCTTCTCTCACTAACTTCTCCTGAAGATAAGGGTTTGGAAAGTAAGAGTCACATTCATTGAAGGTAACATCCATAGAAGTAAAGAATTTTCGGGAGGGTGGATGATAATAGTTGTATCCTTTCTAGACTGCTGATAAGAACTCTCACTCTTTCCAATTCATCTTAGTTAAGACCAACTGTTTTCGATTTTGGTGGCACATCAATTTGGCCAGCAACTACATTGATTTGTCCACTTCTAGATTATCCCCTATTATATTCCCATTCTCGGCTGGGTGGCTTCCCATGATGCTTCCAACATTTTGCTCTTACAACTTGTGTTTGGGAGGTTGACATGGTGAAGGAAAGATATTTGTAACAATTAAGGCTGCCCCAATAGGAAGTGGAGAAGGAAAAATAAGGAGAAAATGACAGCACTGAAGGCAGCACAAAAGAGAAGACTGCAGCAATGAAGGCTGCTTGAAAGCGACGAGAAAATGACAGCAATGAAGAGGAAGAAGAATCCTAGAAAGCCTAGGGCTCTGATACCATGTAAGAAACTGGGAGAGATTAATCTCTTTTCATTATACCTTAAAGTTTACAATGTGTTGTTTATATACAAGCTGTCTAAGAAACAAATATGACAATTACCCGAATAAATTGATTACAAAATAATCAATCCCCTAATTACTGTTCACAAGATCTCCTAATCACTTATTATAAAATTCCCTAATTTAAGGGTCAAATTTCCCTAATTTAGTCTAATTCTAGTGTTCAATATTTACAATATTACTTTCCTAAAATACACCTATTAGCCATATTTTCCCATAGTATGGTTTGGTACATTGCCTTAACCTTAATCGTTGTCCTACCGTTCTGCATCTACTTTCTATTTGCCTACTTGGCTTCCCCTAAATGGAGAAAGTAGGGTTGGTCATGTAAAAACTTTCCTGTATGAAATCTACAGATTTGTTGGTGTGCTTACACACCAAATATCTGATGTAAAGTCATATTAGTGATTGTCATTTTCTTCAGCTTCCCATTATCTAAATCTGCAAAAGTGCTTTATTGGGGGTTGTTTCCACAGTTCATAATATCAAATTCATGACATGGATTTTAAAAGATATTGCAGATGAGAGAGCCAGCAATATCTTTACTTCCTTTGTTCTCATCATTTTGATACTTGGGATTTAGATAATAGAACGTTTCTTTCAAAGTTCTACTGCTCTGTTAAACACTGGAGTAAAAATGCTAGATGAGACACTGATCCATAATGGATAGTAAATTTATCTGTTAAGGTTTCAAGAAATGCATTATGCATTTATTTCTTTTCTGATGAATGTTGTTCATCATAATAGGTAGTGTGTCCTCTGATTTGTATCTCTATTTGCTTTTCCATAACATGCAGACAAACTTTGATAGTCCTGCTGGAACAGATCCAGTAGCTCTAGATTTAAGCAGCATGGGTAAAGGTCAGGCGTGGGTTAATGGCCATCATATAGGAAGATATTGGACTCTTGTCGCTCCAAAAGATGGTTGTCAAAAATGTGATTATCGTGGGGCATATGATTCAGATAAATGTACAACTAATTGTGGGCAACCTACTCAAGTCTGGTATGACTACTATGCTTACTGAGTTTCTTCTTTTGAGTTCTTTAAAGATGTAAACTTCCGGACATGCAAAAGTGTTGATGCATGTAATATAGCACATTTTTACCTTTCCATGTGGACAGTTCTACTTCTTCAGGGTGTAGCTGAAACACTAGGTTTAAAATGCCACCCAGATTCGCGCAGCATCTTTTGCTGGTCTATATTCTGATTATTGTTAAATTTGTAGGTACCATATTCCAAGATCATGGCTACAGGCCACAAACAACTTACTTGTCATATTTGAGGAGACAGAGAAAACACCATTTAAGATACCTATTAAATCGCGTTACACAAAAACCATCTGTGCTCAAGTATCCGAAGACAATTATCCACCTTTAGATGTGTGGTCTCATCCAGAGTTCATCAATAGGAAGTTGAATGAGAATAATATGGCACCCGTAATGCACCTTTACTGTGAAGATGGCCATTCAATCTCCTCCATAGAATTTGTAAGCTATGGGACTCCCCAAGGCAGCTGCCAGAAGTTCTCCCTAGGAAGCTGCCATGCTACCAATTCATCCTCTGTGGTGTCTCAGGTATGTCGTATTCTTATTGTATCTTGAGTATAAGCATCTGGGGAGCTCCCAGTGCTGGTAAAAACAAACTGATTTTTCAGTCTACAAAGTTCATGAGAATAATTGGGTTATGTTAATAACCTGTCATTGAATTATTATAACCTCCGATGAACATCATTAAAGCTAATGGACAGTAAACAGAAGTATGTGAAATTAATATGAGAATGGCTTAAGAGATCTTCCACTATTGTTTTTCTTTTTCTTTTTCTTTTTTTTCCCGTCATTATTCTGGTACAAACCTTGCTGGATAAGTCTTGATAAGTGCCTGGTCTATGCATTTTCATTGATGTGTAGTACCTTCTCGTGGTTATCTTTATGAACTTGCAATATGCATCGTCTGTAATACTACCATATTGCTGCAGTTTACGATTGCCTTATTTTTGGCTGGAGATGCTTTATAGCTCTGGTGTGTCGGGTTGTATTTTAAATAAGTCAGGTTGCAGCCTTTGCTAAATAAGTAATCCGATAGGGATTCACATATGTTGATGAGTTAATGACATAATCCATCCAGAAACCTTGGTGACTGGTACTTTCTTGATTCACTTGCAGTTTCAGGTTTGAACATGTGAATAGCCTCTGTGCCTGATTGGCGAGGTTGCTTCCACTTGACAGTGGTTCAACCTTAGCGAAATGATATGTAGATATGTGTTTACTCATTTGTAATAGAAAACGTATGAATTGAGGCTTTTGTTAAGTGATGTAAACCACATGGTCTATTTGTCACCTTGGATTCAAATTTGAGACATCTGGTGAGTGCTTTTGGATTCATAGTAACTTAGTAAGCCCAATCACAATTTGCTGACGTTTGCAGGCATGTCTGGGAAAAACTAGCTGTGCTGTTGAAGTTTCCAATCTGGTCTTTGGAGATCCATGTCGACATACTGTCAAGACGTTGGCTGTTGAATTGACATGTTCATCGTTCTCATCTACTAGCATCTCATCTTTTTGAAATAAGCAGAACTGATGAAACCACTTACTGAAATGATCGAGCTCCCTTTGATAATGTCTCTACGAGCATGGATTATTCCAGTCTGCTCTTTCGAAGCATGGATGTTCATGATCATCTGGTTGCTCCTCTGTTCTTCAACTGATTCCCACACTTATTGTAAATAATCGCTTGTAAACCTTTGCTGAAGCTTTTTCATGCTTGACCATGAGCGTGTGATCCATAATGCTTTCCGCTTTATACATTTTTTTCATCTGAAAAATGATGTAAAAGAACCGAGGAAATGACTGGTTCACAAATTCAAATACATGCATACCTGTATCTGGTGCAGCTTGAATAGAAAGTCTAACTGGTAATTTTTTTATTTTTTTTTTGGGTGTGTGTGGCTAAATAAAACCTCAATTATAGAAATTTGCAGAAAAAGATGGGGAAGCATCCACAATTCCCCCTCTATTACAAAGAACAAAAGGTGGAATAAGAGTAGGGTGTTATAAAATTAAGGTAGTGTTAGAATAAAATTTTCACACTACACACTAATAAAACTCTAACTATTTTGCACAAGAATTTCTCTCTTTCTCTTCTCTCACAATTTTCTCTAATATTTCATTCACAAAATAATGGTGTGTTACAAGCTTAGAGAATAGCTCTATTTATAGAGTTCTAATTAGTGGAATACATCATGGCATACATCATCTTCCACTAATCTCAATTAGTAGTGTCTTCACTAAATGGTGGACATCCATAAAAATTTTCTCTAATTATTCACATAAATTTATAATTAGTGGAGCATTCACTAATTAATGGAGATTCCAATAATTCATAACTCCCCCTTGGATGTCCATCTATTACATAAAGAATATGTCTCGTTAAAACCTTACTAGATAAAAACCCAGTGGGAAAAAAAATCTAGTGAAGGAAAAAGAGTACACTATTCTATATGTCTGTTTATTACTCCCCCTGATGAGATGATTCCTTTAAATCTTTAAACCGACGCATACCGATTTTATATCTCAATTTCTCAAATGTTGCAGTCGGTAAAGTTTTCGTGAAAATATCTGCGAGGTTGTCACATGACCGAATTTGTAGCACATCAATTTTACATTTCTTCTGGAGTTCATACGTAAAGAAGAATTTTGGTGAAATATGTTTTGTCCGATCTCCTTTAATATATCCTCCTCGTAATTGAGCTATGCAAGCTGCATTGTCTTCATAAAGAGGAGTTGGAATATCTTTGATTGATGATAATCCACAACTTTCTCGGATATAATGAATCATGGATCTTAGCCATACACATTCTCGACTTGCTTCATGAATGGCTATAATTTCAAGATGATTTGAAGAAGTAGTCGCTATAGATTGTTTCGTAGAACGCCATGATATAGCAAGTATTTCCACATGTAAATAGATAGCCCGTTTGAGAACGTGCTTTATGTGGATCGATAAATAACCAAAGATCTCGCATAACCTATCAATGTTGGACTGGTTTTATTTGAATAAAATAATCCGAGATCAATTGTACCTTGGAGATATCGAAGGACTTGTTTAATTCCATTCCAATGTCGTCGTGTTGGTGAAGAACTAAATCTTGTTAATAAATTGACAAAGAAAAGCAATATCGAGTCGTGTATTATTAGCAAGATACATCAATGCACCAATTGCACTGAGATATGGTACTTCAGGACCAAGAAGTTCTTCAATATCTTCTTGAGGTCGAAAAGGACCGGACGATCATTGGAATACTCAATGGATGTGCTTTGTCCATGTCAAATCTTTTTAGAACTTTTGCTTTATATGTTGAATAAATATTCTACTTGCCAAATGTTCAATTTGTAAACTAAGGCAAAGTATACTTTTACGACCATCCTTGATGTCGAATAATCAATTGTTTCTTGGAGCTCTTCAAGAGTTCCAATAAGATTAAAATCATCAACATATATAGCTAATATCACAAATTTAGAACCAGATTTCTTAATAAAAATGCATGGACATACCTGGTCATTTTAAATCTCGCTTTCAATCAATATTCACTAAGATAATTGAACCACATGCACCCAGATGGCTTCAGGCCATGTAATGATTTCTGCAACTTTATGGAGTAATTTTTACGAGGATAATGTTTATATGTTTCAGGCATATGAAATCCTTCGGGGATTTTCATGTAAACATCATTTTCTAAATTTCCATACAAGTAAGCGGTGACAACATCTAATAGGCGCATATCTATCTTTTCATGTACTGCTAAATTGATAAAATATCGGAGTGTAATATCATCAACAACAGGAGAATAAATTTCATCATAATCAATACCTGGTCTTTGTGAAAAACCTTGGGCTACTAATCGCGCTTTATATCGAACGATTTCACTCTTTTCATCGCGCTTTCGCACAAATATCCATTTGTAGCCAACAGGTTTTACACCTTCCGGTGTTCGAACTGCAGGTCCGAAGACTTCACGTTTTGTCAGTGCATTTAACTCCGATTGAATCGCATCTTTCCATTGCAGCCAATCTTTTCTATGCCGACATTCATCAACTGATATTGGTTAAGGATCATCACTATCCTGTATAACATCAAAAGATATTATATGCAAACATATGATCAATAATTGTTTCTATCCGATTCCAACTTTTACCGGAAGTGGTATAATGGATAGAAATTTCAGTGTTACTTTCATTTATGTCTGGTTCTTTGTCATAAGTTTTCTCTTGGTCTTTATCATTCTTTGCTTTAATATGATCATCTGGACCATTAATCCTCTCTTCTTTCGAGGATTTTTATCTTTAAAACCAAGAGGTTGGCCATGCTTCTGGCATGCTTTTGGCTCAGCAGCTATATGTAAAATCTTTTGTTTTGTTGGAACTTCAATTAGAATAGGAGCATTTATAGCTGGCATATGCGATTTTGTTACTCTTCTAGAGTCAACAAAAGCGTCTGGCATTTGATTTGCAATGCTTTACAAATGAATTATCTTTTGAACTTCAAGTTCACACGCGCTTGTATGCGGATCAAGATAATTTAATGATATTATCCAATCACGATTTTTCTTGTACTGTTTCTGTTCTCCCCCTAATTTAGGGAATAATGATTTCACAAGAGAATAAGAAAATGATGACAAGCATGAAATGCTAAGAAAAATATCTCATTTTTTTTTCACTCTTCCCGATACCGACTTTTCCTCTTCCTCTCTTGTCTTTTCTTCTCCTCCGACCCTCTACCTACCATCTACCTCTTCTTCTTTCTCATACAGATATATATATATATATATATATATATATGTATCGATATATATCTCGATTATCGATCATTAGTAAACATCAAAAACAAAAATCACAAAGCGAGATATGGAGACTCGTAATTCATTTGAGACATGGTCAAATTTTGACTCGGTTTCTGCAGCGAGATGTTGATGTATTTTCCTTTCCAAACCAAGCTCGCCTAATTCGAACACTGATATGTTTCCCAGAATCGACGTAGAAGATTTTGATATGTTTTCCTTTCCAAACCAACCGTTTCCTCCTAATTTCGGGTGAGATACCTTTGAAGGCTTCCATTTGTTTTTAGTATGCTTGATAATGAAATTAAACTCTCTTTTGGTTTGTTTTTTATGTAAATCGATGGAAGTTTTGAACATACTCGCTTTGGACCAAGTTGATCTGCCCCTACAAGAGACTCGCTTTTGATACTTGTTCCTCTTGATGCTATTCCTTTGAATGAGGATATGCTTGTGCATGATCCTTTCTACTCTCTAATGGATTTTGAACAAAGCCGAATATGTTTCCGAGGTTATTATACATTTAAACATGGATTTTGAATGGTATTACCTTTATTGATATTATTTTCTTTTTCTAGGAGAAATAATGAGTGGTCTTGGCAACGAAGTCGGAGTAAGTACTCATGAAATGCATAATATCGAAGTTCAAGATATTATTGCAGACAAAATTCCTGGGGAGAAGAAGATGATTAAGAGGCAGAGAGAGAAGAAGGGCAATAACTCCCAGACACTATCAAGAGAAACAATTTCGCAGTACTTTTACCTACCAATCAAGAGCGCAGCCAAAGAACTGAATATTGGCATAACCCGTCTCAAGAAAAGATGTAGGGAGTTAGGAATTCGTCGATGGCCTCACAGGAAATTGGTGAGCTTGGAGACCATAATCAAGAATGTTCAGGTTCTCTCTCATACATACTTATAATTTGCAAGTATGAAACTATGAAAGATTTATAAATAAATAACCGATGATATCACTTCGATTTACAGGAGATGCAAAATAAAGAAGAAGGAGGACATATGGCTGAGAAGAAGTTGAAAGAAGCCATTGCGATACTGGAATGTGAAAAACAGTTGGTGGAAGAAAGTCCTAATACGCAGTTAGAGGACCAAACACAGAAATTGAGACAAGCATGCTTCAAGGCCAAATATAATAAGAAATTTAATTATAATAAACTTAAGGAGATCATAAAATCCCAAGACTCATTTCGCAGTAATTTTACGGCTAATTCTGCTGCTAGTCTCGATGCTGGCTCAAAGGGGAAAGAAAAGGAGGAGGATGCCGAAAAAGAGGAGTTGAAGTTCATAATTACTAATTGTTTGTCTTCCTCTAATGTAAATATTGAAAAAGAACAATTACAAACCTTCATCTTACATTTGTCAGCTCAATTACAAAAGAGCAACTATAAGCATGTATCCTCAAGTTCATATGAACACTAGTGATATGAATAAAAGATGTGATGCTTATTATTAATGGAAATATCTTTTTCCCTTATTATCTTTTCTGTTCCACGTCAGGTGGCCAGTATTTCTCTGTGATAAGGGAAATATCGAGTGTGTCCATGACCATAACCACGGCCACTGCCACAACTACGACTATAACGATTGCTTCTGCTGGAGCCAACAGCATTCACTTTTGGGAGTGCTGTTGAGCCAGTTCATCTGGCTTCATGATTTCTCAATAATAACTCATGTTAAAGCTGTCAATTTTGGATACCTTTTTTCTCGATATTGTTACTGTAGGACATGAAAAGTGGAGAATGTCTTCTCCAATATAACTTCATCAGTAACTTTTTCTCCGTAAAATTTTTAACTAAGATGTAGTTTTATACATCACGGAGTTCACGGTTTTACAATCTTGCAATTTCAGGTGCAATCATTCATACTGTGCAGTGGGTAGTACGACCATCTTCAGGTGGTCAAATCTTTCTTTTTATCCACATGACATATGGATCTCCTTTTTTTTAGCATTTAGATGCATTTCTGTATGACATAAATTTTTTTTTTCCAGAAATATCAAGGGCTACAAATTCGAATTTAGCGAGATCAATAAATGCGTACCTGTCTTCTGGCTTTAATAACGGCAGAGACTCGTGCTGATAACGTGTTATAAAATTAGGGTAGTGTTATAATAAAATCTTCACACTACACACTAATAAAACTCTAACTATTTTACACAAGAATTTCTCTCTTTCTCTTCTCTCACAATTTTCTCTAATCTTTCTTTCACTAATATTTCATTCACAAAATAATGGTGTGTTACAAGCTTAGAGAATAGCTCTATTTATAGAGCTCTAATTAGTGGAATACATCATGGCATACATCATCTTCCACTAATCTCAATTAGTGGTGTCTCCACTAAATGGTGGACATCCATAAAAATATTCTCTAATTATTCACATAAATCCATAATTAGTGGAGCCTCCACTAATTAATGGAGATTCCAATAATTCATAACATAAGGGAAATTTCTCCAAAATAATTACATTGTCTTGCCCGCAGAGCTAAATTGCGAGGACTCACATTACAGCTTCTTGGAGGGTAATGAATTGTCTAGGGAGGCCATTGTTTTAAGATCTCCAGAACTTTGTCAATAGTCGCTCGGGCAGTCCAATCCATAGTCCCAGAATGACCATTAAGAGGGTGCACTACGTCAAGAGAATCCCCCTCAATGATAGCTCTACTGATCCTTAATTCCTCTGTCAACTTAACCACATGGAAAGCTGCAATGGCTTCTGCCCCAGACACACTACTAGATCGAGCTTTAACTATATTCCTATGGCAATCTTTGATTATGCAAGCAAAAACCACCTCTCCATTAACAAAGGATGCATCAAAATTCTTCTTAAGCCAACCATTGGAAGGGGGCAACCATGTTGAATTAGTAAAAGAAGGCTGACTTCGCATCTTTTTTCTAACTATGCATCCCAGTACATTTGTGCAAGTTCATTGATATTACAGGAAACATCTTCCCAATTCTCCACCCTTTCCCGATGTTTCATTCTGTTTCTGTAATGCCAAATACTGTCCACAGGGGCAAAAGGTAGCTCTTCCTTTTTAAGTTGGGAAAGAAGAAACAGATTATATGTATTAAGAAGCACGACAATCCAACAATCAATACACCAATTCTAGAAATGATCAATTCGGCTTTGGCATTTAGAATTAAATCAAATCAAGCAAGCCCAAGGACAGTTCAAAAATAAATGCTTTGACATCTCTAGGGCACCATCACAAATGATATAGTTATCCTCATGGACAGGAAAAATATTGGAAATTCTTGAATGAGTAGGAAGAATACCAACTATTCCCTCCGTTCCTATTTATCTGTCACAATCGAAAAGTTTTTGTGTCTCTTTTTATCTGTCACATTGAAAAATTTTAGGTGTCATTAATGTTAATTTTACTACTATACCCTTGTATTAAATAGTTTTGAAAAATGAAAGTGTAATAACTTTAGAGAGAGAGTTGAGCAAACAAAGTAAGAAAATAGTTGTGGAGAACATTAAATTTAAAGGTACTTTTGGAATATATAAACAAAGTTGCATGAATTTAAGAAACTAACTAATTTTTCTTAAACTGTGTGAAGTAGTTAACTGTGATAGATAAATAGGGATGGGGGGAGTAGAATTTTTCAAAGCAATAGCTTATGACGGTTATGCAATCCATTGTTCCACATTTTTTTCCAAATAGAGAGAAGAGTGGGGAGATGAGTAGAAGAATTACCTTGGCGATATATCTTGTAATCGATTTATCAGAATATCTCCCTACTTGGAGCGAGCCCACACCAAAGCATCCTGTTCCTCGCAATGAGGAATTTTAATTTTGATTATTTCTTTTACTGTATGTATGGGAATAGGGTATAGAGAAGTCCACGATTCCAACATCTTGTGTCTGCATCCAAGAGTTTGTGTACATAATGGGATGATATTAGGTAGTTATATAGCATTTAGGGTCTAAAATGTGGAAGACTTGGAATCCATGGGGTCCTGCCTTATTGGAACCATTGAATTAGAACTAATCTGATGGCACAAACCATTTTTAAGGAGGTCCCTACATCCCTAAATACTATTCCAAATCCAAGAGGCATTGATGGGGGCTTTTTCAAAATATAAAAACTGTATTCCTCTCAATTTTTTAGCCCTAATTAATTGCACCCAAGGCTTATGATCATCTGTGAGCAAAGTAAATCCCAATTTTGCTATAAATGCAAGATTTGCATCTCTGAACTTTTAGAATCCTAGCCACCTTCCCCCACCATTTTAGAATTACCGATGGAATCCTAGGATTTCAAGTACAGGTGGTGACCTCCAAATTCTTTATGACCCCACCAGAAGTCCGGCACAAGTGAATCCATTTTATGACAAATAGATTTAGGCAGCAAGAAAGTTCGCATGATATGAGATGGAATTGCACTGGTGACAGAGTTGATAAAACCCCTCTTCTTGCTTGTGACAATGCATTCATTTTCCAACCACCCATCTTCTTCCTGAGCTTGTCAACAACTCCATTAAAAGCTTCATTCTAAGATCGCTTCTTGCAAAAAGGGACTCCCAAATACGAACCATTATGAGTACATTCCATCATCCCCAAAATTTCACAAATCCTCTCTTTAAGATCCACATCTACATTCCTACTAAAATATACAATAGATTTCTCCTAGTTAACAAACTATCCTGACCAAGTAGAGTACAAATTTAGAATAGCTAGCATTGCAGATGCTTCAGGGAGATTGGCACTACAAACAATAAATAAATAAATAAATAAATAAATAAATAAATAAATAAATAAATAAATAAATAAATAAATAAATAAATAAATAAATAAATAAATAAATAAATAAATAAATAAAGATCATTAGCATACATTAAATGGGAAAAAAGTAGAACTATTTCTACTAACTTTAATACCATGGACTTTCTCTTCCAATTCTACTCTAGAAATTAGTCTGGACAGAAGATCAGAATATACAACAAAAAGACAAGGAGATATAGGATCCCTGCCTAAGACCACAAGAAGATGTGAAATGGCCAAAAGGAGGCCCATTAATCAAAATTTAGAAGGAAGAGATAGATATACATTCCATAATAAGGTTGATAAATTTACAAGGAAACCCATGACACTCTAAAATCCTTCTAAGCAGATGCCATTCCATCTTATCATACGCCTTAGCTATGTCAAGTTAATTTGATAACCATAAGCCCTTGCTACCCTTTTCTCTTATGATAGACAATGATGTTTTCGTCAATACCCTTATTAGGGATAAAAGCAGTTTGGGAGGGGTTAATCAGATTATCTAAAAAAGGTTTTATCCTATCTGTCAGAATTTTAGTAATAAACTTTTACACAACATTACAAAGAGAGATAGGACAGAAATATTTCACTTTGGGGGCCTTGTAAGTTTTAGGAATGAGGGTGATAAAGGTATGGTTTATAGCCTTTAAAAGATGACCATTAAGAAAAATGTGTTGGACGGCCTTAATCACTCTCTCACCAATTATCTATTAGTAGGATCTGTAAAAAGAAGGGGTTATGCTGTATGGACCAAGACTCTTCCTAGCTTTCATTGAAAAAAAGACCTTTTTAATTAGAAAAATTTTAACATGGACCAATGGTCCATGGATCAAGTATATTAGTGACTTGTACTACATGCACTACAAGTTGTACAGAACAACTCACCAATGCACTTGGTCCATCTGTCCATGATCCATGTAAGAATTGCTCATTTAACTAAGCTTGGGCTCGGGATAGAACAAAAGTGATCGGTATCTGCTTCCAAGATAGAGGATGAAATGAGATTCTGTAAATCAGAGGGAAAGGAAGAGTTAGAAGATGAAAACATATCAATGAAGTATTGGTCAAAATTTTTCCCAATGCTAGACCAATCTATTTCCCAAAAGATATCCAAAGAAAGAATAGAATTTATATTGTTATACCTCCTATGATTAATAGTAGAGAGATGAAAGGAATGAGTGTTTGCATCTCCCTCCTCCATTCAAGCAGCTTTAGCCTTTTCCTTCCAGAGAACTTTTTCTTTTCTGCAACTCATCCTGTTCCTCCTGTTTAACTTTTTCTTTACTCAGATTAATTGTCGTTTGTGAAAGGCCCTGAAGGCATGCAATCTCAATTTTTGACTACTAAGATTCCAGTTTGGATGTGACCAAAATAAAGCGTATTCCAATCTTTAAGGGCAATTTAGTGTTCCTAATAGATTGGAAAAGCTGAAATGATTGGAAAAGTGGTGATCAGAAGCAATAGATGTAAGGTGTGTGATAAAGGCCTTCAGGAACTTAATTCTCCAAGCATCATTTCCAATTCCCCTATCCAATCTAGCCTAAATAATTTTCTCATCTGGTCTCTTATTATTCCAAGTATAAGAGAGCCCAGTGAAACCCATATCAATCAACTCAGCATCGTGTATGAATGCTTTGAAGCCTCGATTACTGGAAAAGGAGTAAGGATGCCCTTCTTTTTTCTCCTCTTGACTACAATTGTTGTTAAAGTCTTCAATGATCAACTAGGGACCAGTAAAAGCCTTACCTACGTCCTCTAAGGCATCCCAAAACTTAGCCTTCTAGTCAAATCGAATGAGCAGAATTTCTTAAAATGTATTTTGGGAAAAATTCTTAAAGTGAGGTAACTCTAGAATAAATTCTTAATTTGGAAGGGCCTTATTTTGAGAATACAATCTCTTAAAACATCTCATTTGCAAAAAAAAAAAAAAAAAAAGAATTGTTTGATTTGCCGATTCTTTTTCACATAGTATGGAATTTGGAAAATGGAAAATGAAATATACATGGGATTTGCATTGAATTTAGAAACAATATACATGTCTTCTAATTTTTCTTCAAAATAAGAATACATCTTTCATATTTCAAATGGTAAAGAACACCTTAAATTAACTGTCTTGTCTTTATGTTTATTAAAATACTAAACTAACTTTATGAATAACATTTTAACTAAAATTTTTAATGGGTGAGTTCTTATATTTTTGAACACACTATTCATGCATTCGAGCAAGCTAATGGCAAAGGAACCATATATATCTCCTTCATTGTATGATAAAATCCATTTTTCCAAATCAATTTTCATAAAATATTTGAATGCATCATTCTTTCATATCTTGATCTCATTGAAATATGATTGATACTTCTTTTTATGCTCTAGATCAGCAATATACATTAAATTTATTAAATTATTGCCCTTAAATTTAGCATGGAAATATGTCTTAATGTGTTTGAGAAAATATTAACGAACAACTAAAAGTTCTTGCTACTCACTTATACGACGTACAACATTTTATTATTTCCTTATATCTATTTAGAATTAGACATAGATATCTTTCAAAAATCACTCACCAGAAGTTTTAAGAGCCAACTTTAACTTTTTAATATCTCCTTATCCATGATGGCGAATGCAAGTGGAAAGAGTTGATTGCTTGGATACCCACATGAATGTTGCTAATAATTTTTTGGGATAAAATCCTTTTAGATGGGTTTTGCCAATTGATACTACTCAGCAATGTGAACCTAACAATAAATGGATTGAATGCTTATAAAAGAAAATGACAAGCCTTCAAATCATCCATACTAATCTAATGGTATTTCCATTTTACAATAGTCCTGAGATTGGAATCATGCAATGTAATCATGTATGTTAGAAGAGTGGTCCATATATAGTGCCAATCCCCATATATAGCTATAGTGACTTTTTGTACTTTTCAAGTTTTCTTACAAGAATAATTCATCTTCTATAACTTTTGAACCTCAAGAATAACATCATTAACTTGCCATTCAAGGTTATTTAAAACCAAATGTATAATATATCTGGCTATGAATTAATAGTCTATTTTCTATTATATTGTTCACAATTATAATGATGCAAAATATATTCTTTATTTAAAATTGTTATCTCCCACGCCCCATATGTCCTCTTATATATAATGCAAATATACCAAGAGTAAAAATTGTCAACACTTCCATGCTTGTACTAAGCATACCAATAGTCACTTTCATTCTCTCAAACCTTAATACTCATGCCCAACCTCAATAGACCACTTTCTTAATGCATATACAGTATCCTTCCTATCTTTGGACCTCATGTATAAATGTAAATCAATGTTAGTATCAAGTTAACTTCTTGTGAAATCAATGGTACACTTGTGAAACAATTCATTAGCATATGCATGATTGTCATGTAACATTAGAATTTTTGTTACAGGGCTCTGGTGATCTGGCAAAAGAAGCCTAGATCCTTGGCATGTATTGCTCATTGGAATCTCATCTTCTTCCTCATCATTTCCAACACTCCAATTCATTAGACGTTGATAAACATCAAATATATGTACCATAAAATATATAACTATTGTATCAGTAATCGTGCATGGCTAGAAGCTATAGAATGTACCAAACTACCGCCATGATAAGTGCTATCTGCCTCCTAACAGCACCAATAGTTAGACTAGGTGTAGTAACCTCGAAATGTTTGACATTGATCAAGTTGTATCTAATTCTTAAAACTGTCAAAGGTAGAACAAGTTTTGATAGTCCCAGTGTTACTTCCAATTAAACTGATGTATTCATTTCTCCTATTGTAAAAGGGTGCCCCTGTATCTTCTACTTTTTTTTGCTAAATAAAAAAAGTTAGGTTGAATTAAATCTGATGTGGCTACCCCATTACAGGAACCCATCTGCTATAGAATATTCCATTCGCCTATAAGCTCACTAGGATTAAGCCTAATTAAGTCACTATAGCCTTACCAGCACACGTGAGCATATAAGCCCTAAATCTATCGAAGTCTAGCACTATATGCCTATTAAAAAGTACCCCTATATTTTTCACTTTTTTCTTTTTTTAACTAAAAAAAAAAAGTTAGGTTGTATTAAATCCAATATGACCACCCTATTATAGGCACCAATCTACTATGGAATATTCTATTCACCTATAAGCTTATTGGGACAAAGCCCAATTAAATCACCATTGCCTCACTAACACATAGGACCATGTATGCCCCAAACCTACCGAAGTCCAGCACCACAAGTTGGCCACTGCCAATCCATATAGGATACTTAATTAAATAACAGGCTCTATGTCCTCAATCATGTTCGCACATGGGCACTCAAAATGGAGCTTTGGGGTACTTACTACCCTGACTACTATATTGGTCGTACCCTGTATCTTCCACTTGTTGATAAAATATTTAGGAATTCGTGTGATTTAATTTTTCATTTCTCATGCCAATGGGAAGTTGGAAAAATGAATTGTGTTGTTCATTTATTAAATGGCTTTGACCTATCATCTGGTTAAACATTGTTATGAATAGACTTATAGGAGATAGTGTAGGAATTCTCCATGCAAAACTAGATTTACGCAACGGAAGAAAACGAGAATTTTAGACAACTAGGATAACTCTTATGCATTAATAGGAATAAAAAACATGTGAGAATAATACCTTCTTCCACCTCTATTAATGAAAAAATTTCTTCTTCAATTTGAAGATGTGATCTAGCCACAACAAAAGTGATTATCTTCTCTTTTGTTCCGTCAAAGCACTACAATCCAAGTGTAGGATTGCCTCCAATATAGTCCGCACAAGAATGGCGCTCAAGAGTCACTAGAGTTTTGTGCTAGCAAAACTAAAATGGGCGGCTAGTGTTTTTTGTGATTTTTAGAAGAAGAAGAAGACGAACAGAGCTCTCAGTTTTTTTTTCCAAAAAAAAAAAAAAAAACTCTCTGTAAATTCACAAAATCATAATACCCACAGATTCTATATATTATATATATCATCTGTATATCTTTTGGTAATCAAAATCCTATTCTTAGTTACGAATTATTATTATGATTATTGTTAATTATAACATAGCCTATAAATTATAACTAATTAAAATTTGATTACAACAACTTCTTTTTTTCAAATCGACCCTGTAATATGTTATCAAATAACATCTTGAGTACTCAATCCTCTATTGTATGACCTATTAGGTTTCCTGGTCTATTAGTAGTAACATATGAATTAATCTAAATATATTTAAGATTAATAATCCTTAATAATTTTATAATTAACTTATTAATTCTAATAAAGATTGATTTATTAATTTTCTAATTAATAAATCCATATTCAGTAGATCATGAGTGATATCTAGCAACACATCATGATCATCCAAAAATCCAGAAAGTCTCATGAGAGGTATCTAGCAACACATCATGATCGCCCAAAAGTCCAGAAAGCCAACTAACTTGACATGAACCTTTCAATAGCAAATAACAATGCAATAAACACATTTCACCATATAATATCTCATTCGGTTTGGAACATGGAATTAGTACTAGTTTCTTTCCAGAATAATAAATTAATTCTGGCCCGAATATTTTAGTACTTGCTCACAGAATCCACTACTCATTATATGTATCAATTGGAACCATTTCCAATATACAATTGCCTTGGATAAGGACTTCTCAAATAATAATTTCTACAAGTGGCCGTGAGATATTCACCTATAATATTTGGAGTGGTGAATCCTTTATTGATTCTTTTAACTACTTTTGTTTGCTTCATATTGTACCCAATATCCATCTCATAGGCGGTCTTAGAAGGCTTCCCGAGATTGGAATCAAAGTCCAACACTTAGCAAATAAAGTGCCTTGGAGATCTCAAGTCTAAAGATACTTGCACATTTGCTATGATGGGATTCTCTCACTGACACTAAATATTTATCTATGTAAATATCTCATAGTTAGGTCATCCAATGTACTTGTTCATGTAACAAATATTCACATGTTAACTTTGAGTATCACAGTACTCACGGATGTAAGAACCACTGCCTGATCAAATTAGGAAGTATAACACGTGCTAGTCTTAACGTATTGATGATATCCTATTTCATTAATACTATGATTAGGAATAATTTAAGTACGAACACTACTTAGTGTAG
Organism: Voacanga thouarsii; assembly: GCA_026120185.1. Lineage (NCBI taxonomy): Eukaryota > Viridiplantae > Streptophyta > Magnoliopsida > Gentianales > Apocynaceae > Voacanga > Voacanga thouarsii. Next base: position 2,073,847 of record JANUWF010001100.1, on the reverse strand, counting down.
TAAGAACCTCACATCATGATCTCTATCATGATTTCCTTAATACAGTGTTGCACTTGAGACTTTATCTAAAAGTTATTTTACACGAAAGCATAAATAAAACAAACTGAAAGACAAAGAATGCCTTGTTTTATTTAATAATGCACAATATACAGAATATATGTGATTGCCTCTAGGGCATAATACTAACAGATGTCACTTTTGGTAAGTGGAACTAGGCATTGAGAACTCATCTTGGAACAATCAAAATGTAGTTAAGTTTCGGTGACTTAAATTCATTTGGCAACATCCAAAAAATCTCTATATCATCATTGTTATTTAATTCACTTGTAGCATATTGTTTATTAGATCCACAAAATAAATGGTTGTCGTAGTGTAACCTTGACTATTAGGCTTCTTCGTCCTAATTTAAGATATCCAAATACATTGTCAACAAGTTTGGAATAAGATATATGATGTTGGAGAATGCAAGATCTTCGAGTAACCCTATCAAACCACACAAAGATGTTAGGTTTTTGAATCACACACTCAATAGTCTCTTAAGTCATACACTCAATACCTTGCATGCTCCTAATTGTTTGGCTCCTACTAGATTGAAGATTCTCAATCTGTACGATAGCTACAACTTACTTACTTTCAATGTTTGTGATGCCCCGACCCCACTAATCACTGGTTGAGATAACTCTCCAGTCTCATTCTCAACCTCCCCATTTACCAGGAACATCAATGTAGGTTGAATTAAGATTATTAGAAAATCATCATGTAGCATATCACTTGGTGCAATCTTGACACATAAGTTAATGCTAATTCCTCATTTGTAGCAGCAAGCATCTCTTTATCAATTTCAGTTGATGTTGTGCCTAAAAGAACATTTGATTGGGAAGATCCTCAAACTCGAGGTCTTTTAAGCCCCTTGCCTCACCCTTAGGTGTGTAGGCCCCTATAAAAGAGCTCAGGCTTGGAAGAAGGCTGAACCAAGGTGGTAATAAGCCTACCTAAAGCAACCTAGCATTCCAAAACATTTATCATGTGCCTGCTCATGTACAAGGTGTCCTCAAGCACATATATTTTATATGTTCTCAAATGCTCTCTGAGAAGAAGTATTAGCTTTTGAAATTCCTCTGCACCATGATTAACGCTCGTAGAGTCACTAATATTGTTATAAATTCTCATATATTTTATCATAAAGGCTTGAACATTACACAAAATACTATTTCAAAAACTAAATTGTGATTTACATACTAAGAGTATTGCACTAAATATGGTCTCTTGATATTTGGATGACAGTGAACCTTGATTGATATAGTTCCTGGGCTTGAAGACAAGTAAGGGCCCTATACTGGTGCACATGGTCTAGTCCATCTAATGTACCCACTAGACCTGTTTGTATATATTCTAAAATTTATACTCAAATCTAAAAGACCAGATCATAGTATCTTCTCCAATCCCTAGAGGGGTGGCTTCGTCTATTGACCATGTTGATGGAAAACGTAGAAACAGGGGCATGCACCGTAAGTTAAAAAAAATTGGAGAAAAATAAAACGCGAGCCATAAAAGCCATGCGGAAGCGTGAAGATCATACTTTTGCGTTCCTTAACCCTCCTAGGTTGCGTAGGAACAGAATGAACAGCTGGAATCGCCTCGCTTTGCACACTTGAAGGAGCTTCCGGTTGAACACCCACTAGCCTTCGACTTCGCCTTGTTTGCATTAACGCTCAGCTCTCCAACTCTCGGGATATTCCTCAGCCTAACCTCTAGTTGGTGAACACAATGGGAAAGAGAAACGGTCTCAATTCTCCTTGGTTCGCTCGCTATTAGTAAGCAAAGAACAAGGAGAAAAACAAAGAGGAGGAGAGAGACGTTGAGAGAGAGACTCACGTGAAGCTTGTAAGGCTAGGGAAAGAAATTAGGGTTTTTCCTTTTCAAAGAGTTGTTTATATTTCGCATAAACTAGGTCTCTCAATCTCTGATAAACATCTCCCCGGGATTTCAAAACACCCGGATGTTATCCTGAGAAACAGTTTGGCCTAACCTTAAACTCCTCTTAACCGTATCTGGAAAAAACCCTAAGGTCCAAGCTATTGGGCCAGATAAATATTTATTATTTTTCTTGGACCCAAAAGGCCCAAAATAATAAATATTAATTATTTATTTTCTGGGCTTACATAAGTAACCCAATAAATAATTAATGAGCCCAAATAAACCATAATAATTAATCTTTAATTATTTATTTCTTGGGGCTATATAAATAACCCAATAAATAATTAAACATTAATTATTTCCCCTAGTTTAAGCCCATGTTAATTTCTTAATTATTCATACTGGACCTAGGCCCTGAATAATTAATTAACCAAATAAACTAGATAATTAATTTCTCTCAACTCCTATTTTATTTATTTATTTATTTATTTTATTCCAGTCCAATAATAAATTAGACTTCCTGAATAAAATAACATAAAACAAAATAAAATAAAATCCTCTTCAATTGAGACCAATTCCTTAACCCAAAAATAGTTAGGACTTACGGGCTATCCCGAGGACCAAAAAGACACATCGCCTTGGCTGCTAAAATGACCAAAATACCCCTGCTATATAAATAGCGGTATTTTGCATTTTAAATATTTTCTAATATCACCATAAGGAAATATTGACCCCAAGGACAATACTGCATTCGCAAAGTCTCCGACCTACAGGTGAAATGACTAAAATACCCCTCTACACATCGCCGTACATTTAGAGAGGAAGAAGTGTACTAACACCCCCCTAAATGACATCTACCATCCTTAGGCTTCTAGTCCAATGATTCACGACTTCCTGGAGTGTTTCCGCTTTCCAAGGGAGCTACCCTAAAGCAAACATCCAAGTCATGTTTCCCAGGGCCCTGGATAATTTAGACCATTTGGACAATCACAAGGGGTGATATAGTGCAGAAACTATCTTGTATAAGTCTGTCTTAACTAACTAGTCACACATACCCAACATGCAAGTATATTGGCCCTATGATAGAACATCAACTACAGCAAATCAAAGTATATGCTTCCAACAATGCTAAACCACCAACTCATACTCAAGTCGTAGAGTACTAGTCTACGCTGTAGCGGTAGTAGTCTAGGTTTCTACCATATAGTACTTTGAGAAACCACTACTGCAGGTCCTGTTCTACGTATTCGAAATACGCTTATGTCATGAAGTGAGTGGACTACCCACTGGCTAAAGGTAAGCCATTCCCATTTGGAATTCATAACATAATAACCTAAACATGATGAGGTTCCCAGTCTCATCAATAGGTTAAGAACAAATGTTTATGTGTTAAATAACCCGTGATCCATACCTTACTGTGAAAGACCACCATTCACATGGATCACTTATTTAAACACAATGGGTCTGTTCCAAGCGAAAATCGTGCACAAACAAAAAGTAAATTCACAAACAATTTCTGAAAATAAATTCTTTTATTAAATAATTCGATTTTACATCAGAAACCTAGTTTAAGAGGGCATACAATCCAACAATCTCCCACTTGCACTCTAAGACTAGGTAAGTCCATAGGTGCCCACCCCTATGGCGTCTAAGTGTCTCTTGAAGACTCTTTCAGCCAAAGGCTTGGTGAATGGGTCTGCTAGATTATTTTTTGAGGTAATATGCTCCACCACGACTTCCCATCTCTGGATGAAATCCCGGATCAGATGGTACTTCCTCTCGATGTGTTTCCCCTTCTTGTGGTTCCGAGGCTCCTTAGATTGCGACACTGCTCCAATGTTGTCGCAATACATCACAACCGGCCTGTCCATATATGGTACGACTCCAAGTTCTGAAAGAAACTTCCGGAGCCAGACTGCTTCCTTGGACGCTTCCGAAGCTGCCACATACTCAGCTTCCATGGTTGAGTCAGCAATACAAGATTGCTTCCTTCATGAAATTGCTCCTCCAGACAAGATGAAGACATATCCACTAGTGGATTTTCTCTCATCCTTATCCGCCTGGAAGTCTGAGTCTGTGTATCCTGCAGGAACCAAATCATCAGCCCTGTAAACCAGCATATAATCTCTCGTTCCCTTGAGGTACTTGAGAATATGCTTTACAGCTTGCCAATGAACCTCCCCTGGGTTTGACTGATATCTGCTAACTAAGCCCACGGCAAAGCAAATATATGGCCTAATACATAGCATGGCGTACATGAGACTTTCCACAGCCGAAGCATAGGGAATCCTACTCATTCTGTCCTTTTCTTCTTGAGACTTAGGACAGTCCTTCGAAGAAAATGACAACCCATGTCTGCAAGGGATTAGAGCTCCCTTGCATGAGTCCATGCTGTACTTGGCCAGCATCTTGTCAATGTATGTCGCTTGGGATAATCCTAACATTCTCTGCTTCCTATTTCTAAGAAGCCTAATCCTGATAATGTAGCTGGCTTCTCCCAAGTCCTTCATACTGAACTGACTAGACAGCCAAACCTTTGTAGATGACAATGTCCCTACATCATTTCCAATGAGTAGAATGTCATCTACATACAGGACAAGAAAAACCACATTGATGCCTTCAAGTTTCCTGTACACGCATGGTTCATTTTCGTTTTGAATAAAACCATAAGACTTTACAGTCTCATCAAAACGAATGTTCCATGCTCTTGATGCTGCTTAAGTCCATAAATGGACTTCTTAAGCTTGCAAACCATGTGTTCCTGGCCTTCAGCAATGAAGCCTTCCGGTTGGGACATATAGATGTCTTTGCTAAGATGGCCATTCAAGAATGCCGTCTTGACATCCATTTGTCATATCTCGTAGTCATAGTGACAGGCGATAGCAAGGAGGATGCGGATGGATTTAAGCATGGCTACCGGGGAAAATGTTTCCTCATAGTCGATACCTTCTTTCTGAGTATACCCTTTCGCCACAAGCCTAGCTTTGAAGGTTTCCACCTTCCTATCCGATCCTTTCTTCCTCTTGTATATCCACTTGCACCCAATGAGTTTTATCCCTTCAGGTGAAGCTACAAGATCCCAAACCTGATTGAGGTACATAGACTCAATCTCGGCTTTCATTGCTTCATGCCACAGATTTGCATCGGCATCAGCAATAGCCTCCTCGTATCTAGCGGGGTCTTGTTCCTGATGGTCGGAAACCAGCTCAAAGGCTTCTCCAGTCCATCTATCCGGAACCCTAGACACTCTCCCACTACGACGAGGCTCCATTTGTACAGGCTCTTGAGGCTGTGCCTCTTCTTGTTCCAAAATCGGGTCAGTAGAAATTGATTCCATAGATAACTTCTCCTGTAGTTCCAACCCCGTTGAACCTTTAGTGGAAGTACTTTAATCATCTTCCAAGTATCTAGCATTGGTACTTACTAGTACTTTCTGCTCCTTAGGATGATAAAAGTAGCCTCCTTTTGTCCCTTTTGGATACCCAACAAAATAGCATAATTCTGATCTTGGTTCCAACTTGTCTCCCTTGATCAGTACATAAGCTGGACACCCCCAAATCCTGAGATGATTCAGACTTGGCTTACGCCCAGTCCACATCTCATAAAGAGTCCTAGGTACTGACTTGGAAGGCACCAAGTTCAGAATATATGCCGCAGTTTCCAAGGCATATCCCCAGAATGATACTGGAAGAGTAGCATGAGACATCATGCTTCGGACCATTTCCATCAACGTCGTGTTCCTTCTCTCAGCTACTCCGTTCTGTTGGGGGGTTCCTGGCGCAGAGAGCTGGGATACTATCCCATGATGTACCATGTAGTCCTTAAATTCACCTAGGAGGTACTCTCCACCACGATCCGATCGTAAGGTTTTGATTAATTTACCTGTCGACGCTCCACTTCAGCCTTAAACTCTTTGAACTTGTCAAAAGAGTCAGACTTGCGTCTCGTCAGGTAAATGTAACCATACCTCATACAATCATCCGTAAACGTGATGAAGTACTCAAAACCTCCTCTAGCTGGTGTAAACAAAGGACCACACACATCAGTGTGATCAAGACTCAACACCTCCTTGGCTCTATCCGCCTTTGGTGTAAAAGACCTTTTGGTCATTTTTCCCATCAGACAGGATTCACACTGATGCCAACTTTCCAATCTCAATGAGCCTAAAGGCCCATCATGGATTAGCCTCTGAATCCTTGTCGAATTAATATGACCCAACCTCAGATGCCAAAGGTATGAATCATTGATATTGGTCTTTCTCTTCTTAGTTAAAGGTTCAGACAGAGCGTTATTTGATTGGTTGTTAATAGGGTTTAAAAAGAACAAATTTCCATACATGTGCCCAGTACATAAAATTTCTCCATCTCTACTGATAGAAATACCAGAATGGAAAGATATAGAATATCCTTGATTAATAAGTTTTGCAACTGAAATCAAATTCTGACGAAAACCAGGTACATATAAAATGTCTTTTAAAACCACTATCTTATTACAATAAAAAATAAGATCCAACTCTCCCACTGCAAGGGCCCAGACTTGTGCTCCATTTCCCACTCGAAGCCCATGTTCGTCCTTCTTGAGTCTTCTTATCTTCCTAAACCCCTGCAAGGAGTTACAAATATGATCAGTGGCTCCTGAATCAACAATCCAAGTGGAAGTTGATCCTACCATTGATATGGACTCTAGATAGTAAACATTACCTGTGGGGTTTTTCTTGGCCTGAAGATCTGGATACTCTTTTTTCCAGTGTCCCTTCTTTCCACACTTGAAGCACTTGCCATTTAGTTTGTCCTTGGGCTGGTTCTTGGGCTGGGCTGCTGCATTCCCCTTCTTCCTCTTGAACTTTCTGGGCTTAGGCACAGTTCTTGAAGAAGAGGCCTTAGCAATCATGGCCTTAGACTGCGGCTTCATGACCTTCTCTGCCATCTGAAGCTCCTTCATCAGTTCAGTCAAACTCATGTTCAACTTGTTCATGTTATAGTTTAGCTTGAACTGAGTGAAAGAGCCCGGTAGAGATTCAAGAACCATGTCCACTTGGCTCTCGGGGTCAATGACAGCCCCTAAGATTTCTGCCTCCTCAAAAGCAGCAATCATCTTGAATATATGCTCTCGGACTGATGCTCCCTCAGCCATCTTAGTGTTCACAATAGTTCGAAGAGCCTCCTGCCTTGCGGGCCGGCTCTTGTCTGCGAACATAGTTGCCAATGATTGACTTATGTCATATGCAGAAGCCATGTGCTCTTGTTTTGACTGGAGCACATTAGACATGGAAGCTAACATATAGCAACGTGCCATTTCATCAGCTTTCTTCCATGCCTTTTCGGCCTCTCGCTCTTCGGCGGTGGAACCTTCCCAGATAACGGGGCGGGTTTCGTAAAAGACATACTTATACTCCTCGGTCTGTGAGTATTATGTCCGGGTTCCTTTTCCGGTCCACATAGTTTGGACCCGTTAACTTATTCTCCCTGAGAATAACGGCCAATGGACTAAAAGAACCTCCCACCATTTACGAAAATCGAAAATAAAAGAAAGAAATTAGTTTGTGAAAACAAAATAAAATTTGTGCACTAAAAATAATTTGGCTCTTAGGAAAAGCCGACATAGCTTCTTGGGAAGATTAACAGTTTCCTAAGCTAAATGTATTAACCACCACAAATTAATTTCCCTTCTAGGTAATGGTCTAGAGAATAACTCCATCGTGGGATGGCCATTTCCTCTCATTTCCTATGGACATACCTCGCACTATAACCTCCAACGTGGGCTGGCCGATCATAGTACGTGCCCTGGGTTATTAATTACATCCTTTCATTAGATCTAGATCCTTGTGGTATCCCCATCCTATACGGGTTCACTCCCAGGGTAACGCGAGGGAATCCATGATCTCTAATGAGGACCGTGATGGAAGCCGTGGGGCCGTTGGAACCCCTCTCCCACTAAGTCTTTTAAAATAACGGTTTTCTGGAAAATATCCTTTTGAAATTTCCATTAAGTTTTTCTTAACTCAAAAATAAAATATCTAAGTCCAATAAAATCTCTATGTCAAGGCTTATATCCTTTGAGGGATTTCCTCCATGGACTAATTTTATTTAAGTTAAAACTTAATGATTTTAAAAATTTTCTAATTAAAACTTTCTAAAAACTTTGGTCTCAAGCTTATTTGACAAAATCATTTTTCTAGTCCAAAACAAAACAAAATGGCTCTCCATTTTAATTTACAAAAATATCTAAATCCAATATATTTTCTATGTCAAGGATTAAATCCTTGAGAAGATATTTAAGGATTAATTTTTGTACCAATTAAAATAACCATTTAGTTTTTAAAGAAAAATATTTTTCCTTGCCAAAACAAAAGATTCCCAAAGACTTTGGTCTTTGAGAAAAAGCACACATAGGTACATAAAAAAAAAAATAGCATGCTAGAAAACAATAAACGTTTTCATGCTTTTCTATTTTTTAAACCTAAGTGCCCAAATAATAGAATTAAACACATTAATTAATTAATTAATTAATTAATGATCTTGTTTAATCCTAAAATCCCTTACTAATATTTTTCATGCAAATATATTCCAAGAATATAAATATTGCAAAAATATTAACTTCGCCTGGTATGGGACCCAAAACGAAAAAGGAAAAAAAAATAAAAAAAATTTGACTGGAGGTCCACTGCACCGGCTGCACCGGATCCGGGCCCATTTGGCCTGTGGTCCACCGCGGCCGCTGTGAACCAGCCGCACCAAATCTCCTGAAGCTTCCAACCCGCCAAGCCGTGACCTGCCCGCCCGTGAACCGCGCCCGAACCGCTTCTCCTCTGCACGCGACCCGCGTGTTTTACCGGATTCGTTGCCCGACCCGGAATCAATTGCAATTCAAATTGAACATTCAAAATGAATTCGGCTTGGATTGCTACAGTCTCGGCTCAGCTCCAGCGGCTCGCGCGACACGGCTCTTCACACAGAAACAGTGGCGGCTCGGCTTCAACGGCTTAGGAACAGTGCATCTTCTTTGTTTTTTTCTTCTGTTTCGCGCGCGACTTGCAGAACATTTTTCCTTCGATTTTTTCTGTCTTCTTTGGCTTCTTTGGACATTTTTACTTATAAAAACTCATCCAAAACATAACCACAACCGCCTATACCCATTAAAATTGGGTTTACACGATTAAAACATCAAAACAAAAAATTTACAGTATACTCCTATGCTTCAAACGGTGAAGCTTACATCAAGCCTATCCCATACCAAAACAGCGAAGGATCATAGGTATAATCATCTTCTCCATTTTATTAACTACCATGCTCCCTATATTGATCAAAACCAGTGGCTCTGATACCACTTTGATGGAAAACGCAGAAACAGGGGCATGCACCGTAAGTTAAAAAAAATGGGAGAAAAATAAAACGCGAGCCATAAAGGCCATGCGGAAGCGTGAAGATCATACCTTTGCGTTCCTTAACCCTCCTAGGTTGCGTAGGAACAGAATGAACGGCTGGAATCGCCTCGCTTTGCACACTTGAAGGAGCTTCCGGTTGAACACCCGCTAGCCTTCGACTTCGCCTTGTTTGCATTAACGCTCAGCTCTCCAGCTCTCGGGATATTCCTCAGCCTAACCTCTAGTTGGTGAACACAATGGGAAAGAGAAACGGTCTCAATTCTCCTTGGTTCGCTCGCTATTAGTTAGCAAAGAACAAGGAGAAAAACAAAGAGGAGGAGAGAGACGTTGAGAGAGAGACTCACGTGAAGCTTGTAAGGCTAGGGAAAGAAATTAGGGTTTTTCCTTTTCAAAGAGTTGTTTATATTTTGCCTAAACTAGGTCTCTCAATCTCTGATAAACCTCTCCTCGGGATTTCAAAACACCCGGATGTTATCCTGAGAAACAATTTGGCCTAACCTTAAACTCCTCTTAACCGTATCTGGAAAAAACCCTAAGGTCCAAGCTATTGGGCCAGATAAATATTTATTATTTTTCTTGGACCCAAAAGGCCCAAAATAATAAATATTAATTATTTATTTTCTGGGCTTACATAAGTAACCCAATAAATAATTAATGAGCCCAAATAAACCATAATAATTAATCTTTAATTATTTATTTCTTGGGGCTATATAAATAACCCAATAAATAATTAAACATTAATTATTTCCCCTAGTTTAAGCCCAAGTTAATTTCTTAATTATTCATACTGGACCTAGGCCCTGAATAATTAATTAACCAAATAAACTAGATAATTAATTTCTCTCAACTCCTATTTTATTTATTTATTTATTTGTTTTATTCCAATCCAATAATAAATTAGACTTCCTGAATAAAATAAAATAAAACAAAATAAAATAAAATCCTCTTCAATTGAGACCAATTCCTTAACCCAAAAATAGTTAGGACTTACGGGCCATCCCGAGGACCAAAAAGACACATCGCCTTGGCTGCTAAAATGACCAAAATACCCCTGCTATATCAATAGCTGTCTTTTACATTTTAAATATTTCCTAATATCACCATAAGGAAATATTGACCCCAAGGACAATGCTGCATTCGCAAAGTCTCCGACCTACAGGTGAAATGACTAAAATACCCCTCTACACATCGCCGTACATTTAGAGAGGAAGAAGTGTACTAACTCCCCCCTAAATGACATCTACCATCCTTAGGCTTCTAGTCCAATGATCCACGACTTCCTGGAGTGTTTCCGCTTTCCAAGGGAACTACCCTAAAGCAAACATCCAAGTCATGTTTCCCAGGGCCCTGGATAATTTAGACCATTTGGACAACCACAAGGGGCGATATAGTGCAGAAACTATCTTGTATAAGTCTGTCTTAACTAACTAGTTACACATACCCAACATGCAAATATATTGGCCCTATGATAGAACCTCAACTACAGTAAATCAAAGTATATGCTTCCAGCTTCGCTAGACCACCAACTCATACTCAAGTCGTAGTGTACTAGTCCACGCTGTAGCGGTAGTAGTCTAGGTTTCTACCATATAGTACTTTGAGAAACCACTACTACAGGTCCTGTTCTATGTATTCGAAATACGTTTATGTCATGAAGTGAGTGGACTACCCACTGGCTAAAGGTAATCCATTCCCCATTTGGAACTCATAACATAATAACCTAAACATGATGTGGTTCCCAGTCTCATCAATAAGTTAAGAACAAATGTTTATATGTTAAATAACCCGCGATCCATACTTTACTGTGAAAGACCACCATTCACATGGATAACTTATTTAAACACAATGGGTCTGTTCCAAGAGAAAATCGTGCACAAACAAAAAGTAAATTCACAAACAATTTCTGAAAATAAATTCTTTTATTAAATAATTCGATTTTATATCAGAAACCTAGTCTAAGAGGGCATACAATCCAACACATGTGTAGGTCAATTTTAGTATTGCAAGCAACCGCTATAGGTTGAAACATCCCGCACTGACACATGACCTGACCTGACATGTAAAGTTCCATCACTTTCCAACTAATAAGTGTGACCTCCATATTTCAGGTATATTCAAATAAATTGAGAGGAGGAATTCATTAAATCTTCTTGATAATGTTGCCAAATAAACTATATACGAACAAGACATCTAGGCATTCAAATGTATTTAGGAAAATAAATAAAATAAATATAAAGAGATAAAAAGTGACATTCTTATATTCTCATCAAAGTGGGCCTCATTTAGGAGTGATATGACACCATAACATGAGTAGTAGTATAGAACATGTGTAATCCGACATTACAGCTAGCACTATAAGATGCAAATGGAGATAACTCATGCATAGTTGCAAGTAATTTAGCTGTAGAACACTCACTAGCTCCCACGCCCACAACTATACCACAAGAAAATTGTATTAGAACAAATAAAGAAATAGAAAATAAATACAATGACACTTACCTAAAGTAAGATTGTTGAACCATAAATCTTAGTTAATCTAATAGTAGTCAATGCATACATATATAAAGGAAAGTTAGAAGTGCATTACTCTAACTAAGTCTACCACAGGCCCCTAAGTTTTCAAATATAAATAAATATCTCAATTAGAGTAAGGTCCTTGATTTATCAAAAAATAACAACCATATAATCAATATGAAGATTTTATGGGCTTCCTAAATGATATGGCCATCACTCATGCATCTGGTAGAGGAATATTGAAGTACTTTTTTTATAGAACCTTTCTAATCCTATTCCCACGAATGTCCTTGGTCTAATGCCAAATAGTTTATAGCATAATTCAAGCCAATCTAACCTATTTTGATGACAATGATGCATTATTATTGCATCTCCATCTATCATAAGTTTACATCCTCAAGTAAATGATGGCCTCCCCTAATGGGATATGAAATATACGAGTCTCTTGTTGCTATCACTCTACTAGTATACTAATGATGGCATTAATTGCCAACTTAGATGTCACAACTACAACAATTTTTTCCTTTTAATGACATCTTTATGTGTCACTATAGAGGATTTTTTCTGACATTTAATCTATTATGACACATAAAAAGAGTGTCATCTAAAGTGATGTCAAGAAAAGTCTGTGACATTTATAAATATCATAAACAAATGTTACTATAAGAACCTATGATAACATACGTAAATGTGCTTATAATTTTTTTTTTGGTGACATTTGTTAGTGTTATAATAAAGTTAAGTCAAAAAAAATATTTAAATATTTTTTAATACATAATATTGTCACATTATGAAGCTATGGTGACATCTACATACATTAAAATTTATGTATTTTATGACATTTTATAATGTTAATAATTGTTTCAAATAAAACATAAACATATGTCAAAATAGTTATTATTTTCTGACATTTAGTATAGAAAATATCTATTCTAATATGACAAATTTTTATGTCGGTAATCATAAATTTCATAATACTTGTGTGTGATATATTGTCCCTAATATGATAACATTTATACATGTTCTCTTATTCTGACAGCCCTGATATATATATATATATATATATATATATATATATATATATATATGTGTGTGTGTGTGTGTGTGTGTGTGTGTGTGTGTGTGTGTGTGTGTGTGTGTGTGTGTGTGTGTGTGTGTGTGTGTGTGTGTGTGTACTATATGTCGAATATTGTAACAATTTAATATGTTAGACCAATTTTAACTAATCACTGTGACAATTTACATTGAAAGAATAGAAAATATCCATAAATTTAATTTAAGTTCAATGTAGCCCCAAAATACATTTATTATGAAATATCCTGAAATCAACTAAATAAACATCAAAGGTAATAGTACTTAAACTATAAAAATCCTAAATTTATTAATTTCTATAAGTTTGCACAAAAATCATAACATAATGTATCCTATAAGAGCGTAGACTAATGTCTGCTCCAAGTCAACAAGCCTACTTCAATCTGCATTTCTTTCCACCTACATAACAAAAAATTTTGTATCAATTAATTGAAAAAAAATAATATGATTTTGATAGAAAGTGCAAGTGAATTTGTAATATACCAAAGAGTTTGGCCAAGCAATATTAGCGCCAAGAGTATTTCCAAAGGTCTCCAACAATGAGTAAGGTATAACCAAATGTTCTTCACTCTCAATAGCAAACAATTAGGACCTAAAACATGTCAACCCACATCTTTTACCCATAGATTTGTAGACCCAATCTTCAGTATGAGGAGGAAGGTTAAATATGTTTTGTTATTGAAAGAAACGTAGAAATCAGGGGAAAAAAATTTCAAGAATCAAAATAGAGTACGTAGAAATGTAGAAATTAGAAAGTACACATTCTAAATTATGCGTATTTTATTTGGGTAGAAAAATCATATAAAAATAAGCACATTCCCAATTAAGTTTAAATTAAAACGTTAAACCCAAATTACGCATATGAGCAAGCGTACTCATCATTAACAGAATATAGGATTCAAATGAGTGTCAATCCTCAAGGAACAAGTAGACATTAATCACCATTCTTTCATTGTTTAACCGACTCTATAACGTGAAAAATAAAATAAAATAAAAATAAAAATATATACATGTCAAGGATGGAGAAGTATGTAACTTAAACCATTATCTTGGCAAATACGACCTTAAAGTACCTAACCATTATCATAACTAATCATTCTCTTGGCATCATGAAGGATTAATATAGACTCACTTCATTCCCAATCCATGAATCCCTATCTTCTAGATAGCTTAGTATCACATTCCTGTCTCAGCCAGTCTTACCTAATAGATGCATTAAACATAATCATTTGATTCAATTTCCATTCTTGGCAAACTTAAAACATGAAATTAACCAATGAATCCATTCCTGACAGACATCAATTAACCTTTAATTACCAGTTCTTAGCAATTAACCCATTTTCTAAGTAAGTTAAAAGATAACATATATAAAATTAATAAATTGAAACCACCATCAATCCCTTTTCCAAGCAAGTTAATGGGAAAAAATAACCAATTAATCTCGTAATCAACCTAAGTAATTAAATACCAAGAAAACAATCAATTAATCAAAAGATTAAATAACTCAAAAAATCATGAACACCTAAAACAATGTTAAATTATAATAAAACAATTAATACATTATTGTTCAAGAAAAAGAAAACAAAGTAAAAGAAAGCACTCATAGACAAGCCTCCTTCTTCTTCCTTTAAAGACATTCTTATACAACCCTCCTTGAATTAAAGAATTCCTCCTTTGATTTGAGTGATTTTCTATGATGATTAATGAATTCTCCCATTTTTTCTTGTGTTTTCCATCTATTTATAGGCTTAAGAAGTGCCTAAACTCATTGGTGTAGTGTTTTTAACCGAGTAGAAGTAGGAAGATATTAAAACTCCACAGATTATCAAAAATCGCGTAGAAAAATCAAAGCACCGTTTTAACTTCAGAGCACAGCTGGGGCCATCTTGGCTACTGGAGCTGGTGCCGGTTGTGTTTTGTTTCTTCAATCGTTCACCGATTTTTTCTTGATTTCAGCACAATGTTGTCTAGAGTGCAGCCGGCGCCGCCTTAGCTACTAGAGCCGGCGCTGGTTCCATTCTATTCCGGTCTCGTTTTAACAATTTTTCGTCGCTTCGAAGTTTGTGTCATTAGTACATGGCTAGCGCCGGTTCCTCTGTCCTGGCAGGTGCCGCCTCTATTCTGTTTTGCGACGTTTTTGCTTCATTTTACCCTTAAAATCTGAAATAATGAACAAAATACCTTTCCAAGGGTAAAATCTCAAATATGAAGGAATATGGCTAGTTATTAAACAAAATATATCACAAAAGAGCCTCAAATAACTAGAAAAAATATGACTAATTTAGCCTTTATCATATTCTCCCACACTTAGCTCTTTGCTTATCCTCAAGCAAAGTATCAAAGCCAAGTAGAAAAATATAAGGTTTAACAATCACTCAATTAATTTCAAAATAATATCTTCAATGCTTCCTTCATTCAAGGACATAAAACACATGCTACTACATCTTTCACAACAAATGCAAGACTTGTGTAAGTGAATAATGACTTAGTAGAACCATCCTAATATTTAACAATATTCTCAAACTATTGGAAAGAATTTAGTTCGAAAAGAATTGCATTCCATAAGCTTACTTTTCATACACTCTCTCCATTAATCCGAGACATATCATGATTCTACTTAGATTAAGTAGGACTTTTAAACTTGTAATGTAAGGCTAAAGGCTTGTAATGTAGCTTATCAACCGAAGGATATAGGAGAATCAAATATCAAAGAAGCTGAGAGTTCGCAAGAAAAGGATAAACAAAATGTATCAATAATTTTCAACTCTTCTTGCTTTCCTATTCCCAAAAATCAATCACAACCATAACCTTATTTAGCAATTTCAGTGCAACTCAAGCAAATCCTGCATTTTTCTCTTTTTCTTGTCTCTTGTTATCAACTCTTCTCTATTTTTTTTTACAAGATCACTCAAATTGTCAGCAATGGTGTCAAGGACTTGATATGAACTCAACTTTTACAGCTCAATCACCATTTGTTTTGTGATCTTTCTTTTCTTCTTTTTTTCTCAACATTTTTTCTTTTCTTCCTCTCTCTCTCTTTTTTTTTTTCTCTCCCTCTTCTTTTGTCATTCACTGCTACCTTTCTTTTCTTTCTCAGTTTCTTCCTTTCCATCTTTTCTAGTAGCTTTTTCTTTTCTTTTCTTGTGTTCAATCTCTCTTTCTCTTTCTTTTCTTTCCTTTCTTTCTTTTCACTTTCTAACTCAACTCGACTCTTGATACATGACTGCAAGTAACGAGTTATGATCTTTCTCCAAGTACTCTCCTTCACATTCTCCTTCATGTACTTTCATCCATTAAGAGCATAAGGATTTGAAAAATTATTCAAACTCTCAAAAACAAGTAATGGACAAAGTATTGTGATGGGTTTTAAAGAAAGAAATTAACAATTTAGGCTCAAAATAGGCACTATGGATTATATCAAAATAGGTAGGCTTGAAAAGCTCAAACTATCCAAAGAAGACCTATTACCGTCATCCCTAAGTTAAATCATGACTGTCTTTCTTATTTCACCTCGAGAGGTATTCAAGTAAGTTCTAGAATGCTCCATGAATTTTAGTAGAAAACTAGGTTTAAGAACAATAAAAAGCATTTGATCAAGAACTACTTCGTCCAAGTGAGTGCAAAAAGTCACGCATAAGTCATAAATGATCTAGAACATATGCTCTATAATCTATCATAAAGACATGCATTAAAAATATAGCCTGAAATCTCAAAGAAAGTCAGAAAAATTTTGAAAATTTTACTCACAAGAAGGATAAGGTATATGCATAGATATGTATAGAAGAATTTTCAATCAAATCACTCACCCACACTTAAATTGGACATTGTCCTCAATGGCCAAATAAAAAGAACAAGAATTAAACAATGCCATGGGACAAAAAATATACAGGAGAAGAGATAAGAAAGTCAATACTTCCATAGATGGTGTAATGTGCTATACAAGAGCTGAATGCTTGAAGAACGAGGCATTGGCAAAGTACCTAAAAAGAAAAATACAAAAGAGCACACCAAAGCGTAAAAACTAGAAAAGAAAATTAAATCAAAAACAAAAGAAAGAAAATAGTACAATAACAAAGAAAAGAAAACAAGACAACCCCAGAAATTTTATATCGCAGTTTCCAATATCATTTTCACATGATCCGTGTGGCGGAGAGCATCACCGACATAGCATTTCACTCGATTGCCATTAACTTTGAAAGTACGCACCGTGTGGTGAGTGATTTCGAGAGTGCCAAAGGGAAATATTTGACTAATCGTGTATGGTCCGAACCATTGTGATTTCAACTTATCGGGAAAGAGGCGTAATCGAGAATTGAATAACAACACTTGATCCCCTTTCTCAAATTCATGGTGGTGAGTAATATGCTTACCGTGCCATTGTTTGACTTTCTCTTTATACTGCATTGAGGTATCATAAGCATCCTTGCGCAACTCCTCCAAGGCTGTGAGTTGGAGTAACTTGGACTTCCCTACTGTCTTAAGATCAAGATTAACCACCTTTATCGCCCAATAAGCCTTATGTTCAATCTCAATAGGTAGATGACATGATTTGCCATAAACTAACCAAAAGGGAGTCATGCCGATTGGGGTCTTAAAAGCTGTCCGATATGCCCAAAGAGTGTCATCCAATTTTAGACTCCAATCCTTCCTAGTATGGTTGACAGTTTTTTCCAAGATTCATTTAAGTTCCCTATTAACCACTTCAACTTATCCACTTATTTGGGGATGATACGGGATAGCAATTCTTTGGTTCACACCTAGATATTTAAGAACCTTTTCCATTTGCGCATTGAAAAAATGAGTCCCCCGAACACTAATGAGCACCTTAGGCACCCCAAAATGAGTAAAAAGTTTTTTCAGAAATTTTACCACGACTCTTGCTTCATTAGTTGGTAAAGCTTGGGCTTCCACCCACTTAGAAACGCAGTCTACTACTACCAAAATATATTTATTTCCCATAGAACTAGGAAATGGGCCCATAAGGTCTATTCCCCAACAATCAAATACTTCGCAAGGTTGAAAAATTTGTAACGGCATCTTACTCGACTTAGAAATGTTACTTGTACGTTGGCACCTATTACAATTTTGAACAAACCTGTGGGCATCTTTGAATAATGTGGGCTAATAGAATTCGGACTCCAGCGACTTTTGTGTAGTATTGTTAGCTTGGTAGTGGCCTCCAACAAGTCCTTCATGACACTGTCTTAGAATATCTTCGCCTTTCTTAGAGTCCACGCATCTACGAATGATTTGGTCCACACAACACTTAAACAAATATGAGTCTTTCCAAAAGTAATGCCGTACTTCGGAGAGAAATTTCTTCTTTTGTTGCATTGTAAGAGCTTTTGGAACAATTCCTGCAACCAAGTAATTAGCAAAATCGGCGAACCAAGGAGTGGTTTGCATCTTACCTTCTATGAGCAAGAGTTGCTCATCTGGAAAAGCGTCATCGATGTCCACTTCTATCAAGGATTCCCAATTCGGATTATCTAATCTTGATAGGTGATTCGCAGCCAAGTTTTTCGCACCCTTTTTGTCCCTAATCTCCAAATCAAATTCTTGCAATAATAGAACCCATTTTATCAATCTTGGTTTGGAATCATGTTTGGTTAATAGGTACTTCAGGGCTGAATGGTCTGTATAAACAATGACTTTGGATAGAATAAGATAAGAACGGAATTTATCAAAGGCAAATACTATGGCAAGCAATTCTTTCTCCATTGTGGTGTAGTTTTCCTATGCATCCGTTAAAGTCTTGCTCGCATAGTATATAGGTTGGAAGTGCTTATTCCACTTTTGTCCTAGTACTGCACCAACTGCAAAATCACTTGCATCACACATTAGTTCAAAGGGAAGAGACCAATTAGGTGCAATTAAAATAGGTGAAGTAATCAACTTCTCTTTAAGTATAGTAAAAGCGTTGAGACATTGCTAATCAAAATTAAACACCGCATCATTTTCAAGTAAAGAGGTAAGAGGTTTTGAAATTTTTGAGAAGTCTAAGATGAATCTCCTGTAGAAACCTGCTTGACCAAGAAAGCTCCTTATAGCTTTTACTGAAGTAGGGGGAGGCAGCTTCTCAATTGCTTCAATTTTGGTCTTATGTACTTCTATACCTTTTCTTGAAATTTTATGTCCTAACACAATACCTTCTTGCACCATAAAGTAGCATTTTTCCCAGTTAAGCATGAGGTTAGTCTCTTCACATCTTGCGAGTACCTTTTCAAGATTAGATAAACACACATCAAACGAATCACCAAAAACTAAGAAATCATCAATAATTACCTCCGTGATGTCCCTCACGAGTCATTCAAATATAGCTGTCATGCACTTTTGGAATATTCTGAGACCATTGCAAAGACCAAATGGCATCCGACAATATGCAAAAGTACTATATGGACATGTAAAAGTGGTTTTTTCTTGGTCCTCAGGAGCTATGGGAATTTGTAGGTAGCTAGAAAATCCATCCAAGAAACAATAATACTCATGCCCGGCTAACCTTTCTAACATTTGGTCAATAAAAGGGAGAGGAAAGTGATGTTTCCTAGTGGCTTTGTTTAGTATCCTATAATCTATGCAAAACCTCCAACCTGTGACCAATCTCATAGGAATTAGCTCATTTTTATCATTGGGACTTACTGTCATTCCTTCCTTCTTTGGTACTACTTGAGTAGAATTCACCCAAACACTATCAGAAATAGGGCAAATGATGTCTGAATCTAAGAGCTTAACCACCTCACCTTTTACCACTTCACTCATATGCAAGTTCAATCTACGTTGGGGTTGCACTACGGGTTTTGCACCTTCTTTCATTAAGATCTTATGCGTGCAAAAGCATGGACTGATGCCCTTAATATCAGTGATCTTCCAAGCTATAACTCCCTTATATTTTCCTAGCATACTTACCAATTTGGTCTTTTGTTTGGTATTGAGATTTTTGGCAATAATCACTGGAAATTTCTGTCCTTTAGATAAGAACACATATTCCAAATGCTTGGGCAAGTCTTTTAGGTCCAATTCGGGAGGCTCTTCTATGGATGATTTCATTCTCCCTAAACTGCTTTTCTCAATTTCCAACTTCTTCATCCCATCCTCATTGTGAAAATCCTCTGAATATGCCATTGATGTTCCCATCAACTCCTCCTCACTGGATTCCTGCATCAACTCAAAAATAGGTTCGTTAAGAATATCGACTCTTAAGCAAGAATCATTAGAAGACAAAGGGTGTTGTATGCTCTTATGGATTTGAATGACTACTTTCTCGTCCCCAACCCTAAGTGTCAACCTCCCACCATGAACATCAATTAATGCTTTTTCTATAGCTAGGAAAGGTCTACCTAGGATTAAAGGAACTTTAAAATCTTCATCCATGTCAAGAATAACAAAATCCACTAGGAATATGAATTTATCTACTTTTACCAACACATCTTCTATTATACCCCTAGGATATTTGATAGATCTATCCGCAAGTTGAATGCTCATCCTAGTGGGTTGTGGTTCTCCTAGGCCTAGCTTTTTAAATATTTTATATGGTAATAAATTAATGCTAGCACCTAGGTTAGCTAATGCATTACATACATGAAGAGTGCCAATTAAACATGGGATAGAAAAACTTCCTGGATCATTTTCTTTATGTGGCAAATTTGGTTTGTCCAGTAAGATGGCTGAGCATTCTTCGTTGTAGACCACTGTGGACAACTCTTCCAATCGCTTTTTGTTGATGAGTATGCTTTTAAAAAACTTGGCATATTTGGGCATGTGAATTAAAGCTTCACTAAGTGGGATGTTTATGTGCAGTTGTTTAAATACCTCAAGGAATTTTTCGAATTGAGCATCTTTTCAGGCTTTATGTAGCCGGGTAGGATATGGTATTTTAGGCTTAAAAGTAGGATTTTCAGGAGATAGACAAGGGATAGCCGACGCTAGTTTCAGTGCTTCGGCTGGCGCTGGTTCAGTTCTGTGCTGTTCTGTCTCAGAGTTACCGGATAGCCGGCGCCGGTTATCATCTGTAATGTCTGGCAACTCTTTACCACTTTGTAATATGACAGCAACTGTTTCCCTAATGGTTGTTGGTGTGAGTTTGTGAGATTTTAACACCATATCGGTCAAAAACCAAATTTGTTGTTCCATATTGAGGATCATTGCTTTGAACTTCTCAAATGTGGAATTTATTTCTTGGAAACGCCTCGTGACATGAACATCAAATTTTCCCATTATGGTTTCGAGCTCTGCTGATTCTGGTGCTGCGCGTGTTATCTTCGAAGTATAATGGGGGTACTGAGGGACGGGAAAACAGAGGAAGCATGCAGTGACGGTAAAAACAGAGGAAAAAAAATGCAAGCCTTAAAGGCCGCACAGAAGCGTGAAGATCATACCTTTGCGCTCCTTAAGCCTTCTAGGTTGAGTAGAGGTGGATTGAACGACGGGAATCGCTCTGCCTTGCCCACTTGAAGGAGCTTTCGGTTGAAAACCCGCTAGCCTCCTACTTCGCCTTTTTTGCATTAACGCCAAGCCTTTCAGCCATCCTCTAGTCGGTGAACACAACAGAGAAGAAGAACGGTCTCAAATTTCCTTGGTTCTCTTGCTATTGATTAGCAAAGAAACAAGAAGAAACCAGAGAAGAGGGAGGCATGAGCAAGAGAGAGAGGGACGTGAGTCTCAGAGAGAGAGACGTGAGTCTTAGTTGTGTTAGGGAGATAAGGGTTTTTCCTTCTACCAGAGACTTGTTTATTGGTCAGCCAAAACTAGGTCTCTCATTATCTGATAAACATATCCCCGGGATATCAAATTTCAAATACCCGAATGTTATCCTGAGAATAAGTTTGGCTTAACCCTAAACTCTTCTTAACCGTATTTGGAAAAAACCATACGGTCCAAGCTATTGGACCGAAATAATATTTATTATTTCTCTTGGACCCAAAAGTCCCAAAATAATAAATATTAATTATTTATTTCCTGGGCTTATATAAACAACCCAATAAATAATTAATGAGCCCAAATGAACCATAATAATTAATCTTTAATTATTTATTTCTTGGGGCTATATAAATAACCCAATAAATAATTAAACATTAATTATTTCCCCTAATTTAAGCCCAGGTTAATTTCCTAATTATTCATACTGAACCTAGGCCCTGAATAATTAATTAACCAATTAAACTAGATAATTAATTTCTCTCAACTCCTATTTTATTTTATTTATTTATTTTATTCCAGTCTAATAATAAATTAGACATCCTGAATAAAATCAAATAAAATAAAATCCTCTTGAACTGAGACCGATTCCTCAACCCAAAATTAGTTAGGACTTATGGGCTCTTCCAAGGACCAAAAAGACATATCGCCTTGGCTGCTAAAATGACCAAAATACCCCTACTATATAAATAGTTGTATTTTATATTTTAAATATTTCCTAATATCACCATAAGGAAATATTGACCCTAAGGACAATGCTGTATTAGCAAAGTCTTCGACCTACAGGTGAAATGACTAAAATACCCCTCTACACATCGCCGTACATTTAGAGAGGAAGAAGTATACTAACACCCCTCTAAATGACATCTACTATCCATAGGCTTCTAGTCCAATGGTCCACGACTTCTTAGAGTGTTTCCGCTTTCCAAGGGAGCTACCCTAAAGCAAACATCCAAGTCATGTTTCCCAGGGCTCTGGACATTTTAGACCATTTGGACAACCACAAGGGGGGATATAGTGCAGAAACTATCTTGTACAAGTCTATCTTAACTAACTAGTCACACATACCCAACATGCAAGTATATTGGCCCTACGATAGAATCTCAACTATAGCAAATCAAAGTATATGCTTCCAGCTTCGTCAGACCACCAACTCATACTCAAGTCGTAGAGTACTAGTCCACGCTGTAGCGGTAGTAGTCTAGGTTTCTATCATGTAGTACTTTTAGAAACCACTACTAAAGGTCCTGTCCTACGTATTCGAAATACGTTTATGTTATGAAGTGAGTGGACTACTCACTGGCCAAAGGTAAGCCATTTCCCATTTGGAATTCATAACATAATAACCTAAACATGATGAGATTTCCAATCTCATCAATAGGTTAAGAACAAATGTTTATGTGTTAAATAACCCGTGATCCATATCTTATTGTGAAAGACCACCATTCACATGGACCACTTATTTAAACATAATGGGTCTGTTCCAAACGAAAATTGTGCAAAAAAAAAAAGTAAATTCACAAACAATTTTTGAAAATAAATTTTTTTATTAAAATATTCGATTTTACATCAGAAACCTAGTCTAAGAGGACATACAATCTAACAATCTCCCACTTGCACTCTAAGACTAGGTAAGTCCATAGGTGCCCACCCCTATGGCGTCTAAGTGTCTCTTGAAGACTTTCTCAGCCAAAGGTTTGGTGAATGGATTTGCTAGATTGTTTTCTGAGGCAATATGTTCCACCACGACTTTCCATCTTTGGATGAAATCCCGGATCAGGTGGTATTTTTCCTCTCGATGTGTTTCTCCTTCTTATGGTTCTAAGGTTCCTTAGATTGCGATACTACTCCAGTGTTGTTGCAATATATCACAAATTGGCCTGTCCATATGTGGTACAACTCCAAGTTCTGAAAGGAACTTTCGGAGCCAAACTGCTTCCTTGGATGCCTCCGAAGCTGTCACATATTCAGCTTCCATGGTTGAGTCAGCAATACAAGACTGCTTAATACTCCTCCATGAAATTACTCCTCCAGACAAGGTGAAGATATATCCATTAGTGGATTTTCTCTTATCCTTATCCGCTTGGAAGTCTGAGTCTGTGTATCCTGTAGGAACAACATCATCAGCTCTATAAACCAGCATATAATCTCTCGTTCCCTTGAGGTACTTGAGAATATGTTTTACAGTTTACCAATGAACCTCCCCTGAGTTTGACTGATATATGCTAACTAAACCCACGGCAAAACAGATATATGGCCTAGTACACAGCATGGCGTACATGAGACTTTCCACAGTCGAAGCATAGGGAATCCTACTCATTCTGTCCTTTTCTTCTTGAGACTTAGGACAATCCTTTGAAGAAAATGACAACCCATGTCCGCAAGGGATTAGAGCTCCCATGTATGAGTCCATGTTGTACTTGGCCAGCATCTTGTCAATGTATATTGCTTGGGATAACCCTAACATTCTCTATTTCCTATTTCTAAGAAGCCTAATCCCGAGAATGTAACTGGCTTTTCCCAAGTCCTTCATACTGAATTGACTAGACAGCCAAAACCTTTGTAGATGACAATGTCCCTATATCATTTCCAATGAGTAGAATATCATCCACATACTGGACAAGAAAAACCACATTAATGCCTTCAAGTTTCCTGTACACGCATAGTTCATCTTCGTTTTGAATAAAATCATAAGACTTTACAGTCTCATCAAAACGAATGTTCCATACTCTCGATGCCTGCTTAAGTCCATAAATGGACTTCTTAAACTTGCAAACCATGTGTTCCTGGCCTTCAGCAATGAAGCCTTCTGGTTGGGACATATAGATGTCTTCGCTAAGATGGCCATTTAAGAATGCTGTCTTGATATCCATTTGTCATATCTCGTAGTTATAGTGACATGCGATGGCAAGGAGGATGCGGATAGATTTAAGCATGGCTACCGGGGAAAAGGTTTCCTCATAGTCGATACCTTCTTTCTGAGTATACCCTTTTGTCACAAGCCTAGCTTTGAAGGTTTCCACCTTCCCATCCGCTCCCCTCTTTCTCTTGTACGGTTTTATCTCTTCAGGTGAAGCTACAAGATCCCAAACTTGATTGAGGTACATAGACTTAATCTTGGCTTTCATTGCTTCATGCCAAAGATTTGCATCGGCATCAGCAATAGCCTCCTCGTATCTAGTGGGGTCTTGTTCCTGATGGTCAGAGACCAGCTCAAAGGCTTCTCTAGTCCATCTTTTCGGAACCCTAGACACTTTTCCACTACGACGAGGCTCCACTTGCACAGACACTTGAGGCTGTGCCTCTTCTTGTTCCACAATCGGGTCAGAAGAAGTTGATTCCGTAGATAACTTCTCCTCAAGTTCCAACCTCGTAGAACCTTTAGTGGAAGTACTTTGATCATCTTCTAAGTATCTAGCATTGGTACTGACTAGCACCTTCTGCTCCTTAGGATGATAAAAGTAACCTCCTTTTGTCCCTTTTGGATAGCCAACAAAATAGCATAATTCTGATCTTGGTTCCAACTTGTCTCCCTTGACTAGTACATAAGCTGGACAATCCCAAATCCTGAGATAATTCAGACTTGGCTTACGCCCAGTCCACATCTCATAGGGAGTATTAGGTACTGACTTGGAAGGCACTAAGTTCAGAATATATGCCGCTGTCTCCAGGGCATATCCCCAAAAGGACACTGGAAGAGTAGCATGAGACATCATGCTTCGGACTATTTCCATCAATGTCCTGTTCCTTCTCTGAGCTACTCCATTCTGCTGGGGTGTTCCCGGCGCAGAGAGTTGGGATATTATCCCATGATGTACCATGTAGTCCTTGAATTCACCTAGGAGGTACTCTCCACCACAATCTGATCGTAAGGTTTTCATTAATTTACCTGTCTGACGCTCCACTTCAGTCTTAAACTCCTTGAACTTGTCAAAAGAGTTAGACTTGCGTCTCATCAGGTAAATGTAACCATACCTCGTACAATCATCCGTGAAAGTGATGAAGTACTCAAAACCTCCTTTAGCTGGTATAGACAACGGACCACACACATCATTGTGAACAAGACTTAACACCTCCTTGGCTCTATCTGCCTTTGGTGTAAATGACCTTTTGGTCATCTTTCCCATCAGGCAGGATTCATACTGAGGCCAACTTTCCAATCTCAATGAGCCCAAATGCCCATCATAGATTAGTCTCTGAATCCTGGTTGAGTTAATATGACCCAACCTTAGATGCCAAATGTATGAATCATTGATATTGGTCTTTTTCTTCTTAGTTAAAGGTTCAGACTGAGCCTTATTTGATTGGTTGTTAATAGGGTTTAAAAAGAACAGATTTCCATACATGTGCCCAGTACATAAAATTTCTCCATCTCTACTGATAGAAATACCAGAATGGAAAGATACAGAATATCCTTGATTAATAAGTTTTGCAACTGAAATCAAATTCTGACGAAAACCAGGTACATATAAAATATCTTTTAAAACCACTATCTTATTACAATAAAAAATAAGATCCACCTCTCCCATTGCAAGGGCCTAGACTTGTGCTCTATTACCCACTCGAAGCCCATGTTCGCCCTTTTTGAGTCTTTTTATTTTTCCAAACCCCTGCAAGAAGTTACAGATATGATCAGTGGCTCCTGAATTAACAATCCAAGTAGATGTTGATCCTACCATTGATATGGACTCTAGATAGAAAACATTACCTGAGGGTTTTTTCTTTAGCTTGAAGATCTGGACACTCTTTTTTCCAGTGTCCCTTCTTTCTACATTTGAAGCACTTGCCCTTTGGTTTGTCCTTGGGCTGGTTCTTGGGCTGGGCTGCTGCATTCCCCTTCTTCCTCTTGAACTTTCTGGGTTTAGGCCTAGTTCTTGAGGAAGAAGCCTTAGCAATCATGGCCTTTGACTGCGGCTTCATGACCTTCTCTACCATCTGGAGCTCCTTCATCAGTTCAATTAAACTCATGTTCAATTTGTTCATGTTATAGTTCAACTTGAACTGAGTGAAGGAGCTCAGTAGAGATTCGAGAACCATGTCCACTTGGTTCTCGGGGTCAATGACAGCCCCTAAGATTTTTGCCTCTTCGAAAGCAGCAATCATCTTGAGCATATGCTCTCAGACTGATGCTCCCTCAGCCATCTTAGTGTTTATAATAGTTCGAAGAGCCTCCTACCTTGCGGGCCAGCTCTTGTCTGCGAACATAGTAGCCAATGATTGACTGATGTCATATGCAGAAGCCATGTGCTTGTGTTTTGACTGGAGCACATTAGACATGGAGGCTAACATATAGCAATGTGCCATTTCGTCAGCCTTCTTCCACGCCTTCTCAGTTTCTCACTATTCGGCTGTGGAACCTTCCCCGATAATAGGGCAGGTCTCGTAAAGGACATACTTATACTCTTCGGCTGTGAGTATTATGTTCAGGTTCTTTTTCCAGTCCATATAGTTTGGACCCGTTAACTTATTCTCCTTGAGAATAACGACTAATGGACTAAAAGAACCTCCCACCATTTCTGAAAATCGAAAAATAAAAGAAAGAATTAAGTTTGTGAAGACAAAATAAAATTTGTGCACTGAAAATAATTTGGCTCTTAGGAAAACTGACATAGCTTCTTGGGAAGATTAACAGTTTCCTAAGCTAAGTGTATTAACCACCACAAATTAATTTCCCTTCTAGGTAATGATCTAGAGGATAACTCCATCGTGGGATGGCCGTTTCCTCTCATTTCCTATGGACATACCTCGCACTATGACCTCCAACGTGGGCTGGCCGATCATAGTACATGCCCCGAGTTATTAATTACATCCTTCCATTAGATCTAGATCCTTGTAGTATCCCCATCCTATACGGGTTCATTCCTAGGGTGACGCGAGGGGACCCACGATTTCTAATGTGGACCGTGATGGAAGCCGTGGGGCTGTTGGAACCCCTCTCCCACTTAGTCTTTTAAAATAAAGGTTTTCTGAAAAATATCCTTTTGAAATTTCCATTAAGTTTTTTCCTTAACTTAAAAATAAAATATCTAAGTCCATTAAAATCTCTATGCCAAGGCTTATATCCTTTGAGAGATTTCTCCATGGACTGATTTTATTTAAGTTAAAACTTAATGATTTCAAAAATTTTCCAATTAAAACTTTCTAAAGACTTTGGTCTCAAGTTCATTTGACAAAATCATTTTTCTAGTCCAAAACAAAACAAAATGGCTCCCCATTTTAATTTTACAAAAATATCTAAATCCAATATATTTTCTATGTCAAGGGTTAAATCCTTTGAGAAAATATTCAAGGATTAATTTTTGTACAAATTAAAATAACCATTTAATTTTTGAAGAAAAATGTTTTTCTTGTCAAAAAAGTGTTCCCAAAGACTTTGGTCTTTGAGGAAAAGCGCATATGGGTACATAAAAAAAATAGCATGCCAGAAAACAGTAAACGTTTTCATGCTTTTCTATTTTTTAAACCTAAGTACCCAAATAATAGAATTAAACACATTAATTAATTAATTAATTAATTATCTTGTTTAATCCTAAAATCCCTTACTAATATTTTTCATGCAAATATATTCCAAGAATATAAAATATTGCAAAAATATTAACTTCGCTTGGTATGGGACCCAAAACGAAAAAGAAAAAAAAATTGCAAAAATAGCTGGCGGTCCACGTGCACTAGATTCGCGCCCGCATAGCCTGCGGTCCACCGCGGCCGCACCGGATCACCAACGCTGCAGCCCATGGAGCCGACCCGCGCTCGCTTTCCCTCTGCTGCCGACCCGCGCCTCCGCCCGATTTCTCGCTGAAGACCCGCACGCCAATTGCAAATTTGCAATTGCAATCAGAAACCGGCTCGCAATTCTCCCATTGGCTCGGCTCAACAGCAACCGGCTCCTCTCACAGTTTCGGCAGTGGCTCGGCGGCGGCTCGGCTCGGCTCGGCTCAAACGGCTTAGGAATAGTGCCTTTCATCTTCATTTTTTTCTTCCGTGCGAACTTTCTGCAAAGCCTCTGTTCTTCGACTTTTGCTTATTTCTTTGGCTTCTTTGGACATTTTTATTTACAAAAACTCATCCAAAACAAAACCACAACCGCCTATACCCATTTAAATTGGGTTTACACGATCAAAACATTAAAGCCAAAAATTTTACAGAAAGTCCTATGCTTCAACGGTGAAGCTTACAGTGATGCTATCCCATACCAAAATAGCGAAGGATCACAGGTATAATCATCTTCTCCATTTTTATTAACTACCATGCTCCCTAAATTGATCAAAGAACCTGGCTCTGATACCACATTGAGGGACGGGAAAACAGAGGAAGCATGCAGTGATGGTAAAAATAGAGGAAAAAAATGCAAGCCTTAAAGGCTGCACGGAAGCGTGAAGATCATATTTTTGCGCTCCTTAAGCCTTCTAGGTTGAGTAGAAGTGGATTGAACGACGGGAATCGCTCCGCCTTACCCACTTGAAGAAGCTTCCGGTTGAAAACCCGCTAGCCTCCTACTTCGCCTTGTTTGCATTAATGACAAGCCTTTCAACTCTCAGAATATTCATTTGCCAATCCTCTAGTCGGTGAACACAATAGAGAAGAAGAACGGTCTCAAATCTCCTTGGTTCTCTTGCTATTGATTAGCAAAGAAACAAGAAGAAACCTGAGAAAGGGGAGGCGTGAGCAAGAGAGAGAGGGACGTGAGTCTCAGAGAGAGAGACGTGAGTCTTAGTTATGTTAGGGAGATTATGGTTTTTCCTTCTACAAGAGACTTATTTATTGGTCAGCCAAAACTAAGCCTCTCATTATCTGATAAACATATTCCCGGGATATCAAATTTCAAACACCCGGATGTTATCCTGAGAATAAGTTTGGCTTAACTCTAAACTCTTCTTAACTGTATCTGGAAAAAACCCTACGGTCCAAGCTATTGGGCTGAAATAATATTTATTAATTCTCTTGGACCCAAAAGGCCCAAAATAATAAACATTAATTATTTATTTCCTGGGCTTATATAAACAACCCAATAAATAATTAATGAGTCCAAATGAACCATAATAATTAATCTTTAATTATTTATTTCTTGGGCTTATATAAATAACCCAATAAATAATTAAACATTAATTATTTCTCCTAATTTAAGCCTAGGTTAATTTCCTAATTATTCATACTGAACCTAGACCCTGAATAATTAATTAACTAATTAAACTAGATAATTAATTTCTCTAAACTCCTATTTTATTTTATTTATTTATTTTATTCCAGTCTAATAATAAATTAGATATCCTGAATAAAATCAAATAAAATAAAATCCTCTTGAACTGAGACCAATTCTTCAACCCAAAATTAGTTAGGACTTACGGGCTATTCCGAGAACTAAAAAGGCACATCGCTTTGGCTGCTAAAATGACCAAAATACCCCTGCTATATAAATAGTTATATTTTGCATTTTAAATATTTTCTAATATCACCATAAGGAAATATTGACCTCAAGGACAATGCTGCATTAGCAAAGTCTCCGACCTACAGGTGAAATGACTAAAATATCCCTCTACACATCGCCGTACATTTAGAGAGGAAGAAGTGTACTAACACCCCTCTAAATGACATCTACTATCCATAGGCTTCTAATCCAATGGTCCACGACTTCTTGGAGTGTTTCCGCTTTCCAAGGGAGCTACCCTAAAGCAAATATCCAAGTCATGTTTCCCAGGGCCCTGGACATTTTAAACCATTCGGACAACCACAAGGGGGGATATAGTGCAGAAACTATTTTGTACAAGTCTGTCTTAACTAACTAGTCACACATACCCAACATGCAAGTATATTGACCCTACGATAGAACCTCAACTATAGCAAATCAAAGTATATACTTCCAGCTTCGCCAGACCACCAACTCATACTCAAGTCATAGAGTACTAGTCCACGCTATAGCGGTAGTAGTCTAGGTTTCTATCATATAGTACTTTTAGAAACCACTACTACAGGTTCTGTCGTACGTATTCGAAATACGCTTATGTCATGAAGTGAGTGGACTACTCACTGGCTAAATGTAAGACATTCCCCATTTGGAATCCATAACATAATAACCTAATATATGATGAGATTTCCAGTCTCATTAATAGGTTAAGAACAAATGTTTATGTGTTACATAACTCGTGATCCATACCTTACTGTGAAAGCCCACCATTCACATGAGCCACTTATTTAAACACAATGGGTCTGTTCCAAACGAAAATTGTGCACAAACAAAAAGTAAATTCACAAATAATTTCTGAAAATAATTTTTTTTATTAAAATATTCTATTTTATATAAAAAACTTAGTCTAAGAGGGCATACAATTCAACGGTACTGCCCCTTATCAAACTTCCTCCGATTCTAATTTGCCACTTCTCCTGAACATAGGAGCGAGTTAGATACGAAATTCATTATTAAAACAAAATTAAAAGATTATAAGGTTAGTCAATGGTACATATTCAAAGTTAGTAGGTTAGATTATAAGGGTATACAAGATACATACAAGATACAAAAGATAACACCTTTTTGCAAAAAGAACAATTATACATATTTATATATTTACATGGTTAAATCAACAAAATCCAAGCTTTCATGCAATTGTTCCCCGCATCGGCGCCAAAAACTTGATATCAAATCACATTTTTCAAAAACACCTCTATGATGAAATAGAAAAATATCCTAATCCCCGGCAACAGCACCAAAAACTTGATGTGTATTTTATTTGAGTATAAAAATTATATAAAAATAAGCACATTCTCAATCAAGTTTAAATTAAAACGTTAAACCTAAATTACACATATGAACAAGTGTACTCATCATTAACAGAGCATAGGGTTCAAATGAGTGTCGATCCTTAAGGAATAAGTAGACATTAATCACCATTCTTTCATTGTTTAACCGACTCTATAACATGAGAAATAAAACAAAAGAAAATAAAAACAAAAATATATATGTAACTTAAACCATTATCTTGGCAAACACGACCTTAAAGTATCTAACCATTATCATAACTATTCATTCTCTTGGCATCATGAAGGATTAATATAGACTCACTTCGTTTCCAATCCATGAATCCCTATCTTCTAGATAACTTAGCATCACATTCCTGTCTTAGTCAGTCTTATCCAAAAGATGCACTGAACACAATCATTTGATTAAATTTCCATTCCTGGCAAACTTAAAACATGAAATTAACCAATGAATCCATTCCTGACAGACATCAATTAATCTTTAATTACCAGTTCTTAGCAATTAACCCCTTTTCCAAGTAAGTTAAAAGATAATATATATGAAATCAATAAATTGAAACCACCATCAACCCCTTTTCCAAGCAAGTTAATGGGAAGAAACAATTAATTAATCTCGTAATCAACCCAAGTAATTAAATAATAAGAAATTAATCAATTAATCAAAAGATTAAATAACTCTAAAAATCATGAACACCTAAAACAATGTCAAATTACAATAAAACAATTAATACATCATTGTTCAAGAAAAAGAAAACAAAGTAAAAGAAAGCACTCATAGACAAGCCTCCTTCTTCTTCCTTTGAAGACTTTCTTGTACATCCCTCCTTGAATTGAAGAATTCCTCATTTGATTTGAGTGATTTTTTATGATGATCAATGAATTCTCCCATTTTCCCTTGTGTTTTCCATCTATTTATAGGCTTAAGAAGTGTCTAAACTCATTGGTGTAAGGTTTTTGGCCGAGTAGAAGTAGGAAGATACAAAAACTCCACAGATTACCAAAAATCGCGTAGAAAAATGAAAGCACCACCTTAACTTTAGAGCATAACTGGCGCCGCCTTGGCTATTGGTGCTGGCGCCGATTGTGTTCTATTTCTTCAATTGTTCGTGGATTTTTTCTTGATTTCAGCACCATGTTGTCCAGAGTGCAGCTGGCGCCGCCTTAGCTACTGGAGTTGGCACCGGTTCCATTCTGTTCCAATCTCGTTTCAACAATTTTTCATCGCTTTGAAGTTCGTGTCATCAACACATGGCCTACTCCAGTTCCTCTGTTCTAGCCGGCGCCATCTCTATTCTGTTTTGTGACGTTTTTGCTTCGTTTTACCCTTAAAATCTGAAATGATAAACAAAATACCTTTCCAAGGGTAAAATCTCAAATATGAAGGAATATGGCTAGTTATTAAACAAAATGTATCACAAAAGAGCCTCAAATAACTAGGAAAAATATGACTAATTTAGCCACTATCACTAAACTATAGTAGGTAGAGTACATACATGCAAAATGCAAAAATAAAATTTACTAAACACTTTGTAAACATGAAAAACCACAAGTAAGTTTGGTAGAAATAATGCCTTTAATGTAGGGCCTCTCTTTTTCTTTGGCACTCCATCATGGCCATTGTTTTCATTATCAATCCCATTAACAGTCGTTACACGTATGAAGACAATTAAAATACAACATTTAATGAATAAGAAAAAATAAAACATATTAATTCAAAAGACCTTCTTAAATACTTCAACATAATATTTGCAATAGAACGAAAAGATATAAAATTATAATTTGGATCCTCATAAATAATGACCTTTTTTTTTCCATTTGTTGCTACACATCTCTGAATTAAATGAAACTCATCAGTTCAATGGTGACAGATCTTATGGTCACTGCTATATGATTGGACTTGGTTTAATGACTAGTACCTGTAACCCTTTTTTGGCTACATATTCTTAATCTTTTGTGACTTAATTGATCCAAGAAGGACTTTGATATAGAAAGAGCTAAGCAGGAAGAAGAAGCAGAGAATTCTTACCCCTAACACAGTTCAAAGCATAAGAACAATACAAGTCCAGAAGTAATGTGAGTTACACTCGGTGTTATGGCCCTAAAGGCTTAATCAGTGCATTTAAACTCAAGAGCATTATGGCTGAAGATTCCTCCAATGAAAATGGTAATCATGAACCAATTGTTGACGTTGTTAGTTCTCCTAAATCTGATGATACAACTAAAGTTCCTACTAAACTGAGATAAGAAAAGCCATCAGAACATATTACTGACCAAGTAAATTATGAGAATGCTCATGGGGCTTAAGAGGATGATATGGAGAAAGATGGTGCAAATATTGAAACTCAGGAATCTGGTACTGCAGAAAAAGTTCTTGATGGTTCAACTCAAAAGGATGAACTTCTCTAGAGAAAGATAGTTTAGGTCTAGTTATTGAATTTTGGAGGATTGCTGGCTCCAACACTAACTCCATAATAATCACAGCCTTCATTGACAAGAAGTAAAAGATAAAGTAGAGAAATTGAGGTTACAGAAAAATCTTTTGAGAAAATAAATTGTTGGAACTAGAATTCAAAGAAAAAGGATTAGCAAAAAGCAATTTTTTTTTTTTTTTACTTAAACTAATATTAGAAAGTATGATAAGAGTTATGCAGATGACAGAAATGATTCAAAATACCTTCTCCAAAATCTTCCTCATTTTCACCTTTTGATTACTATTCTAAAAACTCTTGTGCAACTTAATATTTCAGTTATTTTACAAACATGATTATGCAACTTGTTTTTTATAGTTCAAAGTCAATTAAGGGGTGTTTGCAGATTAAATTCTTTTTTTTTTGCAATCTGCAGTGCTTTTTCTGCAATGCTACACTTTAATAATTTGAGTCA
Source organism: Voacanga thouarsii (assembly GCA_026120185.1). Lineage (NCBI taxonomy): Eukaryota > Viridiplantae > Streptophyta > Magnoliopsida > Gentianales > Apocynaceae > Voacanga > Voacanga thouarsii. The sequence continues at coordinate 2,039,613 of JANUWF010001100.1, read as the reverse complement.
AGGCAACCAAGATAATGGAAGATATCTTTGTATTAGTATTTTTTTTTTTTCTGGAAAAGCTATCAAATTGCAGGATAATGCGTAGGAACTACACATTTGCAAATGCTGTAATTCTCAGAGAAAGATGTGATTTAAGACATGCCATTAGTATGCTATTGTAAAGCTGATTTGAAGAAGTAACCAACTCAAGGAAATAGCAAAATCAAGAAAAAACTTAATTCTCATTTTAACCTAGAAATAGACATAATTTGTGTACTATGTGAGAAATTTTTAATTTAGAAACAGGCATAATTGGTTTCTAATAGAGGTAGAATGATTCTTTACTGCAACATTTGTTATCTGACAAAGCACAAAGTTGCATAGTTTCTAGGCCAGAATAATGACTAAATTGATTGGAAGTAGTAAACTAAACCTCACAAAAACTAAAAACTTAATCTAAAAAATGGAAGGAACTAGTATTAGACTATTCTGCAAAAGCAAATTATACTTTCTTCTTCAACAATAAAGCAAAGCTAATGACAACAAGGAATTTTTTGAAATCCTATTGACTCATAATGGAATCATCACATTATAGATTTTCTGAAAGCCTATTGGCAACAGGGCCATTGTTTTCTTTATCAATCCCATTGAAAACTCTTGGCCTTATTAAATAAAAATATCAGCAATATGAGGAAGTTAATATGAGCAAGCTTCCAACAAAAGAATTCCAAGTCATGACAATAAAAGAAAATTGTTTGAAAACTCACCAGTGTTAACAACAACTGAATCTTAGAGTTAATACATTAAATATAAGCCAAAACCAGATTGCAAAGAAATATTCAGAGAGGAAAATATGAATAGCGATCACCAGAAATATTCAGAGAGGAAAATTAGAAAATATGAATAGAAATATTTTGGAAATATAAGCATAGGGATCACTAGGAAAAATATGAATAAATGAACTCACGCACTATCAACTATCCAGACAAAATCACTGCACATGATTAACACTTGCAAACAGGTTGTCTAAACTAGAATTACTAGCATTATATCAGTCTCAATTAAGTGTTAATCACTTGACTTCCAGCAAAAAGCATCCTGCACATTTCAGTAAAGGGAAAAAACAAATAACAAACAAGTATAAGAAGTGTTTTATAGGTTGAAGAACGTATGAGTTCACAATATTGATTAGTTCAAAGTTTCATTACATTTGAAAAAAGTCTTTAGGAAAAATAGAGAAGGACCAGAGATTATATTCTGGCCACTGGCGCAGGCCATTTAACACTTGACATTAGAACTCTACACTAAAAAGGACAGAAGAAAGATCCCTTTCCATTCACCACAATGCAAACTGAAATGGTCAGTGGTTCGACACCTTACCCCAGTCACCATATCTCACCCTTGTATAACAATTATAAGTATATGTGTCACACATAGCAGGAATATAAAAGGATTAATTTTGACGTATGTCCAACCTCACTCTTCCTCCCTACCAATTGAACAAATTCAAAAGCTTTCTACACTACTAAAATGACAAAGAAACTAACCAAAAACGTATGCAGCCAGTGAAAAATCCACAAAAGAATGCATTTCCTTTCAGAAAGACATAAGGTTTTGCAATCAAATCAATCTACTAAACAGTCCATCTTCAATCATAAACCTAGCAGTCCGAAATAGAAATTTTCTATTTTTGTTACAATAAAAAAGAATATCAACAACCCAAGAATCATCTCAAACTAGCTCCTTCCAAAAGTACTTCTTAGGATTTCCCTATAAAGAACAATTACAGCCATTAGAAGCATAACTAAAATTTCACTCTATCCCCTAGCAGGAGGCTAGCTTTCCATAATAAAGCATTTAAACTACCCTATCAAAATGCCATAAAGAAAATATTATTGAAAACCTTTAACTTTGTACGAAAGCTTTTCTGATATCAAAGCACAAAACCAGTATATGTTGTTGTGCAAACAAAGTAAATCTTCTTTTTTTGCCTCCTTTTTACTGCATGTACAGAGACATAATCCCACAATAAATTAGAAAACTTGCATTTATCTTTCATCTATAAATCAATCACAAACTCTCAGGAAACATGGGCCAAATCTTTGAATAAAAGATAAAAATAATACATCTTTGCACAAAAATGTAAACTGACATAGATTAACAAGTGTTGAAGTAAACACTAAGTTTAATTGAAAATGCAATTGAACAATTATGTTCTACTTTCCCTAATAGATTATATTTATGTTTGTTTCACCATGGAAATTATCACATGGGATCACATCTTCTAATCTCAGGAGAGAATTCTTCAACTTTCATAATATACACAAGTAGCAGTTGATGCATTTTTGCTAAAACAACAAAGTCATGTCCAAAGGCCACCAATGTTTGTACACAATCAATTGCATATGAAATATACAATCTAAGCTTCAATTAAGTTAGAGTTACACAAAACTAAATTCATCGATTGCATATTTACGTGTCCATTGAAGAAACTGAAAAAATGTGATACAGTTAATCAACTATCCACAAGGGTAATATGCCTACTAAGAATTCATATATTTTGTACCAAAAAAAAAAAAACAAATGTATTTTAGCCTCAGAACCAATATCAAAATTATACTTAATAGGGGAAGACTAATCTACACAAACTTATAAAGGTACAATATGCAATTCCACTATAGTGTCAATTATGCTCAAAAGGTGGGCCAAAGGGAATCAAGAGGGGAAGGAAGCACATTATCAATAGCACTAAACCAGGTTCCTTGCACAAAATTTTACTTCAATTTCCAAAATCAATAAGGAAAAAAATTAAAAAAAACCCCATTGAAACTTAGAGCCCAATGCATTTAGAATAGCGGGGAAATTGCATATCACAAAATAACACATTGCAGAGCACAAGCATATCAAAATTAATCTAGTTCCAAACCTTGAAAAATAGAATAGATAATACAAATTATAGAAAAGAGAACCAAGACCTTGAAAGATATATGATGTTGATGAACTCTTCGGTGCTGAAATACTGGAGACGAAACTAGTAGGAGAATAGAAGACCTAGTTGAAGAATTAGGCAGCTTAACCAGAACAAGGTGGTTAACCAGAGAAGAAGGAATGCCAGTGGTTTGGTCGGTTGAAATTAGGGAGATTAAGCAGATAAAACTAAAACGAAAGGGAATAGCTTTGGTGCGAAAACAAAAGGGAAGGGAAATTCACGATGATGGCTAACCAGAGAAGAAGAAGTAGTGTCGGCGGTTTAAAGCTAGAATTAGGAGATTAACAGAGAAAACAAAAACAAGAAGATGGAGTAGTGCCGGCAGTTTAAGGCTGGAATTAGGAGATCATTAACAAAGAAAGCCAAAATTGAAAGGGAATAATTTTGGTGCGAAAATGAAAGGGAAGGGAAAAAAGTATTTTGGTGCCAAAAAAAAAAATGGAAAAATTTTGGCATCTCTAGTATAATTTTAGGGCCTCTTATTTTTACCTTATAAATAAAATCATGCTTAGATTTTTTAAAGAAAAAATATTATAATTAAGTTATGACATAAAATAAATGTTATTATATATATCAATTGTTACACTTAGTTTTAGATTGTTCCAAATTCAATTATTTAGCTATATTTGTAATATATGTTGAACAGTAGATGTCATAATAATTATTTATTTTAATATTAAAAAAAATGTGTCACTAAAACTATGTTACAAAAACCATTTTTTGTTGTATTTAACTCATCTTACTTCACCAAAATCATCAATATCAACTAACTCCATCACTCTATTAGAAAAGGAAGTGTGCTTCCAAAATGTAGCATTAAATTGCCGAATCCTAATAGAACCTCATAAGTATGTTGATCGCCAAACCATATCAAGGACAAATTATGTCCAGATTTAAATGTCAATAAACTATCCACGAGAGGTCAGCTATATATCTACGTGCATTCAATTTATCACATCTATTTAAACTATATTCAAATAAAATAAATTAAAACAATGCTTATAGATTGTTTTTCTATAATATGAGAAACAAAAATGAAAATATATGTTTATTGATCCACAAATAAGAAATAAGCTCTGGTATTCTCTTCATTTACTATTTATTGTTGGAGATATACTATATAAATGAAAATTCTACTAAGACCTCTAACTTGTCCACATAAGAGAGCCACGTCTTTTTTTTTTTTTCCTTATGTAAACCCAACACTCGATTATGAGTGAAATATATTATCTATAAATTTAGGTGAACTAATTAGAGGAAAGTGAAATTTTTTTGTATAAAAATAAACGTCTTATGTCTAACATCAAATCGGATAGTTTTTTTTTTTTTTTTCTAATTATGTATGAGCTATGAAGAGGTCTCAAAACACTTTTGTTACCAAATACAATACTTACATTGGGAATCCATTACCCAGAAACCAAAAGTTGGGAATGGTGAAACAACTAAAGATAAATGAGAGGGTTAACAGAAGATGAAACTACAAAATATGTTATTCTCGAAGAGATGGATGATATAGATGATGGTCTTTAAAGTTCAACAACTGCACTTCCTGATTTCATTGAGTCTGTGTAAGCTACCTATTTATTGCATAACATTATATAGCCTATATTTTTGGGGTTCTTTTAATATCTGTATATTATGCTTGTAGGTTTTATTAATGTTTGAGTGGTATTTTTAACAATATTTTTATTTAAATCAAATTCTCCAACAGAGCAAAGCGTGAAATTTATTTTGATTGCACTGGTCTTTACGAATAATAAATTTCTAACAAATGAAAATGGAACAGCTATCAAGAAATTAAGGAGGGATATGAAATTTAGGATTCACTTTTGATAATAGTTAATTCTTGCTTCTTGAAAAGTAAAATCATCTCACAAAAATTAAGCATAACCGCACACAATACCTTCAAGAACATTGAGAAGATTAGTACCCAAAACAAAATTGCGAAAAGAAAATACCTTTTTTCTAAAAAAATAAACATACAAAACACCTTCAAGAATACTTTAAATAAGAAAATTCATCACTTAAAATAAAAAATCATATTGCAAGCAAAACTTAAATAAATAAAATCAACAGACAAAAAAAAACTATAAATACACACAATACCTCTAAGAACACTAAAAAAAAGGGGGAAAAGCAGCTAAAAACGTAAATCTTTTTGCAAACAAAATTTACCCTTCATAGAATAGAATTTTCCCACAAAAAATGAACCATAAACATATACAATACCTCCAAGAACACTAAAAAAAAAACTAACCTTCAAGGTTGTGAGGGGAGGCAGAACAATGGTAATGAAGACTTGAGGTTTGTAGCTGCGACCTCTAGAATCCAAGGTCAATAGCAATGGTGGCAGCTCGAATCAGAGTGTTGGTGCTGGTGACAGAGTAGAGTAGGTGGTCGTTGCATCAATAGCAGAGCTCTGGGATTTTTCAACTAGTGCTCTGGGCAATGGTAGCAGATAGAAGAATTGGTAGAGTAGAAAGGAGAATAGGCTGGAATAGCAGTAGAGAGAAGAATATACTGAGGTGGGAATGATAGTTTGGCAGAGTGGAGAGAAGAATAGGCTGTAATAGCAACCGAGGGAAGAATATGTGGAGGAGAGGAATTCGTTTCTATTAAACACATTGCATTACCTAAATGCGTTATGTTTTTATTTAATAACATTTTGTACTTTTATTTGATTAGCTACTGTAATTCTCTTGAAATATATAATTTTTGAAATTCTATCAATTGTTCAAAGAAATTTGAAGATTTGAAGACGTTACTCCAACAGTAGAAGTTTGTTATGCAGAAATATCTAAAGTGAATCAAAATTTGGAATGGGTTGTGTAGCCAGATCCTTCAGGGAATGCCTCCATAAAGAGCCAAGAGTTCACGGTTATTTTCATGGCTCACACAATTAACATCTAACAACCACAGGCATGTCGTAAAAAATAAATATATTTTATTATTACTATTTAACTTTTAATTAATTTTTCAAATTATATATACGCACGCTCTATGTGGAGGGGAAATTATGCATATTCCTTTATTTCTTGTGTGTTAATTTTGGCGATTTGGTCAACAGAATTTGTTGGTGCAAAACTTGCAAGTATGATGTATTTATTAGATAATAATTTTTATTTCCTTTATAACTCCATGCATTAGTTACAATACGATATAATTAATTAAGCAAATGATTTATGAATGGCTATATGAATTCTAAGGTTATATTAAACAGCTCAAAAAAAACATAAAGCGTGTAATTTATCCTAACTCATACTTTTACAACAGATAGATATATGTTGACACTCAAAAAAGCCAGGCAAGTCAACTCTTGACTGAACAGACAATTAAAGACGTGACTAGATGGGCCAGTCACGAGCATCATTTGGACAGGCTAGTTAGGGCATGATTGGACTGGCCAGTTAAAGGCATCATCTGGATTGGTCAAATAGGTGCAGTTGGACCAAGAAAGCAAGCCAAGTTAGACAGTCTTCAACAGAACCTCGGGCAAGACAGAGAAGTAGTTAGCTAGGAGTTTGACTCCAATTAGGATAATTTCTATATTCAAAGAAGTTAGTTGTTGAGGAGATAACACACTAATTTCTCTCCAAGTAATCTCCCACATCGCTATTAAAGATCACGGAGTAGAGAAGAACGACCATGCTCACCATTTTTTCTATTTTCAATTATGGAGGTGTGATTTGGGAACTTGGAAATGAAGAAATTTTGCCTATAAAAGCTGGAAGATGAATGAAAGAAAAAGAGGACAAGAAGAAATAATTTCAAGAGCATAGTTCATTCTTTAATTTCATTTGAAAGCTTATTTTTACTACTTTTATTTACCATTTTCCTTCAAATTCGTATAGTTTTACATCTTTCAATCAGTTCTAGCCATGTCTTTCTTTTAAATTTTGAGTGTTTGTGCTTTTGAAGTTATTTTCTTGGTACTCCAATTCATTCATTCCAATTTACACCAGATAATTGCACTCATTTCATGAATTAAGCTTGCTTAGAGGCTTTTTAGAGTGCTCTAAAGAACTCTATCATTTGATTTTCAGATTCCTAAGCGATTTCCCAGGAATAACTGTGTAGTAGAAGTAAAAAAGAGTGTAGAATACTTGTCCATCCAAGTGTTATCTTTGGCCAGTCCAATTACAACCCAATTAGTCTGGCAATCATCGACTTGATGGCCAGATAGCGAATTCCAAGAGTTAACAATTTTTTTTTGGCATGCTCAATAGGAACGGAGAATATAGGTTCCATTGAATGTAATTATGATCTGGTTGCATAATCTGCCAGATGGAAGAATATTCGAGTTAAAATCCCAATCTGCTGAAAGGTGCACCTTAAATGTCAATGGGGACTGAGGCCTCTACATCTCTTTCGGCCATTTGACAACAATTTGATGAGAGTACAAGAAAGTTGTTTCAAAGCCTAGTTTAGTAGATGGTGATAATCTTTAAACTAATGTTGCAAAAATAAACTGCTTATTGTAATGGAAAACGCTGACTAGTATCGAATGTAGTTCTTTCAGCTACTTCGCAAGGGCAAGAGGCAAGCCAAATTCCTCGACAACCAGTGCCTTTAGCACAACTACAGTACGGTAAGGTGATAATAGCCTATCCAAAACACTCTACAACTACAGAATAAATACCTTAGATACTGAATTCAAGCTCGTTAATAAGAGATCAGTACTTTATCATGCCTATGGTCTTTCCCTACACAGATGTCTTGTCATCCAATGGGTTATTAAAATAGAGGCCCACTAATAAGTTTATTTTGGAGGGCAACAACTAATGTATGATGGGGACATCAACTAACACATACCATAGGTCAGTATATGGTGACTAGACTAGGGGGTAATTCAGTTGCAAGATCCTTCTTCCCAGCTAAAATAGCCAAACTGTAACAACCCACTAGGATGTGACCCGAAGAGGGTCGAGGATATCACTCCATCCTTAAGGTTAGGGGTCTTTATAATTAGGTAAGAGCAGAAAATGAAATGAAATTCAAACTTAAAATACAACCTTCAAGATTATTACAAAAGTCTTCGAAATAAACTCAAACTATTACAAGTCCTAAAACAATATCATATTCAAGTCTTGGTCTCTAATGATTCCCCATTTTATTGTGTTTTGTACTCCCTGAAACATGAGAAAGCAAATGTGTGACAAAGATTCCTAGTAAGTCCTGTAACATCCCATCCAATTCCATAAGGTGAAAAAGATGAATTTGCATTAATAAGCATATGTGTGTATATTATTAGTGGAAAAATACTGTTATATACTTTAGTTGGTATGATAATTGATTGTTCTAAGTTGTGAATGTGAATATATTCAATCATGTGTAATTAACTTAACTTGACTGATCTTTATGAAGGTGGAAAACTTTATTATATTTTTTTGGGGAGCAAAATGATATTTAATAAAATACAATTTTAAATCTTTTAGGAGTAAATTATAATTTTATGTTCTTTATAGAGTTGATAAATATCTTTCCTACACATGGTGCATATTCTGTAAATAAGGCAAAGTTTTATAAAGAGTTATTCTAATTATTTTATAACACTAAATGATATCCTAGAAGCCCTAAATATGTTCAAAGACTATCATTACAAGAAAACAGAGAATTAGCGAGGGAAAATTCCCCCGCTAATTTCCTCCTCGCAGAGGCAAAAATTTGCGACGGATTCAAAAATCCGTCGCAAATAGTGACGGATTAGCGAGGTAATTTTTAAGCAGTCAACGACTTCAACAATGGATTTTTGAAACGGATCTGCGAGGGATTCTTATTTTCCGTCGGTAATCCCTTTCTGTTTAGAAAGGGATTAGCGACGGAATATTTTACTAATTAATAAAAAGTTGGAAATTTCTGTCGCTAATGACAAGCTAATTTGCGAGGGATTAGCGACGGATATTTTCTTTTTATTATTTTGATATAAATTGTCCGTCGCTAATCCCAAGCTAATTTGCGAGGGATTAGAGACGGAATATTTTCTATTTAATGTTTCGATTTAAGTATTTCGTCGCTAATCCCTCGTTGATTTGCGACAGATTAGCGACGGAAAATTTCTTACTAATGTTTTGATTTAAATGTCTGTCGCTAATCCCACGCTAATTTGCGAGGGATTAGCGACGAAATATTTCTTTCCTATTACGTTTTAATTGATCCGTCGCTAATCCCAAGGTAATTTGCGAGGGATTAGCGACGGATCCTCAATTTAATTTCCTTAGCCCCTCGCTAATCCCTCGCTAGTAATTTATGATTTTTAAATATTTTTTAAAAATGTTTAAAAAATGCCCTGTAATTCAAGAAAATTCATTTTACCTAATGCAAAATTTAATTAAATTAAAAAAAATCACCAAATAGTCATTATTAATAGATATAATAATGACAAATGTGAATAATACATAAAAATGTTGTCTAAAAATCTTAAATAAATATAATGATGAAAACATATGAATAATACATAAAAATGTAGTATATATATCCTAACTACGAAGCAGGAATCGGTGTGGATGCTGGAGCCGACGGAGGGGGTGGGGGTGGATCGGAAGGGCCTGGCTATGATCTGGATGTGAATCTGGAGGACTGATGACGAAGTCCTCCTCATCCTTAACATCGTCCTCCTGAACAACTGGCATCGACGGTGGCAGAGGAAGATTCAAATTCTGAGACATAAGCGTCAGGTACTCAGTCAAGCTCTGGCTGTGGCTCCGATATACTTGTACCTGATGCTCAACTCTCTCCCGCCTCTTCCTCTCAGTATGTAACTCTCTCTGTAGCTGGCTCACATCCAACGAGGTAGAAGAAGTCGATGCCTCAGATGAAGCTGGCTGCTGTAACCTCCGCCTCACCCTCGCAGACTCGGAGCCCAATCCATATATGCGTCCCTTCTTGGACGCTCTATCATCCACCTCGACGAACAGCGCCTTCTGGTCGGGCACCCGAGTTGCCGCGACCGTGCTCGTAGAATCAGTCGCGGAACCCGACTGCGCGTGACGCTCAATAATAGCCAATAATAGCAGTGACACTATCCTGTTGAATTTGGGGCAAGGAAACACGCATAAAATATTTAAAATTAGCGATCAAAATATGAATAATATTAAACTTAAAAACATGTAAGATTGTGTATTCTTACCAGCGTGTGGCGCGATCGATCACTGACATATTGACCCTTCCTCGGCCCGTCCTGGAACGTATGGGTGCGTATGAAGAGGTCGACGTAGCTAAAATCAGGACCTAACTGTCTCCGCTATCATTGTAACAAAAAATGACTAGATGTTAGCTTTTATGAATTAAATGTGAAATAGCGGATATACCGAACAATAAAAAATTTTACACTTACCATCCGCTCCTTATGCTCAGTAAAAGAAATAGATCCTCCTGTGTGGGACGCCTGACCAGTAGATCTATTCCGCTTAGCAGCGGAAGAGATACGCTGCCACCTATTGGACCCCCAATGCTTCGATAGAGTAGCCCAATGGTTTGGGGAAATCCACTTGGGGCAGCTACCCCCATGCTTCTTCTGAGCCTTGGACAATGCATCCGAAAGTCTAGCCTTACACTTCTTTTCCCAATTAGCCCGGATCTGTGCGGCATGCTCAGGGAGGGGCGCCAATAGAAGAAAGCCTTCGAAATCAAAGTAGCCGTTACAAGTAATTACAAATAAGAAAACATATTAAAAATAATAAAAAGACTACAAGTAATAATTACAAATCGAACTCACACTCCAAAGATCGAACCACATGTTCCGAACCTCAATCGGAACCAGTGAGAAGGTAGCATAGGCTCCAGTGTAGTGTCGCCTAAAAATCTCAACAATCTCCCTCACACATCGAACCGAATGTGTGAACCTGTTCCAAGAAAATAGATCTTGTAATATTAGACAAGTTATAATTTTGAAAATTTAGAAAAACTTATAATAAGTAATTATGTAGCCGACTTACGAGTCACCAACTGGCTCAATCAACAGTCGCGTGTCCTCAGTAGATGGAGCGCCAGCTGTGGACCCTGAAGAACCTAGGATCGGGGTAGGGGCCTGCTCTGATCGGGCATCTTCCGGAGGCAATGGCTGTGGAGCAGGTATACGTGGGGCAATGCTCGGGGACGGTGTCTCATCCGCCCTCGAGGACTCACGAGTCGCCGACCGATCGTTGGGTGAGGTATCGGAAGCCATATGTATCTGGAATTATTTAAATACATAAAAATTGTCATATCTTGGGAGAAGAAAAAGATAACAAATTTAAAAGTATAAAGTAAAGTAAAATGCTTGTAATGTAACGATAGCAGAACTACTAATTTGTATCTATACTGTAGTTAAACTTGAACCTAGTCTATGGACTTCTGTCATCATCGGATGAGTAGCCTTCCACATCGTCGTGTGTAGAGGATCCTGTCTCCCATTCTTCTTCCTCGGCATCGTTTTCATTGTTCGGTTGTGCTTCCTCTATCATTAAACCCGAATCTATAAAATCGATTGTATCTCCAATACCAGACTCATCTGTTAATCTTCCAAAGTTGTCATCCTCAACACGTACATTGATTGCCTGCGCATCATCTACTTCCTCTTGATATGGTGCCTCGACAACGGGTGCATCAATAACATGCCGAGCTTTCATTTTACAAACAGCTACCCAATCAGATTTTGGTCTTTTGCTCCCCGGGTAGGATAGGAAATACATTTGGGTTGCTTGTTGAGCTAACACAAATGGGTCATATTTTGGGTAATTCCTCTTACAGTTGACATCAACAAGTTTGTAGTGAGGATGAATTTTAACCCCCCGATTTAGCGTTGGATCAAACCAATCACACTTGAATAGGATAACTTTTAAACAAGGAGTTCCAGGGAACTGAAGTTCGACAATCTCCTTCAGCACTCCATAATAATCTAAGGCACTATCTCCGTCGCCTTTAACACAAACTCCGCTGTTAATTGTTTTTTTTTCCGACTGACCGATCATGTGTATGGAACCTAAAACCATTTACGAAGTAGCCATGGAAGAATTTCACTTGTCTCGAAGGTCCCCAGGCCAAGCTTTTTAAGTGTTGTTCAGTCACTTGATTCTGTGGATCATGAACCTAGCAGAGAACAAAGCGTCAATGCACATTCGATACCAATGTAATTTATTCCTAAGTCTCATTTTGTATGTGTTCAGCTCACATAAGTCCTAAACCATCCTGCAAACTCCGACTCTATCCTCCTATCCACTTCAGGATCTGTTATACTCGGCTCATACAACTGCAAGTCATTTTTGAATTTCCTAAAACGACCAAAACAAACACATAATTAAGGATACTCGTTCAAAGTATTGTCGTATAAAATCTAGCAATGTAAGGCAATAGCGGTATACTTACGTAATGTATGGTTGAACTTCTTTACAGTTTAGGTATATGTAATTTGTGACAGCCTTAAATTCATCCAGGGTAAGATACCTATTCTGAATACTTCCCAAAACCCTCCCTGGAACGGCGCATATAGAACACACAGTGTCACTTGAGTTTGTATCATGAACGCCCTCATCATTCCTAGCCGTAGCAGTATGTCGAGTCTGCACATGCGGCTCAAAATAATAGGAGAAGAATGTAGATGCCTCTTCAACTAAGTAAGCATTGCAAATTGATCCCTCCACTCTCGCCTTATTTTTAACTTTGGTCTTCAAACGATATAAGAACCTAAAGCATTTTTTACAGTTAGAACTGATTCATATAGCAGATGTATATATAGATATAATAATACACAATATTTTACCGCTCGAATGGATACATCCATCTATATTGAACAGGGCCACCAACCCTGGCCTCATACGGAAGGTGGACCATAAGGTGCTCCATCACGTCAAAGAAGCTGGGTGGGAAGATCTTCTCCAACTTACACATGAGTATGATAATATTATCTTCCAGTTACTTCATATGGATTGTAGAAAGTTTAGGCGAACATAAGTCACGATAAAACAGACTGACTTCTGCTAAAATGTTCCAAATTGACACCGGGAGTAATTCTTTAAATGCAGTTGGAAGCAATCTTTCCATAAAAACATGCCAGTCATGGCTTTTCATACCCGACATTTTCAGCTCATTCAAATTAACACACCTGCTTAAATTCGAAGCATATCCATCCGGAAGTCGCAAATCTCTAACCCACTCTAGTAGAAGTCTCTTTTGTTCGGGTGTAACATAGTATTTAGCCTTTGGTATTAATGTCCTCCCGTCACCCAAGCCAATCACGTGTAATTCAGGTCTATCACAATATACCAACAGATCACGTCGCGCCTTCACATTATCCTTTGTTTTCCCCTTTACATTCATGACTGTGTTGAAGACATTATCGAACACATTTTTTTCATTGTGCATCATATCTATGTTATGACGGATTAAGTGTGTTCTCCAATACGGCAAATCCCAAAATATACTCATTTTCGCCCAATTATGGTAGATGCCTCTGCCATCATCCCTATCAAGCTCCACAGCTGTCTCGGTTATTTTTGGTAAATGGCACACTCTATCCCACATACCATCTCCAGAAGCGCGCTGTAGAGGGTGTGCTGTCTTGCGACCTTTATCCTTCCTGAAAGACCTAGCATCTCTCCTGTATGGATGATCTAAAGGCAAGAAACGCCGGTGGCAGTCAAACCAGGAATGTTTACCTCCATTTTGCAAGTGAAATGATTTTGTCTGCTCCATGCAATACGGACATGCTAATCTACCAGCTGTGCTCCAACCACTTAGCATCCCATATGCTGGGAAGTCGTTTATTGTCCAAAGAAGTGCTGCTCGTAGACAGAAGTTCTGTTTCTTTGAAATATCATATGTAGAGACTCCACTAATCCACATCACCCTTAATTCATCTACCAAAGGTTGTAGATAGACATCAATTTTATGCTTCGGATTCCTAGGGCCCGGGACAATGACGGTCAAAAACATAAATGGATCCCTCATGCACATCGACGGAGGTAAATTATATGGAGTAACAATAACAGGCCAACAAGAGTATTATTTACCCGACATTCCAAATGGTGAAAATCCATCTGTGCATAACCCAAGACGCACATTACGAAGTTCAGCTGCAAATTCAGGATGACTACGATCGAAGTGTTTCCAAGCTTCACCATCGCGTGGATGGCTAATAACGTCCTCTTTCGGTTGACTCTCTGCATGCCACCTCATGTGCTCCGCTGTTGTGGAGGATGCAAATAGTCTCTGCAATCTGGGTGTTAATGGGAAGTAATACATTTTCTTGAAAGGAACGTCTTTCTGTTGTTGTCCTTTCCTACTTTCCTTTTCGTCAGATATCTGCCATGGCCACAGAATTTGCAGTCCCTCCTAGCACTGTCGTCCTTCCAGTAGGGCATGCATCCATTTGGGCAGACATCTATCTTCTGAACAGGTAGCCCTAGACCAGATACCAACTTCTTTGTTTGATAGAAGTCATCCTTGAGCTTATTACTACTTGGTAATACCTCCTTCATCAATTGCATCATCTGATTAAAGCATTTCTCCGACACGTTGTTCTCCGATTTAATATTCAAAAGCCGAGAAACAACTGATAACGTACTGTGATTCTTGCATCCATCCCATAGCGGAGTTTCTAAAGCTCCCAGCATGTCATAAAATTTTTGCGCATCCGGGTTTGGTGGTTCCTCAATATTCTCCGATGATGAAGGTCCATTTGGAAATTGATGTCCAATTGCATCAATCACCATATTTCGATACGGATTATTAGAGCTTGACTAGACTGCAGTCGTACAAGTGCCGGTTATTGATGTAGATGGCGACGGATTAATACCCTCACCATGACTAGTCCATCTTCGGTAATTAGCAACAAACCCAAATCTGTACAAGTGCAGCTCCACTTCATCTGGGGAAAGGTACGCCTTGTTTTTACACTTTCCATAAGGACACCTTATAACTGAGGCTGGACCAGTTGACAAACAATATGCGATGAATCGCTTGACCCCTTGGTCAAACTCAGATGTAATTCCTTTAATCCCCTTTACGTGTCTTCTATACATCCAACCACGATCATCCATCTACATTTAGGCCATAACAATGTAGCTTATTAGCACATGTATAATTCAAATGAAGAACGATGGTAGATTGTGATGGTCGAGGACCCTAGTTTACTCGCTACGAATTATGGAGATAAAGAAAGAAAGGAAAAGAAAATAAAGAAAGAAGAAAATGTGGCTCATCATGCATAGACCAACTTCACAGTGAAAAGAACATATGGTTTTACACTAGGTAAGAATTAATAAGAATATCTTGGTATGCCACCTCAATTTGTGATTTAAAAAAAAAAATTGACAGAATTTCCCCTATAAGTTGAACGTTTTCCAGGCGCAAGGCCACCACAATTCACACAACATTCATTGTAAAAAATTATTGAATAATAAAGTATTCTACACAAGACCACAAAGAAAATAAAGTATTCTACACAAGACCACAATTATTCGAGAAGCAATAATTTAATTCTCATAATTCATCAAAATTATAATATTTGGAGCCGTTACTTAAAAAACTCATGCCATGATTTGCGAAAAAAATTTCATGCATCACTTATAGAAAGGCCAAGTCCAAAGCATTACCACATGGTCTATACACTCCGTTGCCTACCCTTAATGTACTATGGTTAAACATTTCTATGGAATTCATTCTAGGTTTACCAAGAACCAAGGGGGGAAAAGAGGTTTTGGAAGACTTAGATATGGTAGGTTTTATTGAAGAAAGCATGGAAACAATCTAAGAAAAATTAAGCATGAAAAAATGGCTGTTTTGCCCATCAGGAATGTTGTGATTTTTAAAAAAAATTTGACAGAGTTTCCCCTATAAGTTGAACGTTTTCCAGGCACAAGGCCACCACAATTCACACAACATTCATTGTAAAAAATTGACAGAGTTTCCCTTCATTGTAAACAATTCACAAAATACAAATAACCTCAAAACATTTAATATACAATACTAAATTTAGGGGTAATCACCCATTACCCATAGGGAGTGATCATCCATCACTCACGGGAAATGATCACCCATCACTCACGGGGAATGTGTGTTGATTGCAGGGCTATAAATAACATAACGGTAAGAACATATGGAAATACACTAGGTAAGAATCAATAAGAATCTGTTGGCATGCCACCTCAATTTTTAAAAAAAATTTGACAGAGTTTCCCTTATAACTTGAACGTTTTCCAGGCGCAAGGCCACCACAGTTCACACAACATTCATTGTAAAAAATTCACAAAATACAAATAAGCTCAAAATATTTAATCAACAACACCAAATTTGAGGGTAATCACCCATTACCCATAGGGAGTGATCACCCATCACTCACGGGGAGTGATCACCTATCACTCACGGGATTCTAAAGATGATATTGGAGGATTTTCTTACCTAAAAATAGCTCGTCTGTCCAAAACAATCAATGAAGAACTGTATGCTTAACCTGTGCGTAACAATATGTAGGAGAGTTAGATTAAAAATTTCAGCAAAATTCAATAGAAATAGAGTATAATAAAATACTCTTAAGATATAATAGAATTAAATAGAAATAGAGTATAATAAAATCCCCAAATTATATTTTTGGTACTGAGATCAAAACTACACAAATCTAGTATAAACAACATACAAGCTTGTCTCTCAGGCGTCAATTAACAAGCTGATCTCCTTCAATTCACCTCCAATCAATGTAGGAGTTTGGCCTTGTTTGTTAATTAATAAGTCAGGGTTAAATCTCTATCAAGAACAATTTTAACCCAATTTCATTTTTAACCCAAAACCCATAGCCAGGATCTATGGATCATGTTGACCCATCAAATTGTCTTTCATCTTAGCCATTGAATTTAAGGCAATTTCAAACAAGATCATTGCAACCCTTGGATCAAAACAAAGTGACATTTAGAAAACCAGTTAGGAGTTCAAATCCTACTCTAGATATCAGATTCTTAATTTTTTTAGCTTTACATGATTATGAATAATAAAAAAAAAGGAACGTGAAGATATAATCAAGAAAATGAAAGTATGAAAATTAAGCAGAATATTGAATTAGCAATTCTCAAGGTGTCAAATTATGTTAACAACTTTTGATTTTTTATCTTTTAATGGAGGATGTGCTTCGTGTTTTTTGTTGAATCCGACCGGGCCTCTTCAAATCCTTGGGAAACTGATTACCAGGCTATAATGAGGA
Organism: Voacanga thouarsii; assembly: GCA_026120185.1. NCBI lineage: Eukaryota > Viridiplantae > Streptophyta > Magnoliopsida > Gentianales > Apocynaceae > Voacanga > Voacanga thouarsii. The sequence continues at coordinate 2,022,478 of JANUWF010001100.1, read as the reverse complement.
AGTTTAGAGGGAGAGGCTACGGAAATTGTGTGCCAGGGATTGTTTTTTGGAATTTGAGAGACTCAATGGCAACCCCTATTCCAGGAAATCAAGAAGGAGTCGCACTGGTGAGTGGATTCTCAAAAAATTTGATGACTTTGTTCTTGGAGGATACTGAAAAATTGGGTCCAGTAATTGTCATGGAGGCTGCAATTTCTAGGGAGGAGTACAAGAAGCTCGCAGTTCTTGACTTATCTAATCTGCTTGTAAAATACCTTTCCCGAGCCTCCATTCTTGGATGTGAACTTTTGATTCTCAAAGATTACAATATTGCTTATCTAATGAATCGAGATTGTTTTCTAGCAAGGAAGAATTGTGTTTTCTATTCATAATTTTGCTGATCTATAATTCATACTATTTAACAAACCCTTTTCCAGAAAAGAAGAATTGGATTCTCTATTCATAGTATTACCCAACCAACCATATCCATATGTTAAACTTTCCATATACTGGCACAACGAAAATTTTCTCTTTACATGTCGTCTGGCCCCCAAAAGAACAACATACAACATTGTTCCTTGCATTTTTTTTTTGCCCTGCACCTCAAAGGAACTACACACTACACTGTTCCTTGCATCTCTTCTAGCTTGCATATACAATTTTGCTACCAAATTTTGATCATCAATTTTCACCTTTGTTTTAACCCTAAATCAGCCATTTTTTCATGCTAAAAAGTTCCTCAAACATTAATATATCATGCAGGCTCAAATTCACATAAAGTCCATGGTATAAGTCCTAGTTGTGAACATTCAAAAATGCATCAAATAAGCCCACGAAAATGCATCAAATAATGTCACACAGGAGAATAGAAGAAAAGCTGCAAAAGAAAACCGGGAGATAATGTCGGACAAACATAAGGCAGAGTGTAGTCACCAAATCTAGCACCAATTGCATAAGGAGGATAAACAGTTCAAGAAATTTTTGTGGTTATTCAAGCAACTGCATATCATTTTTGCTCCATGCCTAGAATTAAGATAAATCCTAATGCACTTAAGTATGCATTTCATGAACCAACAATATTCATGTAAAACTATAACAAGGAATTTAATCATTCCTTTAATACTTCTTTACTTCTTGAAATGAAGTAAACTACCAGGATTACTATTATTCCAAATTATCCATTTCTTGTTCTTTTCTCAAACATAATTTCCAACATTTCAATCCATTCAATCCATGCTCTTTAATTCCATCAATCAAATGAAATTCACCCAAGACTGTATACTATCTCAAAATTTCCAGCTTTTTTCTCATTAAACCACATCTCACTAATTAATTCATATATTTTAATACATATTCCAAATTTGCTCCAAAATGTTCCTATTTCACTTAGCTATCATTTTATGGCCTGATTTCACAACGAACAACGAATTCCAGCTGGTTTTCTCACGCATTTTCAAGGCAGAAATTCCGCCTTTTCTTTCATTTTTCACCAAAATCTTATTCCATCTTGTTAATTATTTTATCTAGCACCTAACTCTAATTAATTCCTCCATTTTCCATCAAGTTTTCTTCCTCAAAACTCACTGTTTGCTCAGTATTTTCCTGCAAAAAATGACACACACACAACAGCAAAATCCGGCAGCCATTAAACCATTTTCCATGCTTACATGATTTCAACTTACATTAAATTTATTCCTTTACTTTATTTAATCTTTTCTTCATTAACTTCATCAACTTTCAGCCATCAAAATCTTTTCAAACATCATCAAAACTGCACTATAGCATAACAAATCCTTGCTAAATGCTTTTCTATGCAATCCGCTACACAAGAGAGCAAAAATAGCAGTATAGCTACAACGACCACAATGAACAGAATCAACAGACATCTATAATCCCACTCTCATACAGCTGCATTATGAAACTACCAATGAGGAGGTAAGCTAAAAAGAAACAAAAAGGGAATTCACTCGTGCATACGGAATTCACTCTCACACAAGCAAGAATCACGCAATTACTCCACTGTGCATACGAGAATTCAAAAAGAATTGTAAGAATGCGTATGCACGCAACAAAATTGGGAATGCGCAACTATTACCCATTATGCCACGAGATGCAAGAGAAGAGAGATTACCAGAGATCTCGTACCCACTAGGCCACGATGCACAGTAGAGGCCGCAGCAACAATTTGGTAGTCACAGTTTCAGAAGTGAGGAACCGAGAAGAACAAATCCCGCGCCTGATTAAAACACCTCGGCACCTGAAATTTTCTATTTGGGACCAATGTATATCTATTGGAAGAGCCTTGAACCGGTGCCTGAAGGAGTATATATAGAGCACAATGAGGGGTTGGAAGGGATTTGAGAGGGGTTAGTCGAAGAAGATAGAGAAAATGGGAGAAAACACAACGGAAGGGAAGACAGGACAGGGATGTATAGTCGTTGAGATTTGCGAGGGAATTTTCCATCGCTAATCCCTCACTATTAGAGAGGGATTTGCGATGGAAATAAAAATAAAATAAATATAATCAATCGCTAATCCCTCGCTAATTAGTGTGCGATTAGCGAGGGATATATTCAGCGACGGATTAGCGAGGGTAAACCTCAGTGGAGTTTTAATGCCTTTCTGATCCCTCGCTAATTGTGTCGTATTAGTGAGGGATTAGCGAGGGATTTTTGAATTTCATATTCCGCTAAAAAAATCCGCGTTGCTTTGAAGGTAAAAGTTTTTGGGTCCCTCGCTGATCCCTTTCTAATCTCTCGTTGGTATATCCGTCGCTAATCCGTCGCTATTTAGCGAAGGATTAGCGACGGATTAACATTTTCCTCACTTTTTTCAGTACTCTACTGAGAAAAAATATTTATTTCTAGTAACACTTAGCTACTTCCGACTTACTTACGGATTAAAAGTATGAAATATTTCGCCAATGAATAATTCTAAATAATCATCATGGTGTTTGTTTAGATTTAATTAACATTGATCATGTTACGCTTACTAATATATATATAAAAAGTTTAATTAGTATTGATGTGTTTTCATATCTCAAAATTGTATTTATTATGCTAATCAAATGTAATAAAACGTAATATATAAAACTCCGAGTGCATACGTAAACTCTTATAGTTATTAAATGTGTGTTCGTATTTGCATAATTATACATCGATCGACGACCGTATGCATGATCGATGCATCAAATATATATATATATATATATATATATATATATATAGTATATATGCATATAAAGTGATAAATGAATTATATATATACTACACATGACGAGCTTGTACAGAGGTATAATGTATGCATATCATTTAATCATAATCTATACTTCTTAACTTGCTGATGGTAATTACATATGTATTGAATGTAAATACATTGGTTATAATTAAACAAATAATAAAGAATTAAGTATTCATAAGGATGTTGCATAAAAAAATTTACCACACACAAAAGTATCGTGAGGAAAAAATTTGAGTATTCACAAAATGGAGAATCTCTCACAAATCCCTTGGAAATTAGTGAGGGATTAGTGAAGGAAACAATCAGCGATGGATTAGCGAGGGATATTTAATATCTCTCACTAAATAAACTCCAATCCATCGCAAATCACTGCTGGGATTTGCGACGGATAATTCCGCCTCTATTCCCTCGCAAATTAGCAAGGGAATAGCTTCGGTAACATCGAAAATCCGAAGCTAAAAATTTACCGCGAATATTAAGTAAAAATAAAATATCCGTCGCTAATCCCTATCAAATTAGCGACGGATTAGAATGGGATATCTTTGTCCATCGCTAATTTGAAAGGGATTATAGTTAACGCTGATCCGTCGCTAATCAACTAGGGATTAGCGACGGAAAGTCAATCTGTCGTTTGTCCCTCTCTAATCCCTCGCAGATTTAGCGAGGGAAAATTCCCTCGCTAATTCTCTGTTTTCTTGTAGTGATCATATCCCTTTTTATAGCGGCCCAATCTCAACCATTGGTGTATTTTAATCTTAGCCATTGGTTTTAATGAAATTGTAGCATTAAAACAACTTCTAAATAGCATTTAATTAATTTAACTCTTTCTTTTATTAAACAAAATACTTATTCACCAAATAAAACACCAAACATTAGATCTCTCTCCCTCATTTCACATGCCACACTCACACACAGTTCATGTTGTTCTTGCGCTAGCTCTCTCCTCTCCTTTCATCTTTTTATTTTCTCTCAAGAACACTTAGGACCATAACTTAAGAACACTCATTGGAAGGCTTTTGAACTCAGTAAATTCAAGTAATCAAGTTAGATTTGCAAGAAGGTAAGAATTTTCTACTTCTTTTCCTTTACAATTCATGTTTTAGTGAGGGAACCCTTGTCGGGCAGATTTGATGTTCTTGAGGAGAACTTGATTTTGATGATTATGATGATGAGGATTGCTGAACATGCAGAATTGATATTGGGTGGTTTGATATGTTTCGAAGGAGTTTTGATGGTGAAAATTGTATTAGAAGGAGGATTGTGTGCAGAATTTATTGATCTTGTAATTTTTTGAGATCAGTACTGGAAATATACTTTATGGATTTTGATCTAACTTCATTTTATTGGATTCTCCTGTACCTTAGGAGTAAAACCCCATTGGAATCATAAAATTTGGACTTGTGGTTGATTTTATATGATTTTTCAAAGTTAACCTGTTCAATTTTTCACGGAGGTTGATTTTCCTGTGGATTTCAACCTTTGATTGAACCCTTTCCCTTTTGGATTTGGATATGATATTTTGATACAGTAAATCCCTGTGTCATGGGAGTATTTATCACTTTGAATCATCTGATTTGGACATTTTTTTTAAATGATTTTTGCAACATTTACTGCCAAAACAGATTATTGAAGTTACTGTGCAGTTGCATAACATTGAGCCGTTAATTAACACACTTATACACTTGATCTTTTGATGAAATTTTTACAGTATGATCCTTACATATTGAAGTTGTATCCTGTAATTTTCATGGGATTTTTATTTGTATTTCTTAGTGACCCAATTACCCCAAGTTTTGCTCTTTTTTACTCAAATAAGCTGATTTTCTTATTAGTATATGATTAATATTTTCTTATGAATTTATCGTGACTCTTGTATGACCTTGATATAGGTTGATTATATTATGTACTAAGTATGATTATATATTTTTATTATTATACTTGATATTCGATTGATAATCTATAAATGCTAGAACTTGTACATATAGACAGCTTACGTATATAATTGAAATGCATGAAGAGATCCTTTGTTTCTTCATTTAATTACTTGTTATCTTAATTTGCTGAGTATAATTGTGCCTAAATTACTTATTATTTGAACTCAATTTATGACGATTATATGTTATTTGATGATGTGATTATAATATGTTTCTTTTTACTAATTAGATTATGATTTCTATGTAGCGATTGTGATAACATTTTGAGAAATTGAATATATATTATGTGTTAATGTGAATTTACAAAATATATATATGACTTAATTCCATATGATTTGAAGTTGAATTTGGGAGATAATGTGTGGATTGGTGAGAGTTAGATTGTGAGTTAGGTTTGCCTAAGATTACGAATAATTAAGAGGAATTCTATTGAGTAAACAAATTAATGTAGGAAATTGATATTAATTGATTTATGTGCTAGAATTTATTGGTGAGCAAGGACACAATTCCCCAATCTAGGTTGCATTTTGCTCTCTTTTGATTGGACTTAAGGTAAGTCCTTACATCCTATAAAATTCTTTGTATATGTACATCTTATGAAATGATTTTACACTTGGATAAATTTTGGAATTGTCTATAATAGTGCTTTATAAATTATTTTATTATGAAATATTTTATGCACTATATAAATTTCAGCAATCTTGGATATGTAATGCATACAAATCATTTTGAGAATATGATATCCTTGAATTTCATACATTTGTTTTATAAGGATGATTTAAGTATGCAATAGGTATTATAAATATTGGATATACTCAAACAATCACGTTTAAAACTGTGAGGTCAACAAACATGAATCAGTGTGATTTCTTGTGAAATGCATTTTAGGAATAAGTTTTTTTTTTAGAAAACATTAATTTGGTTAAAATATCAGTTGGTGCACAAATGCGTGTTTTATCCGTGCTTGTTTAACACACGTATGTTTCTTGACACGAAATTATTCAAAAAGAGTAATAACTTGCAATCTAGTACTTGATTTACCAATATAAGGTATGCAAGAACTACACCATGTTCTTGGGCAATGATAGCAAAGACACCATGGAGCATATCAGTCGATTTACTGTGTGATGAGGTAGGCAAGAATGAGTGGCATAAATTACATCCTTTTCTATTATCATTGACTGGTCATGCTTTTACTTGGAATTCTAATCTATTGCCTAATTATGTTCAAATTTGGTCCAAAATGGAAAATATTTTTCATGAAAGGTTCTACTGGCCTCAACCAAACGTCTCAGTTGCTGATCTTCTAACCATAAAAAAAAGGTCAGTTAGACTGTCACTGATTTTCTAGAAAGGTTCAGGTAGTTGAAGGGAAAACACCAAATACTCTTGTCATAATTAGAATATACATGGATTGCCATTGACTAAATGAATCTTCAATTAAGGGAGGCCATAATTCTACTTGACGTTTCTGATTTGTCACAACTAGCCTTACATGCAGCTTGAGATGAGTAGATCATCAAAGATAAGGAGGCAAGATTGAAGGCAAAGTTATAGAAAGGGCTAACCATGATTTTAGTAGTTGATAATATCAACGAATCAGTCACCAAAGAAGAAGTTATAGTAGTAAGATTTCGACCGGGTAGGTTTATAATTGTTCGGCCTTGAAACCAATCATGGGAAAAGAGCTTGTTAAGTTAAATAATTAGGAAGCAAACTCGTTGGACATAACTAAGGCTAACAAAATCTTTGACTACCTTCTCAAAGATAGGTAGATCAAACATATAAATGGCCAGAGAATCCCAACTAAGAATTAAAGGGGAAATAGTATTGTAAATGGCATACTCATTTACTTATTCCACTAATAATTATGTGGTTTTTAGAAATACTATCCAAAAACCTATCCAAGATGGGTGTCTCAAGTTGATGGATGTCAACGATACGAAAATATTAGTGGATACAAATCCCTTTCTAGCTACTGATCTTAAAATAGTGGAAATAAGTAAGGCCGGGTCAAACAGTTCAATAACAGACATCGATGGAAAGAAAGCAATTGGTGACATGCCGGTCAGGTACCAAATTTTCAAGGAAGTAGTTGATAATAGTCCAATTAATCCTTAAACTTGCCAAGAAAATACTAATGATAATCTAGTCAACCTAAAGTCTTTCATTAAGACCCCTATATCAAGAAGCTATTTAGAACAAGCCAATGAGGATAAGCTGGTAGTAGTTTTACGTAAGTTAAGCATAGTTGAAAGAAAGCATGACAGCTTGACCAAGAGAGAAGTTTCTAGGTGAATATTCGATCAGAATATGTTAAGCATTGCAAGAGCTAGGCCACCTTATTTGAAAAATGTGTGGATTCCCAAAGTAAAGTGGTTGGACTAGCCGAACTTACAACCTGAACCATTTATCGGCTAGCCAATCAACCATCTTCAATAGAAGAGAGATCTGCCAGCCAGGCTTCAGAGAAACTAGAGGCAATCTAACCAACCTTATCAAACAGTTTGCGTTTGACCGGTTAAAATTTATACAAGAAAATGAACCCAATATAGTCAGGAAAGTGTCTTTTAATGTACATGAAGAACCTTAACATTGTGCATTTAGCTTTAAATTTGCAGGATAAAAATCACATAAGTTCAATACCTACCATGCTTACTACTGCTTAAAAAAGGATATTAGAAAGGAAAAGAGCTTATCAAAGATATAAACAAAAGGCCATAAAGTGTGATTAGATAGCCGAACTAGAAGAAATGGAATCTGAAGGTTCTGTGAATATAGTCAGTCTTCTACCTTTAAAGTTTTGTAGGAATGAGAGTAGAAAAGCACTAGCAGGAGATGTGTTTATTACTAACTATGCAGTAGCCATATAGGTTAACCCAACAGACTAGCTAAACAATTTAAGTAGTCTAACATGTTCTTTGTTGAGCCAATAAAAGAGATAGCCAATCATCTGAAACCTTTATACATCAAAGCTTATAGAAATGGTAAACCCATTTCTAGAGTATTCGTTAATAGGGGAGCTATTCTCAATATTATTCTCAATTTTAACATTTAAGAAGCTGGTAAGTCAGTAGTAAACTTAGTGGTAACAAACATGTAGATGACTAGCTTCGCTAGTAATACTATTCCAACATTGGGAATCCTGATTTCAGATATAATAATCAGTTGAGGACAAGCTTAATAGCATTTTTTTTTCATTGAAAGGAAACATTCATATTCAGCCTTGCTCGGCTGGGACAAGGTACAGGCTGACATATGCGTCCTTTCTACCTTACATCAATTGTTGCTATTTTGGAATGATGGGCAGGTTGAAATAGTGAAGGCCAATTAGAATCCTTTTCAGGCAAAAGTCAAGATGGTGGAGGCTATGTGCTACCCTCTAGTGTTCGAGCTAATCAAGACAGAGGCTATTCTACATGTCCAGGAGTTAATGACTTGTAACTTAATTAAGACTGGTTTTTAGTTGCAAAGCATAACTTGCCAGATTTCTATCCAAGATATCTTTAAAAGATTAGCCATCTACATAGCCAAACAGTAGGAGGATGATGACTAATCCTTGTTGCAACCATGGCTAGAGGATAGTTTGGGAGAATTATTACCTAAGAAAGAACTTAACCATGTTCCTTCAGATCCACTTGTTAAAGTAAATTTGGGTTAACTAGATGAATATCTCATGACTAGAGTAAATGTATTATTAAATAAGGAGCAAAAGACCCAGTTGGTTACTATTATTAAGACCAACAAGGACTGTTTTGCTTGAGACTACCATGAGATGCCTGGGCTAGATAGAAGAATCATCAATTATTGGTTGCCTATTAGGAATGGCTGCAAACCACACAAACAAGCGATTAGACATTTCAATCGTAAGATTGTACCCAGGATCAAGGTAGAGATAGAGCGACCGTTTAAATGAGGTTTTATTTGGACAACCCAGTATGTTGAATAGAACTCCAACATAGTTCCAATTATTAAAAAGAATGGCTAATTGCGAGGTTGCATTGATTTCCATGATCTGAATCTAGCGACAGCTAAAGATGACCTAAAGATGAGTATGTCATGTCAATGACTAATATACTAGTAGACGTAGCAGCCAGTCACTAGTGCCTCAGCATTATAGATGGCTATTTAGTTACAACCAACTTTTTATAGCTGTGGAATATGTCCACAAAATAGCCTTCCAATGCCCAGAATCAATTAGATTAGTTGAATGGGTTGTCATGCCATTCGGCCTTAGGAATGTTGGAGCAACTTTCCAATGAGTAATGAACTTTATATTTCATAACTTGATATGGGACTATATAGAGGTCTATATTGACGACTTGGTGGTTAAGTCAATCAGTTTCACCCAATATTTGGTAGATCTAGAATAAACTTTCATTGGGATGTAGAAACATGGCTTGAAGATAAACCAGCTAAGTATGCCTTTGGAGTCGTGGCTAGTCAGTTCTAATACTTCTTGCTCTATCATAAATAGATTGAGGTTGACTTTAACAAAGCAAAAGCAACCATAAAAGCTAGGCCTCCTAGGAATATGAAGGAATTGCAGAGCTTGATTAGGAAGATCAACTTTCTAAGGCATTTTGTGGCTAAGTTAGCTGGGAAGATGAAAGTTTTCTCATCCCTTCTAAGACTAAAGTTAGCTGATCAGTTTGTTTAGGAGAGAGCATCAATACTTATTTAATCATATTAAGAAATACTTAACCAATCCCTTGGTACTAGTACCCCCTCAATTAGATTGGCCATTCAAACTATACATTTCAGTAGTTGAGGAGTCGATTAGACATTTGCTAGGGTAGGATGACTAATATGGAATCGAGTGAGCTATATACTACCTTATCGGTTGCTTAATGATGCTGAGATAAAATATTTTCCAGTTGAAAAGCTATATCTTTCTTTATATTATGCCTGCACTAAGCTAAAATATTACTTATTGCTAAGAGAGGTGCATCTGTTGTGTAAAGTAGACATAACTAGGAATCACCTCAATTGGCCAGTACTACAGGATAGGTTAATAAATTAGGCTATTAAATTTAATGTATTTGCCCTAAAATACATCTCACTTTGAGTAGTTAGAGGTCAGGTAGTAGTAGATTTCTTGGCTGAACACTCATGTTTGCACGTTAAGGATCCGGTCATAGTTTCACAATAATATGTGAATATCCTACCGTAGATCTTGACATTTGATGGGTTAAAGAGTAGTTAGAGAGTAGGAATTGGCCTAATCATTACCTCTCCAAACAGTCACAAAGGAAAGTTCTTGTTTTAGTTAGGCATGCTTGCACTAGTAATAAGGTATAGTACACGACTTTTTTCATTGACCTAGAAGTGCTCGTTGCAAAAAGGGCCCAAGAAGTATAAATTATTGGTGATTCACAACTAGTGATCAAATAGTTAATTGGAGAATCTAAATGTTTAAATCTAAAGCTAATTCTTTTGCAACAAAAGTCCCTCAGTCTGATTGGGCAATTTGCAAAATATTGATCATGTATATGTCAAGGGAACATAATAATTAGGCTAATGATATGGTACAATATGCTTCTGGAAGAAATTACTTGTCGGGCCAAAAAGAAACCATGTGTGTTGTGTTGACTGGCCAACCTCCTAACAATTAGCAGACAAATCTTATAGCCTACTTGAAAGATTTGTCTTCCAAAGCCAACTGGCAAGTCAAAAATATGGCTATGAATTACCTATTGGTGGATGGAAATTTGTGCAAAATGAGTTATGATGGCCTACTGCTTAAGTGCATGAGCAAAAAGGAGACTTTCCACGCAATGGCCTAGGTACATGAAGGACTATGTAGTGCTCATCAAGCTGAACCTAAACTTAGGTAGACAATCCACAGGTATAGTTTTTATTGGCGGACTATTACATTAAATTACTTCAAGTATGGCAAAGGATGTATGGCCTACTAAGAGAATGTAAATATGCATAGAGTCCCAGCTATACAACTCCATCTAGTCATCAAACCGTAGCCTTTCCATGGTTGGGTAATAGATATCATTGGTACGATCTATCCGTCATCTTCAAAAGGGTATGTTTTTGTTTTGGCTACTACTACCTACTTCACTAAGTGGGTTGAAGCCTAACCAATAGTCAAAGTTGGCTAAGATGCTATCATCAAATTTATCCAGTACTAAATTATTTACTGGTTTGGTATCTCAAAATCTATTACAACTGACTAAAGTATAATGTTTACTGATGATAGGTTGATCTTTTTTGCTCAGCAGTTTAGTATTAAGATTATTTATTCTATACCATACTATGCCTAGGCCAATGGCTAGGCAAAATCTACTAATAATATTTTGGTTGATATGATTAAGAAGAATATTGAAGATTAGCTTAGGAAGTGGCATGAAACACTAAACCAAGCTCTTTGGACTTATCGTAACAAAAAAAGCACAACAATCGGCTTTATATTCAAGCTAACCTATGGCCAAGACTTTATTTTATCACTTGAGATTTCTGTCCAATTAGCTAGGGTGGCCATACAACATAGTTTGGAGCCAAATGAATACCATTAAGCTATGACTATGGAGTTGGACGACTTGGAAGATGTTTGGTTATCTGCTCTTGAGAATTTTAAAGTCGATAAGGAAAAACTTACTAGATCCTACAATCTAAAGGTTCGAAAGAAGGTGTTCAAAGAAGGTGACTTAGCCTGAAAAACCATCATACCAGCTAAGTTCATTAAGTGGTCACCTATATGGGGAAGACCCCTACTTGATTAGTTAAGCCATACCAGGGGGAGTCTACAAGCCAATGAAACCAAAAGGGCAAGAATTGAAGAAAAACATCAATGATAAATTGTTAATGACCTACAATTCTTCCATGTGGAAAGGGGTAAAAAAATAAGAAGAGTTGAGAGGATTGTCTCAGCTACAGTCTAGCCATTTTTATATCTATATCTAATAAGAGTTCTTAGTGATCATGGCTAAAAGATAGCCAAGTTTATAGCCAAATTATTTTTCAAATTTAATAAGTAAAGGGATCACTTGGAGGTTGGTTAGGGTAAACAGTTTACAAATGAGGTGGGCTGCTAATTTAAGTGCTTTCAATTACGAATAGATGGCTTTACCCTTAGGCTGATTTATTGGTCCAGTCAGTGTCTCAGCAACTTGTTTCCTGGCTTCAGCTTGCCTTGCTTAGCTGGACTAACTGGATGAAAGAACATTATCAATAGTTTGTAAGAGAGGGATTAGTAGAGCACAAGTGTTTTCCAAGCAGGCCTTTAGTTTCTCAAGCATCATGAGAGAATTAGCTCTCTCCTCTCTCAGAAAAGACTTCTAGCTTTCCAGATTCCCAAGCTGGCTCCTCACTTTCCTTATATTATGATACAATTGAGAAATAGTTTTCTATAGGGATTTATGTTTGGCAGTCTTAACTTGGACAATTGTTTTAGCTCGGGCAAACTCTGATTGTAGCCTATATATCTCTAATTCAAAGCTCTTGACTTTCTCTTTGCTTTCTTGTAAGATTCTTTAGGAAATAGACAAATCAGTAGAGGCTTGCCCATTTTTATTGGATAGTGATTCATTCTCAAAACTAAGTTTGCTTGCCTTACTTTGCTAGTATTCAGCCTCATTCAATTTCTATTGATGATAACTAACATCAAAGCTTAGTGAGGAGACCTCAAAGCTCAGTAGCATATACTGTGTCTGGATATCATCTGGAAGGGTGGAGGTATCACAAACTTGTCCAAAGTTCACTTCAAATTGATTTAGGTCTCCTCATCAGCTAGAAAAAGCTGGCCAATCACTGCCTTCAGGATGTCTATGTGCTTCTGCTTAGATAGTTGATCCTCTTTCTTGGTGGATGCTCTAAAAAATGAGTCAACTTCTCTTTTGGGCGTGATCAGAGAGGAGTCATCTTCGTCTCCTTTTTTAAAAAGTTGGCTAGAAGGTTATCTAGTGGAGGACTGGGTAGTTTTCTTTGTCATGGGCTGCACATATGGGCCAAGTTAGATGAAATCAAAAGAAATCGCCTAGTCGAGATATTACTCACCTAGGATAGAAGAGACTTGGGGGTTTGTTTTCTTTTTCTTTATAGTTTGGCTAAGGAATTTTTGTCTCAATATCAATATGGTCATCGATATCTCTACTTACTAGATGAAGCATGCAAGAATACACACACACACACACACACACATCAGAATCAATCAAGAGTGATTAGCCAGTCACATTGGAAATAGCACTACCAAGCAAGTTAGTAGTTTTTTGTGTTTGTTATCTTCTAAAACATCGAATAGACACATAAGCTGACATCTTTTGTTCTGGGATGTTTAGTTTGGCTAGCCAAGTATCAACAAGTGAGTCAAATACTATGTCACTCAAAAATGCTTGCATTAGATTCTATGCCAAAACATATTCGATCACCTTAAAATTTGATTAGAAATTTTTTTTTAGTGATTTTATCAAATCTAATGGTTGAATCATTAATTTGATAAGCTTGTTTTTGTAAATAGGTTAGGTTTCGAACATTTTTATAGAGATTTTACTAGATTAAGTGTCAAAACTTATCCAATTCTTTTTAAATACGGTCGTAATACTTTTTCTAGTGATTTTATCAAATCTAACGGTTTGATCATTAATTTGATATGCCTATCTTTCAAAACGTATTAGGTTTTTTGTATTTTTATAGAGATTATACTAGATTTTGTGCCAAAACAAATTTGATTACCTTAATATTCAGTCATAAAATTTTTTTAGCAATTTAATCAAATCTAACGGTTGGATCGTTAATTTGATATACCAATCTTTGTAAATGGGTCAGGTTTCGAGCATTTTTATAGATATTTACTACAGGGAAAGTGTCCTTTAGTGATAACATAATGTTGTCACTAAATGCAAAAATATTGTCACTAAAGACCTTTAGTGATGAAAAATTTGTTGTCACTTGAATATCACTAAATATATGTCGCTAAAGGTATGGAGTGACAACAATTTATTCTTGTCACTAAAGCTTGTTAGTGACAAAATTCTATTGTCACTAATGTAATCAACCAATAGTGACAATATTTCTCGTCACTAATTCAATACAAATGTTATCACTAGTACTTGTATCTTGTCACTAATGATCATATATTAGTGACAACATCCACATATATTAGTATCAACCAAATTTATTGTCACTAATTTATTTTCTAGTCAGAATTTTTTAAAATTTATAATTTAGCATGGTCCACATGAACCTGTCGTACCAGATCGAGCTCTCTTACTGAATTTTTAAAAATTTTTAATTTAGCATGACCAAATTTCTTGTCACTAATTTATTTTCTAGTAAAAAAATTTTAAAATTTATAATATAGCATGGTCCACATGAACCTGTCGTACCGGATCGGAGCTCCCTTACTGAATTAAAAAAAAAAAATTAATCTAGCATGGTCCACGTGAATCGGCCGAACTGGATTGCAACTCTAAATTAACTTGAAATTGATAATTACGTGAGGCAACGAAGATTCAATTCTACGACCTCACACATAAAGTCCTTGTGTCTCAATCGCTGGGCTAAGCCACTTTGTGTGCTATAATCATTTTTTTTTAATTTAAACTATTCGTAATAACATTCAAAATTTTAAAACAATAATATAATATAAAAATACAATAATTATATTAAATTTTTTATGAAACAATGTAATTTAATATAAAAAAATAAAATTTATATTGATATAAATTTAAAAATTTATATACTATTAATTAAAGTATTATTTTTATTCAAATGATTTTAAACATATAGATTTATTAAAAAAATTTATACATACATACATACATATATACATACATACATACATACATACATACATACATACATATATATATATATATATATATATATATATATATATATATATCCAACACACACACCCCACATACAATGGATATACATACTACATAAATATATGTCTATATATACACACATATATATGTTCGTATACATATGTATATATATATATACATACCAATATACATACCAATATATCATACACATATGTGTGTCACAATATATAACACATGAATATATATACACCACATACATACATATATATATATATATATATGTTTGTTTACATACGTATCTACATACATATATATAAATATATAGGTACACACACACACACACAGATATATATATGTACAAACCATATAAATTTATATACTATATAAATGTATATAGTATATACATAAATATATACTATATATATAAATTTATATATTTATGTATATATAAATATATACAAACCATATACTATATATATACCTATAAATTTATATATACAAATATATATATATATATATATTTTGTCCTAATACATATTTTAGTGATTTTATCAAATCTAACTGTTGATCGTTAATTTGATATACTTATCTTTCTAATTGTGTTAAGTTTTCTATATTTTTATAGAGATTATGCTAGATTCTATGGTTAAACATATCTAATTATCATTAAATTTGGTCAAAATACTTTTTTTAGTGGTTGGATTGTTAATTTGATATGTTTATATTTCTAAATGTCTTAGGTTTTTGGCATTTTAACAGAGATTATACTAGATTTTGTGGCAAAACATATTCAAAAACCTTTAAATTTGGTCATAATATTATTTTTAGTGATTTTTATCAAATCTAATGGTTGGATCATTAATTTGATATGCCTATCTTTCTAAATATGTTAGGTTTTTAGCATTTTTATAGAGATTAAGCTAGATTCTTTGGCAAAACATATCTAATTACCTTTAAATTTTGTCATAATAAATTTTTTTAGCGATTTTAGCAAATCTAACGGTTGGATTATTAATTTTATATGCTTATCTTTTTAAATGTGTTAGGTTTTGAGCATTTTTATTGATATTAATATGTATATGTATAATATATATATATATATATATATAAATGAATATATGAATATATGTATATATCAATATATATTGACACACACACAAACATAAATAAATATGTATATTTGTATGTATATATATTTGTATAAAAATGTATATATGAATATGCATGTATGTATATATGTGTGTGTGTGTGTGTGTGTGTGTGTGAACATGAATACATACATATATATATGTATGTATGTATAAATGTATATATGAATAAATGAATATATTAATATATGAATATTTGAATATATTATGATCGTTGAATTTCTTTATTTTCAAAATGACCCCAAAAAATTTTAAATTAGCATCTAAATTTTTTAATATTTATGAAATGACCCCTAAAAATTTTGCAAATTAGTCCCTAAATTTTTGAATATTGATAGTATGACCACATAGATTGGTCACTAAATTTTTAAACATTTACAATATGTCCCCCAAAACCTTTTGCAATTATTCCCTAGTATATACATGCGTATATATAATTATATATATGCATACATACATATATATTTAATATATATAATAAATAAATTAATTACCATTTAAATTTATCCAAATGTACATAAATGTCCAAATTATTGCATATTATTGAATAATATGTATTGATAGTGAATTTATATGATTATTTATGTTTTATTATATATATATATATATATATATATATATATATATGTAGTGTGTGTGTGTGTGTACATATATGTAATACCCTACTAAATTGAGTGCTAGGGAACAAAATGTTTGATCAAATTTACCTCGTTTCATAAATTAACTATACTATTTGTGGCTATTTCATGTGCTCCTTATGTGTATTCTCTTAAGGGAAGTAAGTGTATGAAGGTAATTATTTGTGTGGATCATAATAGGTAATTTATATGTAAGTAATTGTGCATTATATATATGTATGTATTTTGTGTAGTAAACAAATAAGTCAAATTAATTAGTGTATCACTTTTCAAATAATATGATAACAATGAATTTTTAGAGAATATTAGAGGTAATATTGGGTAGCACTAAATGCTTTAAGATTAAAAGACATTAATCACCGAATGATTCGATAGTTTTATTTGATGCAATTGTTATTGAATACCTACCACTGAACTTAAGTGTGGTTTGTTGGGCACACCAAAGATCATGCTTAAGGAATTTGAATACCAGTCCACTAAGAAAGCTTCCAACGGGCTTTTTCGAGTCAACAGTGGGGGCTATTGATTTGAGTAAAAATAGTTAAATAAATACTTGCTTAATTAAAGACCTAATTAAATTAATTTCGTGTGCATATACATAGTCTAATATCTCTTATCTTTTATCTAGGTCATTTGCATCATGATAACGAAGTTGAACTTACGTAGCATTTTGGAAACAATCTAGCTCACTGAATCAAACTTCTTGGACTAATATAGAAAACTAAGATTCGTTCTCAAATCAAAAAGTTACTTTATGTGTTAGATGCTCCTATTCCACCATCTACAGCTGATAGTGGTCCTGGTGAAGAGCATCAAATCCAGAAAAAGTATCAAGAGGATAGTGACGCAACATCTTGTATCATGATGCGTAAATGACACTAAGCTTCAAAAACATAATGAGCATATAGATGTTCATACTATTATCTTTCATCTAAGGGAGCTTTTGATAAGCAAGTTTGGATGGAGAGATACGAGATCTCTAAGTAGTTATACCGTTCTAAGATGGTAGAAGACACTTCTATGGCCACTTATGGACTAAAAATGTTGGGATTAATTGAGAAGCTTGAATCACTTGTGTTTACAATGGATCACGTATTAAGTATAGACTTAATTTTTTAATCTTTGTTAGCTAGTTTTTCACAATTTGTGATGAACTACTAGATAAATAAGATTGAGACCGCTATACTTAAGTTGGTCAATTTTCTCAAGACTGTCAAGTCTCAATTAAAAAAGAAAACAATACAGTCTTATTGGTTGATTTTTCTTCTAAAAAGAAAAATGTTTCTAATAAGAAGAAGAAAAATTCAACTGAACCTAAAAGTGGTGTGAAGAAGAAGGAGACCGCTACCAAAGGCTCATGTCGCCATTATAGAAAGATGGACCATTGCAGATGATCTTGCAAAAGCTACTTGAAGACCGTTAAGGAAAAGAAAGAAAAAGAAAAGCTTGCAAGCACTTCTACTTCTACTCCTGGTATATTTATGATTGAGATCAATACTACCTTTATTAATGAGATATGGGTATTCGACACTAAGTGTGTATCTCATTTGTAAAATAATTTGCAGGGACTAAATAGCAGTAGGAAGCTAGAGAAAAGTGATGTGGACCTACATGCTACAAATGGAGTAAAGATTACTGCACTTGTTGTAGGGACTTATCATCTACACTTGCCTTTCAGATAATTTTAGAACTAGAAAACTACTATTATGTACCAGTTTTACCATTATCTCAATTGCTTGTTTAGATTTATTTAGATTTCATTTAATTTTAAGAATAAATGTTGTTCTTTTCCATTGAATGATATCCATTATGGTATTACAACTTTGATGAATGGTTTGTATAGTTTAGACATAGAAATCAAGTTCTTAACATAAACAATAAGAAGCAAAAGAAAAATAACTCGAACCCATCTTCCTTATGGCATTGTCGTTTAAGCCATGTACACGAGAATCGCATTTCTAAATTATAAAAGTTTGGTGACTTAGGGTCATTTGATTATGAATTATATGATACATGTGAATCATGTTTACTTGATAACATGACTAAGACCTCTTTTTCTAAAAAATGGGAAAAGGCTATGCAATTATTAGAACTAATACATAGTGATGTATGTGGACCAACATTGCAAGCAAGAGAGGGTTATCAATACTTTATAACCTTTATTGATAACTATTCTCGATTTGGGTATTTGTATTTAATGAAATACAAATTGAGACCTTTAACAAGTTCAAATAATTCAGAAATGAAATAGAGAAACAACTTGGTAAACATATTAAACTCTAAGATCTGATTGAGGAGGTGTATATTTGAGTAAAGAGTTTCAAAGTTATCTTAGAGATAATGGAATCTGGAAAAAGGAATCAAACTTTATTATATATGGTTTGATCTATGATTGCTTTTGTAAATTTGACAAAATTATTTTGGGGATTTACACTGGAAGCTACTATTTATATTTTAAATAGAATTTCATAAAAAAACGGTTGATACTACTTCACATGAGTTATTTTTTTGGTAAAGACCAAAGTTAGCTCACAAGAGAATTTTGGGATGACCTGCTTATATAAAGAGGACAAAATCAGACAAACTTAAAGATATGTCTGATAAGCATTTGTTTGTTGGGCATTAAAAAGAATTTTATAGATATTATTTCTATGTTCATTCTGAAAACAAGGTGTTTGTTTTTAAGCATGTTGTTTTCTTAGAGAAGGAATTCACGTTTAAGGAAGATAGTGTGAGTAAAATTGAATTTTGTGAAGTTTAAGAAGAACAAACAAACAATAATCAACCAGTTAATCCCGAGTCTATTGACAAAATAGACGAACCCTCTAATACATAAGAACCTCCTAGGTTAAGTAGGATATGTGTTGCACCTAAGAGATATGGATTTTTCATTAGTGATTGCAATGACGTATTACTTATAGAAGAAAATGAGCCTACCACTTATAAGAAAGTTTTGAAAAGTTCAGAATCTGACAAATGGCTTGAAACTATGAAGTCATAAATGGATTCTATATATGACAACCGAGTTTAGACTATGATTGACCCACCCCAAGGGATAAAACCCATAGGGTGTAAATGGATTTTTAAGAAAAAAATCGACATGGATGATAAAATAGTTACCTATAAGGAGCGTTTGGTTGGTAAATGATATAATCAACAATATGGTATTGACTATGGCGAGACCTTTTCACCAGTAGCAATGCTAGAATTATTTAGGATACTCTAAATACTTGCTACTCAGTATGACTATTAGATTGAGAAAATGGATAAGAAAATAACTTTCATTAATGGAAATCTGACCGAGAAAGTAAACATGACACAACATGAAAGTTTTGCATCTAAAGATCACACTAAAGTGTGTAAGTTGCAAAAGTATATTTATGGACTAAAGTAAGTTTCTAGAAGTTGGAACATTGATTTTGATGAAACAATTAAAGAATTTAGTTTTACCCAAAACATGGATGAACTTTGTGTATATAAGAAAGTTAGTGGAAGTGCAACTATTTTCTTATTACTTTCTGTAGATTTTTTTTTTATGCAAATGTAAATGGATTAATATTGATAAAAAAGAATTTACATGGATTTACTAGTTTACAGTCAAGGAGACTACAAACTAGTGGTTCTCAGTACAGTCCTCAAAACTAGGCACAATATTAGGGTACAAAGTAAAAATAACAGTGTACACATGTGTTTTAATCTTCTTTACAATCTCCAACAGTTGGCAGACCACACCCTAAAAAATGGCCTTATTACGAGCATACCAGATGTAGTAAAAACTGGCCACCAAAGCAGTAGACTTAGCCTTGGTAAACCACGAAGTACCATGATCGGCGCACTTATACCACGTAAGACACGCTTTGGCCGAATTCAAAGCATTTGGTAAACTTAGCCACATTTTCACTTCTGTCCAAATAGTAGCAAAAATTGAGAAATTGAAAAATAGATGATTAATCATTTCTGGATATGCCTTACACAAAGGACACGACAAGTCATCAAGCCTAAACACAAGTGCATCCATGGTCTTAAGCCTACCCTTAGCACACAACCAAAGAATGAATGAGTGTTTGGGTCTCAATCCCTGCTTCCATATAGTATTGGCCCAATACACAGTCTGTGCAGTTGATTTCAGATAATCATAAGCAAGACAAGTGAAAGAATTAGCACACATGGCCTAAGAATGAAGAAGATTAGCCGCATAGTGAGTATTCCGTTCACGCTCTAGGGTCATGTCTCTAATTGCTAACAGTCTATGAAATAAGGGGGAATGTTCCCTGTGATGATCGATCTCTCAAACAGATCTGCCCTTCAAATAATAATGGTCCACCCATTTGACCCACAATGATTGTTTCTTCGCTTGGATGTCCCAAATGATTCTAGACAGTAGCGCTCCATTCCAAGTATGCAAGTTCTGCAATCCAAGTCCACCCTCAGTTTTTGGAAGACAAATATTCTTCCAGGCAACCAAAGAATTCTTTGAGTCCCACAAGAAATCTCTAGCCATCCTATCCAACTGACAAATAACAGCAGATAGCGTAGGGAGAATAGACAACCAGAAACACTCAACCCCTTGGAGAATAGATTGGATTAGTTGGAGGCACCCAGCATAAGAGAGAGAACGAGCGGACCATCAGCCAATGTATGAGCCAATGCGATCAAGCAATAGTTTGTAGTAAGTAATCCAAATTTTACCATTCGTGATTGGCAGGCCAAGGTAGCGGAACGAAAATTCCCCAATAGGTATGCCCGTATCTTCCAGAATATTCTCCTGATCATTTGTACGGATCCCAACAAGATAAATATTGGACTTATCCTTATTGATTTCAAGACCCAAGCATCTTTTAAATTCTTCTAGGCAGTCAAGGAGAATGCGGATAGAAGAACAATCACCCCTAGCAAATAACATAAGGTCATCCGCAAAAGCAAGGTGAGTAATCCTTAGGCCGTTACACTTGGGATGATAGTTGAATAAAGTCCTAAGTGTGTGCACTTTGACAACCCATGAGAAATATTCTAAGTAAATGACAAACAACAGGGGGGAGACCAGATCCCCTTGGCGCAGACCTTTAGCTCTAGTAAAGAAATCATGGACAGTTCCGTTGATAGCAACAGAGAACGAAGTAGTGGTCACACACTACTCAATCTAGTTCATGAAAAGAGGAGGGAACCCAAGCTCAGTAAGTAAATCCAGTAAGAAATCCCAATTAACTGGGTCATAAGCCTTCCTTAAGTCTACCTTAATTGTACATCAAGGAGAAACTCTTGTTCTACTATACATACGCATAAGTTCCTGAACCATCAAGATATTATTAGTCATGAGTCTATCTTGTATGAATGCTGACTGTGAAGTGTCCACAAGGTGAGGTACTACCAGTTTAAGTCTGTTAGCCAGAATCTTAGAAAAAATCTTGTAGACCACGTTACAGCAAGAAATAGGTTGATAGTCACCCACCCTCTCATCATGATCAGATTTTGGAACCAGGGTAATAATAGAATGGTTAATCTGCTTAAGAATTCTACCAAAAGTGAAGAATTCTGAAACAGCATAAGAAAGACTTTGGCCAATTGTACCCCAAGCTTTCTTGAAAAATAAGGCAGAGTATCCATTAGGGCCGGGAGCTTTGCAATCACCAATATCCCACAGGGCTAATCTGATATCCTGGATAGTAACGTCCCTAACCAAGTCCATCTTCAGGTCATGAGGTACTATGGACCAGCCCTTACAAAGTCCACATTGATTCCCTAGCAGTCTACCTTAGTCCCAAGAAGTTTTCGGTAATAATCCACAAATTCATTAGCAAGATCCTTTGGGCTATCGGTCATTCTACCATCCTCCTTGAGAATCGAAGAGATGAAGCTCCTCTTTTTATTTCTTTTGACAATGTTGAAGAAGTAACGAGCATTCTTGTCAGCGTAAGCTACATACCTTCCTTTAGCAAGTTGCTGGTAGAACTTCATTTCTGCCTCCGCGAAACGCCATACCGATCGTTTACATTCCTTGAAGTGTGCAATAAGATTTTGATCCACAGGGTTGGCAAGTAATAGCTGTTGGGCGTTGAGTACAGCCTGGTTCGCTTGTTCAACACGATCAGATAGGTGAGAGAATTCCAGTTTATTTAGTCTTCACAAGTCACGCTTTAACTTTTTCAACCGACGACAGAGGGTAAATTGGTGAAAACCCATGTATGGCCGATCCCAAACCCCTTTTACAATATTCTGGAACGATTCATGGCCAGCCTAAAGATTAAGGAACCTGAACGGACATACTGATCCCACACTATTTTTAACCACTGACCAAATAGCAGGACTATGATTAGAAATGCAGCCAATGGGGAAAAACTCCACTGATGCCTAGATAGAGCACTGAAACCATGAATCATTACCCATAACTCTATCAAATTTGGACTACACCCTAGAATTTGTCCAAATAAACCATAGCCCGACATAGGGTAGGTCCTCCAGGCCAGTGTCAGCACATAATGACACAAAGTCCCTAATTTCATAGGTTGAAGGCAATGAACCGCCACGTTTATCATCCATATATAAATAAGAATTAAAATCCCCTATAAGGATCCATGCCACCAACAGCGAAGAAGATAAGTACTGAATATTCTTCCATAAACTTCTATGTGCCACAACAGAATTGTAAGCATAAACAAAAGTGAAAAAATATGTAGCATGAGAAATCTTGCATGTGATGTGCACAGTAATAGCCTAAGGCGTGCAATGGATTAATTGGACATCCACACTTGCACCATTCCACAAGATTGCAATTATACCACCATCTGATTCCACCAAGTTATGAATAGCCGACCAATTAGAGAATTTGGTTTGTATAATATTGTCCAGCCCAATAATAATCAGCTTTATTTCCTGTAATCCGATAACATCTACACGATGTTTAGAAGTAAACTTCTGAACCCCGTGATGCTTGAGGGTCTTGTTAAACCCTCGAATATTCCAACATGCTACTCTCATTGAAGACTAATTAGTGCCCATTAGGCACCAATCAAGTTAACACTGCATTATGCATATTTCTTCCATACCAAACAAATAAATTTTGTTGCCTGAACTGTTGCCTTACTAGCATTCCCCATGTCCTTTGGAGCATCGTCAACACAACCTTCAGTCCTAGTAGGAGAGACAGAATTTTTGTTTTCAAAATGTACATTCCACGTACATAGATAAAGTGTTAAAGAGGTTTAGCATAGATTAATCCAAAAGGGGATTCTTACCCATGACCCATGGGATAAGCCTTTCAAAATCTATGTGTGCTCAAACACAAGATGAAATGGATCATATGAGTAGAATACCATATGCTTTGGTAATTGATTCTATCATGTATGCTATGATATGTATTGAGCCCGATGTATCTTGTGCTCTTAACTTGACAAGTAAATACCAATCTGACCCTAGAAAAGGTCATTGGCTAGTTGTTAAGAATATTCTTAAGTACTTAAGAAGAACTAAGGATGCATTCTTGGCATATGGAAAAGGTAAATTACAAGTTAAAGGGTATATTGATGCCAATTTCTAATTTAATAAGGATGAGGACAAATTGCAATCTGGCTACGTGTTCACTTTTGGCGCTAGGATAGTTAGTTGGAAAAGTTCCAAACAAGATACGACTACCGATTAAACCACTAAAGCTGAATACATAATAGCTTTTGAAGTAGGAGGTAGTCTGGATCATGAAGTTCATAATGGAATTAGGAGTAGTACCTAGCATTGTTGATCTATTACCTTTGTATTGTGATAACAATGGAGTCATTGCACAAGCCAAGGAACCATGGTCTTATCAACGATCTAAGCATACACTTAGGTGCTATCACTTGATTAGAGAAATCATCGATAGGAAAGATATAAAGATGGAGAGAGTTCCCACTGATCAGAACATAGTTGATTTATTCATAAAAGGCATTATCCCAAAAGAAACATGATAATCATGTACAGTCATTTGGTACTCGATACATGAATGATTGGATCTAGTGCAAGTAGGAGATTGTTAAGATTAAGCCCTGGAAGCATTCTTTATCTTTTAGCTTCTTTGTTTTATAAGTGTATGTGTATAAAACTGATAGATAAAGTCCCTAGCATATTGTATAGTGTTGATGAAATCATGATAGATATCATAATATGAGATTCCTGGTAAACTATAAAGTATTTGTGTTTAAACTATCCCTGGTCATAGTATTAATGAGATAGGACACCACTAATATGCAAAGACTAATGCGTGTTATACTTCTAGATTAGATCAAGTGGTGGTTCTCACATCTGTGAGTATTGTTATACTTAAAGTTAACACGTGCATGCTTCTTAGATGAACAAGTTCATTAGATAATCTGGCTATAAGATAATTAATCACATAGATAACTATTTAGTGCCAGTGATAAAATCTCATTAGAATAAGTGTGCAAGTATCCTTAAACTTGAGATTACCAAGGTACTCTGTTTGCTAATAGTTGTACTTTGATTCTAATATTTAAAGTCTTATTTGGGACCATTTATGGGATAGATATAGGGTACTGACGGGTAGAAACAGAGGAACATGAACCAACGGGAAAAAAAAAACAGAGGAAAAAAAAAACTGCAAGCTTTAGAGGCCACACGGAAGCGTAAAGATCATACCTTTGTGCACTTTAAACCTACTTGGTTGAGTAGGAGTGGATTGAACGACAGGAATCGCTTCGCCTTGCCCACTTGAAGAGGCTTCCGGTTGAAAATCCGCTAGCCTCCTACTTCGTCTTGTTTGCATGAACGCCAAACCTTTCAGCTTTTAGAATATACCTCCGCCCAACCTCTAGTCGGTGAACACAACGGTGAAGAAGAACGGTCTCAAGTCTCATTGGTTCTCTTGCTATTGGTTAGCAAAGAAACAAGAACAAGGGGATAAAGAGCTAGGGAAAATTAGCGTTTTCTATTTACCGGAGTCTTGTTTATTGTTAGCCAAAACTAGGACTCAAAAATCTGATAAACATATCCTCGGAATATCAAATTTTAAACATCCGGATGTTATTCTGAGAATAAGTTTGGCTTAACCCTAAATTTATCTGAACCGTATCTGGAAATAATCCTACGGTCCAAGTTATTGGGCCGAAATAATTTTATTATTTTTCTTGGACCCAAAAAGTCCAAAATAATAAACATTAATTATTTATTTCTTGGGCTTATAGAAATAATCCAATAAATAATTAATGAGCCTAAATGAACCAAAATAATTAATCTTTAATAATTTATATCTTGAGCTTATATAAATAACCCAATAAATAATTAAGCATCAATTATTTCCCATTGGTTTAAGCCCAGGTTAATTTTCTAATTATTCAAACTGGACCTAGGCCCTGAATAATTAATTAACCAAATAAACCAGAAAATTAATTTCTCTCAACTCCTATTTTTATTTTATTTATTTATTTATTTTATTCCAGTCTAATAATAAACTAGACATCCTGAATAAAATAAAATAAAATAAAATCCTCTTGAACTGAGACCAATTCCTCAACCCAAAAATTAGTTAGGACTTACGGGCTATTCCGAGGACCAAAAAGACACATCGCATTGGCTGCTAAAATGACTAAAATACCCATGTTATATAAATTGCTGTATTTTGTATTTTAAATATTTCCTAATATCACCATAATGAAATATTGACCCCAAGGACAATGCTGCATTAGCAAAGTCTCCGACCTACAAGTGAAATGACTAAAATACCCCTCGACACATCGCCGTACATTTAGAGAGGAAGAATTGTACTAACACCCCTCTAAATGACATCTACCATCCTTAGGCTTTTAGTCCAATAATCCACAACTTCTTGGAGTGTTTCCGCTTTCCAAGGGAGCTACAGTAAAACAAACATCCAAGTCATGTTTCCTAGGGCCCTGGACATTTTAAACCATTCGAACAACCACAAGGGGCGATATATTGCAGAAACTATCTTGTACAAGTCTGTCTTAACTAACTAGTCACACATACCCAACATGCAATTATATTGGCCCTACGATAGAACCTCAACTATAGCAAATCAAAGTATATGCTTCCAGCTTCGCCAGACCACCAACTCATACTCAAGTCGTAGAGTACTAGTCCACGCTGTAGCAATAGTAGTCTAGGTTCTATCATATAGTACTTTTAGAAACCACTACTACAGGTCCTGTCCTACGTATTCGAAATACACTTATGTCATGAAGTGAGTGGACTACTCACTGGCTAAAGGTAAGCCATTCCCCATTTGAAATTCATAACATAATAACCTAAACATGATGAGATTTCCAGTCTCATCAATAGGTTAAGAACAAATATTTATGTGTTAAATAACCCGTGATCTATACCTTACTGTGAAAGACCACCATTCATATGGACCACATATTTAAACACAATGGGTTTGTTCCAAACGAAAATTGTGCACAAACAAAAAGTAAATTCACAAAAAAATTCTAAACATAAATTCTTTTATTAAAATATTCGATTTTACATCAGAAACCTAGTCTAAGAGGGCATACAATCCAACAGGTACAACATAAAGTAAATAAAAGTAGTTGAGAGGGTCGATAAAGGATTTATTATTCCTAATGGTATGGGCGTATATCTTATGACCACTTGTAGGGAATCATTATTCAAGAAATCCTTGGCTGAGACAACTATGTATTGGAAATAATTTCAAATAATACACATGTTGAGTAAGAGATTTTGGAATAGGTACTAATAAATTCAGGCTAGAATTAATTATATTCTAGAAGGAGTTGGAACTAATTCTATACTCTAAACTGAATAGGATATATTATGATGAAAGGAGTTTATTGCACTAATATTTTGCTATGGAAAAGTTCATGTCAAGCCACTTGACTTTCTGGACTTTTGGGCGGTTATGATACGTTGCTAGATATCGCTTATGATCTTCTAATTATGAATTTATTAATTGGAGAGTTAATAAATTAATCTTAATTAGAATTAATAAGTTAATTCTAATTGTTAAGGATTATTAATTCTATAGTGATTAGGATTAATTCATATACTGCTATCAACTGACTGAAATACCTAATAGGTTACACACAATAGAGGAATGGACACTCAAGATATTATATTATAATATTATGGTGTTAATTTGTGAGAAGAAATGATATTATGAGTAAATTATAAGCAGTTATAATTATTTAGGTTAAATTGTATTTAATGAAACCATATGTACTTTAATTATAATTAGGGAATCCAAAGCTCATAAAGGGAAAAGGCTTTATTGTTGTTTTCCTAAAAGGTTTAGGAAAATTCCCCAAGACAGTGCATATATATGTATATGATACTGGATGCGTGTAACATCCCGCCCTGAGCCGTCCTAAAAATAGGCGATTTTCACTATCTCTGTGATTTTTTGAGAATTCTACTTAAATTTTATAAAGCTATTTTCAAGAAAATCGTTATTTATGAAATGAATATTTTAAGTAAAATATAATTTTATATATATTTAGAAAATATATTTCATATATTATATTTGATTAGATAAGAAAATATATGTTTATAATTTTATTATTATAAATATCAATATTATTACAATTATTGTTATTATTATATTATTATTATCCTTATTATTATTATTATATCATTTTTTAAAAATGAAGTAAAGTTCAATTTGAACACTTTAACTTTGGGAACCACGCCTTTAATAAAGTTAGGGTAAGTGTCATGTTGGACTCATGACTTTTAATTAAGTAACATTATCTTAAAATTTTTATATTTATTTTATGTATATCCTATTTATTTTCATAAATATCTCTTATGTTCTCAAAGCTTCTATAATGTTCTAAAAGTTTCTAAAAGCTTCCATTACATTCTATAAGCTTCTTACAGTTATGTATGATGGACCACAACATTAAAACAGAGATTAAATGAGTGTTTGACCAGCTTTGACTAAGTTTGACCAAAATTTGACCAATATATATTGACCATGTAAGATTCATGCATTTTCTATTAGTTTCTTCTACATTCTACTTGTTTCCACTAGAATCCATAAGTTTCTAAGGCTTTTCTAGGCATGATGAGGTGTAACTTTCTACAATGTTCTAAAGTCTTCCAAATTCTTTCATAATCTTCCATTACTTTCTAAAACACTATTTTAAAAACTTATATTATATTAATAGATAATAATATTATTAGTAGTATTGTATTATTATTTTATGTTATGTTATATTATATTATTATTCCTTAGCTGTATAGTTTACATATATATATGATTACTAGTAACTATTATTCTTATGATATATATTAATATCTATATAAATATCTTATATTTTATTATATTATTAATAAATTACTATTTGTTTCAAGTACTATTTCATTACTTCTTAGTACTAATTCTATATAACAATTCTTAGCAGGTATTATATTCTTATAACTATATTATGATACTTAGTATATTTATTTTATAACACTTTTATTTTATCTTCCTAAATAATTCTACACTATTCTAAGAGTTTTTACCTTTTTCTATTAGTTTTTTTAAGCTTCTAAAAATACTCTAAAAGCATCCATAATTTTCTACAAGTGATGAGTCATCACCTAAAGCTTTTTAGAAATTGTGAGTCGTCATTCCATGTGTACCAATTACATTTCAAAGCTTCGTACTCAAGTGTTTTACATAAGCCATGATAAAAGCATATGATGTAAGCCCTTACATAACCAAAGCTTCCACCCTAAACTTCTTAACACCTATAAATAGGGGAGGAAGGAAGAAGCAAGAGAGAGTGTGTGTGGTGAAATAGAAAAAGAAAGAAGAAGAAAGGAGAGAAAGAAAGAAGAAAGAAGAAAAGAGAGAAAGGAAGTGAGAAAGAGAAATTTGAGAGGGAGAAGAAGAGAGAGAGAAAAAGAAAAAGAAAATAGATATCAATAATTTAAACAGATGCTTTGCTTGAGGAAAATAGCTAGAAAGTAAATTGAGTTCCCATTTATTTTATAAAAACCATTTTGGCAAGTGATTTTATGAAATACATGAAAATGAGCATTTTAT
This sequence comes from Voacanga thouarsii, assembly GCA_026120185.1. Lineage (NCBI taxonomy): Eukaryota > Viridiplantae > Streptophyta > Magnoliopsida > Gentianales > Apocynaceae > Voacanga > Voacanga thouarsii. Next base: position 1,992,763 of record JANUWF010001100.1, on the reverse strand, counting down.
GAAGCATGTATATTATGTGTCCCATTGAGTTCATTCTCATTGTCACAAAATTGAAGGCGATAGGGTTGTAAATCCTATCTGGATCATTGAGACCAAATAAAGGTGGTAGGATTATAAATTCTATATGGGTCATTGGGACCAATATTTTTATTTGATGGGACTAGTAATCTTGGTGTGGAAACATTAATATCCACATGAGAAAAATATTTGTTGTGCATTAATATCAATTATGTGATCTCATGCGTTGTTCACAAGTTGTATTGTTGAGAATATGCCAAGAAACTATTTTATGTGAAAATTACGAGCACACATGGGACTCACTGAGTGTTTTTGCACTCACATATTTTTCTACATGTGTTAGGCTGAAATGTACCAATTGGCGATCAAAGTGCACAGTAGAAGCATGACGATGAAGAAATAGGTAATATGGTATATTATATGTTTAAGTTTAAAATGTTGTAAGAAGGATTTGAAGTCTATGTATTATGGATTTTCCTATGAATAAAATTTTATAGTATGATTCCGCTGCAAATTAAGCTATTAATTGTTATAAAGACCCCTTGTTTGGGAGATCAGGTGGGGCGACATCCCACGAAGATGAGGCCCACTATGACATGGAATATGTGGGGTGTTACAACGTGGGGTTTAGTGTTGCAACTAAAACCTTTTCTTCCTATTCTTTGTTCGAGAAAAAGTTACCTCATGCCACAAAATTTTATACCCACTAGCATCAGTTTCTTTGCATCGTTCTTGAGTACATTCCTTGTGTGGACTCCGTTAGAGGTGTCAATATTCTTTGAACATAGTGGTGCAATCGAAACTAGATTTGTTTGCATGGACTTGGAAATCCCAGAATTGAAAATTGCGGAAAAATTTTGAAACTTTTGCTGAAACACCTTGAGGTAATCTTTTGCGATTGTCTTTATTTTCTTAATCCATAAATTACTTATGTTTGATCTATTGGCTAGAATTCCTATTTTTGTTTCCACTGCGTTGATTTGATATGCATAAAGAAATTCAAATAATGGTATCAAGAGCAGTTTTCTCATGGTTGGATTGCTAATAAACTAGAATATCATCAAGGAGGTAATCAACATGTGGTACTTGGCAAAAATGATAGCCAATCACTAAATTATTCGTTCCTGCTAACTCGAGATGAGAAAGAACAAAGTTGTGCAAATACTAGTACAACCACAATTGAAGTACCCAAAGATGGCCAGTAATAGACTCGACTTTTCTACCATTAGTCATGGCTCTAGAAAGCTAAAACAAACCTCTATAGATGTGAGAAAGGAACAAAGAAGCCAAACCACCCTAATGGTTAGTCATGATCTAGTAAACAAAGTGCATATTCTCAGCAATAGTACTGACCACACTAGTACATAGGACATATCTACAAACCCAAAAAAGAAGAAAGGCAGAATGTTCTGTGTTAGTGACCAGTTTAGTCGACTCACGGTTGGCCTAAATAAACCTAGGGTAAAAGAATACAGTCGCAGAGTTTTTAACTGTGTAAGAGATACTTTTTTCTTTAGGAAAAAAAGCAAAGTTAGGTCTATTTAAGGTGAGACTAAGAATTATCACCATATCTAATAAGATGGGGAGTAATCATTCCAAAGGGAAATATGAAAACATTGATAGGTGGGTTTCAGATGGTACTTACCACCGACAACAACGCTCAATCAATGGGTATCAGCAAGTGGCCGAATGAATATCATCATAAATTCCCAACTCTTTACATTTGTCCCTATATTACTAAAAAATTTAGTCTAGTCAAGATTTGTACTCCTTGAGATAGTTTGGCCAGATCTCCACTTGCTGGGGAATTCGGTAAAGTCCAATAGTCAAGCAGGTTTTACATGGCTGACTAAATAAGAGTTACCGGCTAGATTAATCAAGACAGGGCCCAAGATAATGGCTTTTGCAAAATTAGGGTAAGGAATTATTAGGTGGCTATCCATGGTGTTTGTGAAGTAAGCATAAGAAAATAGAAAAGAAGTGTAGAGAGTCAGTGAGGGTTTAGGTCATGTAGAATTTGTGAGAGACTAAATAATGAGAGGCTCCTGGTTAAGGGGAAGAAATTAATCCAATCAATATATGGGATAGTGGAGCATTAATAATAAGATTATGAAAATACAAATTGGAATAATATTTTGATTTAATACAAGTTTCAAGAAATGAAGATCATAATGACTCAGAGCCCAGCTGCCATTTTCACAGAAGTAGAGAAATTATTTGTCCCATTTTCTTTGACAAGACAATAGGAAAAATAAGGGGTTAAAGGCTTGAAAAAGGAAAAACACAGAGCATGCAATGGTAGCGAAAGCAAAAAACTGGAAAAACCAAGAACAGAGGAATTCCCGTCCAGGGCCGGCATCGGTTAGGCTATGGCAGGACTCTGAGGTTAAAAATTTCTTACCTCTTTTCCTTGTTCTAAGAATTGGCTGGACCGGAATATGTGCAACCGGGGTAGGTGCGCTGGTAGAAACCTCTGGTGCTTTGCCTATAAGCCTCCTACTCCGTCTTCTCATGTAGGTGAATGCCAAACTCTCGATCTTCCAGTATATGGCCTGCCTAATTCCGTTTGGTGAACAATTAACAGAACTAAGGAATATTTTATGGAGAGAGAGAGAGAGAGAGAGAGAGAGAGAGAGAGAGAGAGAGAGAGAGACGTGTGTTTCTTTTTCCACAGAGAAGAGTCTGTCAAAAAAAAAAAAAAATGATCACCAATCCTCCTGTTTAACCTAAATAAAAGTCTATGTTAAATTGGATTGGGCCATTGGACTCTTAGTTTAACTTTTTGGACTAAATTAATTATTCTAATTAGAACCAACTTAATGGCCCAATAAATAATTAATTTTTTCAGCCCAAATAAACTAGTCCAATTGATAAGCCTATATTAATTTAGTCCCAGGTTAATCCCTAATTATTTAAACTGGGCCAAAGCCCTGAATAATTAATTAACCACCAAACTAATTTAATTAATTCACTCTCTCCATGGACCTTTATTTTATTCTAATCTAATAATTAAATCAAGTTACTTAAATAAAATAAATTCCATTTAATTTAAGAAGAATTCCTTAGCCCGTATTTAATTAGGACTCACAGTCTATACTGGGGACTAAAAGACACACCGCCTTAGCTACTAAAATGACCAAAATACCCTTGCCATATAAATAGCTTTATTTTGCATTTTAAATATTTTCTAATATCACCATAAGGAAATACTGACCCCAAGGACAATGCTGCGTTAGCAAAGTCTCTGACCTACAGGTGTAATGACTGAAATACCCCTCTATACATCGTCGTACATTTAGAGAGGAAGAAGTGTACTAACACCTCTCTAAATGACATCTACCATCCTTAGGCTTCTAATTTAATGATCCACGACTTCCTGGATTGTTTTCTCTTTCCAAGGGAGCTACCGTAAAGCAAACATCCAAGTCATGTTTCCCAGGGCCTTGGATATTTAGATAATTCAGACAATCATAAGGGGCGACATAGTATAGAAACTATCTTGTATAAGTCTGTCTTAACTAACTAGTCACACATATCCAACATGCAAGTATATTGGCCCTACGATAGAACCTCAACTATAGCATATCAATATACATGCTTCCAGTTTCGTCAGACCACCAACTTATACTCAAGTTGTAGAGTAGTTGTTCATGCTGTAGCAGTAGTAGTCTAGGTTTCTACCATACAGTACTTTTAAGAAACCACTACTACAAGTCCGTTTCTATGTATTCGAAATACGTTTATGTCATGAAGTGAGTGGACTACTCACTGCTAAAGGTAAGCCATTCGCCGTTTGGAATTCACAACATAATAACCTAAATATGATGAGATTCTCATTCTCATCAATCAGCTAAGAACGAATGTTTATGTGTTAAGTAGCCCGTGATCCATACCTTACTGTGAAAGACCTCCATTCACATGGACCACTTACTTAAGCACAATGGGTCTTCTCCAAATGTAATTGTGCACAAATAAAATATAAAATCACAAACAATTTCTGAAAATAAATTCTTTTATTAAAACATTCGATATTTATATCAGAAACATAGTCTAAGAGGGCATATTTCCCAATAATCTCTCATTTGCACTCTAAGACTATGTAAGTCCGTAGGTGCCCACCCCTATGGCATCTAAGTGTCTCTTGAAGACTCTCTCAGCCAAAGGCTTGGTGAATGGATTAGTTAGATTGTTCTCGGAGGTAATCTGTTCTACCACAACTTCTCATCTCTGGATGAAATCTTGGATCAGTTGGTACTTTCTCTCGATTTGCTTCCCTTTTTTGTGGTTCTTGTGTTCTTTAGATTGTGATACTACTCCAGTGTTGTCGCAATATATCACAATCGACCTGTCTATGTGTGGCATGATTCCAAGTTTTGAAAAGAACTTCCAAAGCCAGACTGCTTTCTTGGATACCTCCAAAGCTGCCATATACTCAGTTTCCATGGTTGAGTAGCAATGCAAGATTGCTTGATACTCCTCCATGAAATAGCTCCTCAAAACAAGGTGAAGACATATCCACTAGTGGATTTTCTCTCATCTTTATCCACCTGGAAGTCTGAGTCTGTGTATCCTGTAGGAACCAAGTCATCAGCCCTGTAAATCAGCATATAATCTCTCGTTCCCTTGAGGTACTTGAGAATATGCTTTACAACTTGCCAATGAACCATCCACTCCTCTCATTCTCTTGTATACCCACTTACACCCAATGTGTTTTATCCCTTTAGGTGAAGCTACAAGATCCCAAACTTGATTAAGGTACATAGACTCAATCTCGGCTTTCATTACTTCACGTCATAGATTTACATCGGCATCAGCAATAGCCTCCTCGTATCTAGTAGGGTCTTACTCTTGATGGTCGGAGACTAGCTCGAAAGCTTCTCCAGTCTATCTCTCTAGAACCCTAGACACTCTCCCACTATGATGAGGCTCTAATTGTATAGGCTCTTGAGGTTGTGCCTCTTCTCGTTCCACAATCGGGTCAGAAGAAGTTGATTCCGAAGATAACTTCTCCTCCAGTTCCAACCTAGTTAAACCTTTAGTGGAGGTACTCTGATCATCCTCTAAGTATCTAGCATTGGTACTAACCAGTACTTTCTGCTCCTTAGGATGATAATAGTAACCACCCTTTGTCCCTTTTGGATACCCAATAAAATAGCATAATTCTGATCTTGGTTCCAACTTGTCTCCCTTGACCAGTACATATGCTGGACAACCCCATATCCTGAGATGATTCAGACTTGGCTTATGCCTAGTCCACATCTCATAAGGAGTCCTAGGCACTGACTTGGAAGGCACCAAGTTCAGAATGTATGCTACTGTTTCTAGGGTATATCCCTAAAAAGACTTTGGAAGAGTAGTATGAGACATCATGCTTCGGACCATTTCCATCAATGTCCTATTCCTTCTCTCAGCTACTCCATTCTGTTGGGGCGTCCTTGGCGTAGAAAGCTGGGATACTATCTCATGATGTACCATGTAGTCCTTGAATTCACTAAGGAGGAACTCTTCACCACGATTCAATCGTAAAGTCTTGATCAATTTACTTGTCCGACGCTCCATCTCAGCCTTAAACTCCTTGAACTTGTTAAAAGAGTCAGACTTGCGTCTCATAAGGTAAATGTAACCAAACCTTGTACAATCATCCGTGAAAGTGATGAAGTACTCAAAACCCCTTTTAGCTGGTGTAGACAAGGGACCACACACATCAGTGTGAACAAGACTTAATACCTCATTGGCTCTATCTACCTTAGGGGTAAATGACATTTTGGTTATCTTTTCCATCAGGCAGGACTCACATTGAGGCTAATTTTCCAATCTCAATGAACCCAAATGCCCATCATGGATTAACCTCTGAATCCTGATTGAGTTTATATGACCCAACCTTAGATGCCAAAGATAAGAGTCATTAATATTGGTCTTTTGCTTCCTTGTTAAAGGTTCAGATTGAGCATTATTTAATTAATTGTTAATAGGGTTTAAGAAAAATAGGTTTCCATACATGTGCCCAGTACATAAAATTCTCTATCTCTACTGATAGAAATACCAGAATGAAAAAATACAGAATATCCTTGATTTATTAGTTTCGCAACCGAAATCAAATTCTGTCGAAATCTAGGTACATATAAAATATCTTTCAAAACCACTATTCTATTACAATAAAAAACAAGATCCAGCTCTCCCATTGCAAAGGTCCAAACTTGTGCTCCATTTCCCACACATAGTCTATGTTCGCTATTTTGGAGTCTTCTAATCTTTCTAAACCCCTGTAAGAAGTTACAGATGTGATCAGTGGCTCCTGAATCAACAATTCAAGTGGAAGTTGATCCAACTATTGATATAGACTCTAGATAGAAAACATTACCTGTGGGGTTCTTCTTGGCTTGAAGATCTGGACACTCTTTTTTTCAGTGTCCCTTCAGTCCACATTTGAAGCACTTGCCCTTGGGTTTGTCTTTGGGCTGGACCGCTGCGTTCCCATTCTTCTTCTTGAACTTCCAAGGCTTAGGCCTAGTTCTAAAAGATGAAGCCCTAGCAATCATAGCCTTAGATTGTGGCTTTATGACTTTCTCTACCATTTGGAGCTCCTTCATCAACTCAAGTAAACTGATGGTTAATGTGTTCATGTTGTAATTCAACTTGAACTGAGTAAAGGAACTCGGTAGAGATTCGAGAACTATGTCCACTTGGCTCTTGGGGTCAATGACAGCCCCTAAGATTTCTGCCTCCTCGAAAATAGCAATCATCTTAAGCATATACTCTCTGATTGATACTCTCTCAGCCATCTTAGTGTTTATAATAGTTCGAAAAGCCTACTGACTTGCGGGCCAGCTCTTATCCGCGAACATCATGGCTAATTATTGAGTTATATCATACGCAGTGGCCATGTGCTCATGTTTAGATTGGAGCATATTAGATATGAAGGCTAACATGTAACAACGAGCTATCTCGTCGGCCTTCTTCCATGCCTTCTCAGCCTCATGCTCCTCAGCGGTGGAACCCTCCCCGATAACAAGGCAGGTTTTGTAAAGGACATACTTATACTGTTCCGCTGTGAGTATATTATGTCCAGGTTCCTCTTCCAGTCCACATAGTTTGGTCCCGTTAGCTTATTCTCTTTGAGAATAACGGCCAATGGACTAAAAGAACCTCCCGCCATTTCTGAAAAATCGAAAATAAAAGAAAAGAATTAGTTTGTGAAAACAAAACAAATTTGTGCACTTTGTCCTTATTATCAAAAATGATAATAATTAATTTGGTTCTTAGGAAAACTGACATAACTTCTTGGGAAGATTAACAGTTCCCTAAGCTAAGTGTGTTGACCATTACAAATTAATTTCCCTTATAGGTAATGATCCAGAAGATAACTCCATTGAGGGGATGGCCGTTTCCTCTCATTTCCTATGGCTATACCTCACACTATAACCTCCAACGAGGGGCTGGCTGATTATAGTACGTGTCTCGGGTTATTAATTACATCCCTCCATTAGATCTAGATCCTTGTGGTATTCCCATCCTATACAGGTTCACTCTTAGGGTGATGCGAGGGGACCCACGATCTCTATTGAGGATCGTGATGGAAGCCGTGGGGCCGTTGGAACCCCTCTTCCACTTAGTCTTTTAAAACAAGGGTTTTCTGAAAATTATCCTTTTGAAAATTTCCATTAAGTTTTTCCCTTTAACTCAAAAATAAAATGTCTAAATCCATTAAAATCTCTATATCAAGGTATATATCCTTTGAGAGATTTTTCCATGGACTAATTTTATTCAAGTTAAAAAACTTAATGATTTCAAAAAATTTTCAATTAAAACTTTCTAGAGACTTTGGTCTCAAGTTTATTTGACAAAACAATTTTTCTTGTGCCAAAATAAAACAAAATGACTTTCTATTTTAACTTACAAAAATATCTAAATCCAATATATTTTCTATGTCAAGGATTAAATCATTTGAGAAAATATTTAAGGATTAATATTTGTTCAAGTTAAAATAACCATTTAATTTGTAGAAAAATGTTTTCTTTGTCAAAAATATTCCCAAAGACTTTGGTCTTTGAGAAAACGTGCACATACGTATATAAAGATAAATAGCATGCTAGAAAACAATAGACGTTTTCATGCTTTTCTATTTTTTAAATCTAAGTGCCCAGATAATTGAATTAAATACATTAATTAATTAATTAATTATTTTTTTTAATCCTAAAACCCCTTACTAATATTTTTCATGCAAAATATTCCATGAATATTAACTATTGCAAAAATATTAACTTCACTTGGTATGGACCCCAAAACAAAAAGGAAATGCAAGAAAAATTACAAGGGAAAAATAAAAAATTTCTCCTTGGTCCACTGTACCCACCATACTGGATTGAGCACCTATCTACACTGTGGCCCATTGCACTCGCCGCACAGAACTAGGACCCATGGGTGACCTAAAATCCGGAGCGAGTCTAGACCCTAGCCGGCATCGGTTTTGGTCTGGACGAGTTCTTTGCAATTTTTTTTTCTACGATTTTTTTTTCTGCAAATTTCCTCTATTTTTTGTGCAACTTCTGGTACCATTGGCTATTCAATTTCAATCTCAATACAATGAAATCAACCAAAACCAACAATCGCCTATACCCTTTAATATTGGGCTTACACGATTTGCTAAGAAAAACAATAAATTACAAATCTCATATACCTCCATCAAAGAGGTTTAACAAGAGAATCTATCCGTACCAAAACAATGAAGGTTCACGGTTTAATCACACATATGTGTATAGTTTTATTCAACTAGATTCATTCTCCTTATATTTTCACAAAACCTTCATGCTTTGATACCAATTGAAGGCATGAAAAAGGGAAAACACAAGGCACGCAGTGGAAGTGAAAGCAAAAAAAATTGGAAAAAACCAGAAGAACAAAGGAATTCCTATCCAGGGCCGACGCCGGTTACGGCAGCTCTAGCCGGTGCCGGTTAGGCTTTGGCGGGACTCCGAGGTTAAAAATTTCTTACCTCTTTTCCTCGTTCTAAGAATTGGTTAGATCGGAATGTATGCAACCGGGGTAGGTGTGTTGGTAGAAGCCACTCCACTTCATCTTTGCATGTAAGTGAATGCTAAACTCTTGATCTTCCAGTATATAGCCTGTCTAATTCCGTTTGGTGAACAACTAACAGAACTAAAAAATATTTTCTGGAGAGAGAGAGAGACGTATGTTTCTTTTTCCATAGAGAAGAGTCTATGAAAACAACGATGATCTCCAATCCTCCTGTTTAACCTAAATAAAACCCTATGGTAAATTAGACTGGGCCATTGGACTCTTAGTTTAACCTTTTGGACTAAATTAATTATTCTAACTAGAACTAACTTAATGGCCTAACAAATAATTAATTTTCCCAGCCCAAATAAACTAGTCCAATTAACAAGCCTAAATTAGTTTTGTCCTAGGTTAATCCCTAATTATTTAAACTAGGCCAGAACACTGAATAATTAATTAACTCACTAAACTAATTTAATTAACTCTCTCTCTCTCTATGGACCTTTATTTTATTCTAGCCGAATAATTAAATCAGGCTACTTAAATAAAATAAATTCCATTTAATGTAAGATCAATTCCTTAGCCCGTATTTAATTAGGACTCACGGTCTATATTGGGGACCAAAAGACACACTGCCTTGGCTATTAAAATGACCAAAATACCCTTGCCATATAAATAGCTGTATTTTGCATTTTAAATATTTTCTAATATCACCATAAGGAAATATTGACCCCAAGGACAATACTGCGTTAGCAAAGTCTCCGACCTACAGGTGTAATGATTGAAATATCCCTCTATATATCGTCGTACATTCAAATAGGAAGAAGTGTACTAACACCTTTTTAAATGACATCTACCATCCTTAGGCCTCTAGTCCAATGATCCACGACTTTCTGTATTATTTTCGCTTTCCAAGGGAGCTGCCCTAAAGCAAACATCCAAGTCATGTTTCCCAGGGCCTTGGATATTTAGATCATTCAGACAACCACAAGGGGCGACATAGTATAGAAACTATCTTGTATAAGTCTGTCTTAATTAACTAGTCACACATATCCAACATGCAAGTATATTGGCCCTACGATAGAACCTCAACTATAGCATATCAATATACATGCTTCCAGCTTCGTCAGACCACCAACTCATACTCAAGTTGTAGAGTAGTAGTTCACGCTGTAGCAGTAGTAGTCTAGGTTTCTACCATACAGTACTTTTAAGAAACCACTACTACAGGTCCGGTTCTATGTATTCGAAATACGTTTATATCATGAAGTGAGTGGACTACTCACTGCTAAAGGTAAGACATTCGCCGTTTGGAATTCACAACATAATAACCTAAACATGATGAGATTCCTATTCTCATCAATTAGCTAAGAACGAATGTTTATGTGTTAAGTAACCCATGATCTATACCTTATTGTGAAAGACCTCCATTCACATAGACCACTTACTTAAATACAATGGGTATTTTCCAAGCGTAATTGTGTACAAATATAATTGTAAATTCACAAATAATTTCTGAAAATAAATTCTTTTATTAAAACATTCGATATTACATCAGAAACCTAGTATAAAAAGACATATTTCCCAACAGTGTTGACACCTGAAAATGCCAGAAAAGCCAACTCTTAACTGGACAGACAAATTAAGATGTGACTAGACGAGCTAGCCAAGAGCATTATCAGGACAATCCAGCTAGACCATGATTGGACAAGCCAATGGATGGTTCAAATAGGTGCGACTGGGCTAAGCAAGCAAGCCAGGACAAATAGTCTCCAACAGAACCCCAGGCAAGATAGCCAGGAGTTTGACTCCAATCAAGACAATTCCTATCTTCAATGAAGTTAGTTGTTGAGGTGGATAATGTATGAATTTCTCTCCAAATATCCTCTCACATCGCCATTAACGATCATGGAGTAGGGGAGAACAACCGCACTCACCATTTTTTCCATTTTATGAAAGTATGATTTGGGAACTTAGGAATGAAAAAATTTTGCATATAAAAGCTGGAAAATGAATTGAAGAAAATGGGGATAGGAAGAAATCATCTCAAGAGCATATTTTCTTCTTTAATTTCATTTGAACGCTTGTTTTTACTGCTTTTCTTTGCAATTTTCCTTCAAATTAGCGTACTTTTATAGCTTTCAAATAATTTTAGCAAAGTTATTCTTTCAAATTTCTTAGTGTTTGTTTCTCTTATGGTTATTATTTTGGTTCTAGTTCATTCCTTATAGTTTACACCAGATAATTTCATTCATCTCACGAGTTAAACTTACTTAGAGGCTTTTTGGAGTACTGCAAGAAAACATATCATTTGATTTTCAGTTCCTGTGTGATTGCTCGGTAATAATTGTGTAGTGAAAGTAAAAAGGAGTGTAGAATACTTGGCCAACCAAGTGTTACCTTTAGCTAGTCCAATCACAACTAAACCAGTCCGGCCAGTCATCGACTTGATGGCCAGATGGTGAATTCTAGGAGTCAACAAAAGTATAAATGCACATGATGGAATTTTTAATTAGTAAAATTATTTTTAATATTCATTCTAATTTTTTTCCCGACAAATGCAAGAAAATGGCAAGAATCAGATCACTAAGGGTAACTTTCGTCCCTACTTGACGGGTGTGTCTTGCAGTCAAGTTCCCTTCTGCCTTTTGCACTCGAGGGCCAATCTCTGTCCAACCCAAATAAAGATTTTGTAAATATTTCATGGGTAAATATTCCATGGAAAGTTTGACACAATTGGGATTTATTTTTGGATTTCCTGGAAGGGACAAAAGAAAAATCTTGCTCTTTATTCAAAAATTTTGGATCTCTAGTAGACCTCTCCATAGGATTCAAACCTAGATGAAGTTCTGACCATCTATATTTTTCTCAAAGAATCAGAAAAAATATGGGTCTAGATCTACAAAATACTGTCTTAATTCATCCTATTTCATCGATTCGGGATGTGATATGGTTTCAAAGGATGAACTAGACATGGAGAGTTCTAATAAGATTTCATTCAATGTCCTATTAACTAGCAAGTTAATACATTAAATATTAACAAAGGATTAACTTACAAGGGATTCGTTATACTCCATTCGAAAGCTTTCGAACACAAGACTACTTAAGTATCAGTTTCCCAGATCGAAATCATTTTCTACTGTAAGATAACCTTGAATGTTGAATTATAACTAGGTAAATAACTTTCTTGTGTTAATTTATTGTAGCATGGGTGCTTTAGGTTTTGGGATTCAGCTGCATTTAATCCTAAGACTGATGAGCAATTGATATCTTCATTCTTATTCAGGATAACTCATATGTACACTATATAGTAAATCTAAATTAATTAGTTTTAAGTTAGATTTTTCTTGGAGTTTATGGTTGTTTTTGTTAGTGTTGTACTCTAGAGGCAATCACTTGTACATTGTATATGACACATTTTATTTTAATAAAAGGCATTATTTATCTTACAGTTTCTTTTGTTTACATTAAGTAATATAATTGTTCGATAAAGTCCCTAGTATAACACTGTGTTAAGGAAATCATGATAGAGATCATGATATGAGATTCTTACTACACTGGATGGTGTTAGTACTTAAATAGTCTCTAGTCATAGTATTAATAAGACAGGACATCATTAATGCATTAAGATTAGCATCTGTTAGACTTCCTGAATTGATCAGGCGGTGGTTCTCATATTTGTGAGTATTGAGATACTCAAAGTTAACACATGGATGATTGTTAATGGAACAAGTTCATTGGATGACCTAACTTTGAGATAATCACATGGATAATTATTTAGTGACAGTGATGTAATCTCAATATAGCAAACGTGCAAGTATCCTTAGACTTGAGATCTCTAAGGTACTTTGTTTGCTGAGCATTATACTTTGATTCCAATATTCGGAGCTCGATCGAGGGCCGCCTATGGGATGGATATTGGATACATTGTGAGATAAACGAAAGTAGTTGAGAGGGTCAATAAAGGATTCAGCACTCCTAATAGTAGGGGCGAATATCTCACGACCACTTATAGGAATTACTACTCGGAAAGTCCTTGGCCAAGGCGATTGTGTATTGGAAACAGTTCCAATTGATACACATCTAGAGTAGTGGGTTTTTGGTACAAGTACTATTGTATTCGGGCTAAAATTATTTCTGGAGGGAGTTAGCACTAATTCTGTACTCTAAATCGAATGAGATTTTGTATGGTGAAATGAGTTAATTGCACTGAAATTTGTTATTGAAGGGTTCATGTCAAGCCACTTGACTTCCTAAACTCTTGGGTGGTCATGATGTGTTGCTAGATACCGCTCATGATATGGGAATATGGGTTTATTAATTGATGAATTTATAAACAAATCATAATTAGAATTAATAGGATTAATTCTAATTAATTATGGATTATTAATCTCAAAGACGTTTAGATTAATTCATGTTCTCTACCAATTGACTGGGAAACCTAATAGGTCACACAATAGAGGATTATATAATCAAGATGTTATTTGATAACATAGTGGGATTGATTGAGAGAAAGAGAAGTTGTTGTGGATAAATTATAATTAGATATAATTTGTGGTCGAAGTTGTAATTCTGAGAACTTGATGTTTCCAATTACAATTAGGGAATTCTAATAGGATTAGAATTCTCAGTTTTAGTAGGGTTTTAGGTATATATGTATGATATAACCGAAAACCCTAGCTGAGGTTGAGACACATGAAAATCCCAGCAATACTTGACATTCTCTTTTCTTCTCTCTCCTTCTCGTTTTGCTGAAAACAAGAGAACCCTAGCCGCCATTATTGTTTCTGCTAGCACAGGAAATTTTGGTGCTTGAGTGTTTCCTCTGTATGGATCACTGTTAGAGATAATCACACACTGTGATTATAGTGGTTAGACGTCCAACTCTCGTGGAGTTTGCATAAGAGGATTGCTGGATTGTGCCTCGACTTGAAGAAGAAATTTTTGTTCTTCGAACGATCATCCAAAGGTAAAAAGCTATTACCTTTACTCTTTTTATGTCTTGTTTTCCACACATAGATGGGTCCTGTGAGGGTATCTCGTCTTATTTTCTGCTATGCCGTATATGATACAAGCCTGAGATACCCAACAGTTTTGGCATATTACGGCTAGAGTTGTAATAACATAACGAGTATTATATTTCAAATTTGAGCTCGATCGTAATAAAACACTGCTTGATACCATTCGAACGTCGATGATTCATGGTTAATTTTAGAGATGGTTTCAATAGGAGTTCCTACTTGGTACAAAACTTTTGGAAAGGACATGCCCATCATTGAGCAGGTCTTCATTTTATTTAAGAATCTTTTTTAAATAATTATTCCTTTTTATTAGATTTTGATCATGCAAACTAGTTTACACGCAGTGGAAAGAAAAATGAAATTCACGTAATAGGATCACTCGTATGTAATTAAATAGGTTAGAAGAGAGAAAAAAAATTTTGTTACCAGAAAAATGTAGCTTTAAAACTTTTCTTCATGCGCGGAACCCTTTTGTAAAATTTGTCCAAGTTGTGAACTATTAAATTCGAAGGACAGAAAATTTTCTAATATTGATCCACACAAGAAATGGTACCCAAGCTAGGCACCGTGAATACCTATGCTAGAAGGTTTATTTTCTTTGGTGGTTGTATTAATTTGTGAAGAATAATTAGAGGGGAAAAAAAGGAGGCTGCCAAAAAATTTCATTCCCAATGTCAACTTCATTCCCAAATTTTGGTGTATCATATAAATTACATACATGATGCACAACTTTTGTGAAAGCCAGAAACCTTTTCCATATTTCCTAAACCCTTTAGGAAATAGTAGAAGCCATTTAAAAAAAAAATACCTTTATGTTTCCAAAACCTTTTACGTAATAACAAAGTCTTCAATCATTGTTGGCTTGGAGATTATATAATTGCAATTAGGCCCATTGGATTATAATAAGTTTATAATTCAACCACAAACCTTTTAAATAATTACAAATTCACCCAACTATTTATAATACTTTATAAGTAGCCTATAAATATTATTTCTTCTAAAAAATTAACTCCATAATATTATCATATCATGTATTAAGTACCAATTTCTCTATTGTGTGTGACTTATTATGTTTTTTAGTCAATTGGTAGCTAATACGAATTAAATCTATCACTTATAGAATTAATAATCCTTTTATAATTAGAATTAACTCATTAATTCTAATTAAGATAAATTTTTTAATTAAGAAATTCATAGTTAGCAAATCATGAGCAGCATCTAGCAATGCATCATGACCATCTATAGTCCAAAAAGTCAGGTGGATTGATATGAACATTTTAATAGCAAAATATCAGCCCAATGAACTCATTCTATCATATTATATCTCATTCAAGTATAGAGTATGGAATTAGCCAACTCCTAATAGAACATAATTAATTCTAATCCAAATTTATTAGTACTTGTTCTAGAGTTTATTACTCAATATGTGTATCAATTGGAAGTATTTCCAACACATAGTCGCCTTGGCTAAGGACTTCTTCAGTAATGATTCCATATAAGTGGTCATGAGATATATGTTTCTACTATCAGGATTGACAAATTCTTTATTGACCCTCTCAATTACTTTCGTTTACTCGATATTGTATCCAATATCCATTGAATGCTTACTTTTAGGGCGTTTTACTTGAATAACAAGAGTTGGATTCGGGTTTGGCGGTGCTTCCTAAACTGAAATGTCTACTTGTTTCACGGAAATACCAGCTAACCGTTAGCTCTTTTGCATCAAACACTTACCACGTTTGCTAGCTCTTGACCTTTTTAGAGTATACTCGAACCTCCTATGGACATCTACCAGTGAAAGTAGAACTATGATGAACTAGGATGAAGAAGATTGGAAGCAAAAAAAAAAAAAAAAAAAAAAAAGAGCTAAACATTAAAGGAAAACTGATGGAAAACCAGTGGCCTTTCTTTTTGATAGAAAACATGAAAGCTGTTTTTCTTTTTTCAAAGAATTCGGTCAACCCATCATTATACACAAATCACATATATATATTCTAAACAACATATTTTTCTTTTTCTATTCAAACTAGCCACCAGATTTCCTTTTTCCCTTATTTATTTTCTCCTTGATTCCTTTACCGTGGCAGCTACCCTAGGTTTCGAAAACCTGTTAGCTGCTACATAAAAAACCCTGGTAGGTCAGAGCTTTTCTTAATTATTCTAAGACTAATTAATTAGCTCTTTTATTAATTAATTAATCAACTTAGGTCGAATATAAAATTATTCAAGATAATTAATTAGTAAACTAAATTAATTAAATTGGTCAAATTAATTATTCTAGCCCAAATAAACAATTAATTGGACTCTTAGAATAATTCTTCCAATAATAAATTCACCCACCAAGCCTATATAGTAAATAAATTTACTAAGGTTACTTGAGCTACTCTAGAGACTAAAAGACTATTATTCTTAGCTATTAAAATGACCAAAATACTTCTGCTAACAAAAAACTTTATTTTATCATTTTAAATATTTCATTTTTTACTATATAATCCCAAAAATAATATTGCAAGTGCAGTGTCTTCGACGTACAAGTGTAATGACGAAAATACCCCTCTACGTAACACCTTTCATTGAGATAGAAAAAATGCACTAACATCTTTCTCAATGACATCTACCATTCTTTGATCGCTAGTCCAATAATCCATGACTTCCAGTATGTAACCACTTATCACAAGGAGCTACCTATATGTGTACATACTTAGTCACATTTTTCAGGTCCTTGGATTATTTAGATTATCCCAAACAATCACAAGTGGGTAATTTTTTCATATAATTAAGCCTAGAATCTCTGTTGTATAAACCCGTCTTAATTAAATAGAGTAATACACCTAATGTACAAGGTTATTGGCCTTGCGATAAGACCTCATCCAATATACATCAAAGTGTACACGTCCTGTTTCACCAAACCACTAACCTATACTTAAGTCTTAGGATACTTGTCCACCCAGATGTGACAAACCAATATTTATTTATTTTAGTACTTTTATAAAGATTATTATCGCATGGTTTAGTTTTACGTATTCCAAATAAGCTTACACTATTGGTGTGAGTGGACTACTGACTGGTTAAAGGTAAACCATTCTCCATTTAGAAACCATAGTATAATGATCTAAACCTTGACGTAGTGCCCAGTTCTATCAATCGATCAAGAATAATTTTTCGCTTATATGTTAGTAGCCCATAATTTTCACCTTACTGTGAAAGCACGACCCAATTATTTAGATTACTTACTAACACATTAGACCTTAATGTGTAATATATGTAAATAAACATTCATTAATGGATGGAACTTTTACTAATTTCGAAAATATAGAAATACATAGGCTATTTTGAGCATACATTTCAACAATCTCTCAGTTGATCTATATGGATTATGATAGTCCATATGTGCCTACTCTTATGACATCTAAGTGTCTATAAAATACTTTCTCTATCAAAGGCTCGGCTAACAGGTCTACCAGATTATTTACAGAGAAAATCTGGTCAGCTACTATCTCCCATTTCTAGATGAACTCCCGGATAAAGTGATACTTCCTTTTAATATACTTACCCTTCCTGTGGCTTCTTGGCTCTTTACATTGTGAGACAGCTCCAGAATTATCACAATATATAGTTTTGGGCTTGTTCATTTGTGGCACAACTCCAAGCTTCGTGAGGAACTTTCAGAGTCAAACTGCTTCTTTCGAAGCTTCTGAAGTTGCAATATAATCAGCTTCCATAGTAGAATCAACAATACAAGTTGCTTAACACTCCTCCATAAAATAACCCCTCTAGAAAAAATAAAAACATATCCACTTGTGAATTTTCTTTCATCTTTATTCGCTTTTAATTTTGAGTCCGTATAACCGATAGGAGTCATCAGTCCTATAAACAAGCATATAATTCTCTATTCCCTTTAGGTACTTGAAAATATGCTTTACAACTTGCGAATGTTCTTCCCCTGGGTTTAACTGATACCTACTAACTATGCCTACTACAAAATAGATATCCAGCCTTGTACAAAGCATGGCATATATGAGACTTTCCACTACCATAGGAAATCCTTCTCATCATTTCCTTTTCTTCCTGTGTCATAAGACACTACTTGGAAGATAATGTCAATCTTTGACTAAAGGGTATGATTACCCCTTTCCAATAATCCATGCTAAACTTAACTAATATCCTGTCAATATAAGTAGATTGGGATAGGCCTAACTTTCTTTGCTTTCTATCTCTAAGAAGTTCTATTCCAAGAATGTAGCTAGCTTGTCCCATATCTTTCATGCTAAATTGACTTGATAACCAAACCTTTATGGATGACAATATCTCTACATCATTTTTAATAAGTATAATATTATCCACAAAAAGTACTATAAAAGATACGTTATTGCCATCTATTTTCTTATACATGCATAGTTCATTCACGTTTTGTATGAATCCATAAGATTTTATAGTCTAATCAAAATGTATGTTCCATACTAGTTATATTTACTTAAGTCCATGAATCAACTTCTTAAGTTTATAGACCATATGCTCTTGGCCTTTCACAACAAAGCCTTGTTCCTGATGGTTAGACACTACCTCAAAGGCTTCTCCAGTCCATCTTTCCAGAATCCTATATATCCTCCCACTACGATGTGATTCATTTTGTATAGGAACATCTGATTATGCCTTTCTAGGTTCCTCAATTGGGATACTAGAAGTTGAAGTGTTACTCAACTTTTCTTCCAATTCCACCTTACTCGAAACCTTAGTGGACACACTTTGTTCATCCTCTAAGGACTTAGCATGAGTACTAATAAATACTTTTTTGCTCTTGGGGATGATAAAAGTATTCACCTCTTATTTTTTTTAGATATCCTACAAAGTAGCACAATTCTGATTTTGGGTCTAGCTTGTTTTCTTTAATTAGTACATAAGTTGGACAATCCCATATCTTGAGATGATTTATACTGGGCTTTCATCCAGTCTACATCTCATAGGTTGTTTTAGGCACTGACTTGGAAGGCACCAAGTTCAAAATATGTGCTACTGTTTCCAGAGTTTATCCCTAAAAAGAAATAGGAAGAGTTGCATGACTCATTATACTTCTGACCATTTCTATTAACATTCTATTTCTTTTTTTAGCTACTCCATTCTCATGGAGAATCCTAGGTGCAGTTAGCTAAGATACTACACTTCAAGAAAAATTATTATTAGCGATGAAAATTTGCGACGGTTACTTAGCCATCGCTAATTTGTGACAGAATAGGGACAACAAACAAAATTCCAATTTAAATTTATTTTTTAAAGATTTGTCAGTTAGCCATCAGTAATCTCTTGCTAATTAGAAAAGGGTTTCTCGACTGTCGCTATTCCGCCGGTAATTAGTGAGGGATTAGCTATTATATATGTAATTAAACACTAATACTAAAAGAATTGTTCAAAAACCATTTCTAATCCATCGCTAATTAGTGAGGGATTACGTACGGCATCTATGTTATACATTAATACTAAATAATTGTTAAAACATCATCACTAATCTGTCAGTAATTAGTGACGGATTTTCACTCGTTGCTAATTAGCGACGAAAAATTATGCCATCGCTAATTCATTGCTAATCTGTAAAAAAAACTATATAATTAATATAAAGAAAAAAAACTATATAATCAATAGCCTAGTGGTGGAGCACATGCTCCCCCACAAGAAGGATGTGGGTTCAAATAGCTATCCTTATGATTATTTCAGAGTTAGATCATCTAATGTACTTATTCAAGTAATAAGTATCCACATGCTAATTGTGAGTATCACAATACATACGGATGTAAGAACTACCACTTGATCAAATCAAGAAGTATAACATGTGCTAGTCTTCGTGCATTAATGATGTTCTATCTCACTAATGATATGGCCTGGGATAATTTAAGTATAAACACAATTTGATGTAGTAGGAATCTCACATCATGATCTCTATTATGAATTCCTTAACACAGTGTTATTTGTGGAACATTATCTAACAATTACATACACATGAAGTATAAATGAAACAATTTGATAAGATAAAGAATGCCTTTACTATATAAATATGCCATGTACAATATACAAATGATTGTCTCTAGTGTATAACAATAACAAACCCCCACTTGCATTAGAGCTAATTATTCATGTATTAAATATTGAATGACTAAACATGTCTATCATGTTTCTTCTGGGGTAGTGCCTTAGTGAAGGGGTCTACTATGTTCTCAACTATGTTCTCATCCCAGAATCAATTAGATTAGTTGAATGGGTTGTCATGCTATTCGGCCTTAGGAATGATGGAGCAACTTTCTAATGAGTAATGAACTTTATATTTCATGACTTGATAAGGGACTGTGTAGAGGTCTAAATTGATGACTTGGTGGTCAAGTCAATTAGTTTCACCCAATATTTGGTAGATCTAGAATAAGCTTTCATCAGGATGTAGAAACATGGCTTAAAAATAAACCAGCCAAGTATGCCTTTGGAGTCGTGGCTAGTCAGTTCTAATACTTCTTGGTCTATCATAAATAGATTGAGGTTAACTTTAACAAGGCAAAAGCAACCATAAAAGCTAGGCCTCCCAGGAATATGAAGGAATTGCAGAGCTTGATTAGGAAGATCAACTTTCTAAGGCATTTTGTGGCTAAGTTAGCTGGGAAGATGAAAGTTTTCTCAACCCTTCTAAGACTAAAGTTAGCTGATCAGTTTGATTGGGAGAGAGAGCATTAAGACTCATTTAATCATATTAAACAATACTTAACCAATCCCCTGGTACTAGTACCCCCTCAATTAGATCGGCCATTAAAACTATACATTTCAGTAGTTGAGGAGTCGATTGGACATTTGCTGGGGTAGGATGACTAATATGGAATCAAGTGAGCTATATACTACCTCATCGGCTGCTTAATGATGCTGAGATCAAATATTTTCCAATTGAAAAGCTATATCTTACTTTATATTATGCCTGCACTAAGCTAAAATATTACTTATTGCTAAGAGAGGTGCATCTATTGTGTAAAGTAGACATAACCAGGAATTACTTCAATCGGCCAGTACTACAGGATAGGTTAATAAATTGGGCTGTTAAACTTAATGTATTTTCCCTAAAATAAGTCTCACTTTGAGTAGTTATGGTCAGGTAGTAGTAGATTTCTTGGCTGAACACTCATGTTTGCACGTTAAGGATCTGGTCACAGTTTCATAATAATATGTGAATATCCTACCGTAGATCTTGACATTTGATGGGTTAAAGACTACTTAGAGAGTAGGAGTTGGCCTAATCATTACCTCTCCAAACAATCACAAATGAAGGTTATTGTTTTAGTTGGGCACGCTTGCACTAATAATAAGGTATAGTACACGACTCTTATCATCGACCTAGAAGTGCTCGTTGCAAAAAGGGCCCAAGAAGTATAAATTATTGGCGATTCACAACTGGTGATCAAATAGTTAATTGGAGAATCTAAATGTTTAAATCCAAAGCTAATTCTTTTGCAACAAAAGTCCCTTAGTCTGATTGGGTAGTTTGCAAAATATTGATCATGCATGTGTCAAGGGAACGCAATAATTAGGCTAATGATATGGTATAGTATGCTTCTGGAAGAAATTACTTGTCGAGACAAAAAGAAACCATGTGTGCTGTGTTGTCTGGCCAATGTTCTAACAATTGGTGGATAGATCTTATAGCCTACTTGAAAGATTCGTCTTCCAAAGTCAAGTGGCAAGTAAAAAATATGGCTATGAATTACCAATTGGTGGATGGCAATTTGTGCAAAATGAGTTATGATGCCCTACTGCTTAAGTGCATTAGCAAAAAAGAGACTTTCCATGCAATGGCCTAGGTACATGAAGGACTATGCGATGCTCATCAAGCCGGACCTAAACTTAGGTAGACAATCCACAGGTATAGTTTTTACTGGTCGACTATGACAATAAATTACTTCAAGTATGGTAAAAGATGTATGGCTTACCAAGAGAATGTAAATATGCATAGGGTCCCAGCTATACAACTCCATCTAGTCATCAAACCGTAGCCTTTCCATGGTTGGGTAATAGATATCATTGGTAAGATCTATTTGTCATCTTTAAAAAGGTATGCTTTTGTTTTGGCTGCTACTACCTACTTCACTAAGTGGGTTGAAACCTAACTAATGGTCAAAGTTGGCTAAGATGCTATAATCAAATTTATCCAGTACTAAATTATTTACCGATTTGGTATCTCAAAATCTATTACAATTGACTAAAGTATAATGTTTACTGATGATAGGTTGATCTTTTTTGCTTAGCAGTTTGGTATTAAGGTTATTTATTCTATACCATACTATGCCCCGGCCAATGGCCAGGCAGAATCTACTAATAATATTTTGGTTGATATGATTAAGAAGAATATTGAAGATTAGCTTAGGAAGTGGCATGAAACACTAAACCAAGCTCTTTGTACTTATCGTAACTAAAAAAACACGGCAACCGACTTTATATTCAAGCTAACCTATGGCCAAAACACCATTTTATCACTTAAGATCTCTATCCAATTAGCTAGGGTGGCTATACAACACAGTTTGGAGCCAAATGAATACCATTAAGCTATGACTATGGAGTTGGACGACCTGGGAGATGTTTGGTTATCTGCTGTTGAGCATTTTAAAGTTGGTAAGGAAAACATTGCGAGATCCTACAATCTAAAGGTTCGAAAGAAGATGTTCAAAGAGGGTGACTTAGCCTGAAAAACCATCACACCAGCTAGGTTCATTAAGTGGTCACCTATATGGGGAAGACCCCTACTTGATTAGTTGAGTCATACCAGTGGGAGTCTACAAGCCAATGAAACCCAAAGGGCAAGAATTGAAGAAAAACTTCAATGATAAATTGTTAAAGACCTACAATCCTTCCATGTGGAAAAGGGTAAAAAATTAAGAAAAGTTGAGAGGATTGTCTCGGCTACAGGCTAGCCATTTTTATATCTATATCTAATAAAAATTATTAGTGACCTTGGATAAAAGCTAGCGAAGTTCATAGCCAAAATATTTTTCAAATTTAACAAGTAAAGGGATCACTTAGAAGTTAGTTAGGGTAAACAGTTTGCAAATGAGGTGGACTGGGAATTTAAGTACTCTCAAGCTCATGCCTAAGGTTGCTTGGTAGCACATTAGCAGTTGCAACTTAGTTTTTAGCTTTTCTTGCTTGGTTAGACACCCTAGCTTAATAAGATAGTTTGGCCACCAGTTCAGCAATGTCCTTCTCAGAAGTAGTCAAGTTAACTTCATCGATTTTTTCAAGTTGTTTCCCTGCCAGATCAACAAAATCACATCACAAGGAGAAAATCTACAAGTCACAAAAACAAAGTTAGCCAGATGGCTTTACCCTTAGGCTGATTTGTTGGTCCAGTTAGTGTCTAGCAGCTTGTTTCCCGGCTTTAGCTTGCCCTACTTAGCTGGACTGACTGGATGAAAAAACATTATCAATAGTTTGTAAGTGATGCGTTTAGATTTGGGCATAAAAATCATACAAAAACTAAGTACATTCCCAATCAAGTTTAAATTAAAACGTTGGACCCAAATCACACATATGAGCAAGCGTACTCATCATTACTGAGCATATGGTTCAAACGAGTGTCGATCCTCAAGGAACAAGTAAACATTAATTACCCCTCTTTCATTGTTTAATCGACTCAACAAAGTGAAAATCAAATAAAAAGGAAAACTAAAAAGAAAATAAAAAAAATATGTACATGTCAAGGATGGAGAAGTATGAAACTCAACCCATTGATTAGACAACCATGATCTTTAAGAACTTAACCATTATCATAATCAATCATTCTCTTGGCACCATGAAGGATTAAGGTAAATTAGCATCACTTGGTCTGCCTCAACTAATTACTACCTTCTAGATAAACTAGCATCACTTGGTCTGTCTCAACTAATTCATCCAAAAGCTGCGTTAAACACAATCCTTAATTAAATTTCCGTGGTCTGGCAAATTTAAAACATTAAATTAATTAATGAATCCTTGGTCTGGCAAACATCAATTAACCTTTAATTACTCAATCCTCAGCAATTAACCTCTTTGGTCTAGCAAGTTAACAGCCAATGAATGCGAAAATTAATCAATTGCAACCATAATCAACCTCGTCTAACAAGTTAACAATAGAAACAACCAACTAATCTCAGAATATGCCCAAGTAATTAAATACGAAGAAGAACAATCAATTAATCAAAAAATCAAATAACTCCAAGAGTCATGATTATCTAAAACAATGTCAAATTACAATAGAACAATTAAAACATTATTGTCAAGAAAAGGAAAACAAAGTAAAAGAAAGAACTCATAAACAAGCCTCTTTCTTCTTCCTTCGAAAACCTTATTGTACAACCCTCCTTGAACTTGAAGAATTCCTCCTTAGACTGAGTGATTTTCTATGATGATCAATGAATTCTCTCATTTTTCCTTGTGTTTTTCATCTATTTATAGGCTTAAGAAGTGCCTAAACTCGTAGGTATAAAGTTCTTGGCCGAGTAGAAATTGGAAGATGCTAAAACTCCCCAGATTTTCAAAAACGTGTCAAAAGATCACAGCACCACCTCAGGAACAGACCACAGCTGCGCCGCCTTGGTCCTTCAGAGCCGGTGCCGCCTGTGTTCTGTTTCTCCCTCGTTTACCGATTTTTTCTCCGAATTTTGCGCATACGTTCCAGACTGCAGCCGGCGCCGCCTCCAGCCTTACAGCCGGCGCCAGTTAGGCTCTGTTCTACTCTGCTTCTCCAATTTTTCGATCACTTTGAAGTCCATGCATCCAGTTTGCAGCCGGCGTCGGTTCCAGGCTTCCAGCCGGCGCCGTCTCTGCTCTGTTTCACGACGGTTTTACTTCGTTTTACCCAAAAACCTGAAACAATGACTAAAATATCGTTCCAAGGGTAAAATTTCAAATATGAAAGAATATGACTAGTTATTGCACAAAATGTATTACAAAAGATCCTCAAATAACTATGCAAAATATAACCAAATTAGCCCCTATCAGTAAGAGAGGGATTTGTAGAGCACAAGTGTTTTCCAAGCAGGCCTTTAGTTTCTCAAGCATCATGAGAGAGTTAAGACTCTCCTCTCTCAGGAAAGACTTCTGGCTTTCCAGATTCCCAAGTTGGTTCCTCATTTTCCTTATATTATGATACAATTGAGAAATAGTTTTCTATAGGGATTTATGTTTGGCAGTCTCAACCTAGACAATAGTTTTAGCTCGGGCAAACTCTGATTGTAGCCTAAATATCTCTGATTCAAAGCTCTTAACTTTCTTTTTGCTTTCTTGCAAGATTCCTTAGGAAATAGACAAATTAGTAGAGGCATTCTCATATTGATTGGATAGTGATTCATTCTTAAAAGTAAGTTTGCTAGCCTTACTTAGCTAGTATTCAGCCTCATTCAATTTCTATTAATGATAACTAACATCAAAACTTAGTGAGGAGATCTCAAAGCTCAGTAGCATATACTGTGTCTGGATATCATCTGGAAGGGTGGAGGTATCACAAACTTGTCCAAAGTTTGCTTCAAATTAATTTGGGTCTCCTCATCAGCTAGAAAAAGCTGGCCAATCACTGCTTTCAGGATGTCTATGTGCTCCTGCTTAGATAGCTGATCCTCTTTCTTGGTGGATGCTCTGAAAAATGAGTCAACTTCTCTTTTGAACGAGATCAAAGAGGAGTCATCTTCGTCTTCTTTTTTAATAAGTTGGCTAGAAGGTTGTCTGGTGGAGGACTGGGTAGTTTTCTTTCTCTTGGGCTGCATATATCGGCCAAGTTAGATGAAATAAAAAGAAATAGCCTAGTCGAGATATTACTTACCTAGGATAGAAGAGACTTGGGGGTTTGTTTTCTTTTTCTTTATGGTTGGGCTGAGGAGTTTTTGTCTCAATATCAATATGGGCAATGATATCTCTACTTACTAGATAAAGAATGCACGTACACACACACACACACACACACACACACACACACACATATCAGAATCAATCAAAAGTGATTAGCTAGTCATATTGGAAATAGCACTACCAAGCAAGTTAGTAGTGTTTTGTGTTTGTTATCTTCGAAAACGTCGAACAGACACATAAGCTGACATCTTTTGTTCTAGGATATTTAGTTTGGCTAGCCAAGTATCAATAAGTGAGTAGAATACTATGTCACTCAAAAATGCTTGCATTAGATTCTATGCCAAAACATATTCGATCACCTTAAAATTTGATTAGAAAATTTTTTGTAGTGATTTTATCAAATTTAAAGGTCGGATCATTAATTTGATATGCCTGTATTTGTAAATGGGTTAGGTTTCGAGCATTTTTATAGAGATTATACTAGATTAAGTGTCAAAACATATCCAGTTCCTTTTAAATTCGGTTGTAATACTTTTTCTAGTGATTTTATCAAATCTAACGGTTGGATCATTAATTTGATATGTCTATCTTTCTAAATGTATTAGGTTTTCTGTATTTTTATTGAGATTATACTAGATTCTGTGCCAAAACATATTTGATTACCTTAAAATTCAGTCATAAAACATTTTTTTAGCGATTTAAGCAAATCTAACGGTTGGATCGGTATTTTGATATGCCTATCTTTGTAAATGGGTTAGGTTTTGAGTATTTTTATAGAGATTTACTACAGGAAAAGTGTCATTTAGTGATAACATAATGTTGTCACTAAATGCAAAAATATTGTCACTAAAGACCTTTAGTGATGAAAAATTTGTTGTCACTTAAATGTCACTAAATCTATATATGTTGCTAAAGGTATGGAATGACAACAATTTATTCTTGTCACTAAAGCTTGTTAGTGACAAAATTCCATTGCCACTAATGTAATCAACCAATAGTGACAACATTTCTCATCACTAATTCAATACAAATGTTATCACTATTACTTGTATCTTGTCACTAATGATCATTCATTAGTGACAACATCCACATATATTAGTGATAACCAAATTTCTTGTCACTAATTTATTTTCTAGTCAAAATTTTTTAAAATTTATAATTTAGCATGGTCCACATGAACCCATTGTACTAGATTAGAGCTCCCTTACTGAATTTTAAAAAATTTTTAATTTAGTATGACCAAATTTCTTATCACTAATTTATTTTCTAGTCAAAAAATTTTAAAATTTATAATTTAGCATGGCGTGAACCCGTCATACTTGATCGGAGCTCCCTTACTAATTTTTTTAAAAAAATTAATCTAGCATGGTCCACGTGAACCGGTTGGACCAAATCGCAACTCTAAATTAACTTGAAATTGAGAGTTAAGTGAGGCAACGAAAAGTCAATTCTGCGACCTCGCACATAAAGACCATGTGTCTTAACTGCTGGGCTAAGCCACTTTGTGTGTTATAATCGTTTTTTTTAATTTAAACTATTTGTAATAACATTCAAAATTTTAAAACAATAATATAATATAAAAATACAATAATTATATTAAATTTTTTATGAAACAACGTAGTTCAATATAAAAAAAATATTTTTATATTTATATAAATTTAAAAATTTATGTACTAATAATTAAAGTATTATTTTTATTAATTGATTTTAAACATAGATTTATTTTAAAAAATTATACATATATATACATATATATCCAATACAGACATATATATAAAAAATATATTTATATATCCAATGCACACACACACACAGACACACACACCACATATAATGGATATACATACTACATAAATATATGTCTATATATACACACATATATATTTTCGTATACATACTATATATATATATATATATACATACATATACATACTTATATATCATTCACATATGTGTGTCACAATATATGACACATGAATATATATACACCATATATATACATACATATATATGGTGTATATATATACATACGTATGTATATATATATATATGTTTGTATACATATGTATCTACACACACACACACACACATATATATATATATATATATATATATATTTATATACACCACATATATACGTATATATACATACATATGTACATACCAAATACGACAAATAAACAATCAATCCCATACCCAGATGGTTTTATGCTTGGTTGAAAACATTTGGTGGAGATAAATCCACTCTTTCTAGTTCAAATTTGCAAAAATTCAATCAGTTTGTAATAGAAAGTCAGATGCAGGCTTTATCTTTGAAAAATCAGTTATGTAAGTATTATATTAAGAAAAAGATTTGTTATGTCTTAGGATGGAATTATAAAATTGATTCCATCAACAATGTAAAATATCTTTGTAAGGAGATCAAGATCAAAGGATGGACTCCGGTCTAGAAAACAGAGCAGAAAGACCTAGACATCCAGTCTTCTTCTAGTAAGGGAAAAAAGATCAGCAAAGCAGAATTGCAGCTTCAACTGTAACTATTACAGCAACAACTGCATCAAGCAGATATGGTGAAAGCGAGTCAGAATCACAGCCAGATTTTAGCATTTTTTATAATGGAGATATGGACAATCCTTCAGGTATTGCTCAAGCATACCTCTGTCAAAGCCCATAATGACCAGACTCCATTCAAAATGGAAAAGACAAAAGTGACAACTCCAACTTTATCAGCAATTAGCACAACTTTATCACATCACTCAGCTTTATTGCAAAATAATTCAGTTGACAATAGGAAATGACGGACCACTCCACTCAAAAAGACTTTTTGAACAATTCTTCATAATGGCAAACAACCTGATTCCTTCCTCCACTCAGATGGACCCTACAACAATAATGCAGCAAGCACTCAGAGAAAGCTTTGCCACTTCTGCTTATATAAGGCAGCAATTGATTCAAGAAATGCAGACTCATTTGCAAGCTGAGAATCCTAAGAGTGAAACCCCTCTATATTTTGATACTTGTAGCATTTGTCATCATTTTCAAAACCTTGTAATTCAGCAACATCTCGTGTAAACTTTCAATGTTTTGCATATGTATATATATATATGTATATATATATATATATATATGTATGTGTGTCGTGCATGTGTATGTGTATGTGTGTGTGTGTACCTATATATGTATATATACATACATATGTACATACCAAATATATATATATATATATATAAATATATATATACATATACATATATAGATATATAGATATATATATATATATATATACTACATAAATATATATTTATATATACATATGTATATATCTATATATACGTATCTATATATATACACACACCAATATACATACATACATGTACACAAATATATAGATATACATACATACATATATATAGTATGTATACATATATATATATATATTTGTATATATAAATTTATAGGTATATATAAAAATATATGTATATGTATGGTATATTATATGTATATATACATAGTGATTATGATAGATTAAATGGCAAAACATATCCGATTACCTTTAAATTTTGTCCTAATACATATTTTAGTGATTTTATCAAATCTAACTGTTGATCATTAATTTGATATACTTATCTTTGTAAATGTGTTAAGTTTTCTGTATTTTTATATAGATTTAGCTAGATTCTATGGTAAAACATATCTGATTATCATTAAATTTGGTCACAATACTTTTTTTAGTGGTTGGATCGTTAATTTGATATGCTTATATTTCTAAATGTGTTAGGTTTTCAGTATTTTTACAGAGATTATACTAGATTTTGTGGCAAAACATATTCGAATACCTTTAAATTTGGTCATAATACTATTTTTAGTGATTTTTATCAAATCTAATGGTTAGATCATTACTTTGATATACCTATCTTTATAAATGTGTTACATTTTCAGCATTTTTATAGCGATTAAGCTAGATTCTATGGCAAAACATATCTGATTACTTTTAAATTTTGTCATAATAAATGTTTTAGTGATTTTAGCAAATCTAACGATTGGATCATTAATTTTATATGCTTATCTTTCTAAATGTGTTAAGTTTCGAGCATTTTTATTGATATTATACTAGATTCTATAGCAAAACTTGTCCGATTATCTTTAAATTTGGTTGCAATACTTTTTTTAGTAATTTTATCAAATTTAATGGTTGGATCGTTAATTAAATATGCCTATATTTTTAAATGTGCTAGGTTTTTAGTATTTTTTTATAGAAATTGTACTAGATTCTATGTCAAAACGTATCTAATTACCTTTAAATTTGTGTGCGTGTGTGTATATATTAATATGTATATATACATATATATATATGAATATATTTATATATGTATATATTAATATATATTGATACATACACAAACATAAATAAATATATATATATTTGTATGTATATATATTTGTATAATATGTATATATGAATATGCATGTATGTATATATATGGGTGTGTGTGTGTGTGTGTGTATGTGTGTGTGTGTGTGAACATGAATATATATATATATATATATAAATATATATGTATATGTATATGTATATAAGAATAAATTAATATATTAATATATGAATATTTGAATATATTATGATCGCTGAATTTCTATATTTTCAAAATGACCCCAAAAAAATTTTAATTGGCCTCTAAATTTTTTAATATTTATAAAATGACCCCTAAAAATTTTGCAAAATTAGTACCTAAAGTTTTGAATATTTATAGTATGACCACGCAGATTGGTCACTAAATTTTTAAATATTTACAATATGTCCCCCAAAACCTTTTGCAATTATTCCCTAGTATATACATGCGTATATATAGGTATATATGCATATATACATATATATTTAATATATATAATAAATTAATTAATTACCATTTAAATTTATCCAAATGTACATAAACGTTCAAATTATTGCATATTATTGAATAATATGTATTAATAGTAAATCTATATGATATTTATGTTTTATTATATATATATATATATATATATATATATAAATATATATATATGTAGTGTGTGTGTGTGTGTGTGTGTGTGTGTGTGTGTGTAATACCCTACTAAATTGAGTGCTATGGAACAAAATGCTTGATCAAATTAACCTCGTTTCATAAATTAACTATACTATTTGTGGCTATTTCTTATGCTCCTTATGTGCATTCTCTTAAGGGAGGTAAGTGTATTAAGGTAATCATTTGTGTGGATCATAGTTGGTAATTTATATGTAAGTAATTGTGCATTATATATATGTATGCATTGTGTGTAGTAAACAAATGAGTCAAATTAATTAGTGTATCACTTTTCAAATAATATGATAACAATGAATTTTTCCTTTTGAAAAATAAACTCTTGAACAAACTTAGTTTTAATTAGGGATTTGACATTGTTTGTTAAGTTAAAAATCTCGGTCAAATTTCATGTCAAAATTAATTTTGACTACTTAACCCAATTTCACCATTTGACCCAAAAACCCATATTCAAGATCCATGGATCATTTTAACCCAACAAATACCTTTCATCTTAGCCATTAAATATGGAGTATATTTTAAATGAACTTGTCCCAACCCTTGGATGGAAAAATGCCCTAGTATAAAATGAAATTTTCTCTCCATTTCTCCCTCATGTTGGCTGAAAATCCTTCCCCATTTCTCTACAATTTCTCTCCTTCCTCTACTCAAGAAAATAGCCTACTCTTCTCTTCCCTAAGGCTGCCGACCAGCCTTGGTGACCAAGGGAAAATTTGCTCTTCCTTGGCCAAGACACAAGCACACGCCAAACTCCTTTGGTTGCAACTTATTATCCCAATCTAGCACGCTTCTTGGAGGTTGAAGAAGCAACTTTTCTGAAGTTCTTGAGCTGAAAATTGAGGTAATACCATCACTTTCCCTTCCATTTTCTTATTCTTGTGTTCAAAATATCCTTGCTACACAACTTGATGTTTTTCCTCATTTTATGCAACATGGATGGATAAATATGATGGAAATTGTTATATTTATGTTAGGGGGTGTTTCATGATATGGAAAATAGAGTCCTTTATGTTTAAAATTCATTTTGCTCACTTGTTATGCATCAAAACTAAAAATTTGTATGTGCTACCAGCTTTTTTGAAAAATGGCTTTGATGCTTTGTTTGTGTGATTTCTCCTTGGGGACTTGATAAATGAAGTATAAAAAGATGAAAAATCACTGGAGAGTTTATGATTTATGAATGGAATGCTTGTCTTGTTACATTTTTACTCAAACTGAAAGAATGGTCTTTTGTGTGTTGAAAATTTTGTTCATATAATTGCTACTAGAATTTATTCTTTGAATGCTGAAAATTTGATGAAATGAAATTGTGTTTATTCTATGGAAATGAAGCCCTATGTGTGTCGTGTTTTATATTGATTAGTTGGGGAAATTTTGGTGTCTTTGTGTTCAAGATGATGGTTGAAGACAACAGAGTGCTTGTGGGGGTTATGATTGAAAAATATGTTATCATATAGGGGTTGTGAATTTTTGAATTTGACTGCGCAAGGTAGTTTACTATTCACCCTAGACTTTGAGTAAAAATTATTTGAGCTCCTTTTTGTGGGAATCTTGGGAGATAAATATATATTAATTCACCTAACACATGGAGGTTTTATACTGGAGGTTTTTGTTTAAAAATAAAATGGTTTCCTTGGTCAAGTAAGTAAATGATTTTTTACCCTAGTTTTAGAGTAAAACAAAAGTTTGTGTTAAAAGTTGGAAAATAAATTTACAAATAGAAATGACTATAATTGATGTAAAATTTGGCTAATGTGAACGTTGTTTGATGTCTAGAATTATTGGAAAAATATTTGATTAAAGTTTGATGAGCTTCTTTTATAGTATAATTTTGAAAAGTGATCTCTTGTACCATTATAAGATGATAATTTCAGTTTTTGAAAAGCTATATAACTCTTGGTGTGATTGGTAAAATAAGTTAGTTTAGATGCTGCCTTATTGATTAATTAATTGTGGTTGCATGGTTAATTAGGGTCTACATGGTGAATAGGGTTTTACTTAGCAATTGAGGCCTTGTATGACTACGAATGTTAATTAGAAAGTAGGAGAGTTGTATGGCTTTTGAATTATGGATATTATAGAGGATTGTTGGATTTCTTGTTAAGATTTTTTTTTTTTTGTGATTGGAATCAATTAGGTTATATCGCTAAGTATTTTGGAAGTACTCAAGATCTAAGTAATTCACCTAACTATTCCAAAATCTTGATTAACTCTTTATTTAGATTAATTTAATTAGGAAATTAACTCCTATGTTATATGTGTATTAGATTTAGGGTTAGACTTAGGAGGAGAAAGCACCTAAGATATCTTGAAGCTAAATTTGCTAAGCTTTTGGGACAATTGGTAAGTCCTTGCATTTTGGACTCGTTTATGCAAAATAATTTCAAAGGAAATTCTATAATCATGCATACACAATCATAGTATCTTCATACTATATATTAAAACCATATTTTTGGATTAGTTCATTTTATCACTTGGTTTTGCCCTTATTTACATCATGACTCCTATACAAAAGGATTTTTGCATGATTACCTTCGAGAATTTCTATATGAAATACTATGTCACATTAGGAGTTATACATTAATGCATGCACCTAATTCCAAGTTTCCATCCATGTGCATAATTGCGAAATTCATAGCATGACGTATGATTCCTACTGATACCTCTTTCGTAGCCAATTACGAAATTGCAAAGTTTATCACGCTTTGGACAAGTATTATTGATGGATGAAGGAATTTTATACCTTTGGAAAATTTTGGAGAGAAAATATGAACTTTCATTTTCTGGTCGGGGAAATTTGAAAATATTAGCTTTGGGATTTGGATTAATAATTTTTGAAATTGAAATTGTATATTCCACAATGGAATGGGAATTTCTTGAACCAAACCTATTTCAAGGACTTAAGTACTCAAGGGATGAGACTATAAGACTAGTTCTCATTAGATTAGGAGAGAATTCTGGATGAATAGCCATCTCTGGAAAACTATCTTTTCCAAACGGAGCGTTAGTCCTAGTGGTTAAGTCGGGTCCTTAGCTAGCAACCCGGTATCCAATGAGAAACTGGAGGATGGACATGGGACATCTGGTCTATTTATATGTGAGAGGGATGTCGGATTTCTCTTCGGGAAGGATGTACACCCTACCCGTTGTACTATCTCAGTGTGGATTATGTCAGGGTCATATTTGTAATTTTATTGTAGATGTGAAATCTCGATACACAATATGGCTTGTTGATGATAGGTTCAAGATTTTACCTAAATGATCATTCGCATTAGTTTATGATTGGAAATAATTTACCCGAAAAAATTCTTTTCTAATTATCATACCTGATCTTACTTACTAAATTTCTCTCCAAATATTTGGTAATGAAATTTGAGATTTAATGTTAGAATTTTCTTACTAATACAACTATTTGAATTCTTACATTCATGCACAATGCCTATGATTTTCTAATTAACATTTGCACACAATGGACTTGCTGAGATTATTTATAATCTCACACATTTTTCCTAACCATGAATTTCAAGGTAGTCTATTGTTTATCAAGACTGAGTGCTGAAGATCTTTTTGTAATAGAATAGGGCCATGATACTTTATCATTTCTACCCTACTTTGATTATATTTTATTTCTGTTAGTGAGGCTCAACTGTGGTGTGCCAAGTACTAAGGATTTATCTAGACTATAAATTTAAATTCCAACCTTGAGATCTATTCTAGTATTTAGTTTATCTTGTTCTCTTTTGATTATTTGTTTCCCTATTATAAAGACCCCTAGTCCATAGGATGGGGTGACATCCCTAGCTATTTTGGCCACTCAATAGGTGGTGTTACAATATATGTATATATGTATATATATGTGTGTGTGTGTGTGTATATATATATATATATATATATGTATATATGTGTGTGTATTTTTATTTGTATGAGTCTTTTTTTTCTAATTGATCTATATGTCTAAAATTATTTAATAAAAGTGCTGACATAATTTATTAAAAACAATGATATAATTAACAACATATAGACTTTTAAAATTATATAAATATACAAAATAACTTGTTATATTGAATAATTTGTTTTACTAGTACCCTTAATATGATTATTATATTTTGTTATAATACTAACATTTAAAAAAAAATTAAATAGGACTTTACAAATAGTTTAAGGTAAAACAAAAAGAAGAATATGACCAAACATCAAGTATGGCCCAGCGGTTGAGAGCGTGCATTTCACTCCCACTAGCTAGACCACCGAATCTCTCTAGCTCAGAATGCCTTGGGGCAAAATTGGAATGGCGCAAAGTTTCCTAGCTCTTTGGCTAGGAAAAATTACCTCGGGCTTGTTGGCGAGGAAACTTTTTTCCTAGCCAAAGCATGACTTTTGGCTAGGAAACTTTCCTCGACAAAGAGTGGAAGTTTCTTGGAGCTTTTGGCATGAAACTTTTTTCCTCACAGAGCATGACTTTTGGTTAGGAAACTTTCCTCGCCAAAGATACAAATTTTGTCACCATTGATGGTTATTTGTGACAAAGTTTTCCTAAGGAGTCCATCGACCCAGAGTAGTGTGTTTTAATCTAGGGCTTTCTTTCGTGGAGATCTACTCCTATCCTATATAGATTGTTTGTTTTCCTTGCCAAAAAATTTATAAAAATATTTTTATTTATTTCGTTCAAAAAAATTTTCTCACAATTATATTCAATTTTTTTAAATAAAATTATATTTTTGGTTACTAAATTTTAGCAAGGAAACATTTTTGTAGCTAAAAATTGATAAAACTAAAACCTTTAGCGAAAAAATATTTTCACTTTTAGCTAGGAAAATTTTCCTAGCAAAAAGTATAGGCTTTAGCTAGGAAACTTTTTCCTACCTACGGGGGCTCTTTGGTGTCACCATGAAGCTTTAGCGAGGGCGCTTTAGTGAGAAAGGGGCAAGGAAATTTTTTTCCTTGCTAAAGGCCTTTGGCTAGGACATTTTGGCCTTTAGCGAGGAATTTTTTTTTGTTACCAAAGGCCTTTTTTCTTGTAGTGAGCTATGAGATAATCACATGGATAACTACTTAGTATCAGTGATAGAATCTCATTATAACAAATGTGCAAGTATCGTTAGACTTCAGATCGCCAAGATACATTGTTTACAGAGCATTGTACTTTGATTTTAATCTTCAGAGTTTCATCTGGGACTACTTATGGGATAGACATTAGGTATAGCGTAAAGTAAATAAAAATAATTGAGAGGGTCAATAAATCATTTATCACACTTAGTAGTAGAGGCGTATATCTCACGGCCACCTGTAAGGAATCATTACTCAAGAAGTCCTTAGTCAAGGTAACTATGTGTTAGAAATAGTTCTAAATAGTACACATGTTGAGTAATGGATTTTGGAATAGGTACTAATAAATTCGGGTTAGAATTAATTATACTCTAGAGGGAGTTGGCACTAATTCTATACTCTAAACTGAATAAGATATTGTATGATGAAAGGATTTTATTGCACTAATATTTTGCTATTGAAAAGTTCATGTAAAATCACTTATGATTCATTGGCAAATGCCACTCAGGATCTGCTAAATATGAATTTATTAATTGTAGAATTAATAAATTAATCCTAATCAGAATAAATAAGTTAATTCTAATTATTAAGGATTATTAATTCTATAATGATTAGAATTAATTAATGTTTTGCTACCAATTGACTAGAAAACCTAATAGGTCACACACAAGAGAGGAATTGATACTCAAGATATTATATAAAAATATTATGGGGTTAATTTTTTGTGCAAAATAATATTATGAGCAAATTATAAGTAGTTATAATTGTTGGGGTCAAATTTTAATTATTGAAACCATATATGCTTTAATTACAATTAAAGAATCCTAAAGCCCATAAAAGGAAAAATCATTATTGTTGTTTTCCTAAAAGGTTTAGGAAAATTCCCTGATACTAGACACCTAGTTTAGTGGTACAACAGAAACCCTTTTGCCGTATTCTTTCTTCGGAAAAATGTAACCCTACGCCGCAAAATTATATACCCACTAGTATCAGTTTCTTTGTTCTGTTCTTGAGTAAATTCCCTGTGTGGACTCCATTAGAGGTGTTCATATTCTTTGAATACAGTGCTGTAATTGGAACTAGATCTGTTTGCATGGACTTAGAAATCCCAAAACTAAAGATTGCAGGAAAATATTGAAAGCTTTAGTTGAAATTCCTCGAGGTAATATTCTATGATTGTCTCTATTTTCTTGATCCATAAATTACTTCTGAATGATCTATTTGCTAGAATTCCTATTTTTGTTTCTGCTGCTTTGATTTGATATGCATGAAGAAATTCTAACAGTGGTATTTGAGCTAAATCATTTGTGTTTATGGGTCTGTGAATGTAATGTGAAATTGCTTCTTGAGTATGTTTGGTTCTATGAAATTGTTTTATTGAGTTTTATTTATGGGAAAACATTTCAGTAGGGCTTTATGATTTCGATTCATGGTTCATCAATTCTGTAATGTATTCTGGTTTGAAAAACTTTATTGCAATTGCTTTAAATGGTTTAAAAGCATGTAGAATTCGTTTCGTTAGCTTTTTGGGCTTGAATAGTTATAGAAATTGTTTCTGTAAAAAGGATTATTGAATTCTTTGCTATGCCTATTTTTTGATACAAGATTATGCTAGATTTCATGTTAACATATATTGACAATATTCTTGTGTTTAATAAAATGATTGTACAAATTGTTTGGTTTCGTTTTGGAAAAAAAAAGATACAGTTTTCAAACTTAGATTCACTAAAGAAGATGAATAGAAAAGAAAAGCCGGTTTTGTTTTTTAATAAAAAGGTTTTTTCTTGCCAAGCTGCGGCCAGTTTTCTGAAAGTCGGCGGCTTGTGAAGTTACAGGCGATTTTCACAACGCCAGCACCAGCTTTGATAGTAAAAAAAAAAAAAATCTTTCTTTTAATTGTTTCCACAAGAAATGATTTTGTAGAAAAGACCCCAATAGTTTTCCCAAAATTTGATTTGGGAACTAACTAATTTATTTCCCAAAATAATAATTTTGGAAATTAATATTTCGTATATATTTATTTTGCTTATTATGTTTTAAGCATGATTTTGGCATGTTGGCTTGGTTATGGATTTAGACCAATTAATTTTGACTAAGTAATGTTGTGTCATGCATATTCATTGCTTTGTTTCGAATAAATAGGGCATGCTTGTCCTACATTTCTCTATAATTCTCTTGTAATTTCACTTCTCATCTAATTTTTCTTGAATGTAACTCTAGGTTTCTTCATTTGGAATTAATGTAATTAGATTACATATGTTAGATAAGAATAGAAATTATTTCTTAAAGATTATGGAGATGGCGATCAAGGACAAAGCAAGAAGATAGTAAAACTTTCTTCTCAAATATGCATGAACACATAGGTTTAACCAAAATAAATTTCCTGCTTGGCTCAATGAAATTAATCTAATAAAGTCCATAACCAAGCCATGAAATTGAATCTATTGCAATTTTGTCAATGTGTTGATATTATACATGCCAAACGATGAGGCCACTAATTAAATAATTAAATCCCTCAAACAATATTAAATCTAATACCTTCTATTAATATAGTAAGAATGAGGGTTCTTTTTCAAGAGTAGGATGTTAGGCACACCTAAGCCTATTAGACATTGAGCATGTTCAAACTATGGAATTTTGTTCGGGATTAATGGGTTGTATTTAACTAACATTTTTATTCCAGTTAGGCATACCCAAGGATAAAGAATATTAGAGGTAATGTTGGGTAGCACTAAATGCTTTAAGATTAAAATACATTAATCACCCAATGATTCGATAGTTGCATTTGATGCAATTGTTATTGAATGCCTACCACTAAACTTAAGTGTGGTTTGTTGGGCACACCAAATATCATTCTTAAGGAATTTGAATACTGGTCCACTAAAAAAGCTTCCAACGGGCTTTTTCGAGTCAACAGTGGGGGCTATTGATTTGAGTAAAAATAGTTAAATAAATACTTTCTTAATTAAAGACCTAGTTAAATTAATTTCGTGTGCATATACATAGTCTAATATCTCTTATCTTTTATCTAGGTCATTTGCATCATGATAACGAAGTTGAACTTATGTAGCATTTTGGAAACAATCAAGCTTCTTGGACTAATATAGAAATTTAAGATTCGTTCTCAAATCAAAAAGTTACCTTATGTGTTAGATGCTCCTATTCCACCATCTACAGCTGATAGTGGTCCTGGTGAAGAGCATCACATCCAGAAAAAGTATCAAGAGGATAGTGACGCAACATCTTGTATCATGATGCGTAAATGACACTGAGCTTCAAAAACATAATGAGCATATAGATGTTCATACTATTATCTTTCATCTAAGGGAGCTTTTGATAAGCAAGTTTGGATGGAGAGATACGAGATCTCTAAGTAGTTATATCGTTCTAAGATGGTAGAAAACACTTCTATAGCCACTTATGGACTAAAAATGTTGGGATTAATTGAGAAGCTTGAATCACTTGTGTTTACAATGGATCACGTATTAAGTATAGACTTAATTTTTTAATCTTTGTCAGCTAGTTTTTCACAATTTGTGATGAACTACTAGATAAATAAGATTGAGACCGCCATACTGAAGTTGATCAATTTTCTCAAGACTGTCAAGTCTCAATTAAAAAAGAAAACAATGTAGTCTTATTGGTTGATTTTTCTTCTAAAAAGAAAAATGTTTTATAAGAAGAAGAAGAAAAATTCAACTGAACCTAAAAGTAGTGTGAAGAA
This sequence comes from Voacanga thouarsii, assembly GCA_026120185.1. Taxonomy (NCBI): domain Eukaryota; kingdom Viridiplantae; phylum Streptophyta; class Magnoliopsida; order Gentianales; family Apocynaceae; genus Voacanga; species Voacanga thouarsii. The sequence goes on along the minus strand of JANUWF010001100.1, from coordinate 1,953,041 downwards.
GAAGGAGATCACTACCAAAGGTTCATGTTGCCATTATAGAAAGATGGGTCATTGCAGATGCTATTGCAAAAGCTACTTGAAGACCGTTAAGGAAAAGAAAGAAAAAGAAAAGCTTGCAAACACTTCTACTTCTACTCCTAGTATACTTATGATTGAGATTAATACTACATTTACTAATGAGATATTGGTATTGGACACTAGGTGTGTATCTCATTTGTACAATAATTTGCAAGGACTAAATAGCAGTAGGAAGCTAGAGAAAAGTGATGTGGACCTACGTGCTACAAATGGAGTAAAGATTATTGCACTTGTTGTGGGGACTTCTCATCTACAGTTGCCTTTCAGATTAATTCTAGAACTAGAAAACTACTATTATGTACCAGTTTTACCAAAAATCCTTATTTTAGTTGCTTGTTTAGATTTATTTAGATTTTATTTGATTTTTAAAAATAAATGTTGTTATTTTCCATTAAATGATATCCATTATGGTACTGCATCTTTGATGATTGGTTTGTATATTCTAGACATAGAAATCAAGTTCTTAACATAAACAATAAGAAACAAAAGAAAAATAACTCGAACCCATCTTACTTATGGCATTGTCGTTTAAGCCATGTACATGAGAATCGCATTTCTAAGTTATATAAGTTTGGTGACTTAGGGTCATTTGATTATGAATTATATGATACATGTGAATCATATTTACTTGATAAAAATGACTAAGACCTCTCTTTCTAAAAAAAGGGAAAGGGCTATGCAATTATTAGAACTAATACATAGTGATGTATGTGGACCAATATTGCAAGCAAGAGAGGGTTATCAATACTTTATAACCTTTATCGATGACTATTCTCGATTTGGATATTTATATTTAATGAAATACAAATTGAGACCTTTAACAAGTTTAAAGAATTCAGAAATGAAATAGAGAAACAACATGGTAAACATATTAAACTCTAAGATCTGATTGAGGAGGTGAATATTTGAGTAAAGAGTTTCAAAGTTATCATAGAGATAATAGAACATGAAAAAAGGAATCGAACTTTATTATATATGGTTTGATCTATGATAGCTTTTGCAAATTTGACAAAATTATTTTGCGGATTTAAGCTGGAAGCTACTATTTTTATTTTAAATAGAATTTTGAAAAAAAACAGTTGATACTACTTCATATGAGTTATTTTTTTGGCAAGAGACCAAAGTTAGCTCATACGAGAATTTGGGGATGACCTGCTTATATAAAGAGGACAAAATCAGATAAACTTAAAGATAAGTTTGATAAGTATTTGTTTGTTGGGCATCAAAAAGAATTTCATGGATATTATTTCTATGTTCGTTCTGAAAACAAGGTATTTGTTTCTAAGCATGCTGTTTTCTTAGAGAAGGAATTCATGTTTAAGGAAGATAGTGTGAGTAAAATTGAACTTTGTGATGTTTAAGAAGAATAAACAAACAATGATCAACCAATTAATCTCGAGTTTATTGAGAAAATAGACGAACCCTCTAATACATAAGAACCTCCTAGGTCAAGTAGGATACGTGTTGCACTTAAGAGATATTGATTTTTCATTAGTGAGTGTAATGACGTATTACTTATAGAAGAAAATGAGTCTACCACTTATAAGAAAGTTTTGAAAAGTTCAGAATCTGACAAATGGCTGGAAGTTATGAAGTCAGAAATGGATTCTATGTATGACAACCTTTGATTGATCCACCCTAAGGGATAAAACCAATAGGGTGTAAATGGATTTTTAAGAAATAAATTGACGTGGATGATAAAGTAGTTACCTATAAGGAGCGTCTGGTTGCTAAAGGATATAATCAACAATATGGTATTGACTATGGTGAGACCTTTTACCAGTAGCAATGCTAAAATCCTTTAGGATACTCTAAACACTTGCTGCTTAGTATGACTATTAGATTGAGAAAATGGATAAGAAAATAGCTTTCATTAATGGAAATCTGACCGAGAAAGTATACATGACACAACATGAAAGTTTTACATCTAAAGATCACACTAAAGTGTGTAAGTTGCAAAAGTCTATTTATAGACTAAAGTAAGTTTCTAGAAGTTGGAACATCTATTTTGATGAAACAATTAAAGAGTTGCGTTTTACCAAAACATGGATGAACTTGTTAGTGGGAATGCAATTGTTTTCTTATTACTTTCTGTAGATAACATACTGCTAATAGGAAATGATATCTCTACTCTTTAATCAATCAAGATATGGATATCAAATAAATTTTCCATGAAAAACCTTATTTAAGCAACCTATATTCTTGGAATGAGGATCTATAGAGATAGAACAAAGAGGTTAGTCCACGTATATAGATAAAGTGTTAAAGAGGTTTAGCATAGATCAATCCAAAAGGATATTCTTACCCATGACCCGTGGGATAAGCCTTTCAAAATCTATGTGTGCTCAAACATAAGATAAAATGGATCACATGAGTAGAATACCATATTCCTTGGTAATTGATTCTGTCATGTATGCTATGATACGTATTGAGCCCAATGTATCTTGTGCGCTTAGTTTAACAAGCAAATACCAATCTGACGCTAGAGAAGGTCATTGGCTAGCTGTTAAGAATATCCTTTAGTACTTAAGAAGAACTAATGATGCATTCTTGGTATATGGAAAAGGTAACTTACAAGTTAAAGGGTATATTGATGCCAATTTCTAATTTAATAAGAATGGGGAAAAATTGCAATCTGGCTATGTGTTCAAGAATATCCTTAAGAAATTGCAATCTGTTAAGAATATCCTTAAGTACTTAAGAAGAACTAAGGATGCATTCTTGGCATATGGAAAAGGTAACTTACAAGTTAAAGGGTATATTGATGCCAATTTCTAATTTAATAAGGACGAGGACAAATTGCAATCTGGCTACGTGTTCACTTTTGGCGCTAGGATATTTAGTTGGAAAAGTTCCAAACAAGATACGACTACCGATTAAACTACTAAAGCTGAATACATAACGGCTTTTGAAGTAGGAGGCAGTCTGGATCAAGAAGTTCATAATGGAATTAGGAGTAGTACCTAGCATTGTTGATCTATTACCTTTGCATTGTGATAACAATGGAATCATTGCACGAGCCAAGGAACTATGGTCTCATCAATGATCTAAGTATATACTTAGGTGCTATCACTTGATTAGAGAAATCATTGATAGGAAAGATATAAAGATGGAGAGAGTTCCTACTGATCAGAACATAGTTGATCTATTCATAAAAGGCATTATCCCAAAAGAAACATGATAATCATGTACAGTCATTTGGTATTCGATACATGAATGATTGGATCTAGTGCAAGTAGGAGATTGTTAAGATTATGCCTAGGAACCATTCTTTATCTTTTAGCTTCTTTGTTTTATAAGTGTATGTCTATAAAACTGATAGATAAAGTCCCTAGCATATTGTATAGTGTTACTGAAATCATGATAGAGATTATAATATGAGATTCCTACTAAACTATAAAGTATTTGTGTTTAAACTATCCCTGGTCATAGTATAAATGAGATAGGACACCACTAATATGCAAAGACTAACGCGTGTTTTACTTCTAGATTAAATCAATCGGTGGTTTTCACATCTGTGAGTATTGTTATACTAAAAGTTAACACGTGCATGCTTCTTAGATGAACAAGTCCATTAGATGATCTAGCTTTGAGAAAATTAATCACATAGATAACTATTTAGTGCCAGTGATAAAATCTCATTATAACAAGTGTGCAAGTATCCTTAGACTTGAGATCACCAAGGTACTCTGTTTGCTAAGAGTTGTACTTTGATTCTAATATTTAGAGTCTCATTTGGGACTATCTATGGGATAGATATAGGGTACAACATAAAGTAAATAAAAGTAGTTAAGAGGGTTGATAAAGGATTTATTACTCCTAATGGTACGAGCGTATATCTCATGACCATTTGTAGGGAATCATTACTCAAGAAGTCCTTGGGCGAGGCAACTATGTATTGGAAAGAGTTTCAAATAATACACATGTTGAGTAAGAGATTTTGGAATAGGTACTAATAAATTCAGGATAGAATTAATTATATTCTAGAGGGAGTTGGAACTAATTCTATACTCTAAACTGAATGGGATATATTATGATGAAAGGAGTATATTGCACTAATATTTTGCTATGGAAAAGTTCATGTCAAGCCACTTGACTTTCTGAACTTTTGGGCAGTTATGATACATTGCTAGATACTGCTCATGATCTTCTAATTATGAATTTATTAATTGGAGAGTTAATAAATTAATCTTAACTAGAATTAGTAAGTTAATTCTAACTATTAAGAATTATTAATTCTATAGTGATTAGAATTAATTCAAATATTGCTATCAATTGATTGAAACACTTAATGGGTGACACACAATAGAGGAATGGAAACTCAAGATATTATATTATAATATTATGGTGTTAATTTGTCAGAAGAAATGATATTATGAGCAAATTATAAGTAGTTATAATTATTCTGGTTAAATTGTAATTAATGAAACCATATGTGCTTTAATTATAATTAGGGAATCCAAAGCTCATACAGGGAAAAGGCTTTATTTTTGTTTTCCTAAAAGATTTAGGAAAATTCTCTGAGACAGTGCATATATATGTATATGATACTGGATACGTGTGACACCCCGCCCTGAGCTGTCCTAAAAATAGGAGATTTTTACTATCTCTACGATTTTTTGAGAATTCTTCTTGAATTTTATAAAGCTATTTTCAAGAAAATTATTATTTATGAAATGAATATTTTAAGTAAAATATAATTTTATATATGTTCTAAAAGTATATTTCATATATTATATTTGATTTGATAAGAAAATATATGTTTATAATTTTATAATTATAAATGTCAATATTATTAGTATTATTATTATTAGTATTATTATTATCCTTATTATTATTATATCATTTTTTAAAAATGAAGTAAAGTTCAATTTGAACACTTTAACTTTGGGAACCATACCTTTAATAAAGTTAGGGTAGGTGTCATTTTGGACTCATTACTTTTAATAAAGTAACATTATCTTAAAATTTTTATATTTATTTTATGTATATCCTATTTATTTTCATAAATATCTCTTATGTTCTCAAAGCTTCTATAATGTTCTAAAAGTTTCTAAAAGCTTCCATTACATTCTATAAGCTTCTTACACTTATGTATGATGGACCACAACATTAAAATAGAGATTAAATGAGTGTTTGACTAGCTTTGACTAAGTTTTACCAAATTTTGACCAATATATATTGACCATGTAAGATTCATGCATTTTCTATTAGTTTCTTCTACATTCTACTTGTTTCCACTAGAATCTATAAGTTTCTAAGGCTTTTCTAGGCATGATGAGGTGTGACTTTCTACAATGTTCTAAAGTCTTCCAAATTCTTTCATAATCTTCCATAACCTTCTAAAACACTATTTTAAAAACTTATATTATATTAATAGATAATAATATTATTAGTAGTATTGTATTATTATTTTATGTTATGTTATATTATATTATTATTCCTTAGTTGTATAGTTTACATATATATATGATTACTAGTAACTATTATTCTTATGATATATATAAATATCTATATAAATATCTTATATTTTATTATATTATTAATAAATTACTATTTGTTTCAAGTACTATTTCATTACTTCTTAGTACTAATTCTATATAACAATTCTTAGCAGGTATTATATTCTTATAACTATATTATGATACTTAGTATATTTATTTTATAACACTTTTATTTTATCTTCCTAAATAATTCTACACTATTCTAATAGTTATTATTCTATAAGTTTCTTTAAGCTTCTAAAAATACTCTAAAAGCTTCCATAATTTTCTACAAGTGATGAGTCATCACCTAAAGCTTTTTAGAAATTGTGAGTTATCATTCCATGTGTGCCAATTACATTTCAAAGCTTCGTACTCAAGTGTTTTACATAAGCCATGATAAAAGCATATGACGTAAGCCCTTACATAACCAAAGCTTCCACTTAAACTTCTTGACACCTATAAATAGGGGAGGAAGGAAGAAGAACAAGATGAGAAGGAAGAAGCAAGAGAGAGTGTGTGTGGTGAAATAGAAAGAGAAAGAAGAAGAAATAAGAGAAAGAAAGAAGAAAGAAGAAAAGAGAGAAAGGAAGAGAGAAAAAGAAATTTGAGAGGGAGAAGAAGAGAGAGAGAAAAAGAAAAAGAAAATAGATATTAAGAATTTAAATAGATGCTTTGCTTGAGGAAAATAGCTAGAAAGTAAGGTGAGTTCCCATTTATTTTATGAAAACCGTTTTGGCAAGTGATTTTATGAAATACATGAAAATGAGCATTTTATGAAACATTGATATTATGTGTCCCATTGATTTCATTCTTATTGTCACAAAATTGAAGGCGATAGGGTTATAAATCCTATATGGGTCATTGAGACCAAAAAAAGGCAGTAGGATTATAAATTATATATGGGTCATTGGGACCAATATTTTTATTTGATAGGACTAGTAATCTTGGTGTGGAAACATTGATATCCATATTTGTTGTGCATTAATATCAATTATGAGATCTCATGTGTTGTTCACAAGTTGTATTGTTGAGAATATACCATGAAACTATTTTATGTGAAAATCACGAGCACACATGGGACTCACTGAGTGTTTTTGCACTCATATCTTTTTCTACATGTTTTAGGCTGAAATGTACCGATCGGTGATCAAAGTGCGCAGCAGAAGCATGATGATGAAGAAATAGGCAATATGATATATGACATGCTTAAGTTTAAAATATTGTAAGAAGGATTTGAAGTCCATGTATTATGGATTTTCCTATGAATAAAATTTTATAGTATGATTCCACTACAAATTAAGTTATTAATTGTTATAAAGACCCCTTGTCTGGGAGATCAGATAGGGTGACATCCCACGAAGATAAGGCCTACTATGACATGGAATATGTGGGGTGTTACAACGCGGGGTTTAGTGTTGCAACTAAAACCTTTTCTTCTTATTCTTTGTTCGAGAAAGAGTAACCTCATGCCGCAAAATTATATACCCACTAGCATCAGTTTCTTTGCATCGTTCTTGAGTAAATTCCTTATGTGGACTCTATTAGAGGTGTCAATATTCCTTGAACATAGTGGTGCAATCGAAACTAGATTTGTTTGCATGGACTTGGAAATCCCAGAACTGAAAATTGCGAAAATTTTTTGAAAGCTTTTGCTGAAACACCTTGAGGTAATCTTTTGCGATTGTCTCTATTTTCTTAATTGATAAATTACTTGTGAATGATCTGTTGGCTAGAATTCCTATTTTTGTTTCCGCAGCGTTGATTTGATATGCTTGAAGAAATTCTAATAGTGGTATCAAGAGCAGTTTTCTCATGGTTGGAATGCTAATAAACTAGAATATCAGCAAGGAGGCAATCAACATGCGGTACTTGGAAAAAATGATAGCCAATCACTAAATTATTCGTCCCTATTGACTCGAGATGAGAAAGAATAAAGTTGGGCAAATACTAGTACAACCACAATTGAAGTACCCAAAGATGGCCAATAATAGACTCGACTTTTCTACCGTTAGTCATGGCTCTGGAAAGCTAAAACAAACCTCTATAGATGCTAGAAAGGAACAAAGAAGCCAAACCACCCAAATGGTTAGTCATGATCTAGTAAACAAAGTGCATATTCTCAGCAATAGAATTGACAACACTAGTACAAAGGACATATCTACAAACCCAAAAAAGAAGAAAAGCAGAATGTTCGGTGTTAGTGACTAGTTTAGTCAACTCACGGTTGGCCTAAATAAACCTAGGGTAAAAGAATACAGTCATAGAATTTTTAACTGTGTAAGAGATACTCTTTTCTTTAGGAGAAGAAGCAAAGTTAGGTCTATTTAAGGTGAGACTAAGAATTATCGCCATATCTAATAAGATGGGGAGTAATCATTCCAAAGGGAAATATGAAAACATTGATAGGTGGGTTCTAGAAGGTACTTACCACTGACAACAACGCTCGATTAATGGGTATTGGGAAGTGGCCAAATGAATAGCATCATAAATTCCCCACTCTTGACATTTGTCCCTATACTACTAAAAAATTTGGTCCAATCAAGAATTGTACTCCTCGAGATAGTTTGGCTAGACCTCTACTTGCTGGGGAATTTGGTAAAGTCCCATTGTCTAGCAGGTTTTACATGGCTAACTAAATCAGAGTTACTGGCTAGATCAGTCATGATAGGGCCCAAGATAAAGTCTTTTGCAAAATTAGGGTAAGGAATTATTAGGTGTCCATCCATGGTGTTTGTGAAGTAAGCATAAGAAAATAGAAAAGAAGTGTAGAGAGTCAGTGAGGGTTTAGGTCATGAAGAATTTGTGAGAGACTAAATAATGAGAGGCTCTTAGTTAAGGGGAAGAAATTAATCCAATCAATATATGGGATAGTGGAGCATTAATAATAAGATTATGGAAATACAAATTTGAATACTATTTTGATTTAATTCAAGTTTCGAGAAATGAAGATCATAATAACTCAAAAGAGCCCTGCTGCCATTTTCACAGAAGCAGAGAAATTATTTGTCCCATTTTCTTTGACAAGACAATAGGACAAATAAGGGGCAAGTGTTGACATCTGAAAATGCTAGAAAAGTCAACTCTTGACTGGACAGACAAATTAAGATGTGACTAGATGAGCTAGCCAAGAGCATTATCGGGACAAGCCAGCTAGAGCATGACAAGACAAGCCAATGGATGGTTCAAATAGGTGCAACTGGGCTAAGCAAACAAACCAGGCCAAATAGTCTCCAACAGAACCCCAGTCAAGACAGCCAGGAGTTTGACTCCAATCGAGACAATTCCTTCATGGATTGACCAAAGAAGTGCATTGATCTTAATCCTTTATGATGCTAAGAGAATAATTAGTTATGATAATGATTAGGTACTTTGAGACCATGTTTGTCAAAGCAATGGTTTAAGTGACATAATTCTACATCCTTGACATGTATATGTTTTTATTTTATTTTATTTTCCTTTTTATTTCTTTTTCACTTTATTGGGTTGGTTAAACAATGAAAGAAAAGGGATTAATGCATACTTGTTCCTTGAGGATCGACACTCATTTGAACCTTATGCTATGTTAATGATGAGTACGCTTGCTCATATGTTGAATTTAGGGTTAACTTTTTAATTTAAACTTGATTGTGAATGTGCTTAGTTTTTATATGATTTTTATACTAAATCCAAACACATCAAGTTTTTGGTGCCGTTGCCGGAAAACAATATTATGAAAGCTTGGATTTTGTTAATTTAACCATGTAAATATGTAAATATGTACAATGGTTCTTTTTACAAAAAGGTGCTATCTTTTGTATCTTGTGTATTGGTGTCTACCCTTTGTTACCTAACCTACTAACTTTGACTATGTTCTATGGACTAATTTTGCAATCTTTTAATTTTGTTTTAATCATGAATTCTGTTATCTAACTTGCTTCTTATTTTTTTTAGGTGTTATCTTTGGTACATGACCCAAAAATTCGAAGGTGAGATAGTCGATTTTGACCCTGAAATCGAAAGGACACTGTCAAAGATCCACCGGACAATCCAAAGGAGCTTGATCGTCAAAATGGATGGTGCTCAAAATAACAATGCTTGGAATAGGAGGGTTATGGATGACTTTGTGAAATCTGCAATCTCGGGCACAGGCTCGAGTATTACTAGGCCTAGGGTGGATGCGAATAATTTTGAAATAAAGCCCAATATTATCCAAATGGTTCAAAACATGGTTCAATTTGATGGGCTACCTGAGGAAGATCCCAATGCTCATTTAGCTAGTTTTCTTGAGATTTGTGATATTTTAAAGATGAATGGTGTTTCTGAGCATGTCATAAAGTTAAGACTTTTTCCTTTTTCTTTGAGAGATAGAGCCAAATCTTGGTTAAAGTCTTTACCTACTAGTTCCATCACTACTTGGAATGCCCTAGCTGAAAAATTTCTAGCCAAATATTTCCCTCCAGCTAGGATAGCTAAACTTAGGAATGAGATATTTGCCTTCTAACAATTAGACTCTGAGCCCTTATATGAAAGTTGAGAGAGATTTAATGAGATGCTCTTCGACGCTACCGTATAGAACTTTTTGATTTATCATGAGGCGGTTGTTTGTTGTACTATTTTATTTCTTTTGTTTTTGATTTATTGTTCTTTTCTAGTTTTTATGCTTTGGTGTGCTCTTTTGTATTTTTCTTTTTAGGTACTTTGCTAATGCCTCGTTCTTTAAGCATTCAGCTCTTGTACAACACATTGCACAATGAATGGAAGTATTGTCTTTCTTATCTCTTCTCCTTTATATTTTTGGCCTCTTGGCATTGTTCATTCCTTGTTCTCTTTATTTGGCCATTGAGGACAATGTCCAATTTAAGTGTGGGGGGGGGGTGATTTGATTGAAAATTCTTCTATGTATACATATACTTTATCCTTCTTGTGAGCAAAAATTTTCAAAATTTTCAAAATTTTTTCTGATTTTCTTTGAGATCTCAAGCTATATTTTTAATGCATGTCTTTATGATGGATTATAGAGCATATTTTCTATATTATTTATGGCTTATGCATGACTTGTTTGTACGCACTTGGACGAAGTAGTTCTTGATCAAATGTTTTACATTATTCTTAAACCTGTTTTTCTACTAAAATTCATGGAGCATTCTAGAACTTACTTGAAAAACTCTCAAGGCGAAATAAGAAAGACATTCATGGTTTAACTTAGGGATGATGGTAATAGGCCTTCTTTGAATAGTTTGAGCTTTTCAATTCTATCTATTTTTATATTATCCCTAGTGCCTATTTTGAGCCTAAATTGGTGGATTTATTTCTTTAAAACCCATTATCATACTTTGCCCATTGCTTGTTTCTGAGAGTTTAAATAATTTTTCCAAATCTTTATGCTCTTGATGGATGAAAGTATATGTAGGAGAATGTTGAGAAAGAATACTTGGATGAAGATCATAACTCGTTACTTTTCGTCATGTATCAATAGTTGTATTGAGCTGGAAAAAGAAAAGAAAGAGGAGAAAGAGAAAAGAGAGATTGAAAACAAGAGAAGAAAACAAAGAGCTGCTGAAAAATAAAAAGATGGAAAAACAGAAAAAGAGAAAGAAAAGATCAGCAGTAGTGAAAACAAAAGATGAGTGAAAGACAAAAGAAAATTGAGAGAGAAAGAAAAGAAAGATCATAAAACAAATGGTGATTGAGCTGTAAAAGTTGAGTTCATATCAAATCCTAGATACCATTGTTGAAAAGAAGAGAAGAGTTGATGAGGGAAGTGAAAAGAAGAGAAAAAGAATGAAATTGCAAGATTTGCTTGAACTGAATTGTAATTGCAAAATAAGGGTATGGGTTTTGATTTTTTTTTTGGGAATAGGAGAGCAAGAAGAGTTTAGAAATTATTGATACATTTTGTTTATCTTTTTTCTTGCGAACTCTCAGCTTCTTTGATATTTGATTCTCCTATATCATTCGTTTGATAAGCTACATTACAAGCCTTTAGCCTTACATTACAAGCTTTAAAAGTTCTACTTGACCTAAGTAGAATCATGATATGTCTCGAATTAGTGGAAAGAGTGTATGAAAAGTAAGCTCATGGAATGCATATTCTTTTTGAACTAAAAATTCTTTCCAATGGTTTGAGAATATTGTTAAGTATTGAGCTGGTTCTACCGAGTCATTATTTACTTACACAAGTCTTGCATTTGTTGTGAAAAATGTAGTAACATGTGTTTTATGTTCTTGAATGAAGAAAGCATTTAAGATATTGTTTTGAAATTGATTGAGTGATTGATGAAACCTTGTGTTTTTCTATTTTTCTTTGATACTTTGCCTGAGGACAAGTAAAGAGCTAAGTGTGGGGAATATGACAGGGGCTAAATTAGTCATGTTTTTTCTAGTTATGTAAAGCTTTTTTGTGATACATTATGTTCAACAACTAGTCATATTCCTTCATATTTGAGATTTTACCTTTGGAAATGTATTTTTTGTATTATTTTAGATTTTAGGGGCAAAACAAAGCAAAAACATCGCAAAACAGAACCAAGGCGGCGCTGGACAGGACAGTGGAACTGGCGCCGGCCATATGCAGATAACATAAACTTCGAGGCGATAAAAAATTGTTGAAACAGACCAGGACATAACTGAACTAGTGCTGGCTTTACTCTGGACAACAGTGTGTGAAAAGTAAGAAAAAAATTGGTGAACAACGGAAGAAACATAACACAATCGGCGCCGGCTCTAGCAGTCAAAGCGGCGCCGTCTGTGCCCTAAGAAAAAGACGGGATTTTGATTTTTGCACGCGATTTTTGGTAATTTGCATAATTTTAGTATCTTCCTACTTCTACTCGGCCAAGAACCTTACACCAACGAGTTTAAGCACTTCCTAAGCCTATAAATAGATGGAAAACACACGGAAAAATGGGAGAATTCATAGATTATCATAGAAAATCACTCAAATCAAAGGAGGAATTCTTCAATTCAAGGAGGATTGTACAAGAAGGTTTTTAAAGGAAGAAGAAGGAGGCTTGTCTATTAGTGATTTCTTTTACTTTGTTTTTTTTTTTCTTAAACAATGATATATGAATTGTTTTATTATAATTTGACATTGTTTTAGATATTCATGATAGTTAAAGTTATTTGATCTTTTGATTAATTGATTGTTATTCTTGGTATTTAATTACTTGTGCGTATTACGAGATTAATTGGTTGTTTCTTTTCATTAGCTTGCTAGACCAAAGAGGTTGATGGTAGTTGCAATTGATTAATTTCATATTTATTGGCTGTTAACTTGCTAGACTAAGGGGGTTCATTGCTGAGGATTGAGTAATTAAAGGTTAATTGATGTTTGCCAGACCAAGGATTCATTGATTAATTTCATGCTTTAAATTTGCCAGACCAAGAAAATTTAATCAAGGATTGTGTTTAATGCATCTTTCAGGTGAGTTAGTTGAGACAGACCAAGTGATGCTAATTTATCTGAAGGATAGTGATTTCATGGATTGACTAAAGAAGTGAATCGATCTTAATCATTCATAATGCCAAGGGAATAATTAGTTATGATAACGATTAGGTACTTTGAGATCATATTTGTCAAAACAATGATTTAAGTTGCATAATTCTACATCCTTGACATGTATATATTTTTATTTTATTTTATTTTTATTTTTATTTCTTTTTCACTTTATTGGGTCGATTAAACAATGAAAGAAAAGGAATTAATGCATACTTGTTCCTTGAGAATCGATACTCGTTTGAACCCTATGCAATGTTAATGATAAGTACTCTTGCTCATACGTGTAATTTGGGGTTAATGTTTTAATTTAAACTTGATTGGGAATGTGTTTAGTTTTTATATTATTGTTATACCCAAATCCAAACGCATAAGGGCCGAATAAAGATTTTGTAAATATTTCCTGGGTAACTATTCCATGGAAAGTTCGAGACAATTGGGATTTATTTTCGGATTGCCTGGAAAGGACAAAAGAAAAATCTTGCTCTTTCTTCAAAAATTTTGGATCTCTAGTGGACCTCTCCATAGGATTCAAATCTAGATGAAGTTCTGACCATCTATATTTTTCTCGAAGAATAAAAAAAAAACATGGGTCTTGATCTACAAAATACCATCTTAATTCATCCTATTTCATCGATCCAGGATGTGATATGGTTTCAAAGGATGAACTAGACATGGAGAGTTCCAATAAGATTTTATTTAATGTCCTATTAACTAGCAAGGTAATACATTAAATATTGACAAAGGATTAACTTACAAAGGATTCGTTATACTCCATTTGAAAGCTTTCGAACACAAGACTACTTAAGTATCAGTTTCCAAGATCGGAATCATTTTCTACTGTAAGATAATCTTAAATGTTGAATTATAACTAGGTAAATAACTTTCTTGTGTTAATTTATTGTAGCATGGGTGCTTTAGGTTTTGGGATTCAGCTGCCTTTAATCCTAAGACTGATGAGCAATTGAGATCTTCATTCTTATTCAGGATAACACATATGTACACTATATGGTAAATCTGAATTAATTAGTTTTAAGTTAGATTTTTCTTGGAGTCTATGGTTGTTTTGGTATATTATGGCTAGAGTTGTAATAACATATCGAGTATTATATTTCAAATTTGAGCTCGATCATAATAAAACACTGCTAGATACCATTCGAACGTCAAGATTCATGGTTAATTTTAGAGATGGTTTCGATAGGAGTTCCTACTTGGCACAAAACTTTTGGAAAGGACATGCCCATCATTGTGTAGGTCTTCATTTTATTTAAGAAACTTTTTTAAAAAATAATACCTTTTCATTAGATTTCGATCATGCAAACTAGTTTACACGCTATGGAAAAAAAAAATGAAATCCACGTAATAGGATCACTCGTGTGTAATTAAATAGGTTGAAGAGAGAAAAAAAATTTTGTTACCTAAAAAATGCAGCTTTAAAATTTTTCTTCACTCACGGAACCCTTTCGTAAAATTTGTCCAAGTTGTGAACTATTAAATTTGAAGGATAGAAAATTTTCTAATATTGATCCACACAAGAAATGGTACCCAAGCTAGGCACCGTGAATACCTATGCTAGTAGGTTTATTTTCTTTGGTCGTTGTATTAATTTGTGAAGAATAATTAGAGGGAAAAAAAGGAGGCTGCCAAAAAATTTCATTCTCAAAGTCAACTTCATTCCGAAAATTTGGTGTATAATATATATTACATACATGATGCACCACTTTTGTGAAAGCCAGAAACCTTTTCCATATTTCCTAAACCCTTTAGGAAATAGTAGAAGCCATTTAAAAAAAAAAAAAAACCTATATGCTTCCAAAACCTTTTATGCAATAAGAAAGCCTTCCATCATTGTTGACTTGGAGTTTATATAATTGCAATTAGGCCCCTTGGATTATAATAAGTTTATAATTCAACCACAAACCTTTTAAATAATTAGAAATCCAACCAACTAATTATAATACTTTATAAGTAGCCTATAAATATTATTTCTTCTCAAAAATTAACTCCATAATATTATCATATCATGTATTCAGTGCCAATTTCTCTATTGTGTGTAACTTATTAGGTTTTTTTAGTCAATTGGTAGCTAATACGAATTCAATCTATCACTTATAGAATTAATAATCCTTTTATAATTAGAATTAACTTATTAATTCTAATTATGATTAATTTATTAATTGATAAATTCATATTTAGCAGATCATGAGTGGCATCTAGTAATGCATTATGACCATCTAAAGTCCAAAAAGTCAGGTGGATTGATATGAATATTTTAATAGCAAAATACCAGCCTAATGAACTCATTCTTTCATATTATATCTCATTTTGGTTTAGAGTATGGAATTAGCCAACTCCTAATAGAATATAATTAATTCTAACCCAAATTTATTAGTACTTGTTCTAGAGTCTATTACTCAATATGTGTATCAATTGAAAGTATTTCCAACACATAGTTGACTTAGCTAAGGGCTTCTTCAGTAATGATTCCATATAAGTGGCCGTGAGATATACGTTTCTACTATTAGGATTGACAAATTCTTTATTGACCATCTCAATTACTTTCGTTTACTCGACATTGTACCCAATATCCATTGAATGCTTACTTTCAGGGTGTTTTACTTGAATAACAAGAGTTGGATTCGGGTTTGGCGGCGCTTCCTAAACTGAAACGTCTACTTGTTTCATGGAAATATCAATTAACCGTTAGCTCTTTTGCATCAAACACTTACCACGTTTGCTAGCTCTTGACCTTTTAGAGTATACTCCAACCTCCTATGGACTTCTACCAGTGAGAGTAGAACTATGATGAACTAGGATGAAGAAGATTGGAAGCAAAAAAGAAGAGCTAAACGTTAAAGGAAAACTGAAGGAAAACCAGTGGCCTTTCTTGTTGATAGAAAACCCGAAAGCTGTTTTTCTTTTTTCAAAGAATTCGGTCAACCCATCATTGTACGCAAACCACATATATATTCTAAACAACATATTTTTCTTTTTCTATTCAAACTAGCCACCAGATTTCCTTTTTCCCTTATTTATTTTCTCCTTGTTTTCTTTACTGTGGCATCTACCCTAGGTTTCCAAATCCTTTTAGCTGCTACACAAAAACCCTGGCGGGCTAGAGCTTTTCTTAATTAGTCTAAGACTAATTAATTAGCTCTTTTATTAATTAATTAATCAACTTGGGCTAAATATAAAATTATCCAAGATAATTAATTAGTAAATCAATTTAATTAAATTTGTCAAATTAATTATTCTAGCCCAAATAAATAATTAGTTGGACTCTTAAAATAATTCTTCCAATAATAAATTCACCCACCAAGCCTATATAGTAAATAAATTTACTAAGGTTACTTGAGCTACTCTGGAGACAAAAAGACTATTATTCTTGGCTACTAAAATGACCAAAATATATCTGCTAACAAATAATTGTATTTTATTATTTTAAATATTTCATTTTTCACTATATAACCCTAAAAATAATATTGCAAGTGCAGTGTCTTTGATCTACAGGTGTAGTGACTAAAATGCCCCTTTACGTAACACCCATCATTGAGATACAAAAAATGCATTAACATCTTTCTCAGTGACATCTACCATTCTTTGATAGCTAGTCCGATAATCTATGACTTCTAATATGTAACCACTTATCATAGGGAGCTACCTATATATGTATATACTAAGTCACGTTTTCCAGGGCAGTGGATTATTTAGATTATCCCAGACAATCGCAACGGGGTAATTTTTTCACATAATTAAGCCTAGAATCTCTGTTGTTATAAACCCATCTTAATTAAATAGAGTAATACACCCAACGTACAAGGTTATTAGCCTTGCGATAAGACTTCATCCAACATACATCAAAGTGTACAAGTCCAGTTTCACCATACCACTAACCTATACTCAAGTCTTAGGGTACTTGTCCACCCAATAGATGCGATAAACCAACCTTTATTTATTTTAGTACTTTTATAAAGATTATTACTCATAGTTTAGTTCTACGTATTCCAAATAAGCTTACAATATTGGTGTGAGTGGACTACTGACTGGTTTAGGGTAAACCATTCCCTATTTAGAAACCATAGTATAATGACCTAAACCTTGATGTAGTGCCCAGTTCTATCAATCGAACAAGAATAATTTTTCGCTTATATGTTAGTAGCCTATAATTTACACCTTACTGTGAAAACACGACCTAATTATTTAGATTACTTACTAACACATTAGACCTTAATATGTAATATATGTAAATAAACATTCATTAATGAATGAAACTTTTCCTAATTTCCAAAATATCGAAATACATAGGCTATTTTGGGCAGACATTTAAACAATCTCCTAGTTGAACTAAATGGATTATCTAGTTGAACTAAATGGATTATGATAGTCCATATGTGCCTACTCTTACGACATCTAACTGTCTATAAAACACTTTCTCTATCAAAGGCTCGATAAATAGGTCCACCAGATTATTTGCAGAGAAAATCTGGTCAACTACTATCTCCCATTTCTGGATAAACTCCCAGATCAAGTAATACTTCCTTTTAATATGCTTGCCCTTCTTGTGGCTTCTTGGCTCTTTACATTGTGAGATAGCTCCAGAATTATCACAATATATAGTTATGGGCTTAATCCTCTGTGGCATAACTCCAAGTTCTGTGAGGAACTATCGGAGTCAAACTACTTCTTTAGAAGCTTCTGAAACTGCAACGTACTCTGCTTCCATAGTAGAATCAACAATACAAGTTGCTTAACACTCCTCCATAAAATAAACCCTCCAGAAAAAATGAAAACATATCCACTAGTAGATTTTATTTCATCTTTATTCTCTTTTAATTCTGAGTCCGTATAACCGGTAGGAATTAAGTCATCAGTCCTGTAAACAAGCATATAATCCTCTATTCCCTTTAAGTACTTGAGAATAAGCTTTACAGCTTGTGAATGTTCTTCCCCTAGATTTGACTGATATATACTAACTATGCCTACTACAAAATAGATATCCAACCTTGTACAAAGCATGACATATATGAGACTTTCCACTACCATAGGAAATCCTCCTAATCATTTCCTTTTCTTCCTGTGTCTTAGGACAGTGCTTGGAAGATAATGTCAATCTATGCCTAAAGGGTATGATTACCCCTTTCCAATGATCTATGCTAAACTTAACTAATATCTTGTCAATATAAGTAAATTGGGATAGGCCTAATATTCTTTACTTTCTATCTATATGAAGTTCTATTTCAAGAATGTAGCTAGCTTTTCCCATATCTTTTATGCTAAATTAACTTGATAGCTAAACCTTTATAGATGACAATATCCCTACATCATTTTTAATAAGTAGAATTTCATCCATAAAAAGTACCATAAAAGATACGTTATTGCCATCTATTTTCTTATACATGCATAGTTCATTCACATTTTGTATGAATCCATTGGACTTTACAATCTAATCAAAATGTATGTTCCATATTAGTTATATTTAATTAAGTCCATAAATAGACTTCTTAAGCTTATAGACTATATGCTATAGGCTTTTCACAATAAAGCCTTTAGGCTAGGTCGTATACATGTCTTCACTAAGATAGCTATTAAGAAAGGCCGTCTTAACATCCATATGCCATATCTTGCAGTCATAATGACATACAATGTCTAAGAGAATGAGAATGGACTTAAGCATGGAAACAAGTGAAAATGTATCCTTATAATCGATCCCTTCTTTTTAAGTATAACTTTTTGCTACCAATCTTACTTTAAAGGTTTCCACCTTTCTATCTGCACCTCTTTTTCTCTTATATACCCACTTGCACCCTATGGGTTTAATCCTTTTAGGTGCAGTGATAAGATTCCAGACTTAATTGAGATACATAGACTCAATCTCCACATCCATTGTTACTTACTATTTGTCTACATCAATATCAGCAATGACCTCATCATATCTAGTGGAGTCTTGTTCCTGATGGTCAATCTATCTTTCTAGAATCCTAAATATTCTCCCACTACGATGTGATTCATTTTGCATAGGAATATCTGATTATGCTGATAGGGGCTAAATTAGTCATAATTTTTCTAGTTATTTGAGGCTCTTTTGTGATACATTTTGTTTAATAACTAGCCATATTCTTTCATATTTGAGATTTTACCCTTGGAAAGATATTTTGTTCATTATTTCAGATTTTAAGGGTAAAACGAAGAAAAAATGTCGCAAAATAGAATAGAGGTGGCGCTAGCTAGGACAGAGGAACCGGCGCCGGCCATGTGCTGATGACACGAACTTCGAAGCAATAAAAAATTTTTGAAACGAGACCAAAATAGAATGGAACTGGTGTCGGTTGCACTCTAGACAACATCGTGCTGAAATGAAGAAAAAATCGGCGAATGACTGGAGAAACAGAACACAACTGGCGCCAGCTCTAGCAGCCAAGGCGGCACTGGCCATGCTCTGAGGAAAAGACGGGATCTTGATTTTTCATGCAGTTTTTGGTAATCTGTGGAGTTTTAGTACTTTCCTACTTGTACTCGGCCAAGAACATTACATCAATGAGTTTAGGCAACTCCTAAGCCTATAAATAGATGAAAAACACTAGAGAAAATGGGAGAATTCATTGACCATCATAGAAAATCACTCAAATCAAAGGTGGAATTCTTTAATTTAAGGAGGGTTGTGTAAGAAGGTCTTCAAAGGAAGAAGAATGAGGCTTGTCTATGAGTGCTTTCTTTTACTTTGTTTTCTTTTTCTTGAACAATGATATGTTAATTATTTTATTGTAATTTAACATTGTTTTAGGTATTCATGATTTTTAGAGTTATTTGATCTTTTGATTAATTAGTTGTTTTTCTTGGTATTTAATTACTTAGGCGTATTACGAGATTAGTTGGTTGTTTCTTTTCATTAACTTGCTAGATCAAAGAGGTTGATGGTAGTTACAATTGATTAATTTCATATTCATTGGCTATTAACTTGCTAGACCAAATATGTTAATTGTTGATGATTGAGTAATTAAAGGTTAATTGATGTCTGCCTGACTAAGGATTCATTGATTAATTTCATGTTTTAAATTTGCTAGACCATGGAAATTTAATCAATGATTGTGTTTAATGCGTCTTTTGGATGAATTGGTTGAGGCAGACTAAGTGATGTTAATTTCTCTAGAGGATAGTGATTTCACACATTGACCAAAGAAGTGAATCTATCTTAATCATTCATGGTGCCAAGGGAATAATTAGTCATGATAAAGATTGGGTTCTTTAAGATCATGATTGTCAAAATAATGGTTTGAGTTACATACTTCTCCATCATTGACATGTATATATTTTTATTTTCTTTTGTTTTCTTTTGTTTCTTTTTCACTTTATTGAGTCGGTTAAACAATGAAAGAAAAGGGATTAATGTATACTTGTTCCTTGAGGATCGACACTCGTTTGAACCCTATGCTATGTTAATGATGAGTATGCTTGCTTATATGTGTAATTTGGGGTTAACGTTTTAATTTAAACTTGATTAGGAATGTGCTTATTTTTATATGATTTTTATACCCAAATAAATACGCATCATATGCCTCTTAGACTAGGTTTCTGATGTAAAAATCGAGTGTTTTAATAAAAGAATTCATTTTCAGAAATTGTTTATGAATTTACAATTTTATTATTGCACAATTACAGTTGGAAAAGACCTATTGTGTTTAAGTAAGTGGTCCACGTAAATGAAGGTCTTTCAGAGTAAGGTATGGATTACGGTTTACTTAACATATAAACATTTGTTCTTAACTGATTGATGAGAATGGGAATCTCATTATGTCTAGGTTATTATGTTGTGAATTGTAAATGGGGAATGTCTTACCTTTAGCCAGTGAGTAGTCCACTCACTTTAAGACATAAGTGTATTTCGAATAAGTAGTACAAGACCTGTAGTAGTGGTTTCTAAAAGTACTATATGGTAAAAACCTAGACTATTACCGCTACAGCGTGGACTAATACTCTACGACTTGAGTATGAGTTTGTGGTCTGACGATACTGGAAGCATAAGCTTTGATATGCTATAGTTGAGGTTCTATCGTAGGGCCAATATACTTGCATGTTGGGCATGTGTGACTAGTTAGTTAAGACAAACTTGTACAAGATAGTTTCCATACTATGTTGCTCCTTGTGGTTGTCTAATGATCTAAATATCCAGGGCCTTGGGAAACATGACTTGGATGTTTTTAGGGTAGCTCCCTTGGAAAGCAGAAATAATCCAGGAAGTCGTGGATCATTGGACTAGAGGCCTAAGGATGACAGATATCATTTAGAGAGGTGTTAGTACACTTCTTCCTCTTTGAATGTACGATGATGTATAGAGGGTTATTTTAGTCATTACACCTGTAGGTCGGAGACTTTGCTAACGCAGCATTGTCCTTGGAGTCAGTATTTCCATATGGTAATATTAGGAAATATTTAAAATGTAAAATACAGCTATTTATATGGTAAAGGGTATTTTGGTCATTTTAGTAGCCAAGGCGGTATGTCTTTTGGCCTCCAGTATAGACCGTGAGTCCTAATGAAATACGGGCTATGGAATTTATTTTATTTAAGTAGCTTGATTTAATTATTGAGCTAAAATAAAATAAAGGTCCATGGAGAGTGAATTAATTAAATTAGTTTAGTAGGCTAATTAATTATTCAGGGCTTTGGCCTAGTTTGAATAATTAGGGATTAACCTGGGACTAAACTGATTTAGGCTTATTTAATTGGACTAGTTTATTTAGGCTAAAAAATTAATTATTTGTTGGGCTATTAAGTTGGTTCTAACTAAAATAATTAATTAAGCCCAATAGGCTAAACTAAGAGTCCAATGACCCAGTCCAGTTTAACCTAGTGTTTTATTTAGATTAATCAGGAGGATTGGAAACAACGTTGTGGATGTCACACACTCTTTGAGAGACTGCTTCTTCTCAGTGAAAGGCCAGGCGTCTCTCTCTCTCTCTCTCTAGAAAAATTCTCTAGCATGTTAGTTGTTCATCCAAGGCAAGCCATATACTGGAAGAACGAGAGTTCGGCGTTCACATACATGCAAAGGAGGCTTGTAGGAATCGCACCAGAGGCTTTTACTAGCACACCTACCCCGGTTGCGCACGTTTTGGTCCAGCCACCTTTGAGAACCAGAAAGAGAGGTAAAATTTTTAAAACCTTGAGATTGGAACAGGGCGCAACCGGCGCCGGCTAGGGTTGCCAGAGCCTACTCTGTCCTGGAACCCCCTGTTGTGTTTTTCTAGTTTTTTATGTTCGCTTCCGCTGCGTGCCCTGTGTTTTTCCGCTTTCTGTGCCTTCAATTGGTATTAGAGCATAAAGCTTTTGTGAAAATACAGGGAGCATGCTTCTAGATGAATAAATTTGGACGCATATGTGTGATTAAAATTGTGATCCTTCACTGTTTATGGTATGGATAGATTCTCTATTAAACCTCGTGGGTGGAGGTATAGGAATCTGTAATTTACTATTTTTCTTAGTAAGTCATGTAAGCCCAATGTTTATGGGTATAGGCGATTGTTGGTTTTGGTTAAATTCATTGTATTCGGTTTGAAATCAGAGCCAGAAGTTGTGCAGAAAAACAAAGAAAATTCGCAGAAGAAAATTGCAGAAAAAAAACTACAGGAAGAGGCAAACAAAGCTGAACCGGCACCGGCTAGACCGCCCGAACCGGCACTGGGTAGGGTTTGGAAGGCTGGTCGGCACTATTTTCTTGTCGGTCCTGGTTATGTGCAGCGGGTATAGTGGGCCACAGTTCAGATGGGTGGCTGATCCATGCGGTGGGTGCAGTGGACCAAGGAGAAATTTTTAATTTTTTCTTGTAATTTTTCTTGCATTTTCTTTTAGTTTTGGGGTCCATACCAGGCGAAGTTAATATTTTGCAATAGTTAATATTCAAGGAATATTTTTGCATGAAAAATATTAGTAAGAGATTTTAGGATTAGACAAGACCATTAATTAATTAATTAATATGTTTAATTCTATTATCTGGGCACTTAGGTTTAAAAATAGAAGAGTATGAAAACGTCTACTGTTTTCTAGCATGCTATTTATTTTTGGTACCTATGTGCACGTTTTCTCAAAGACCAAAGTCTTTGGGAATGTTTTTGACAAGGAAAATATTTTTCTACAAATTAAATAATTATTTTATTTTGAACAAAAATTAATCCTTAGATATTTTCTCAAAGGATTTAATCCTTGACATAGAAAATATATTGGATTTAGATATTTTTGTAAGGTTATAATAGAAAGCCATTTTGTTTTAGTTTGGCACAAGAAAAAATTGTTTTGTCAAATAAACTTGAGACTAAAGTCTCTAGAAAGTTTTAATTGGAAAATTTTTGAAATCATTAAGTTTTTAATTTAAATAAAATTAGTCCATGGGAAAAACTCTTAAAGGATAAGCCTTGACATAGAGATTTTTATGGACTTAGACATTTTATTTTTGAGTTAAGGGAAACCATAATGGAAATTTTCAAAAAGATATTTTTCAGAAAACCCTTGTTTTAAAAGATTAAGTGGGAAAGGGGTTTCAACGGTCCTACGACTTCCATCACGATCCTCATTAGAGATCATGGGTCCCCTCGCATTACCCTGGGAGTGAACTCGTATAGGATGGGGATACCACAAGGATCTAGATCTAATGGAGGAATGTAATTAATAACTCGGGGCATGTACTATGATCGGCTAGCCCCTCGTTGGAGGTTATAGTGTGAGGTTTGTCCATAGGAAATGAGAGGAAATGGCCATCCCCTCGATGGAGTTATCTTCTAGATCATTACCGAGAAGGGAAATTAATTTATGGTGGTTGACACACTTAGCTTAGGAAACTATTAATCTTCCAAAGAAGTTATGTCAGTTTTCCTAAGAGCCAAATTGATTATTTTCAGTTTTGATAATAAGGATAAAGTGTACATATTTGTTTTCTTTTCACAAACTGAATCTTTTTTTTTCTTTTATTTTTCTATTTTTCAGAAATGGTAGGAGGTTCTTTTAGTCCATTGGCCGTTATTCTCCGAGAGAATAAGCTAACGGGACCAAACTATGTGGACTGGAAAAGGAACCTAGACATAATACTCACAGCGAAAAAGTATAAGTATGTCCTTTACGAAACCTGCCCTGTTATCGGAGAGGGATCCATCGCCGAGGAGCATGAGGCTGAGAAGGCATGGAAGAAGGCCAACGAGATGGCTCATTGTTACATGTTGGCCTCCATGTCTAATGTGCTCCAATCCAAACATGAGCACATGACCACTGCGTATGACATAACCCAATCGTTAGCCACGATGTTAGCGGATAAGAGACGGCTTGCAAGGCAGGAGGCTCTTTGAACCATCATTAATACTAATATGGCTGAGGGAGCATATGCTCAAGATGATTGCTGCTTTTGAGGAGGTAGAAATCTTAGGGGTTGTCATTGACCCTGAAAGCTAAGTGGACATGGTTCTCGAATCTCTACCGAGTTACTTTACTTAGTTCAAGTTGAACTATAACATGAACAAGTTGAACATGGGCTTGATTGAGTTGATGAAAGAGCTCCAGATGGCGAAGAAGGTTATGAAGCCACAATCTAAGGCTATGATTGCTAAGGCTTCATCTTCTAAAACTGGGCCCAAGCCTAGAAAGTTCAAGAAGAAGAAGGGTAATGCAGTGGTCCAACCCAAGACCTAGCCCAAAGACAAACCCAAGAGCAAATGCTTCAAGTGTGGACTGAAGGGATACTGGAAAAAGGAGTGTCTAGATCTTTAAGCTAAGAAAAATCCCACAGGTAATATTTTCTATTTGCAGTCTATATTAATGGTTGGATCAACTTCCACTTAGATTGTTGATTTAGGAACCATTGATTATATCTGTAACTCTTTGCAAGGGTTTAGAAAGATAAGAATACTCTAGAAGGGTGAACATGGACTATGTGTGGGAAATGGAGCACAAGTTTAGGCTCTTGCAATGAGAGAGCTGGATCTTATATTTGATTGTAATAGAATAGTGGTTTTGAAAGATATTTTATATGTACCTGGATTTGGATAGAATTTGATTTCGGTTGCGAAACTAATAAATCAAGGATATTCTGTATCTTTCCATTCTAGTATTTCTGTTAGTAGAGATGGAGAAATTTTATGTGCTAGGCACATGTATGGGAATCTATTTTTCTTAAACCCTATTAACAATCAATTAAATAACTCTCGATCTGAACCTTTAACAAGGAAGAGAAAGACCAATGTCGATGACTCTTATCTTTGGCATCTAAGGTTGGGTCATATCAACTCAACTTGGATTCAGAGGTTGATCCATGATGGGTCTTTGGGCTTATTGAGATTGGAAAATTGGCCTTAGTGTGAGTCCTGCTTAATGGAAAAGATGACCAAAAGGTCATTTGCCCCTAAGGCGGATAGAGCCAATGAGGTATTGAGTCTTGTTCACACTGATGTATGTGGTCCCCCTGTCTACACTAGCTAGAGGAGGTTTTGAGTACTTCATGACTTTCACGGATGATTGTACAAGGTTTGGTTACGTTTACCTGATGAGACGCAAGTCTGACTCTTTTGACAAGTTCAAAGAGTTTAAGGTTGAAGTGGAGCGTCAGACAGGTAAATTGATCAAGACCTTACGATTGGATCGTGGTAGAGAGTACCTCCTTGGTGAATTCAAGGACTACATGGTACATCATGGGATAGTGTCCGAACTCTCTATGCTGGAGACACCCCAGCAGAACGGAATAGCTGAGAGAAAGAATAGGACATTGATGGAAATAGTCCAAAGCATGATGTCTCATGCTACTCTTCCAGTGTCTTTTTGGGGATATGCCCTGGAAATAGTGGCATATATTCTGAACTTGGTGCCTTCCAAGTCAGTAGATAGGACTCCCTATAAGATGTGGACTGGGTGTAAGCCAAGTCTGAATCATCTCAGGATATGGGGTTGTCCAGCTTATATACTGGTTAAGGGAGATAAGTTGGAACCAAGATCAAAATTATGCTATTTTGTTGGGTATCCAAAATGGACAAAGGGTGGTTACTTTTATCATCTTAAGGAGCAGAAGGTACTGGTTAGTACCAATGCTAGATATTTAGAGGATGATCAAAGTACTTCCACGAAATGTTCAACTAGATTGGAACTGGAGGAGAAGTTATTTTCAGAAGAAACATCTTCTGACCCGATTGTGAAATAAGAAGAGGCACAGCCTCAAGAGCCCATACATATGGAGCTTCGTCGTAGTAGGAAAGTGTCTAGGGTTCCAGAGAGATGAACTGGACAAGCTTTCGAGTTGGTTTTTGACCATTTGGAATAAGACCCCACTAGATACGAGGAGGTTATTGCTGGTGCCGATGTAAATCTGTGGCATGAAACAATGAAAGTCGAGATTGAGTTTATGTATCTCAATTAGGTTTGGGATCTTGTAACTTTACCTAAAGGGATAAAACCCATAGGGTGTAAGTGGGTATACAAGAGAAAGAGGGGGCTAGATGGGAAGGTGAAAACCTTCAAAGCTTGGCTTGTGGCGAAAGGGTATACTCAGAAAGACGGAATCGACTATGATGAAACATTTTCCCCGTTAGCCATGCTTCAGTCTATCCGTATCCTCCTTGCCATCTACATGGCAAATGGATGTCAAGACGGTATTTTTAAATGGCCCTCTTAGTGAAGACATCTATATGTCCCAACCAAAAGGCTTTATTGCTAAAAGCATAGATCATATGGTTTGCAAGCTTAAGAAGTCCATTTATGGACTTAAGCAGACATCGAGAGCATGGAACATTCATTTTGATGAGACTGTAAAGGCTTATAGTTTTGTTCAAAACAAGAATGAACCATGTATGTACAGGAAACTTGAAGGCATTAATGTGGTTTTTCTTGTCTTGTATGTGGATGACATTCTACTCATTGGAAATGATATAGAGTTATTGTCATTTACAAAGGTTTGGCTATCTAGTCAATTCAGTATGAAGGACTTGGGATAAGCCAGCTACATTCTCGGGATTAGACTTCTTAGAAATAGGAAGCAGAGAATGTTAGGATTATCCCAAGCGGCATACATTGACAAGATGCTGGCCAGGTACATGATGGACTTATGCAATGGAGTTCTAATTCCTTGCAGACATAGGTTGTCACTTTCTTTAAGGGATTGTCCTAAATCTCAAGAAGAAAAGGACAGAATGAGTAGGATTCCCTACGCTTCGGCTGTGAGAAGTCTCATGTACGACATGCTATATACTAGGCCTGATATCTGCTTTGTTGTAGGCTTTGTTAGCAGATATCAGTTAAACCCTGGGGAGGTTCATTAGCAAGCTGTAAAGTATATACTCAAGTACCTCAAGGAAACGAGAGATTATATTTTGGTTTATATGGCTGATGACTTGGTTCCTACAGGATACATAGACCCAAACTTCCAGGCGGATAAGGATGAGAGAAAATCCATTAGTGGACATATCTTCACCTTGTCTGGAGGAGCTATTTCATGGAGGAATATCAAGCAATCTTGCATTGCTGACTCAACCATGGAAGCTGAGTATGTGGCAGCTTCGGAGGCATCTAAGGAAGCAGTCTGGCTCCGAAAGTTCCTTTTAGAACTTGGAGTCGTGCCATACATGGACAGGCCGATTGTGATGTATTGCGACAACATTGGAGCAGTATCACAATCCAAAGAATCTCAGAACTATAAGAAGGGGAAGCACATCAAGAAGAAGTACCACCTGATCCAGGATTTTATCTAGAGACGGGAAGTCGTGGTGGAACAGATTGCCTCTGAGAACAATCTAGCAGATCCATTCACTATGCCTTTGGCTGAAAGAGTCTTCAAGAGACACTTAGATGCCATAGGAGTGGGCACCTATGGACTTACATAGTCTTAGAGTGCAAATGAGAGATTGTTGGGAAATATGCCCTCTTAGACTAGGTTTCTGATGTAAATATCGAATGTTTTAATAAAAGGATTTATTTTCAGAAATTATTTGTGATTTTATATTTTATTTGTGCACAATTACGTTTGGAAAAGACCCATTGTGCTTAAGTAAGTGGTCCATGTGAATGGAGGTATTTCACAGTAAGATATGGATCACAGGTTACATAACACATAAACATTCGTTCTTAGCTTATTGATGAGAATGAGAATCTCATCATGTTTAGGTTATTATGTTGTGAATTCCAAATGGGGAATGGCTTACCTTTAGCCAGTGAGTAGTCCATTCACTTCATAACATAAGCATATTTCGAATACGTAGAACTGGACTTGTAGTAGTGGTTTCTTAAAAGTACTATATAGTAGAAACCTAGACTACTACTACTACAGCGTGGACTACTACTCTACGACTTGAGTATGAGTTTGTGGTTTGACGAAGCTAGAAGCATGTACTTTGATATGCTATAGTTGAGGTTCTATCGTAGGGCCAATATACTTGCATGTTGGATATGTATGACTAATTAGTTAAGACAAACTTGTAGAAGATAGTTTATATACTATGTTGCCCCTTGTGGTTGTCTGAATGATCTAAATATCCAGGGCCCTGGGAAACATGACTTGGATGTTTTTAGGGTAGCTCTCTTGGAAAGCGAAAATAATACAAAAAGTCGTGGATCATTGGACTAGAGGCTTAAGGATGGTAGATGTTATTTAAAAAGGTGTTAGTACACTTCTTCCTATTTGAATGTACGATGATGTATAGAGGGGTATTTTAGTCATTACACCTGTAGGTTGGAGACTTTGCTAACGTAGCATTGTCCTTGGGGTTAGTATTTCCTTATAGTGATATTAGGAAATATTTAAAATGTAAAATACAGTTATTTATTTGGCAAGGGTATTTTGGTCATTTTAGTAGCCAAGGCGGTATGTCTTTTGGTCCCCAATATAGACCGTGGGTCCTAATTAAATACGAGCTAAGGAATTGATCTTGAATTAAATGGAATTTATTTTATTTAAGTAGCCTGATTTAATTATTGGGCTAGAATAAAATAAAGGTCCATGGAGAGAGAATTAATTAAATTAGTTTAGTGGGCTAATTAATTATTCAGGGCTTTGGCCTAATTTTAATAATTAGGGTTAACCTGGGACTAAACTGATTTAGGCTTATTTAATTGGACTGGTTTATTTGGGTTAGAAAATTAATTATTTGTTAGGCCATTAAGTTGGTTCTAACTAGAATAATTAATTAAGCCTAATAGGCTAAACTAAGAGTCCAATGACCCAGTCCAGTTTAACCTAGGATTTTATTTAGGTTAAACATGAAGATTGGAAACAACATTATGGAGGTCACACACTTTTTGAGAGACGGCTTCTTCTTTGTGAAAGGCCAAGCGTCTCTCTCTCTCTCTCCAGAAAGATTCCTTAACCTGTTAGTTGTTCATCAAACGGTAGTTAGGCAGGCCATATAATAAAAGATCAAGAGTTCGGTGTTCACATACATGCAAAGGAGGAGAAGGACGCTTGCAGGAATCGCACCAAAGGCTTCTACCAGCACACCTACCCCGGTTGCACACATTCCGGTCTAGACACCTTTGAGAACCAAAAGGAGAGGTAAAATTTTTAAAACCTTGAGATTGGGACAGGGCGCAACCAGCGCCGGCTAGGGTTGCTGGAGCCGGCCCTGTCCTGGAACCCCCTGTTGTGTTTTTCTAGTTTTTTTTATGTTCACTTCCGTTGTGTGCCCTGTGTTTTTCCGCTTTCCGTGCCTTTATAAAATTCATTGGCCGTCGTTAAATTTATTGACGGATTAGGGATGGCCTAAATTGTAAACTTAATTATGAATATCATTAATTAAATAGCCGTAGATAAATCCATCGCTAATCATTTTCCTTCGCAAATCCGTTGCTAATCCATTTTCCATTGCTAATAATTAATTTAGTGATTGATTTTAGTTCTGTGCTATTTGTGACGCTATTTGTAGTGATGGTCAATATCCATCACTAATTTGTCGCTAAAGTCGATTAGCTACAGATTTGGCCATCGTTTAATTGCTTTTCTCTTGTAGTCTATACCCTTATATACCAAGTAGTCCTTGAATTTACTAAAGAGATATTCTCTATCATGATCTGATCTTAGCTTTCTGATTAGTTTACCTATTTGACGCTTCACTTCAGTCTTAAACTCCTTGAATTTATCAAAGAAGTCAAACTTGTGCCTCATTAAGTAAACATAACCAAAAATGCGTGTGGTTATCTATGAATGTAATAAAGTACTCATAACCTCCTCTAGCAGGTATAGACATAGGACTACAAACATCAGTATGAACTAACTCTAGTATTTCCTTGGCCCTTTCTACCTTTTGATTAAAGGACCTTTTGGTTATTTTACCCATAAGACAAGATTCACACTGAAGCTATTCCTCCAATTTCAATAAGTTCAAAGACCCATTTGGGATTAACCTCTGAATCCAATTAGGATTTCTATGTTTTAATCTCATGTGCCATAAATATGAGTTAATTGATGTGGCCTTTCTCTTTTTGTCATTATGTTCTGTTTGAGTATTCTTTATTCTACAATTAATAGGATTAATATAGAAAAAATTTTCATACATGTTTCCAGAACAAATAATATTTCCATTTCTACTGATTGAAATACTAGAATAGAAAGAAACAAAATATCCTTGATTAATCAATCTTGAAACTGAAATCAAATTTTGTTTAAAACTAGAAACATACAAAATATATTTTATTATAATCAAATAAAACTCCAAGTCTCCCAGTGCTTTGGCCCACACTTGTGCTCCGTTGCCCACTCTAATCCTATGTTCTTCTCTACTGAGTTGCCTTTTCTTGCGGAACCCTTACAAGGAGTTACAGATATAGTCAGTGGCTCCAGAATCAACAATCTAAGTGGATGATGATTTGACTATCAATATAGACTCTAAGTATAGAGTAATACCTGAAGAGGACTTGGCCAAGAAAGCTGGATAAAAGTGCCCCTTTTTGCCACACTTGAAACACTTACCCTTGGGCTTGGCATTTGGCTTGGGTGAACCGACCTTGGATCCCTTAGGTTGGGCCCCCGCATTATTTTGGGACTTTTTCTTCTTGAACTTCTTGGGTTGGGCCACAATTCTAGAAGATGAACCAGAACGAATAACCAAAATCTTTGACTCAAACTTTATAATTTTCTCAATAGCTAGAGTTCTTTCATCAACTTAGTCAAATACATACTCAACTTGTTCATGTTATAGTTTAAATTGAATTGAGAATATGAATTTAGCAAAGTCTCAAGAACCATGTCAATTTAGCTCTCAGTATCGATTGTCGTCCCTAGGACCTTGGCCTCCTCAAAATGAGTAATTATCTTGAGCATATGCTCATGAAGTGATGCCTCATTAGCTATCCTAGTGTTTATGATTGCTCTAAGAGCTTCTTGCCTTATGGGCTGACTCTTGTAAGCAAATATGGTGCGCAACGATACATCGATATCGTATGCAGTAGGCATGTTCTTGTGCTTAAATTGAAGAACATTGGACATGGAAGCCAACATGTAGCCTCACGCCATCTCATCACTTTTTTCCATGCCTTTTTAGTCTCATGATCCAGGTCCGTGGAATTTTCCCCAATTTCAGGATAGGGGTCGGTCAGAACATACTTGTACACTTCCGCAGTGAGTACTATGTTCAAATTCCTTTTTCAGTCCACATACTTAGGTCCAGTTAACTTATTCTCCTTGAGAATAATGGACAAAGGATTGAAACTAGACATTTATGTTAATTGGAAAAAAATTTCATTCAGAAAAATTTTTGTTTTGGAAAAACATATAATGCACATTTAAAACATCATCTTATTTATATGATATTTTTAATCTATTAAAACCATTATCAAAAATATGAAAAATTTGGCTCTTAGAAAAATTGACAAAGCTTTATAGGAAGGTTAACAAATTTCTAAGTTAAATGTATAACCATCACAAATTAAGTGCCCTTAATAGGCAATGATCTAGAGATAGTTCTTCAGGGTTTCTTTAGGATTTTTTATGGGTTGATCGAGGAACCAATTTCATTACACGAATTCATAAATTAAAACTAAATATAATATCAATCACCTATGTCTTTCAAATGAGGCGTACATGAATTCTACGAAAGCAATTGATAATAAATTATAGGTGCCTATGCCTCCACGCACGAGGTATACACAAAATCTACCCATGTTAAAAACTACTAGGGATCTATACAATGACAAATATCATATTTTTATTAATAAAGGAACCCCTTTTCCGGTTATTAACCTTAAGCATGCTATTAGATTTTAACCAAGGCTTTGATACCACATGAAGTACCACGGGAAAATAAATAGGCAATGAAAATTCCAATTTAAAAAATTTTCCAAGCCAAAGTCTAGGAATACTTACTTTTAGGGCATTTTACTTAAATAACAGGAGTTAGATTCGGGTTTGATGATGCTTTCTAAACTGAAACGTCTACTTGTTTCGTGGGAATACCAGCTAACTGTCGGCTCTTTGGCATCAAATACTTACCATATTTTCTAGCTCTTAACCTTCTAAAGTATTCTCGAACCTTCTATAAACTTCTAAAGATGAAAGTAGAACTATGGTAAAGATGATAGGAAGAAAAATGGATGAGCTAAATGTTAAAGGAAAACCGAATGAAAAACAGTGAAGGAAAACTAATAGCCTTTCTTGTTGATAGAAAAATTGAAAGCTTTTTTCTTTTTTCAAAGAATTCGGTCAACCCCCTCACTGTACGCAGACCACATATATATTCTAAACAATAAATTTTTCTTTTTCTATTCAAACTAGCCACCGAATTTTCTTTTTCAATTGTCTCCTTTATCATGTTGGTTAACCTAGGTTTGCAAAACCTTTTAGCCGCTACAAACAAAACCTTCGTAGGCCAAGGCTTTTCTTAATTAGTACAAGATTAATTAATTAATTAATCCACTTGGGCCCAATATAAAATTATCTAATATATTTAATTAATAAACCAATTTAATTAAATTGGCCTAATTAATTATTCTTGCCCAAATAAATAATTAATTGGGCACTTAGAATAATTTTTTTAATAATAAATTCACCCAAGAAACCCATGTAGTAAATAAATTTACTAAGGTTACTTAAGCTACTTTGGGGACCAAAAGACATATTATTCTTAGCTACTAAAATGACAAAAAAACTTCTGCTAACAAATAGTTGTGTTTTATCATTTTAAATATTTTACCTATTAGCATATGGAAATATTGACCCCAAAAATAATAGTGCAAGTGCAGTGTCTTCAACCTATTGGAGTAGTGATGAAAATACCTCTCCATGTGACACCCATCATTGAGATAAGAAAAATGCATTAATACCTTTCTCAATGACATCTACCACTTTTTGATAACTAGTCCGATAATCCATGACTTTCAGTATGTAACTACTTATCACAAGGAGCACCCAAAAGTGTACATACTTGTCACATTTCTAGGGCTTTGGATTATTTAGATTATCCCAGACAATCATTAGGCGGTGATTTCTTTACGTAATAAATCATAAAAACTCTATTGTATAAGCCCGTCTTAATTAACTAGAACCATATACCCAACGTACAAGATTATTAGTTTTGCGATAAGACCTCACCCAACATATATCAAAGTGTACAAGTTCAGCTTCACCAGACCACCAATTTATACTCAAGTCTTAGGGTACTCATCCACATAGTAGCTACGATAGACTAATCTTTACTTATTTTAGTACTTTTAAAAAGATTATTATCGTGTGGCCAGTTCTATATATTCCAAATACGCTTATACTATTGGTGTGTGTGCACTACTCACTAGTTAAAGGTAAACTATTTTTCATTTAGAAACTATAGTGTAATGATCTAAACCGTGATGAAGTGCCTAAATCCATCAATCAATCAAGAACAATTTTTTGCGTATATGTTACTAGCCCATTATCTACACCTTACTTTAAAAGTACGACCCAATTACATAGATTACTTACTAACACTTTTAGAATTTAATGTGCAATATATGTAAATAAAAAACTATGAATGAATGAAACTTTTATTAGTTTTCAAAATACAGAAATACATAAGTCATTTTGGTCATACATTCTAATAATCCCATACGTGGTCTTATTGGGACTCTAAAGATTAGAATCAAAGTACAATACTCAGTAAACAAAGTACATTCGAAATCTCAAATCTAAGGACACTTGCATATTCGCTATAATGTGATTCTATCACTGGTACTAAATAGCTATCCTTATGATTATTTCATAGTTAGGTTATCTAATCTACTTGTTCAAGTAACAAGTATCTACGTGTTAATTGTGAGCATCACAATACTTACGGATGTAAGAACTACCACTTGATCAAATCAAGAAGTATAACATATGCTAGTCTTCGTGCATTAATGATGTTCTATCTCACTAATGATATGGCTTGGGATAATTTAAGCATAAACACAATCCGGTGTAGTAGGAATCTCACATCATGATCTCTGTTGCGATTTCCTTAACACAGTGTTATACGTGGAACTTTATCTAACAATTACATACACATGAAGTATAAATAAAATAATTTGATAAGATAAAGAATGCCTTTATTATATAAATATGCCATGTACAATATACAAATGATTGTCTCTAGGGTATAACAATAACAAACTCCCACTTGCATTAGAGCCAATTATTCATTTATTAAATACTGAATGACTAAACATGTCTATCATGTTTCTTCTGGGGGAGCACCTTAGTGAAGGGGTCTGCTATGTTCTTATCTATGGAAACTCTCTCCATCTTTATATCATTTCTATCTATTATCTTCCGGTTTAAGTGATAGCATCTTAGTATGTTTTTTGGATCATTGGTGAGACTATGGTTCCTTTGCTTGTGTAATGGCTCTATTGTTGTTAAAATACAAATGTATTGGATCAACAATGCTAGGAACCACTTATAGTTCAGTCATGAACTTCTTGATCCAAATGGCTTCCTTAGCCACTTCAGAAATAGGTATGTACTCATCTTCAGTCATTGAGTTGGCAATAGTATCTTGTTTGGAACTTTTCCAACTTACTGCCTCTCTACCTAATGTTAATACATAGGCTGATTGTGATTTGAAGCCATCCTTATCGGATTGAAAACTGGCATCAGTATACCTTTTTATTTTCAAATAACCTTCTCTATATACCAAGATTACATCCTTAGTCATTCGTAAGTACTTAAGGATATTCTTTACAACCACCCAATGACCTTTTCTAGGGTCAGATTAGTATCTGCTCGTTAAGTTAAGAGCGTAGGATACATCAGGCCTAGCACATATCATAGCATACATGATATATCCAACTATCGAAGTATATAGAATTCTACTCATATGATCCATTTCAACTTGTGTCTTGGGAAATATCAACTTTGAAAGGCTTACCCCACGAGACATGGTAAGAGTCACTTTTTGGATTGATCCATGCTAAACCTCTTCTGCACTTTGTTTATGTATGTAGACTATGAAAGCCTAAACAACTTTTTTTATCTACTTCTGTAGATCCTGATACGTATATTTTGGGTGTATAAAAATTATTTAAATTTAAATCAATCCTTAGCCAAGTTTTAATTAAAACATTAATCCCAAATTACAAATACGAGCAAGTATACTCATCGCAAACATATTATAGGGAATTAAAAAGTATCGATCCTCAAAAGAATAGGTACATATTAATCACTTTTCATTCAATGTTTAACTGACTCAATAAAGTGATAAGATGATAACAAGGAAAATAAAGAAATATATACAACTCAAGGATGTAAAAATATGCAATTTAGGCAACTATCCTAGAAGAGATGATAATGAACCATTGGTTGGGTATCTCAGGCTCGTATCCTATACGGCGCAGCGGAAAATAAACGAGATACCATCCTAGGACCCACCTATGTGTGAAAAACAAGACATAAAGATAATAAAGGTAAAGCTTTTTACCTTTTTTTGATCGTTCGAAGAACAAAATTTCTTCTTCAAGTCGAGGCGCGATCCAGCAATCCTCTTATGCAAACTCCACGAGAGTTGGATGTCTAACCACTATAATCACAGTGTATAATTATCTCTAATAGTAATCTACACAGATAAATACTCAAGAACCAAAATTTCCTATACTAGCAGAAAAAGATGGCAGCTAGGGCTGTTTTTGTTTTCAGCAAAACAGAGAGAGAGAGAGAGAGAGAGAGAGAGAGAGAGAGAGAGAGAGAGAGAGAGAGAGAGAGAAGGCGTTTGTTTTGTGGCTCCTATTTTCGTGTGAATCACTCTTCTGGTTTCATGCATCTCATGCATATAAACCAAAAGAAACCCTACTAAAACTTAGAATTCTAATCCTATTAGAATTCCCTAATTTTAATTGGAAATATCAAGTTCTCACAATTACAATTTGGACTATAAATTATAACTAATTATAATTTGTCCACAACAACTTCTCTTTCTCTCAATTAACCCCACAATGTTATCAAATAACATCTTGAGTATGTAATCCTCTATTGTGTGTAACCTATTAAATTTCTTAGTCAATTGGTAGCGAACATGAATTAATCCAAATGTCTTTGAGATTAATAATCTATAATTAATCCGAATTAATCCTATTAATTCTAATCATGATTGGTTTATTAATGCATCAATTAATAAACCCATATTCCCAGATTATGAGTGGTATCTAGCAACATATCATGACTACCTAAGAGTCTAGGAAGTCAAGTGGCTTGACATGAACCCTTCAATAACAAACTACAGTGCAATTAACTCCTTTCACCATATAATATCTCATTCGGTTTGGAGTATAGAATTAGTGCCAATTCCTTCCAAAATTAATTCTAGCCCGAATACAATAGTACTTGTACCAGGAACCCACTACTCTAGATGTGTATCAATTGGAACTATTTCCAATACACAATCACCTTGGCCAAGGACTTCTCGAGTAGTAATTCCTACAAGTGGTCGTGAGATATTCGCCCCTACTATTAGGAGTAGTGAATCATTTATTGACCCTCTCAACTACTTTCGTTTACCTCACAATGTACCCAATATCCATCTCATAGGCGGCCCTTGATCGAGCTCCGGAGATTGGAATCAAAGTACAATGCTCAGCAAACAAAGTACCTTGGAGATCTCAAGTCTAACGATACTTGCACGTTTACTATATTGAGATTATACCACTGTTACTAATAGTTATCCATGTGATTATCTAAAAGCTAGGTCATCTAATGTACTTATTTCATTAACAAGTATCCATGTGTTAACTTTGAGTATCTCAATACTCATGGTTATGAGAACCACCGCCTGATCAAATCAGGAAGTCTAACACATGCTAGTCTTAACGCATTAATGATGTCTTGTCTCATTAATACTATAACTAGGGACTATTTAAATACTAACACCATCCAGTGTAGTAGGAATCTCATATCATGATCTCTATCTTGATTTTCTTAACACAGTGTTGTACTAGGGACTTTATCGAATAGTTATATTACTTAAAGTAAACAAAAGAAACTGTAGGATAAATAATGCCTTTTATTAAAATAAAATGTGTCATATACAATGTATAAGTGATTGCGTCTAGGGCACAACACTAACACTATTTAGCAAATATTTTAATTAATTATCATCTTGGCATCATGAAAGAATTAAAATAGAGTTCAATCGTTTCCCAAGTTATAAACTAACTATCCAATGATTAAATTAGCAGATCTCCAATCAAACCAGCATAATAAAAAATATGCATTAAACTTATCCATCAACAATTATCCCTATACTCTAGGTGATAATGAATATGAAATTAGCAAATAACCCTATAATCGAGGTGAAATTAACTAATTTTTTTATTACCATGGTTTTTCATCATAATTTCGTTTTCCAAGTCCATTAAGAAATAACAAATATAAAATTAATGAAATTAAATCAATTCATAATATTATTTCCCAAGTTAATTAGAAGCAAATCTAACTTCATCAACTCTTCCATAATTACAAGTAGTCAAACACCAAGAATGATAGATAATTGATCAACTAGCTAAGTTAATCAAAAAACCATGAATCTCAAAATAATGTCAAATTACAATGAAAGCATTAATTATATCATTATTCTAGGAAAAAAATAAAGGTAAAAGAAAGAATTCATAGACAAGCCCTCATTCTTCTCTTTGAAAACCTCCTTGAATAATGCCCTTGAATGATGAATCTCCTCTTCTTGTGATTGATTGTCAACTTTGATCCTTGGATTCAGACATTTTCCTTGTTTAAATAGGCTCCCAAAAGGCCAAAATTCATTCCCTAAGAGTTTTAGGCCAAGTAGAAGTTGAAAAATACTAAAACTCTTGGGAACTTACAAAATTCGCACGGGATTAGAAAATTCGCTGACATTGGGCAGACCAGGGCCGGCACCAGCTGTGCTGCCATGCTCTATTTTTTTTTCTTAAAAAATTCCTTTTCTCCATAATAGGACTTGCGTTGGTTCCGTGTGACACGACTGGTATCGACCATGCACTGTCTGACAATGGGATTTTTCATCATTTTCTTTGTTTTCTGCAATAAAAAGCCAAAACACCTTGTCAAGGGTAAAGTATCAAATATGAAGGAATATGCCTAGTTATTGCACCAAATGTATCACAAAACATCCTCAAATAACTAAAAAATTATTGATAAATTTAGCCCATTCCATATTCCCCCACACTTGATGCTTTGCTTGTCCTCAAGCAAAGCACTTTAAAACATGGAAAAACAAGACAATCTTTCAAAAAGTTGAACTAGAACAAAGCCACAATTGCATTTCAAACTTTAGATATGACATTTCCATTCTTCACAATCCTTGAAAACATTCACCATTTGACGTACTTGATAAGAAATACCAAGGCTCTTGAAGTCAAATTAAGCAAGCATATACTTTAGTCTAAGAACATTATTTCACCTTTCCAGCATAAACATCGATAAAATGAATCATACAATTCAAGCTATCTACCAACTTAAGCATTATAAATCCTAACATTGCATAACTGAAGTCATGATTCAAGGAAAACACTCCATTTTTTGCTATCAAAGTTTTTTCAATGACTTAGGGAATTGATATCCTCAAGTGAAATGGATTTCTCCTTACGCATTGTATTAGCTCCCTTATAGTCATCACTCATCATTTTTCAACACCTTTATTTCGTCCTGTTGCTTTCGGGAATTAATAGCCTCAAGAAAGTTAATTTCTCTTTACTCTCCGTATTAGCCCCTATAATCAAGCAAAAAGTATTTTCTTGTATTGAAAGATGAAACAAAATTTTTTTCTCATTTTTCAACTCACATTCAGTTTTTTTTTTTTCACTCAATATTTCTACTCAAAGATTTATTTTCCTCATATTCCTTATCACAACTCAAAGTTAAGTAAAGTTTAAACCCACAATACAAGAGTTGGCTGACAACTTCCCCCAAATTCATCACATCATCTACATTCAAACTAGATGAATCAAAAAATACTCAAACACTGATGCATAAACATGAATAACCCAAATTCTCAAGTCTTAACATATCCTATCCAATAAACTATTTCATTAAAAATCCACCAAGTGAATTACAAAACTCATATTCAAGTAAGAAAGATAACTACAACCTTGTTCACATAATAAAAACCAAAATGTATATAACCTAAAGCTAAAGTATATGGAAAATATCTTCAATGCTAAATTCCCCCTACACTTAAACTGGACAGTGTCCTCAATGGGAAAAAATATAACAAAGAAAGCAAAGCTAACAAGACCAAAATAAAAGGAAATGAATAGAGAAAAGAAAATAATTCCAGTACGGAGTAGCTCCAACATATGTGAATCCATCACAAGAAGTTATTGGGGAAATGTACCTAAATAAAACACAAAAAAGAAAAGTAGAAAACATAAATCTAGAAAAGGGAAAGAAAATTAAAATAAAATAGTATAAAGAAAAAGAAGTAAAAAGGACCAAAGGAAAATCATAAAGCATAGAGGATAACATCAAGATGCTTTAAAGTGCTAAGTTCTTCACCCAAATGTGCCTTAACTCGGCTTCTATTTACCTTAAAGATCCCCTTAGTTAGGTGAGAAACCTCAATTACTCCAAATGGATAAACTCGATATATCTTATATGCCCCTAACCACCTTGACTTCAACTTACCCGAAAAAAGTTTAAGCTTAGAATCGAATAATAACACATTGTCCCCTTCTTTGAACTCTTGAGGGGAACGGATATGCTTATCATGCCAACGTTTCATCTTTATCGTTGTAAATTTGAGAATTATAGTAAGCATTATTATGCCACTCCTCCAATTTATTTAGTTGAAGCAATCTCCGTTGTCCAACGAGTGCAAGATCAAAATTGACAAGTTTAAGTGTCCAATACGGCCTATGTTCGTCGTCCACCGGTAGATGACATGACTTCCGATACACCAATCTGTAGGGGGCTGTACTAATAGGAGTTTTGAAAGCAGTCCTATAAGCCCAAAGAGTATTATCTAATTTCAAACTCCAATCTTTTCGTATATTTTTAACCATTTTTTTCAAAATTCTTTTTAACACTTGATTTACCACCTCAACTTGGCCATTAGTTTGGAGGTGATAGGGAGTAGCAAACTTATGAGTGACACCTAAATGTTTGAGAACTTTGTTCAATTGGTTATTGCAAAAGTATGTCCCCCTATCACTAATAAGTACTTTAGGTATACCAAAATGAGTGAAAAGTTTTTCAAGAAATTTGATTACAACCCGAGTATCATTAGTAGGCAAGGCTTGCGCCTCAACCCACTTAAACATGTACTCAACCGCAACTAAAATGTATATGTTACCTAAAGGATTAGGAAAAGGACCCATGAAATCTATCTCCCAATAATAAAAGATTTCACAAGCTTGAAAAATTTGTAATAGCATCTCACTAGATTTAGAGATGTTATGTGTACGTTGACAAATATTACAATTTTGAACAAACTTGTGAGAGTCCTTAAAGAAAGTTGGCCAATAAAATCCGGACTCAAGCATATTTT
Source organism: Voacanga thouarsii (assembly GCA_026120185.1). NCBI lineage: Eukaryota > Viridiplantae > Streptophyta > Magnoliopsida > Gentianales > Apocynaceae > Voacanga > Voacanga thouarsii. Next base: position 1,912,077 of record JANUWF010001100.1, on the reverse strand, counting down.
TTGCATTGTTGTTAGCTTGGTAGTGGCCTCCCGTAGTTCCTTCATGACAATGTTTTAAGATGTTTCCACTTTTCATGGAATCCACATATCCTCAACTGATTTGATCTGCACAACACCTAAACAATTAAGGATCTTCCCAAAAGTAATACTTTACTTCGGAGAGGAATTTCTTCTTTTGTTGCATCGTGAAATCATCAGGAATAATTCCTACAACCAAGTAATTAGTAAAATCTGCAAATGAAGGTGTTTGAGAAAGCTCACCATCAACAAGTAGAAGATGTTCATCCAGAAAGGTGTCGTTGATGTCCCCTTCAGCCAATGGTTCAAAGTTGGGATTTTCCAACCTAGATAAGTGACCTACAACCAAATTTTCTGCTACCTTTTTATCCCTAATCTCTAAATCGAATTCCTATAACAATAAAACCCATCTTATCAATCTTGGTTTGGAATCATGCTTGGTTAATAGGTATTTAAGGGTGGCATGGTCTGTATACACAATGACTTTGGACAAAATAAGATAAGAACGGAATTTATCAAAATGAAACACTATTGCAAGCTATTCTTTCGCCGTTGTGTTATAGTTCTCTTGTGCTGCCGTAAGAGTTTTGCTTGCATAGTAGATTGGTTGAAAGTACTTATTCCTCATTTGTCTAAGTACCGTGCCTATTGCATAATTACTTGCAACACATTAATTCAAAAAGAATAGACCAATCCGATGCAATTAAAATAGGAGAGTTTATCAATTTCTTTTTAAGGACATGAAAAGCATTGAGACATTTATCATCAAAATAAAAAATAACATCTTTTTCAAGTAGAAAATTAACAGGTTTAGAAAAATTTGAGAAATCCTAGTTAAACCTCCTATAAAAACCTGCATGACAAAGAAAGTTTCGGATAGCCTTCACTGAAGCGGGAGGAGGAAGTTTCTCAATCGACCTCAATACTTTTTCTTGAAATCTTGGGTCCCAATACAATACCTTCTTGTACCATGAAATGACATTTTTCCCAATTAAGCATGAGGTTGGTCTCTTCACACATTTGAAGTACCTTTTCTAAATTGGCCAAACACAAGTCAAATGAATCACAAAAAATAGAGAAATCAACCATAAATACCCCCATGATGTCTCTTAGAAGTTCTTCAAAGATAGCCATCATACATCTTTGGAAAGTTCCTAGACCATTGCAAAGACCAAAAGGCATATGACGATGTACAAAAGTGCCAAAAGGGCATGTAAAGGTAGTCTTCTTTTGATTCTCTGATGCTATGGGAATTTTAAAGTAACTGGAAAAACCATCTAAAAAATAATAAAACTCATGTCCAACTAATCTTTCTAACATTTAATTAAAGAAAGGGAGAGAAAAATGGTCCTTCTTAGTTGCCCTATTTAATTTCCAATAATCAATGCAAACCCTCCAACTGGTTACCAATCTCATTGGGATCACCTCATTTTTTTTCATTTGGGCTTACCGTCATTCCTCCCTTCTTTGGTACCACTTGTGTTGGGCTTACCCAAATACTAATCAGAAATGGGGTAAATGATGCCTGAATGTAAGAGTTTCATCACCTCACCTTTTACCACATCACTCATATTTGGGTTCAACCTATATTGGGGTTGCATTACGACCTTTTCTCCTTCTTCTAACAATATTTTGTGAATGTAAAAGGAAGGACTAATTCCTTTAATGTCCATGATCTTCCATGCTATGACTCCCTTTTATTTTCCCAATAAACTTACCAAATTGGTCTTTTGTTCATAAGTATGGTCTTTTGCTATGATTGTTGGTAGTTTTTTTCCGTTAGCTAAAAATGCATATTCTAAGTACTCGGGGTGGTCTTTTAGGTCTAATTCTGGTGGTTCCTCAATTGATGACTTCGTCTTTCTTAAACTGATTTTTTTGATTTCTTCAAACTCTCCTAACTCACGAGCCTTATTTGAATCCTCCAAATATGAAATTGACTATTCCATTAAGTCCATAGAGAGATTGGCAAATGATTCCTGCACAAAATCAAAGATAGACTCATCAAGAATATCAATCTTTAAACAAGAATCATTAGAAGATATAGGATATTGCATGCTTTTGTGGATTTTGATAATGACTTCTTCATCCCCAACCTTAAGTGTCAACTTTCCCCCACGAACATCATTTGATACTTTAGCCATAGCTAAAAAGGGTTGACCTAGGATTAAAGGAACTTTTGAATCTTTATCCATATCAAGAATAACAAAATCCATAGGAAATATGAATCTATCCACTTTAACCAATACATCTTCGAATACACCCCTAGGATATTTAATAGATCTATCTACAAGTTGAATACTCATCCAAATGGGCTTGTGCTCACCTAGGGCTACATTTTGAAAGTCTTGTGTGTAAAAAGATTAATGCTATCACCTAAGTCTGCTAATGCATTACAAGATGTAAGAGTACCAACAAGTAGAAAAACTTCGTGGATCAATTTCCTTACATGGCAAATTCTTTTGATCTTACAAGATGGTAGAGCATTCTTTATTTAAAACTAAAGTGGATAATTCTTCCAATCTTTTTTTATTGTTGAGAATGCTTTTGAGGAATTTGGCATATTTGGGCATGTGTATCAAAACCTCACTTAATGGAATGTTTATATGCAACTATTTGAAAACTTCTAAAAACTTATCAAATTGTGCATATTTTCTCGTTTTTTGTGTTTGGTGGGGTAAGGCACCGGTAGCTAAAAATCTAGTTTTTTAGCTTGCTTTTCAATTGTCTCACCGAGAGGGGTCGGTGCCAGTCCAGCTTCTAGAGCATGTGCTAGTTCTGTGCTAGAATTGGGTAGCTCCTTATTACTTCATCATGTGATGACAGTTGAATCTTGTGTTTCCACCCCCAATGGTTGCTTTATCACTAGATCCGTTAAGAACCAAATTTGCTTTTCCATGTTTCGAATAATTTCCTCAAATTTGGCCAGTGTGTCATCTATTTCATGAAATCATTTGGTCACATGGGTGGCAAATTTTCCCAATACCCCTTCTAGGGAAGTTGAGTCTAAGGGCCAAGGTATCATCTCTTGAGAAGTGTCAAGGTACCACCCTATGTTACAATTGGCCATGTTATCTGCATGAGGTAGCTTGTTAGTATCATATAGGCATAGTACAATATTGAATCAAGTTAATTAGATAAGGTACATTTATACATACAACAAGATGTGGCACTTGTTCATACAAGGAGCATATATACATATAGACATAAACTTATAAACATGGTTAATTCAACAAAATTCAAGCTTTCATGATATTGTTCCCCTGCAACAGTACTAAAAACTTGATGTGTATATTTTAGGTGTATAAAAATCATTAAAATTTAAATCTATTCCTAGCCAAGTTTTAATTAAAATATTAATCTCAAATTACACATACGAGCAAGTATACTTATCACAAGCATAGTATAAGGAATTAATAAGTATCGATTCTCAAAGGAACAAGTACACACTAGTCACTTTTCATTCATTGTTTAACCGACTTAATAAAGTGATAAGAAGATAAAAATGAAAATAAAGAAATATATACAACTCAAGGATGCAAAAATATGCAATTTAGGCAACTATCCTAGAAAACAAGATAATGAACCATTTAGCAAATATTTCAATTAATCATCATCTTAGCATTATGAAGGAATTAAAATAAAGTTCAATCATTTCCTAAGTAAAAAAATCACTATCCCATGATTAAATTAGTAGATTTCCCAATCAAACTAACATAACTAAAAAGATGTATTAAACTCATCATTTAACAATTATCCCTATACTTTATGTGATAATGAATATGAAATTAGCTAATAACCCTATATTCAAGGTAAAATTAACTAATATTTGATTATCATAGTTCTTCATCTTAATTTCATTTCCCAAGTCTGTTAAGAAATAATAAATATGAAATTAACGGAATTAAATTAACTCCTACCATCGTTTCCCAAGTCAATTAGAAGCAAATATAAATGAAAAACCTTAGGGGGGTGAATAAGGTTTTTGACAGATAAAAATTTTCTATTGAATAAAATCTGTTTTGAGAGAAGGAAATGTTCTTCGAATTTTTGACCAACAACACTTGCAGCAGCAAGAACTTTTCAGAATGAGTTGAGAAATATCTAGACTAAGAATAAGGCAAGATGCATGATGTAATTAATGTTGGATTGAAAATGGGTTGGTGAGAGCTTTTAAAGATTTCTTTAAGGAATTGAGAAATTTTGAGCTAGGTTGATTTGCAGCTGATCCGAAAATAAATGTAGAGAGATATAACATGGGATTTATATTGGTTCGATCCGGTTGGATCTACATCTACTACCTTAAGCTCACACTTAAGGATTTTCAATTAGATTTCATTCATCCAACTCAATGGTATCAATTTGTACCAAATACAAGAGAGGATCACCACACTTGGTTTTCCAAAACCTCTCAATCAATTATGAGCCTATGACCCAACCTACATCCATATCCTCCTTCCTTCCATCATATAACTTTTCCTTAAGAGAATAGCCGTAATAAAAATTGTATAAATATGTACATAAGGAGGTATAGCAAATAAATCCTAAGATGAGAAGCTCCCCCTCAATATGTGCCTATATGAACATATGTAAAGTATAAGATTTAGAAGTGAGATTTTTTAGAGAAAACTGGATTCAACCTTTAGACGTCTAAAATATGCATCTAAAACAAGATGAGGTAGAGTTTGAAGCTTTTGGACTTAAGGTTTTGAATGTCCAAAACATGTGTCCAAAATAAAGTAAAATTTAAGACAAAAACTGTCTTATTTGTAAAACTTAGTTTCGGACAGGATTTTTGGATTAATAAAGCATGTGTCCAAAACTCCCCCTGTATAAGTGCTGGAAACATGTTTTTATAATTTTGATCTACCCTAGTTTTCTCAAGAAATTTTAGACTCTCAAAGGAGGTTTTATGAAATGAGAGATATACGAATAATTATCCTTATCATCTGAGATATTTAACAAGGAGCATATCATAAAGGTTTCAAAAATCAGTTTGAGAAACTACCATATCAAGATAGCTTTCAAAATCAAATAGACCAGCAGCTCCAATTCTATTAAGACTTTTATATATAAAAACATCTTTGACTGAAAACAAGACATCAAATAGGTTTTCAATGAGTCACTTTAAATATTTTTGAACAGTAGGAGACTATGTTCATAATCAATCAGAAATCATAGATCATAAACCAAGAACATTTTCACAGCATGCTGGATTAACCAATTTCAAATCTCGACATGAATTTCATAAAGAGAATCACATGATCTTAACAATATTCAGAATAAGTAAATAAGTCTGTTTTAGTGCGAAACATCAATTCAAAGCATAAAACTACACAACCATCAGTTTATCCAGCATTAGTTCAATCAGTGTGAGACAAGAATTAGACTACGCAAATAAAGTCAATAGTTAAACAAGAGTGCAAAGGTAACAATATAGTACAGAGAGCATAGGACAATAATACAGTATGGTGTTCAATTAACTTGCCGCCATTTTTCCATAGTGTAAGTGCACACTCACACATATATACTTGCCCAATCACATTAATCCCAGCACAATAGACACATGCATACCTGCCCAATCACATTAATCCTTGCACAACAATCACACTTTAGCCAGCACAACAAGCACAATCTAGCTAGCTACCATTTTTCTCCCACTTTTGTCATCAATCAAAATGGAGAGTAATAAGTAAATGTATGAAGTAGTGATAATGATATATGCATGAAGCATTCATAAGTGGAGCAGAGATAGTAGTTAAATGACAGAAATAAATTGTTCAAATGCTGGAGTGGAAAATAAAAATTGTTCAAGAAGCCAGTAAGAATTGGCTTTGGTAAAGGTCGGCTGGAGTTTAGTCTACTGATTCGATCCCTCAAGAAATATGAACTGTCTCAATCTTTGACCCGACACCATTTTTGGAGTGTTGTCAGCAAGCCCGCTTGATTTTCTCTTGACTACCACATGTTTTTGTCTCTTCTCAAATAAGACAGGAGGTTTAGAGGGGGCAGGGGGCGCTACATCTTCCTAATGAGGGGATTTTTCTTTGCCCTGCACAGGGACTATCACTTCCTCAGTAGTTTTCTCTTTTGCAGTTGCTTCTTTGTCCTCAGGGACTGGTTTCTTGCAATTGCCTTTGCTGGAGATGGTGTTGATGGATTAGACATCGGTTCATGCATTCTAGTATTTTCCTCCATATTAGTTAACCTTTTCCAAGAATTTGAATCTCTAAACTAAGACTATCTAGTTTAACAGCCAGAGAATTGATGGCATCCAAAATGCTTTTAGTTAATCATTTGTCCTGAGCCCGCTGTTTCCCTTTGGCAGAAGATTCTGCCTGAGGTTCTACCTTCAATTTTTTTTTTTTTTTACTCCAATAGAAGGGACATTCTTGCTTTTAACTTTCACTTTTAACAATTTTTTTCCTTTCATCACCAGCTAAATCATGGAGCAGCTTCCATTCATCTTTTAATATCACATATCCCATGCATTTAAAATATTCAAAGCTATGTACACTCATTTTTGAGGGTGTAGGGGGATTGAATTTAGATCAACATCAAATGCCTTAACACCTTCGTTAGCAAATTTCCATAAGGCAGTGCTTTGCTAGAGGTGTTTTTGGTCTGTATCATCAATTTTGTAGCTAGAAACCCAAAACTTATTTGCATGCCTTCAACTAGTGAAAACATAATCACCATTTGCATTATGTTGATGTAGGTTTTGTGTCCAAAGCTTGGGACCACCATGGTTGAGACCATGTGGTGCAAAATCCTGCCCCCTCTATTTAGCCACTTTGTGTTTCTATCACTAGATTTCTTGAAACTTCTTCCACCAGTGAACATTTCTTTAAATCGAACACATTAGTTCCTTCTGGAAATTTATTTAGTTCAAAGTACTAAATTCCTCCATCTCTAACTTCACACACTCGGTTTAACAGATGGTGGTCAAACTCGATATTTTTACCCTTGACTCTAGATGTGTACCATTTGATCATAAACCCTCCTCTGGTTTCCTCTAGCTGCCATTTTCTTAGGTTAGCATACATTTCCAAATAAGTGAGGTAAACAAATTTTCATCAATAGATAGTAGACTTCCCTAACCAACAGATTCAAACATATTTAACACATTTGAAAAATTTAGAAAAGATAATGGATTTACCCGATAGCCAACAATCATAGTTCAATTTCTCGAAACCCATTCATTATAATCTAATTTTCTTTTTGAATCTAAAAGCGAGGTACCTGGGTTTCAAAACTTTCTTGTTTCGGAGATGATTTAGAGGAGTTATTTTGAAAAGCCAAAAGTTCTGGAGCGATCTCTTTTCCTTTGTTTGTTGCTGATGACTTCTTCTTCATCATCGAAGATATTTTTTAGACCTTTTTTGGTTTTGGTTTAGTTGATTTTGTTTTTGCCATTGTAGTTAGAGGATGAGGGTTTCAACTCTCCGTTGTTCAAAGAAAAACTCAGAGGATTTTGAGGAATAGAGGATGAAGAATGGTCAGGTTTAGAATTCGACAAAAAGAAAGGAGAGAAAGTCCTTTGTGAGTCCCCAGGAAGTTGTGATAGAAACTACACTCAAGTACATTGAAAAAACCATTTTCATCAGAGATTACAAAAGATGTCTTAAGAATAGTGCTAATATTTTGAAATTCAAAAATGAAAATCTAGAAGTAGTTATTTTAAAAAGAAATACGAAGCATCAGAGATGATTCATTTTTGGATTCAGGCTTGATCTGAAAGGTACATCCAAAAAGGGACTTCATCAAGAGAGACGTTTGGAAGTGAGTTTTGGACTTATTTTCTAAAATGTTGCATCCAAAAGCTGTGTCTTCAGTGGTACTGCTAAAAAAAAAAAAAAAAAAAAATTCTTGTGCAAACATGTCAGTCACATAATTTCTGTAATTCCTAAACTTCTTTTCAGATCGGAGAATCCTTCTTTGGCCAAAGGTTTTGTAAAGATATCAACGAGTTGTTCATCAGTTGAAATATATTCAAAATATACATCTCCTTTAAGCACATGATCACGGATAAAATGATGTTTAACTTCTATATACTTGGCCTTAGAATATTGAATAGGATTGTTAGTTAGATTGATATCACTTGTATTGTCACATAATATAGGTACACAATTAAAATTAAGGCCAAGATCAAGCAGTGTATTTTTCATCAACAAAATTTGTGCATAGTAGCTTCCAACTACAATGTATTCGGCCTCGGTTGTGGATAAGGATACACAGGCTTACTTCTTGCTGTGCCATAACACTAAAGACTGTCCAAGAAATTATCAGTGGCCACTAGTGCTTTTTCGTTGAACTTTACAGCCCGTATACTCCGCATCGGTATATCCTATAAGATCAAATGTGTTAGTACAAGGATACCATAAGCTATAATCATATGTTCCAACTAAATATCTAAAGATGCGTTTGATGGCACATAGGTGTAATTATTTTGGACATGATTAAAACCGGGCACAAAGACAAATTGAAAATATGATATTTGGCTGGCTAGCAGTGAGATAGAGTAGACTTCCAATCATACCTCTACACTTAGATTCATCTACCTTCTTACTCTTTTCATCCTTGTCAAGTTTTAGGGAAGTGCTCATAGGTGTGCAGATTTCCTTGGCTTCGTTCATACGAAACATTTTGAGCAATTCCTTAGCATACTTAGCCTGATTTAGGAAGATTTCATCCTGGGTTTGTTTGATTTGTAGCCCGAGAAAGAAGTTTAGTTCTCCTATTATTCTCATTTCAAAATTTTGCTGCATTGTCTTAGTAAACATCTTGTACAAGAAATCATTATTACCATAAAAAATGATATCATCAACATAAATTTGAACAATAAGAAGATCACCAGATTTTTCTGACTTAATAAATAGTGCAGTATCTATCGATCCTCTAGAAAAATCTTTTGAGAGCAAGAATCCACTAAGCCTTTCAACCAAGCTCGTGGGGCATGTTTTAAGCCATAAAGTGCCTTTGAAAGCTTGAAAATGTGATTTGGAAAATGCTTATGAATAAAGCCTAGAGGTTGTTATACATATACTTCATTTTCAATAAAACCATTTAGAAATGTACTTTTAACATCCATTTGATAAAGCACAAAATTTTTGAAACATGCAAAGGCTAGAAGCATTATTAAGGATTCTAATCTAGCAAAGGGAGCAAATGTTTCATCATAATCAACCCCCTTTTCTTGATTGAATCCTTGGGCAACTAGTCTAGCTTCATTCCTAATAACAGCTCCATTTTCATCAAGTTTGTTTCTAAATACCCACTTGGTACCAAAAACCGGATGATCAAGTGGTTTAGGGACAAATTTCCAAACTTGATTTCTCTCAAATTGGTTAAGCTCTTCTTGTGTAGAAATTATCCAAAAATCATCATGCAAAGCTACAGCAATACAATTGGGTTCTATACTTGAGAGTAGAGTAAAATTATCTATGAAATATTATCTAGTTTTGACTCCGTAGCTTGGATCACGTATGATTTGTTCTTTTGGATGACCGGTTTTGTATTTTCAATCCTTTGGTAATTCTTGTTCCGTGAATTCTTCAGTTTTTTGCTTTCCTTGTTTAGCTTGTAGTTCTTCAAATTCTTCTTCTTTTGCATGAGTGTCCAGCAGTGGTGCTTTGTGTTGTTCTTTCCCTCTTTCATTTGAACTTCCTACATCATTATCATCTTTTCTTGAAGTATAAATGTTAGATTCATCAAAGACAACATGTACGGATTCTTCCACACATAAAGTTCTCTTATTGTATACTCTGTATGCCTTTTTATTGGAAGAATATCCAAGGAATATGGCCTCATCGGATTTGCTATCAAATTTTCCAAGATTGTCTTAGGTATTAAGAACAAAACAATTGCAACTAAATACTTCGAAATAAGAAATTGATGGAGTGTTGTCAAACATAAGCTCAAATGGTGTTTTTCTTAAGAAGGGTCTCAACATTACTCGGTTTACAATATAGCATGTTGTATATATAGTTTCAGCCTAAAAATATTTTGGAAGGGAGTTTTCACAAATCATGAATCTAGCCATTTCTTGCAAAGTTCGATTATTCCTCTCAACAACACTGTTTTGTTAAGGTGTTTTAGCTACTGAAAAGTTGTGAAATACTCCATTATCATCACAAAAGTGTGTAAATTCACTATTGCAAAATTCTTTACCATTATCCTTTCTAATAGAAATTAGTTTGCATCCAATAGAGTTTTGGACGCACTTGAACAGTTTTGAAAATTCAGAAAAGGCTTCATTCTTTTATCCAAGAAATAAAGTCTAGGTAAATCTCAAAAAGTCATCAACTAACACATAGGCATACCTCTTACCACCAAGGCTAGTGGTCCTCATTGGTCCAAACAAGTCCATATGAATTAATTTAAGAGGTTTTGAGGTGGAAATCATTTTCTTAGGTTTGAAAGAAGTTTTGATTTGTTTTCCAAATTGGCATGCATCACAATTTTTGCTTTTATCAAACTTCATTTTGGGCAGTCCCCTAACAAGCTCTTTTGAAGATAATTTTTTTAGTAAATCAAATGATACATGGCCTAATCTTCTATGCCAAAGATAGCTATTATTGTCATGCACGGAAAGACATCTAATACTATATGAGCTATAAGGTCATTCAGGTAGAAGACATAAACATTTCCAACACGGTTGGCAACAAAGATTACTTCATTATTTGAGCTATCCATGATAAAGAAATAGTCATTCTCAAAAATAACTTGGCAACCGTTGTCAAATAATTGACTAATGCTAAGTAGGTTATATTTAAGCACATCAATTAATAATACTTGTTTTATAATAGTTGAAGAACCTTTACCAATGTTACCTATGCCAATAAGTTTCCTTTCTTGTTGTCTCCAAAGGTAACGAATCATTCATTTGTGGTTTGCACATCTTCTAATAGAGCTTCATTTCCAGTCATATGTCTTGAACATCCGCTATCCAAAAACCACTTTATGAAGCTTATTTTCTCCAATGAATGTACCTATACATGAGAAGGAAGAGTAATTTTTGCTACCCACATTTTCTTGGGTCCATGGGGGTTAGTAGTGTTTCATCTAATTTTCCAAAATGTTTTTGCATCGAATTCAATTTTCTTCTTAACATGACACCTAGATGCTTTGTGTCCAAATTTTTCACAAATGTGCACAATTTGTGTGTCATATATGATGAGGCAGCTTTTACAAAGTGAAGTTTGTGATTTTTATCCTTAATTTCATGCCTATAACCTAGGCCATTTTGATTTCCAACTAAGTATTGAGCCCCAAGTAATTTTTCCAAGTTGTTCTTGCCATTTGAAAACTTTTCAATGCATGTAGTAAGATCATTGACTTTTTTTTTTTCATATCATCAAGCTTGCTAACTATATCTTCACGAGAATGAATTTTATCATGTAAGCATTCATTTTCTAGAGACACATGCTATAGGGCAGTGAAGATAACATCCTTTTCCAAAATAGCACACATATGTGACTTAAGAGACACTTTGTTCTCATTTAATAACTTTACATTCCCATCCATCAAATAGTCAATTTTCATTTTCATTTCTTTATTTCTTCTAGTTAACTTTTTCAGTTCATAGAACATGTCAACCAGTAATTCGTTTAGATCATCATGCTTTTCATGATCAAAATTATACAAATTAGATATGGAATTAGTGGTAGTGTAATTTACCTCATTTTCCATTGCTATGAAGCATATGTTGGCAGTTTCGTTTTCAGAATCATCAACCTCAGACTCGAACTTATATTGGTCCTATGTTCCCATCAATCCTTTGCTATTCTTTACTTTTAGATCATTTTTCTTCTTCTTAAGCATTCTGCCTTCCTTTTCTTTAGCAACTGGGCAATCAGCAATGAAATGTTTCGTGCTTTTGCATTCAGAACATTGTGGCTTAAACGTTAAGGTCTGTCATTTTCTCTTTACAAACTTTTTCCCTCTTTTGAAATTCCCTTTGTTAAACATCCTTCTGAATTTCTTCACAATCATCGCTAATTCTTCAGTGTCTACTTTAGTTTTATCACCAACTATCTGTTTGACTAGTTTTAGCTTCCTCTTTCTTAGCTTTCTGTGCTATTCCCTTTTTACCTTTATCATGGTCATCGGATTCTTAAAACCTCATGAGTTTTATTTCATGTGTTAGAAGAGAGTTAAGCTCTTAGGTTGATAATGATTTCAAATCCTTAAATTCCTCCACATCTAGAGCTTTCGGCTACCAGCTCTTGGGTAATGCATCCAGATTTTTTTGGTTTCGTTCACCAAGAGAATAGACTTTCCCATAGGCTTTAAGACCATTTGCAATATTTTTTAATATGGTAAACATGTCAGTTATGCTTTCGTTTGGTTTTATTGTGAACAATTCATAGCCATGAATTAAAAGCCCAATTTAGATTTCTTGACTTGGTTTGTCCCCTCATGGGTGACTTCAAGTAGTCTCCACATATCATGAGCTGAATCACAGCTACTAACTCGATTATACTCAGTTGCATCAAAGGCACAACATAAAATGTTCATGGCTTGAAAGTTCAATATTATTTTGGCATTATCTTCAGCATCAAATTCATCACTCTGTTTAGGTACTTTTTTGCCATCAACAAATTTTGATGGGACAAATGACCAATTCTCAATCAGATTCCACAATTCAAAATTGATTAAACAAACATAAATTTTCATTCTGTTTTTCCAGAATATATAATTGCTTCCATTGAATAGTGGAGGTTGATTTGTTGAGGATCCTTCAACAAACGGGATAGCAGATGAGTTTGCCATGAGAATCTTTTCTACATGGTTGTTAGACCAACAATAGAGTAGACCATTCTCTGATACCAAATGAAAAATCTTAGGGGGTGAATAAGGTTTTTGGCAAATAAAAAAATTGCTCTTGAATAAAATCTATTTTGAGAGAAGGAAATGTTCTTTGAATTTTTTACCAATAACACTTACAACAGTGAGAGCTTTTCAGAATGACTTGAGAAATATCAAGACTCAAAATAAGGCAAGATGCACGATACAATTAATACTGGATTGAAAATGGATTGGTGAGAGCCTTTAAAGATTTTTTTAAGGAATTAAGAAAATTTGAGCTAGGATGATTTGCAGTTGATCTGAAAATAAATGCAGAGAGATATAACACGGGATTTATAGTGGTTTGATCTGCCAGGATCTACACCTTAAGCTCACACTTAAGGATTTTCAACTAGATTTCATTCACCCAACTCAATGGTATCAATATGTACCAAATACAAGAGAGGATCACCACACTTGGTTTTCCAAAATCTCTCAATCAATTAACAAATCAAGGTTCACCCCAAATGGGTTTTACACTACAACCTTGATACGCAAAGATGATTGAAGATAAATGAAAATAAAAGTGGCTCACTTCTTTGAGCAAATATACAGGAAGAATCAGCTCAAACTCTTTTACCTTTTAAACATAATTTGATTTCACTTTGAAGCACTATGATAAAGGAGATTTTTGTTTTCTATAGAGCAAGAGTGTTTCTTAGAAGGATAGGACAAAAATCTACTTTCAAATCGAGTTTTGAAACCTTTTATAGAGGGATAAAGTGAAGTTACAATGGCTAGAAAATGGCTAGTTTTTGCTGTCGGAATTGCTAGAGTTTTAGACTTAAGTTTTGGATGTTGGTGCATCCAAAAGATATGGCACTTTTTTAAGCAGAATCGATTTGATACTGTTCACAGGATTTTGGACAAAGCTTTTGGATGCAGGTTCACCCAAATCACTCAATCCAAAATTCTGGGGATTTAAAACTTTGAAATTTTGTTGTTTTAGTGCTTAAAAATGGAATTAAACTGAATCATAAGGTAAAGAAGACATAGGAATTTACACGGAGAAATACCTTAACATAGATTCCTAGTCTAAGGTTCTTCCATAACAGATTCTTGATATGCAATCTCTTAAACTTGATCTTCTTCTTGATTTTCCATTCTCGGACTCTATTACTTTAAGAGTTGCTTGGTAATTCAAATTGCATGCCTTGGAAGAACTAAGGGCAAGCATGTCCTATCACATGTAAATCGCACAAGTTAGTCCATATCAACATTTGTCATAAGTCAAAACACAGGAGAATGCCCTTAGGGCTGACACTAACTTCATCAAATATTCCATAATCACACATGGTCAAACACCAAGAATGATAGAAAATTGATCAAATATCTAAGTTAATCCAAAAACCATGAATCCTAAAATAATGTCAAATTACAATGAAAACATTAATGACATCATTATTCTATAAAAAAGAAAACAAAGGTAAGAGAAAGAACCCATAGACAAGCCCTTCTTCTTTTCTTTGAAAACCTCCTTGAATAATGCTCCTTGAATGATGAATCTCCTCTTCTTGTGATTGATTGGTAACTTTGATCCTTGGATTCAAACATTTTCCTTGTGTTTTCCTTGTTTAAATAGGCTCTCAAAAGGCCAAATTTCATTCTCTAAGAATTCTAGGTAGAGTAGAAGTTGGAAAATATCAAAACTCTTAGGAAATTACCAAATCCGTTAGTGATCAGAAAATTCGCCAACATTGCAAGTGTCGGTTGTGCTCTGGTTTTTTTTTTTTTTTTTTTTTTTTTGTAAAAATTTTTTGGTTGGCTCAGTTGTGCTCTATTTTTTGTTGTCAAAAACTCCACTTCTCTAGAATGGGGCCAGTCCCACGGAGCCTGCGCCAGTGCCAGTTGTACACTGTCCGGTGATGAGATTTTTTGTTGTTTTCCCTTTTTTTTTCAATAAAAAGCCAAAACACCTTTCCAAGGGTAAAATATCAAATATGAAGAAATATGCCTAGTTATTGCACCAAATGTATCACAAAACATCCTCAAATAACTCAGAAATTATTGATGAATTTATCTCGTATCAAATCCTTATTCCCAGAATATAGGTTGCTTCTCCATGGTCTTTCATGAAGAACTTCTTGGATAACCCATTCTTCAAAATTTGAAGAATTGAGACATCATTTCCTATTAGTAATATATCATCTATATAAAGTAATAGGAAAGTGACTACACTCCCATTAACCTTCTTATATACACAAGGTTCATCTTTATTTTGAATGAAACCAAACTCTTTAATTGTTTCATTAAAATGAATGTTCCAACTCATGGAAGCGTGCTTAAGTCCATAATTAGACCTTTCAAACTTGCACACTTTTGTACTACTTTGGATGAAAAACCCTTAGGTTGTGTCACGTACATTTTCTCAGTTAGGTTTCTATTTAGGAAAGCTATTTTCACATTCATTTGTCAGACCTCAAAATCATAATGGGCAACAAGTGCTAAGAGTATCCTTATGGATTTTAGCATGGCAACTGGCGAGAAATTTTTGTTATTGTCAGACAGTACCATATTGTTGACGATAACCTTTAACAACCAGTCGTACATTATAGGTAACTATGTTAACATCCATGTCCATTTTCTTTTTGAAAACCTATTTGTACCTAATAAGTTTGCTTCCTTTGGGTGGATCAACCAATATTCATACTTGGTAGTTATACATGGAATCTATTTCTAACTTTATAGCCTCAAGCTATTTGTCAGATTATTAACTATTCAAAATATCCTTGTAAATAGTAGGCTCATCTTCATCTATGAGTAATACGTCATTATGGCAACTCATGAGAATTTCAGATCTCTCAGATGTCACATGTATCCTACTCTACTTACAAGGTTCTTGTGTAGAAAAATGTTCATTTATTTTCTTAATAGATGCGGGTTCAGATGGTTGATCCATATTTGTTTGTTCTTCTTGAACTTCACTAAGTTTAATTTTACTCCCACTGTTCCGTTTAAACATGTGCTCATTCTCTAGGAAGATGGTATGCTTTGAAACAAACACTTTATTTTTAGAAGGGAGACAGAAGTAATATCCAAATGATTCTTCTAGATATCTAACAAAAAAACACTTGTCAGACTTACTTTCAAGTTTGTTTGACTGCAGACTTTTAACAAAGGCAGGGCAATACCATATTTTCAAGTGAGATAATTTTGGTCTCTTACCAAAGAATAGCTCAAATAGGGTAGAATCAATCATTTTTGACAAATCACTATTTAGTATATAAATAGTAGTGTGTAGTGTATAGCTCCAAAATGATTTGGTAAGTTTATAGAAGCCATCATAGTCCGTACAATGTCTAAAAGGGTTTGATTCCTTCTCTCAAATACATCATTATGTTGAGGTGTATATGGTAGTGTCCCTTGAGATAATATCTCATTATCTTTTAGATAACTTTGAAACTCTTGGCTTAAGTATTTACCTCCTCGATTAGATCTATGAGTTTTAATACGTTTACCAAGTTATTTTTCTACTTTATTTCTAAAGTCTTTGAACTTGTCAAAGACTTTAGATTTGTATTTCATTAAATACAAATACCCATATCGTGGATAATCATCAATAAAGGTAATGAATTATTGATAACCTCCTTTTACTTGTATTGATATTGTGCCACATATATCAGTATGTATGAGTTCTAATAAATCTTTAACCCTTTCCCTTTTTTCAGGAAAGGGTGTTTTAGCCATTTTTCAAGTAAACAAGACTAGCACGTGTCATATGATTCGTAATCAAATAACCCTAAGTCACCAAGCTTATGTAAGTTAGAAACATGATTCTCATTTATATGGCATAAACGACAATGCTATAAGTAAGATGAGAGAGACTTATCTTTCTTTGCTTCTTGTTGTTTATATTGAGAATAGGATCATTCATGTCTAGGACATATAAACCATTTGTCAAAGTTGCAGTACTATATTAGATATCATTTAACGAAAAAGAATAACCTTTATTCTTTTGCATGTCTAAACAAGTAACTGAGATAATGTTCTTAAGTAAAATAGGTACATAACAACAGTTTGTAAGTTTTAAAATCAATCCAGAAGGTAAGTGTAGATGATAAGTCCCACAACAAGTGCCGCAATATTTTCTCCATTTACAGCACGAAAGTCAACTAATCCTTTTAAAGCCATATACTGTCCTTTAGTCCCTACAAGTTATTATACAAATAAAATCTACATCTAGTATTCAATGCATGTATCTTATTTTTAAAGGCAGTATTAATCTCAATCATAAACATACTATAAGTGGAGCTAGAAATGCCCGCAAAGTTCTCATTCTCGTTCCTCTCTTCGACGGTCTCTCAGTAGTATTAGAAATTGAGGACTCCAAAGCCATGGAAAACATCCTCAGACTTCTTTATCGGATCTAAGCTAAGTAGAATAGGTTAACTAAAATAGGGTTTCGCACCTTTAATCCCACTGATCACTATTTATGTTGCGAAGCAGATGCTATTTGTGATGTTATTCATATCACTGGCACTGCCAATTTGCGAATGCCATCTATTGGTTACATATGTCGAACTCAGTTTAATCCTCGGGAGTGCTAATACCTGGGGTTTCTTGAGAGGCTAATATTTTTTGTTTTAGAAGCACGAAATTGTATGAGTAGAGAACCTAAGAAAAATGGCCAGGGTTTTCTTTTAAAACCACACGACCATCATGGAGTCAACATCACATCTTATTTTAAGTTTAAATTAAATTTAAAAAGATATCATAGGATTCTGCCATTATCTTGGTAATTTAACAAATTAATTTACCTAGCCAGATTTTTATAATCTAGACATCCTTTAGATATATCGAATGTGGACATATTTCCAGATTCATTGTATCTAGACTTTTTTTAGATTCGATGAACCTGGACATATTTCTAGATATATCAAACCTGGTCACCAAAAAAATAACTTAATGTGTTCGATCGCTTAATGTTTGTAGGTTCATTTAACATTGGCAGTGTACCCAAATCACATTTACCTGACCCAAAAGTTACAAGCGATTTTTAGCAAAATATTATAACTATCCAGGTTAAAATGAAGATCAGTTATCTCTTTGAACCAAACCATAATTTAATATATAGCCATTTTGTCACACGATATCCCAATTAAAAATAAGGTATGGAGTATGTCATCCTATTAAGCTTAATCAAGTATTTCCTGATCTCATAGTAGACTGTTAAACAAATGATATCAATATCTCAAATGATATATTTGAGCATGACCATGCCTTTTAACAGTCTAACTTATCAAGGGGCCCACAGATATCGCTACCAAAAATGAGAGAGACCAATTCCTTCACTATCAATTATATTCCTGTCCTTGATTTATTCTATATCCAACAATAGTCTAATTTTATTATCTCGTTAAAGACAATTTTAGACAATTTCAAGATACAGAATTTACCGAGTAAAAAACTATGATGAGTTCAGGTCGAAGGACTTCTAATATCATTATAGCTAGAAAGTACTTATGACATATCCCATGAAGTACTCTCACAATAGGTCATGTCTAATAAAATATTCTCCAACATTAATTTATGTTTTGGCTTGATATCACATATATCCATGATCAATAAAACATAGCCAACAAGTCACAAACATACTAATCTTAATTTATTATTGTCCTCAACAGGTAGGCCTTACAGTTGTTCCTCCAATAGCTTATCTTACTACAATGACGACATGGGTCTTTGGCAATTGCCTTTTTTTTCTTTACGCCACATTTAGGCTTAGTAGAAACTTATTTCTTCTTCTTAGGAACTTTCTTCTTAGAAGAGAAAGAATCTACCAACATAGTTGCATTGGCTTTCATCTTCATGGAAGTTTCTGCAGTCTTGAGAAGGTTAATCAACTTGGGTAGTGTGGTCTCAATCTTGTTTATTTGGTAGTTAATTACAAATTATGAAAAATTACTTGACAAATATTGTAGATTTAAGTCGACGCTTAATTCATGATCTATTACAAACCCAAGTGAACTAATCTTCTTAATTAAGACCAACATTTTTAGCCCATGAGTAGCCACAGAAGCACTCTCACCTATCTTGGATTGGAACAGTTTGTTAGGCCCAAGGGCTTTCTTCTATGTTTTGACTTATTACAAACATTGATATGGACTAACTTGTTAATCTATTGTGATAGAACATGTTTGACCACTATTCTTCAAAGCATTCAGATAATATTATTTTGCAACTCTTTCATGATTGAATTCAAGAATGGAAGATCAAAAGAGAAAGAATGAAGTATATGGAGTTGCATATCAAGAAGTCCTTTATGTAGAACTTTAGACTAGGAAGGGTTATTAAGGTATATCTATTAATTCCTATGTCTTTTTATCTCTTGATTGATTTGACTTTACCTTGAAGCACCAAAGGAGAAGATTTCAAAGTTTTTGAAAAATCTCAGAATTTTGGATTGAACAGTTTGAATCCAAAAGGTTTATCCAAAATCCTAAAAACTATGTTGAAATATTCTGATTGATTAAGTGTCATTTTAGACTTACCTTTTAGATGCATCGTCGACCAAAACTCGTGTCCAAAATATGGATGAGTTTAAACAGAAAATTTATAACCGTTTCTTTATGACCGTTGGTACTCTACTTTTTGCTCTATAAATAAGCCTTAGAGCAAGATTAGTGATATGATTTTTGAAACATTCATCTTAGAAACACTACTGCTCAATATTTTCAAAAATCTCCTTTTATCAAAGCTTCAAAGTGAATTCATTTTGTATCAAAGGTAGCAGTGCTTATGCTTTGTATCCCAGTAAATATCTGCTGAAGTAAGTAAGATGTTTACTATTCTATTGATATTCAAATCACTATTGTACCAAGGTTGTGGTGTAAAACCCATTAGGGTGAGCCTTGTGTTGGTTAATGTTAAAGGTTGTGGAGTAAAACCCATTGGGGTGAACTTTGTTTAGTGTTTGTATCAAGGTTGTGTTGTAAAACCTAGTTGGGGGTGATCCTTGATGTATTTGCATGACTGAGAGGTTTTGGAAAACCTAGTGTGGTGATCTTCTCTTGTATATGGTACTATGTCATTAAGTAAAGTTAATGAAATCGGGTTGAAAATCCTTAAGTGTGAGCTTAAGGTAGTGGACATAGATCTTGGTAGATCGAACCACTATATATTCTTTATCTCACTCCTGTTCATTTTTCATTTACTGCTTCGAGTTTCTTTCTTTGTCTAAATCTGGATACACATCTACGAGTGCTTGGATAACTTTCTATGTTTCCATAAAGTCCGTCCAAGTATCTTGGTGATTATCATTATTTTGCTTTTTAGACAAATCGAAAAAATTATTTTTGCTTGCGAAAAACCTTATTCACCCCCCTCTAAGGTTTTTCATTTGGTATCAGAGCTTGGTCTACATACTCTTGGTTTAACAACCTTGTATAAAAAGATCTTAATGGCAAGCTCATCCTGTCTTCCATATGTTGAAGGATCTTCAACAAATCGTCCTCCTTTGTTCAATGGATGTAACGATACTTTCTGGAAAAGTAGAATAAAAATTTATGTGCGTTCTATTAACTTCGAGTTATGGAGTTTAATAGAAAATGGTCCTTTTATTCCATAAAAAAAGATTGATGGCATAAAAATTACTAAATAGTATGATGAGTATAGTATAGAAGACAATGCTAAGATGACTTTAAATTTTCAAGCTATGAACATTTTATGTTGTGCACTCGATGCGACTGAATATAACCGTGTTAGTGGTTATGATTTAGCCCATGATATGTGGAGATTACTTGAAGTCACCCATAAGGGGACTAACCAAGTCAAAGAATCAAAACTAGGGCTTTTAATTCATGACTATGAATTGTTTACTATGAGGCCAAATGAAAGCATCACTGATATGTTCGCGAGATTTACTAATATCTCAAATGGTCTTAAAGCTTACAGGAAGGTTTATTCTTTGAGAGAACAAAACCAGAAAATTTTAGATGCTTTACCAATAAGCTCGTAGCCTAAAACTCTTACTGTAGAAGAATCTAAGGATTTAAAATCTTTATCTACTGAGGAGTTTATTGAATCTCTTCTTACTCATGAGATGAAGCTTAAAAGATTTCATGAATCTGGTGATCATGATAGAGGCAAAAAAGGGATTGCATTGAAGGCTAAAAATGAAGATGGAGAAATAAGCCTATCGGAACGCAGTGAAGGCATGGAAATGGACAATGATGATTTGGCAATGATAGCAAAAAAATTCAGAAGGATGTTCAATAAAGGAAACTATAAAAGAGGAAAGAAGTTTATAAGAAAGAAAGGACAAACCTCTGGTTTCAAACCTCAATGTTTTGAATATAAAAGCACTGATCACTTCATTGCGAACTCTCCTGTTGCAAAAGGTAAGGAAGGGAAAATGTTTAAAAAGAAGAAAGATCTGAAGGTAAAGAAAGGCAAAGGATTGATAGGAGCTTGGGACTTGAATGAAATTGAGTCCGAAGATGGAGATTCTGAAGAAGAAACTGCCAACATTTGCTTCATGGCATTGGAAAATGAGGTAAACTCTTCCACATCTGACTACATACATAATTTACTTATATCTATGACTGAAAAGCATGTTGATCGTAATGAGTTGTTATGTGATATGTTTTATGAATTAAAAAAACTGTCCAAAAAAAAAATAAAGAATTAAAGTTGAAGGTTAAAAGTTTGATGGAAGAAAACGAAGCTTTGTTGAATGACTATAAAATGTCTCTTGAAACATATACGTGTGCTATAATTGAGAAAGATGCGATCATGACTGCCTTTCATCATGCATCTCTGGAAAATAAAAACTTTTGTGATAAAATTCAAACTCTTGAAAATACAATTAGCACATTTGATGATATGAAAATTAGAGTAAATGATCTTACCAATTGCATTGAAAAATTCACAAATGGTAAAAGCAATCTGGAAAAGTTACTCGAAACTCATCATCAAATTGGTAGCCGAAGTGGTTTAGGATATAGACATGAGGATAAAGACAAAATTTGCAAGCCCAAATTTGTTTATGCTAGAAATCGAAGTGGCTTAGGATATAAATATGAGAATAAAAACAAAAAGAACAAGTCTCAATATGTTAAACTTGCTTCTTCTTACAGCACACACAAAGCATGCACATATTGTGAAAAATCGGGACATATAGTTTCAAGATGCTTTATCAAGAGAAAAGTAGAAACCGGTGGAGTTACATTTTGGAAAATCAAAGAAAATATTAGTAACCTTCATGGACCCAAGAAAGTGTGGGTACCAAAAATCATTCATCCTTTTCATGTATAGAAACGGTCTTTAAGCTTCATTAAGTGGTTCTTGGACAGCAGTTGTTCAAGACATATGATTGGAAACACAACATTACTTATTGATGATTTGAAAGGAAAGATTCTCGGCATTGGTAATATTGGTAAAGGTTCCTTGACAATTATAAAGCAAGTTTTACTTATTGATGATTTGAAATATAACGTGCTCAGCATTAGCCAACTTTGTGACAATGGTTGCAAAGTCATTTTTGAAAAAGATTCTTGCTCTATACTTGACAGTGAAAATCTCGAAATCATCTTTACTGCCAAATGTATAAGAAATGTATATATGTTTTATCTTAATAACCTTGTAGCTAATGGAATTAGATGCCTATCCGTTCATGACAATGATGGTTATCTTTGGCACAGAAGATTAGGTCATGTATCTTTTGTTTTGTTAAATAAATTGTCCTCAAAAGAACTTGTTAGGGGACTGCCAAAAATGAAATTTGATAAACATAAAATTTGTGATGCATGTAAGTTTGGGAAACAAATCAAAACCTCTTTTAAACCAAAGAAAATGATTTCTATCTCAAAACCACTCAAATTAGTTCATATGGATTTGTTTGGACCTATAAGGACTGCTAGTCTTAGAAGTAAGAAATATGCATATATACTTGTTGATGATTTTTCTAGATTTACTTGGACTTTATTTCTTGGACAAAAGGATGAAGCCTTTTCTGAATTTTTGAAACTGACAAAGCATATCCAAAACTCGATTGGATGCAAACTGATTTCTATTAAAAGTGATAATGGCAAAGAATTTTGCAACAGTGAATTTACTCACTTCTATGATGAAAATGGGGTCTTTCACAATTTTTTAGCAGCAAAAACTCCTCAACAAAATGGTGTTGTTGAAAGGAAAAATCGCACTGTGCAAGAAATGGCTAGATCATTGCTTTGTGAAAATGTCCTTCCAAAATATTTTTGGGCGGAAGTTGTTAATACAACGTGCTACATAATAAACCGAGTTATGCTAAGACCATTTTTGAGAAAAACTTCATTTGAACTTATGTTTGATAAAACTCCTTCTATCTATTATTTTAAAGTATTTGGATGTGGATGTTTTATCCTAAATACAAGAGATAATCATGGAAAATTTGATAGCAAGTCCGATGAGGCCATATTTCTTGGTTATTCTTCCAACAAAAAGGCATATACAGTATATAATAAAAGAACTCTTTGTGTGGAAGAATCGGTGCATGTTGTGTTTGATGAATATAATATTTACACTTCAAAAAGAGATGACGATGATGTAGGTGTTCAAAAGAAGTCAAGTTAGATCAAGTTAAAGCTCCACCATTAGACATTCATGCCAAAGAAAAAGAGATCGTAGAATTGCAGATTGAACAAGAAAAAGAACAAACTGAAGATTCTATAAATCATCAATTGCCAAAAGACTGGAACTACAAAACAGGTCATCCGAAAGAATAAATTATTGGAGATCCAAACCAAGGAGATAAAACTAGACGGTATTTCATTGACAACTTTGATCTTCTTTCAAATATTAAACCTAGCTGCATTGATATTGCTTTACATGATGAATTTTGGATTATTGCCAAGCAAGAAGAGCTAAATCAATTCAAAAGAAATCAAGTTTGCAAACGTGTTCCTAGACCATATGATCGTCCTGTTATTGGTACTAAATGGGTCTTTAGAAATAAACATGATAAAAATGGGATTGTGATTAGAAATAAAGCTAGATTAGTTGTGTAACACCCCACAACCTAGGCCCAACAGGGCCGGAGATGTCGCCCCGTCCAAAGGACAAGGGGTCTTTATGACTAGGTCACAAACGAAAATAGAAACAATATTTTAAAATTGAACTTATTACAACCCAAAAATTCAGGAACAAATCCAAAATAAATTGATTACTATCATCTCTCAAAATAACACATAAAATAAATAACATAAAGGCATAACAGCAGGCAACAAATCTATCTACTCATCTCCACAGCAGGATCGACCTGAAAACATGGCATAAAAGGTGATGAGATAAAAATCTCAGTAAGCCCATGTGTGCTTTGAGTGTTTCAAGTAAAATAGTTCATGTATGCAAGCTGTAAAAATTGTACAAGAGAAAGTGCTGGCAAGCAATAAATAAGGTTAAAAATAAAGAGTGGCGTTTTGCTTTTCAAACCATACAAGTGCACAATAAATACAACAACTCAAATGGGTAGCCATAGGTTACCACACGTTGGGCCCCATGACCATATAATAGTCAGTATGCCACACTTTGTGCAGACTGACAAAAGGTAAGTAATCGGCCTACCGAGTGAGATACTCCTCCTTCTGTACACCCAAACTTACCAATTGTCCATTTCAGAAACACACAGTCCACATGACTGAAACTTGCTAGCTTGGACTGGCATGACCTACTGGACTGGCATCCTATCCGGGAAGGACTCACCCCTCAGAGGTGGCCACCTACTGAGAGACTTACCCTAACCCTTCAAAGACTAGTCGTAGTAGTCTACCCTTATTGAGTATTCAACGTTGAATGTCCCACTTGGGAGAAAACTGATAATACATTGCTTTATTTGGAAATAGCAATTAAGGGTTTCTAAAATACTTGCCAAAGTTGGGTATTTAGAAAGAGTTTAGTATTTGTTTAAAACTGCTTGTTTGATTTTCAAATGATTTGTTTGGCTGAAATAAGAAAGGAAACAGTCCTTAATTGCCTTTACAAAATGAGTGTCCATACACATCGAGTTTCGCTTGCCATAGAAATCTTTTGTCTTCAAATAAGTTTATGCAGAGGCTTACCTGATCTTTTGCTTGATCAAACTCAAGAATCTTTCAAAGCTGACCTAACCCCGCCTAGGGTAAACACAAGTCATAAGGTTATATTCAAGCTATATTCGCTTACTTAAATAATCCTAGTTCAACTTATTACAATCATGACCCTAATGTCCTAAGTTTTAAGGCTAGATAATGAAGGATTTTATAAAATAAGACTAGCTTGATAAGATAAAATAATTAGGGATTGTAAAATAATTACTAATAACTTATAGGTTCAAATAATAAATCTTGAGTGTTGTTATTAATAAATAAACTAGGGTTTAATTGTTGAAGAATCCTAAGTTCAAGATGATATTAATAAATGGTCATTCTTAAATAGTATTTTTAAAATAAATATTAAATTATTATTAATCTCTTAATTGATACATAGCAAATAATTAATAATAAAATTAATAATAAATAAATTTTATCAAGTTTTGATTAATAGATAACAAATAAATATAAATAATATTTATGAATATATGGTCTACGAGGTCATTAATATTTTACTTATTTGTATAAAAGGCTTCATATATATATATATATATATATATATTATTTTTAATAAAAGATATCATTTATTTGACTAGTAAAATATCACTATTTCATTGAATATTCCAATTTCAAAACATTCTAAGAATTTCAAAATCTTGGGTGAAAAACATAGTAATAATTTTAATTGGGGTAATAAAATTTGCTAATCAAAATAGCCTAGGATCAACAAGGTTATGATCATAATTTTCCTATTGCTAACAAGATTCATGAGCATATACTCCAACATCAATTGATAAACTATTCTATTCATGAACAAAGGCTTAAATCCATACCTACTATCACACGATCAAATCCCTACTAAGCATAATCATACTCACGGCTTCAATGAAAATAAGAACATAATATCCTATTCACCAAAGGTGACATAACATTCTAGCATGCTTAAACATTCATAATTCCTTAAGACATGATGAACATGCATCGATCCACAACAAAATTCATAAAGCTTAATCATGATCAATCATTCTCAAGCTCCAATCTTAACTCCTTCATACATATGCATATACTCAATCCCCCATTCATATTCTATCATCTCTATCAACAACCAAGAGACATGAATCTAGAATTCAAAAGAAAATTTAAAGAGAAATACTTGATTGATGACTATCTCGATGAAGATTTAAGAAGATCCATGCGCTTGAGAGGCTTGAATCGTCCAACAGAGGAGAAAGAAAACAGCCATGGTTGTAGCAACCATTTCGGGAGAGAGAGAGAGAGAGAGAGAGAGAGAGAGAGAGAGAGAGAACATTATTATGATATGTTAAAGATTGAAGGGAAGAAGATGAACAAAAGTTATTCTTGGTTACCTTGATGATGTTCTTGAGACTTCAAGGAAAATTCTAGTTTTGATCTGATTGTCAATTTTTGTTTTCGAGATTTGATGTTATAAAATCTAGAAATGGACTCTAGGGAGAATGTAGGCGTGTTCTGGAGTTTTTGGGATGGATTGGAGGTATTTAGAGTGGTCTTTGGCTTGAAGAAAGGTAGTGTGTGTTCTTGGTGAAAATAGAGAGGATTAGAGAGAAAATGCTGGACGAATTTCTGAAGGGGTTGGCCGAATGATTGAGGAAGTTTTGGGATTTTGATTTTCAGATTAGAGAGGAGAGAAATATCTGGTGGTTTGAAATTCAAATGGAGAAATTTAAGGAGTGTTTTAAGGTAAATGATATGGTAATGGTGTTTGATTGATGGAGGTTTCTTGGAGCTACAATGGCCGGCTGGTTTGCTGTGTTTTGCTAAAATGAATGAGGGTTGAGAGAGCTATAAGGCTGGCTGAAATTTTGAGTTCAATGGTGGGGAGAATTTCTGGTTATGAAGCTTAATCCAAGGGTGTTATCATGGAGCAAATGCTGGAAATTTTGAAATTCAATTGAAAGTTTAATTGGAGTAATTGTAGGACGAATTTGAGGAGTGGCTATAGAGTCTAGTCATGTAAGGTCAGTGAAGGGGGGTAATGGAGTTCAGTTCATGGCTGAACAAAGGTTTTACAGAGGTTTGAGGTGGTTTTTGGACAAGACTTGAAGAGAGCAAGGCTGGAATTTTTCTAGTTGTGATTCGAATTGGTTTGCTAAAATTTGCTGTGCAATTTTCTACAATATTTCAGCCATTTTGCAGAGGGTTTTGCGAGGTGTTTGAGGGTCCTTTAAGGCTTGTTTCCAGCCTTCTATATGGAGGAAAAGCAAAGGTAATTTACTGGTTTGAAGGTAGAAGAAACAACTTTGATTTTGGCCTGCTATGCATCGAAACTGTCCAGAATTTTTTTCTGGTATGCACAGCTTTGTGCAGTCCGATTTTTGGCAAAATAATTTCAATCTTCAAGCTGAATAAGTTGGCCATTTTTCTGACAGCAATTGTGTAAGGAAGATGGCTAAGATTTTCAAAGGTTAGGTTGCTCAAGAATCTGGAAAATTTTCAAATTTCTTCCATGGAGAAGATGAACACTATGGAGTGGAGTTTGAAGGTTCAACCCTGGAGATTAATTTCTCTTGAGATCCTTCCTTAACTCCTTCCCTATTTTCAATCCAATCTCCAACCTCTAGGAATCATTTTTGAAATTTCCAAGGCCAAGAAAGAATTTTCTGGAATTAAAACCATAGGTTTGGATGAATTTTGAACAAACTTAATTAGTAAAAAGTTTAGGGTAAGCTAGGGAATAAAAGGACATGAATCCCTCAAGAATTCTTTTTAGGACATAAGAATATGATTTGGACATTCTCTTCATGGCTCCCCTAGGACAACACTCATATTTTTACTTATGGAATGCAAGTGACGAAAATCCAACCTTAGATTAAAATAATCATGATAAAACTTAAATGATGGGATTTAAACTCATGACCTTAGAGATTAATTCCAAAGCTCTAACCACTAAACCACAACAACTCTTGTTCTTATTTTCTCTATCAAATATTCTTCATATTTAATCCTCAAGCTATCTTCCTATTTTAACTTCAAGCAAAATTACCATTTTACCCTTTCCTACTCAATAAGCATGACTAAGCTTTTTAGCCTATAAATCATAATTCTAAAGCACATAAAATCATTCAAAAACATGCATATTCATGCAAAGTAAGATGATACGCATCCCGATCCCCTTACTCTAAGGTTGGCTTTAGGTGGGGTTTCACAAGTTGCCCAAGGATTTAATCAAGAAGAAGGTATTGATATGATGAGACATTTGCACCTGTTGCTAAACTAGAATCTATACGAATGTTGCTTGCTTTTGCATCCTTCATAAATTTCATGCTCTATCAAATAGATGTAAAAAGTGCATTTTTAAATGGCTTTATTGAGGAGGAAGTATATGTTGAACAACCTCCTGGTTTTACTCATGAGCACTTTCCAAATCACGTTTTCAAACTTTCTAAGGCTCTTTATGGATTAAAGCAAGCTCCAAGAGCTTGGTATGAAAAACTTAGCGGATTCTTGATCTCAAAAGGATTTTCTAAAGGCTTAATTGATAATACCTTGTTCATCAAATCTAATAATTCTGGTGATTTACTGATTGTTCAAATCTATATTGATGATATTATTTTTGGGGCTACTAACGACTCTTTGTGCAAGATGTTTTCTAAGACTATGCAGCAAGAATTTGAAATGAGTATGATAGGAGAACTAAACTTTTTTCTTGGACTACAAATTAAGCAAGATAATGAAGGAATCTTCATAAATCAAGCTAAGTATGCCAAAGAGTTGCTCAAGAGATTTGGAATGAATGAAGCAAAAGAAATCAGCACACCTGTGAGTACATCCATAAAACTTGATCAAGAAGAAAAAGGTAAGAAAGTAGATGAGCATAAGTATAGAGGTATAATTGGGAGTCTACTCTATCTTACTGCTAGCCGACCAAACATCATGTTTTCGGTATGTCTTTGTGCTCAATTTCAATCCTGTCCAAAGGAATCTCATCTATGTGCAGTTAAACGTATTCTTTGGTATTTAATTGGCACATATGATTATGGAATATAGTATCCACATACTAATGTATTTGATCTTGTAGGATATATTGATGCAGATTATGCAAGTTGTAAATTTGAAAGAAAAAGTACTAGTGGCCGTTGTCAATTTCTTGGACACTTTCTTATGTCATGGCACAGTAAAAATGAGGCGTGTGTATCCTTATCCACCACTGAGGCTGAATATATTGTAGCTAGGAGTTGTTGTGCTTAAATCTTGTGGATGAAGAATATGTTGTTAGATTTTAATCTTAATTTTAATTGCATACCTATATTATGTGATAATACAAGTGCTATCAATCTGACGAAAAATCTAGTACAGCATTCTAGGACAAAGCATATAGAAGTTAAACATTACATCATTCGAGATTATGTGCTCAAAGGCAATGTGTGTATTGAATATATTTCAACGGATGAACAACTTGCCGATATATTCACTAAACCTCTAGCTGAAGATAGATTCAACAATTTGAGAAGAGGTTTAGGAATTAGAAGAATTTGATAACTAATCATGTGGCATTATTTTTCTTTTTGCAGGATTTGTGAAGAGAAAGGTTTTGGAAACAGTGTTCTAAATCCAAAACGCATGTTCATCTAATTTGGACGCACCTGTTGAATCCAAATCCCTTATCCAAAATGCATTTCAAGAAAACACTCATTTGGATGATAATTTCGGATTGAGTTTTGTTCCAAAATCCATCCTTAATATTTTTTCTTATTCCAAACTTTGAATTTCAAAAAAAATTAGTTTGAACATTTTTCTAAACTTCTCAGAAAAACTTATGTTTTCAAAGCACTTTATTTTCACATTACTCAAGACATTCAAAGCAATCTGGGTTTCT
Source organism: Voacanga thouarsii (assembly GCA_026120185.1). Lineage (NCBI taxonomy): Eukaryota > Viridiplantae > Streptophyta > Magnoliopsida > Gentianales > Apocynaceae > Voacanga > Voacanga thouarsii. The sequence goes on along the minus strand of JANUWF010001100.1, from coordinate 1,882,308 downwards.
CATTCGAAACCCTTGTAACCTTCTTCTTCCAAAATCATCCATGTTCTTCCTCTTCAAAAACCAAAAGCCCAAAAAGGGCTTTAATCTTTTAGATGGCTAAGACTAAATCTTCCATTCCAAAACCAAAGAAAGGGCAAAAATCATCTCCAAAAATGCAGAAAAAGGTTTCGGGTTCAAGTAAAGCAGTAGAGAAAGAAACCTTTCCTCAACCGAACTTCTCTGTATCCCACTATGATTCATAAGAGTTGTCTCCAGAACAAGTGTGTTCTAAAAATTAGGTACCTCGCTTTCTTGATTCTAAATGTGAGACTGAGTACAATGACTGGGTATCGAGAAATCAGACAGTTATTTGTGGTTATCGTGTTAACCATTCTGCCTTTCTGAATCTTTCAAATATCTTAGACATGTTTGATCATATTGGGTGGGGCAGCCTACTGTCTGTTGGTGAGAAATCATATACCCCTCTGGTCTAGGAATTCTATGCTAACTTAAGGAAAGGGAAACTGGAAGAAACCGAGGGTGGTTTTATGATTCGCTGGTATGTGTTGAGAGTGAATGGCAATGACATAGAATTCAATCATAGACTGTTCAATAAGATTTGTGATGTTAGAGATGCCGGGTTTCAGTACTTTGAGCTAAACAAATTTCCTGAGGGAAATGACATTTTTTATTTGAAAATTTTTGAAAAATTATTTATTGGTGGTAAGAACTTTGGGAATTCTGGAAATAGGAGCTCAAAATGGTTGAATAGTGTTGGTAGAATTCTGCATCACATGATGTCGACCGTGATAGTACCTAGCTATGGGCATAAGACTTCTATAAGTATTCTGCAAATGGTGATTATGTTGGCCCTAGTTGAGGGAAGGTAGATTAATTTTGGTTTTCAAGCAACTAAATTGATGTTGCAGTCAAGAAACACGTTAAGCAAAACTCTGCTATTTGGAAATTTGCTGACAAAAGTTTTTAGATTTTTTGAAGTAGATTTAAGTTTTGCTCCCTGTGATCCATCCAAAACAAATGTTTACAGTTTTGATTCATTTGAAAGGATGGGCTATGTGAGGGAAGATAATATATGGAAATTGCTGAGAGAGACTGCAGGAAAAGAACAAGAAAACTTAATGAAGTTTAAGGACGAAGGGAAGTCTGTTTCTGGTACAGGATTAAAAAGGAAATTTGATGAAGCCCTTCAGGCAGAATCTTCTGCCAAAGGAAAAGATCCGGACCCAGGCTTGTCTGAATGTATTCTGGGAGCAATCAATTCTTTTGCTGAGAAATTGGACCTTCTCAGCTCAGAAATTAAAAGTCTAGGCAACAGAATTTCTGCTGTTGAAAAATTTGCTAATCCTTCTGCTCCAATGTCTTCCCACCCCCCCCCCCCCCCGGTATCTGTTCATGATAAAGATGAACCCGTTTTAGAAGAGAAATCTTCCATGAAAGAAACAATGATTCCTCCAACTTCTCTTATGCCTAAGCCTTCTGGAAAAAGACAGAAACATGTTGTAGTAAAGAGGAAATCAAACAGAATTGCTGGTCAACATTCCAAGAAGGGTATTAGGTCAAAGCCTGAAACAATCAATATCTCCTAGGCAGCACTGTGGGGAAGCATAATTTGCTGATGAACAATTTAATTCCTGCCAAAGTTGAACAATTTACTTTTTCTATCATTTACATTATGCCTTAAGATAATTACTGCTAGATACATGTTTAAGCTTTTCCCTATCTTATGCATATTATCTATCTGTTTTTGTTTTACTCTCCTTCTGATTTCTTATTTTTTATTAATGATAAAGGGGTAGAAAAAGTTAAGTTCTACCTAAACTGATGTTCTATATATGTTTGATGATGATGTTTTGTATATGTTTGATGATAATGTTCTGTATATAACTAATTTATGGCATGACTGCATATGTTCTATATCTGGAGTTGAACTGATGAACTGATTATGAACTGATGGTATATGACTGATTATATGGACATTTATGAGATCTGTGAATTGTTGTGATGATTGGAAACTGATATGATTATGAACTGTTTTAGGAACCGTTATGAAATTGAAACTGTTTGTGGGGGAGGAAAAGACTGTTGTGAAAGAAAAATATGAACCGTTATTGAATTTCATGAAATTGCATGAACTATTACAAATATGAACTGCCTGAACTGTTACTGATATGAGCTGCTTGAACCACTACTAATATGAACAATTATGCACTGAGATCAAATATGAATTGTTATAAAAATCACTGATATGTTTTGATCTAAAACTGGCTGATTTGCTGTATATGTTCTTTGAAAATCTTCTGGATAGTTGTCTAAACTTCTGTTTATGACATTTAATTTACAGCTATTTGATTCAAAAAGGCAGTTTTTTGTATGTTAAAGGTATCCTTGAGACTAGATTCTCGTGCATTAAGTCAGGGGGAGTTTTGGAGTCAGATATTTTTTTATCCAAATAAATGTTCTTATAAGCAGTATTAATGAATTGAAAATATATTTTGGACATCCAAAACCCTTAACCAAAATGAATTTCTGAAAAGACTAGTTTTATACTTTCTTCCAAAATTATTTTGGATTCACTTTTTGGACGTACAAATTGTGATTTTTGCTTTTCCGTCTTGTGTTTAAAATGCTCATATAAGTAAAAATTTAGGGGGAGTATCTTATCTTATAACTTATTTGCTATCCCTTCTTTATCAAATCATTCTGAATATTTATATAGAGATGTGAAAGGCTTTAGGCCCATTGAGATATGTTTACAAACTGTTGTTCATAAGATCTCTTTGAGACCTATACTGTGAGATTGCCCTCATTTGCACCTCTTTTATTCAACATGTTCACTCATTACATATCATTTGTGTTATGTTTGTCATCACTCAAAAAGGGGGAGATTGTTAGCCCTAAGGCTTTCTTCTATGTTTTGACTTATGACAAATATTGATATAGACTAACTTGTTAATCTATTGTGATAGAACATGTTTGACCACTATTCTTCAAAGCATTCAGATAAGATTATTTTGCAACTCTTTCATGATTGAATTCAAGAATAGAAGATCAAAAGAGAAATAATGAAGTATATGGAGTTGCATATCAAGAAGTCCTTTATGAAGAACTTTAGACTAGAAAGTGTTATTAACGTATATCTATTAATTCCTATGTCTATTTATCTCTTGATTCATTTGACTTTACCTTGAAGCACCAAAGGAGAAGATTTCAAAGTTTTTGGAAAATCTCAAAATTTTGGATTGAACAGTTTAAATCTGAAAATTTCATCCAAAATCTTGAAAACTATGTTGAAATATTCTGATTGATTAAGTGCCATTTTGGACTTACCTTTTAGATACATCGTCGACCAAAACCCGTGTCCAAAATACGGATGAGTTTAAACAGAAAATTTATAGTTGTTTCTTTATGACCGTTGGCACTCTACTTTTTGGATCTATAAATAGCCCTTAGAGCAAGATTAATGATATGATTTTTGAAACATTCATCTTAGAAACACTACTGCTCAATATTTTCAAAAATCTCTTTTTATCAAAGCTTCAAAGCGAATTCATTTTGTATCAAAGGTAAAAGTGCTTATGCTTTGTATCCGAGTGAATATCTGCTCAAGTAAGTGAGCTATTTACTATTTTATTGATATTCAAATCTCTATTTTACCAAGGTTGTGGTGTAAAACCTATTAGGGTGAGCCTTGTGTTGGTTAATGTTCAAGGTTGTGGAGTAAAACCTATTGGGGTGAACTTTGTTTAGTGTTTGTATCAAGATTGTGTTGTAAAACCTAGTTGGGGTGATCCTTCATGTATTTGCGTGACTGAGAGGTTTTTGAAAACCTAGTGTGGTGATCCTCTCTTGTATGTGGTACTATTTCATTAAGTGAAGTTAATGAATTTGGGTTGAAAATCCTTAAATGTGAGCTTAAGGTAGTGGACGTAGATCTTGGTAGATCAAACCACTATACATTCCTTGTCTCACTCCTGTTCATTTCTCATTTACTGCTTTGAGTTTCTTTCTTTGTCTAAATTCGGATACACATCTACGAGTGCTTGGATAACTTTCTATGTTTCCATAAAGTCCGTCCAAGTATCTTGGTGATCATTATTATTCTACTTTTTAGACAAATCGGAAAAATTATTTTTGCTTGCCAAAAACCTTTTTCACCCCCCTCTAAGGTTTTTCATAGTTGTTTAGAGGTCTCGTATCTCTTTGTTCTAGCTTGCTTATCAAACAACTCCCTAAGATGGAAGACAATAGTTTGAGTATCCATATGCCCATGCTGCTTTTGCAGCTTTGGGGTCATTGACGCCAGTATGATACAAGATACTGTGTCCCTATCCTATTAGTGCTTCTTATGGACAGTATACTCATTAGTAGGAGTATTTGGCTAGTGGTGGCAAAATAAGAGTTTCTAACACGTAGAGCAACTTTTCAGACTTGAGAATGATTCTAAAGTTTTTATACCAATCTAGAAAATTTGACTCGATATGTTTATTGGTTCCCAAGATACTACGTAAATTCCAGTTGGTCGACATGATACAAATAACCTTGATGTAAAGATAGAGAATTTAGCAAAATGTATATGCACATGATATGCAAATAATAGGTCTTTAATTAAGCGCTTAATTATTCCACTATTTTACTCAAGTCAATTGCCTATACTATTGATTCCGGAAAGCCTGTTAGAAGTTTTCGTAGTAGACTAGTATCCAAATTCCTTAAGAATAACCTTAGATTAGCCTAACAAACCATTCTTAAGTTCAATGATAGGTATCTAATACTAATTACATTGAATGTAATTACCGAATCATTAGGTGATTAATATCTTTTAATCTTAAAGTCTTTAAGCTAGCCTAATCTTACCTCAAATTTTCTTTACACTTGAGTTAGCCCAATTGGGATAAAAGAAATAGTTAAACCTAACCCATTAATTAGGAATTTAAATTTCATAACTCGAACATTCTCGAGGTCAAGTAGGTTTAGGTTAGCCAAACAACCTGGTCTCGAAAAAGAGCTTTCATTCTTACTATATTAATAGAAAACATTATATTTAATATTAATTAAGGGATTTCTTATATTAGTGGTCTCATACATTTGGCATGCATAAATATCAACACATTGACAATTTTGTAATAGGTTCAATTACAAGTTATAGACTTTTCTGGATTAATTTTCTTGAGCCAAGTAGGAAATTAATTTGGTCAAACCTATGTGTTCTTGCATATTTGAGAAAAAAGTCTTACCAACCTCTCGCTTTGTTCTTGAACGCCATCTCCAATAGCTTGAAAAATAATTTCTAATCTATCTAACCTACGTAATCTAATTACATAAATTCATAAACAAGAAATCTCAAGTTACATTCGAGTGGAATTAGATGAGAAGAGAAATTACACAAGAATAATAGAGAAGGTAGGACTTGTAGGCCCTATTTAGTCAAAATAAACCAATAAAAATTGTATGACACAATATTAATTAATTAAAATTAATTGGTCTAAGTCTATAACTAAGGCAGCATGCCAAAATCAAACTTATAACACATTAATTGGGCCTTTTTTGAAATTTGGAAAATTTATGTGGGTTAAAAGGGAAAAATGAATTTTTTTTTTAATAGAAATATATGCGGGCTTGAGCAAATTGATGTATATATATATTTTTTATTTTTTTCTCTCCTTTGGAAACAATTTCCAGAAATCAAAAACAGCAATTTCCTTTTCCTTACTTCAAAACCAATTTTAGCAAAATTTTCCTTAATTTCCTTTTCCTTTCCAAGACAATTAAATTGGAAATAATTTCCAATCAAATCTAGAAATAATTAAATTGGAACCAATTTCCAATCAATTTTCAAATTTTCATAAAGCGTTTTCCCCAACAATTTTTGTTACAGAATTTGAAATCAACAATTTTTAAATCAATTTTGTCAACAAGCAAAACAATTTTTTATTTAATTTCTTGTAAACAAAATTCTCAGGATTTCATAAATCTTTTTACTGAAACCAATATCAGTAATTAATATGCAGAAGAATAATAACCTTTAGATTTTTTTTTCCAAATTAAAGTATTTTGTGAAACAATTTCACATACCCAAACATAATTTTGAAATAATTTCAAAGTTCAGAATATTTATGAAACAATTTTATAGTGCCAAATTTATTTTGAAACAATTTCAAAACAAAAAATAAACTTGTTAAACATATACGAGATGGCTTTAAAACCACTATTGAATTTCGATCATGCAAACTATTTTATACACAGTTGAAAATAAAATAAAATATGCACAACAAGATCACTCATATATAATTAAACGGGTTAAGAGAGGGAGGAAAAATTCTGTTACCTGAAAAACACAACTTTAAAATTTTTCTTCTTGTAGGAACCCTTTTATAAAATTTGTTTGAGCGGTGAACTACTAAATTCTAAGTATAAAAATTTCTCTAACATTGATTTGCAAAAGGAATGGTACTCAAGTTAGGCACTGTGAATACCTATGCAGGTAGGTTTATTTTCTTTGTGGCTGTATTAATCTATGAAGAATAATTAGAGGGAAAAAATGAGGCTACCAAAAACATCATTCCCAAAGTCTGCCATATCATTTTTTTTTTATTGAAAATGGATTAATATTGATCAAAATATATTTATAGGGTGGTTCACTAGTTCATACTCAAAAGGACTATTAACTAGCAGTGGTCAATATAATTCTCAAAACTGGTCAGAACATTAGGTTACAAAGTAAATATAAATGTGTACACATGTGTTTTTATCCTTTTAGCAATTTCTACCGGTTGGCAAATTGCTCCATCAAACAGTACCTTGTTATGTGCATTCTAGATGTAATAGAACCAGGCAGCCATAGCAGTAGCCTTAGCCTTAGCCATCCACGAAGAACTACGGTTGGCTTGCTTGTACCACCTAAGGCAAGAGTTGGTCGTATTCATTGCTTGTGGTAAGCCCAGCCACACTTTAACTTCCATCCAAATAGTTGCAGAAATCGAGCAATTAAAAAATAAATGGTTAGTCATTTCTAGTTGTGCCTTACACAGTGGACAAGACACGTCATCTAACCGGAACATAAGTGCATGCTTGGTCTTCAGCTGTCCCCTAGCACACAACCAAACCATAAATGAATACTTGGGGGTTAGTCCCTACTTCCAAATAGTATTGGCCCAATAAACCTTCAATGTAGTTAACCTGAGGTAGTCATAAGCTTGAGAAGTAAACGAAGTGGTACCCATTGCCCAAGTGTGTAGTAGATAAGTAGCGCTCTGAATATCCCATTCCCATTCCATAATCATGTCTCTAATTGCTAGCAGTCTACGAAATAGTAGGGAATGGTCCCTATGATGCTCGATCTCCCAAACTGATTTGCCCTTCATGTAGTAGTGGTCCAGCCATTTGACCCACAAGGATTGTTTCTCAGCTTGTATGTCCCAAATGATTCTAGTCAATAGCGCACCATTCCGAGTCTGTAGATATCGCAATCCAAATCCACCCTTATTCTTGGGTAGGCAAATATCCTTCCAAGTAACTAATGACTTTTTTTTAGTCCCACAGGAAATCCCAAGCCATCTTATCCAACTGACAAATCACTGTAGATGGTGTTGGAAGAATGAACAACCAGAAACACTCAACTCCTTGAAGGACAATCTGGATCAGTTGGAGGCGTCCAGCATAAGAAAGAGAACGTATAGACCATCGCCCAATGTTGGAGTGAATTCTATCCAGCAAAGGTCTATAGAAAGATAGTCGATTTTTACCATTCATGATTGGTAGGCCAAGGGAGCGAAATTGAAGTCGCTCAATGGGTATGCCCGTATCAGCCAGAAGACCCTCCTGATCAGTCCTATGAATTCTAGCTAGATAAATATTAGACTTATCCTTGTTAATTTCATACCAGAGCACCTATTAAATTCTTCCAGGCAGTCAAGGAGAATGCGAACAGAGGAACGGTCACCCCTAACAAACAGCATAAGGTCATCCGCAAATGCAAGTTGAGTAATCCTTAAACCCTCACACTTGGGATGGTAGTGGAATAAGTCCCAAGTGTGTGCACTTTGACGACTCGTGAGAAATATTCCAAGCAAATGACAAATAGCAGTGGAGAAATTGGATCCCTTTGGCGTTGACCTTCTGCACCACTAAAGAAACCCTGCATCATCCCATTGATAGTAACTGAGAAAAAAGTAGTGGTAACACACTGCTCAATCTAGTCCATGAAAAGATATGGAAAACCCAATTTAGTAAGTAATTCTAGTAAGAAAGTCCAGTTAACTGAGTCATATGCCTTCCTTAGGTCCACCTTATCCTTACATCAAGGAGAAACTCTTATCCTACTATAGGCATGCATAAGATCCTAAACCAGTAGGATGTTGTCAGCCATGAGTCTGTCTTGTATGAATGCCGTCTGCGAGATGTCCATAAGATGAGGAAGAACAATTTTAAGTATTTCTGCCATAATTTTTGAAATGATCTTGTACACCACGTTGCAGCAAGAAATTAGTCTATTGTCCCTCATTCTCTCCACATGTACAGACTTAGGAACCAAAGTAATAACTGAATGGTTAATCTACTTGGGGATTCTTCCAGACAAGAAGAATTCCCTAACCGCATCATAGAGACTCTAAACAACCGTACCCTAAGCTTTCTTGAAAAATAACGCAAAGTACCCATCTGGACCCGGTGCTTTGCAATCACCAATGTCCTACAGGGCCAATTTAATATCCTGATCCGTGACCTCCCTAGCCAAGTCAGCTTTCAGGTCGTAAGGGACCATAGGGCCTACACGAACATAGTCCATATTGATGCACTAGCAATCTACTCTCTTCCCCAGTAGACTCCGGTAGTATTCAACAAATTCATTAGCTAAAGCCTTTGGACTGTCATTCATAGTACCATCCTTCTTAAGAATCGATGCAATAAAGCTCCTTTTTTTGTTTTGCTTGACTATGTTAAAGAAGTAATGTGTATTCTTGTTTGCTTGAGCCACATACTTTCCTTTTGCAAGTTGCCAATAGAACTTCATTTCTACCTTTGCAAGACACCATGCTGACAGTTTACACTCCTTGAACAGTGCAATAAGGTTTGGGTCCACAGGGTTCTCAAGTAATTGTTGGGCACTTAGTACAGCCTTGTTCGCCTATTCAACACGTCCAGACAGATGTGAGAATTCCAATCTATTTAATCTCTGCAAGTCCCGCTTAAGATCTTTCAACTGACGACAGAGAGTGAACTGGTGGAATCCCATATAGGAACGATCAGCACATAATGATGCAAAGTCCTTTATTTCGTATGTTGAAAGCGTGATACCACTAACCTTGTCATCCACATGTATCTAAGAGTTAAAATCTACCATGAGGATTCGTAGCTTCGACAGTGTGGTAGATAAGTACTCAATAACCTCCCACAACGGCCTTCGTGCCACGACAGTATTGTAAGCATAGACAAAAGTAAAATAATAAGCAACATGAGTAACCTTACAAGTGATACGAACTGTAATAGCCTAAGGTGTGCAGTGGAATAACTGGACATCCACTATTCCTCCATTCCATAAGATGACCATTCTGCCCCCATCCGGCTTAACCAAGTTATATATCGCCGACCAATTAGGGAACTGGTTTTGAAGGATATTATCAAGCCCATCCACAGTCAACTTTATTTTCAATAATCCAGTAATGTCCATACGACATTTAGAGATAAACTCTCGAACCCCATGTTGCTTGAGGGTCATATTGAACCCTCAAATATTATAGCATGCGACTCTCAATGGGGACTAACTAGTGCCCGTTGGGCACTAATCAAGTCAAAACTATGGTCAGCATATTTCTTCCATACAGAACGAATGAACTTTGTGGCCTGCATGGTTGCCTTACTAGCTTTCACCATTACCTTAGGAATATCCTCAATACTGGCGTCATTCCTATTGGGAGAGATCGTTGCGTTATTTTAAAATTGTACATGCATCTATGAATTAGATCGGGATTGGATACACCCCATACGCTTTCCCCTGGAACGCCCTCTTCTTTCCCTTATCTGGTTTCATTGCCTAATAGATATAGTCGGGGCAGCATGACATCAACTCCAGCATGGCCCTGGTTGTCCATGGCTAAAGGCTGGCCCAGCCCTTGTGCACTACAAGAAGTGCCAGACAGTATGTTCGCCATGCATTCATGTCCATGGCACTGGACTGGTTCCTTCCCTTTATCAATGCGTGTAGACCGTGTCTTCCCAGGCGAAGGTGATCGTAGCTGTTGGTTTTGTCCAGCCGGTGCAAACAATGGTCTTGTCTTTTTTTGTGGCCTGCCCCTTGTCGTTTGCTCACTTCATCACCCATGGGATTCAGTATCTGTTCTCTCTTTTTCATCTTATCCCTCATGTAAGCTTCCGTGTTATGCTCGAATTTGCAGCAATAGTTATAGAAAGCTGGTTCAAACTCAAACCGCACTGACTGCTATTTGATCTTTCCCTATGGTAATCTAAGTGGCACCACTTTCACTAGGGATTTAGAAACATCTACTTCCAATAGAACTCTAGCATAGGACAGTCGATCAAGCCTTGCGGTAAGCATATTGGTCATAATGGGGATGCCAATAGCATATGCAATTTTACTAAGTCCCGTCTTATTCCAGCAACCCAGAGGCAGAGCTGGAAACGTCACCCATATGGGCATTTTGCTCACCTCATCTAGAGAGGAATCAAATTCAGATGGTATTACCTTAACCATTAGTGACCTACCAAACGCTGCATAAGGCCCTCTACGGAGAACCACCTGCCTATCTGCGTCCAATGTGAATCGAAAAATAAGCCAACCAGAGGCATGTATGTGCACCTTTGATTGAACTCCCCACTACTTAGTGAGCTCAATTACTACCTTCATGCCTATGAATCTTCCTGCAAACATCCCAATTAGGTAATAACCCAGCTTCACCTCAGCATCCTCAAAGTCCAGCACATCAATGTCAATGAAGTCACCCGAGCTGGGGATATGGCTTAATCTCATTCTATTACACTGCTCTCAGTTCCCTTTCACAACATTTGCCTAAGTACGAATAGGTTTCTTGGTTTCCAAAGGTTTGGGATGAGTCTGTGTCTTCGGTTGAGTGTTGTTGGTCACCCACACAGGGGCTAGGAGACTTAGAAGACACGGGAGCAACAGGAGGGGGCGTGCTCTCCACATCTAAGGATACAGAGCATGTGGCTTGGGATAGTTTTGGGGCCAGTTATTGGGGCACCTGGTCTAGGGGGTTAGTTAACATAGATGGAGTGGGGACTGTGGTCTTCAGTACCATAGGCTGGGAGAGAGATTAGGGGCTATCTTTAAGCATTTCCAAGGTGGGGACTGTAGTCTTCAGTACCACAAGTTGGGAGAGAGATGAGGCTGCCCAGGGTAGGGAGGTATATGAAACCCCAATTTTGTTTTCTTTCTTTCATCCTCTGGTCTGGACCATTAGGTCCAGGCCCCCAAAACAAAAGGAGGGCGGTTATAGTAAGATTAGTAGAAGGTAGAGGTTATGAAACTTTGTGACAGAATATATTATTTCCAGGGTTGGTAGACTTGTAAACTGACAGCTATAAAAGGCAGATGCTTACTAAAATTCTATAGGCTAGGAATGAAGAGGGTCCAGAGAAATTTAAATTCAAAACTGGTTCCCAGGTAGTAGTCCACACTGAGGAAATTTGTTAATAGAGGCTGACAAACTAGTTTCAACATGAAATAGGTGGTTTATGTGGATCAAACAGACTGGATAGCTCATATAACAGATGAACAGGTAGTAAGACCAAACCAAGAACACAGTTCACACACAGGACAGTAGAATAGGCAAAAACAGCCCACCACAGTCAGCTAACAAGGTTAAACTAATACATAATTGATTCACTTGTTTATTCATCACAGACAAGGATGCCAAAATAAAACTAGAAAAATAAAGTAGAATAGCAAGATAGAAATGGCGGATAACAACAACACCAACAAAAAACTCATGCAGGACCCATCTGTCATGTGCAACCATAGCATAGCATTGCAACCAAATGCTTTGACAATCCAACAAATTGTCCAGTAATCACAGTCGGGTAGGCAAGAAGCAACTAAAGTCTAGAATGCAAACACATATAGTACAACTGTAGGATTTCTATCATGCATAATCAGATTAAGCGCAGTGGAAAACAACAAGAAATCCAAGCCATGGATCACGGGTTTGCAATAGAAACGGGAAAAAGGAGAAGATTGCGTTTATTACCTCGTGAAGCCGGAATTCAAAAAATTTCAGAAACAAGAACGCAGGCGCGATCCAGATTATCCAAAACCGTTCACTGCAGCTCAACTGAAATCCAAGAAAGAACTCCCTCTAATGATAATCCACACAAGGTTGAATACTCATAATCTCACAATTCTATGCTAGTAGAATTCGGGAGGTTAGGGTTTTGATCAAGAAGAGAGATGGCTAGGGTTTGATCAAGAGAGAGGCATAGAAACGGTTTCTCTGTTATTGCGTGAATAGTCTGTCTCTCATCCTAAGGAAACTGTTTCCTTATATTTATAGATTTATAATTACCATAAATTACAACTTAGTCCTTCAACGTCCAATTGTCAACAAATTGGTCCTTGAAGTTTACTTAATTACAATTAGGTCCCATAAATTATAATAAACTTATAATTCACCTATAAATATATTCTCTTCTCTTAATTAACCCCACAATATTATCAAATAATATATTTGAGCATTCAAACCTTTATTGTGTGTGACCCATTAGGTTTCCTGGTCTTATTGGTAGCATAATATGAATTAATTCTAACAATATTAGAATTAATAATCCTTAATAAAATAAAGGATTAAATTTATTAATTCTCTAATTAATAAATTCATATTTAGCATATCAAGAGCAACATCTAGCAATGACTCTTGACCACCCAAAATTCCAGAAAGTCAAGTGGCTTGACATGAACCTTGCACTAGCAAATTATCAGTGCAATACACTCCTTTCAACATACAATACCTCATTCGGTCTAGAGCATGGAATTAGTGCCAACTCCCTCCAGAATATTATTAATTCTGGCCCGAATATTTTAGTACTTGTTCAAGAAATCCATTACTCGATATGTGTATCAATTGGAACCATTTCCATCACATAGTCGCCTTGGCCAAGGACTCCATGAGTAATGATTTCTACAAGTGGCCTTGAGATATACTCTCCTACTATTAGGAGTGGTGAATCCTTTATTGACATTCTCAACTACTTTCGTTTACTTTACGTTGTACCCAATATCCATCCCATAGGCGGTCCTAGATAAGACTCCAAATATTAGAATCAAAGTACAACGCTCGATAAACAAAGTACCTTGGAGATCTCAAGTCTAAAGATACTTGCACACTTGCTATAATGAGATTCTATCACTGGCACTAAATAGTTATCTAAGTGATTATCTCGTAGCTAGGTCATCCAATGAACTTGCTTCAAAACAAGCATCCACACGTTAATCCTGAGTATCCCAATACGTATAGATATGAGAACCACCGCTTGATCCAATCAAGAGATATAACATGTGCCAGTCTTGGGGTATTAATAATGTCACATCTTATTAATACTATGACTGGGGATTATTTAAGTAAAAATACTGCATAGTGTAGTAGGAATATCACATCATGATCTCTATCATGATTTCCTTAACACTATGTTGTACTAATGACTTTATCTAACGGTTTGTACACATATTTAGATATAACAATCAAACTAAAAGATAAAGAATGCCTCTTATTAATTAAATATGCAATATACATGGTACAAGTGATTGCCTCTATGGCACAACACTAACAACAACCACATAGCACATACAGATACCACACTAGTAAGCAAATAGCATAAACAAGATAGGTACTAACTAGCAGAGAATCCGTTCACTGGCAGTCCATCTCAAAGAACTTCTATGGATAGCAAGACACGAAAAAAGTACTCAAGGGAGTTGAGAGTTTCTCACTCTTCCTCTTTCTCTCGCTATGATTGGTAGATTCCCCCTTTATTCTTCTTCTCCTGGCATATCATACATATAGATATACATATACGTGATGCACCGCCTTTGTGAAAGCTAGAAACCTTTTCCAAATTTCCTAAACCCTTTAGGAAATAGTAAATGCCTTTTTTTTTTTTTTCCAAGTCTGTACGTTTCCAAAACTTTTTAGGCAATAACAAAGCCTTTTAATCATTATGGGCTTGTAGTTTATATAATTGCAATTAAGCCCCTTGAATTATAACAAGTTTATAATTCAACCACAAACCTTTTAAATAATTGTAATTTCACTCAACTAATTATAACACTTTATAATTGGCCTATAAATATTATTTTTTTCTCACAAATTAACTCTATAATATTATCATATAATATATTGAGTACCAATTTCTGTATTGTGTGTGACCAATTAGGTTTTCTAGTCAATTGATAGCTAATATCAATTAAATCTATAACTTATAGAATTAATAATCTTTTTATGATTAGAATTAATTTATTAATTCTTCAATTAATAAATTCATATTTAGTAGATCATTAGCGGCATCTAGCAATGCATCATGCCCATCCAAAAGTCTAGAAAGTCAAGTAGATTGACATGAACCATTGAATAGCAAAATATCAGTGCAATAAACTCTTTTCATCATCTATATCTTATTCAATTTTAGAGTATGGAATTAGTACCAACTTCTACTAGAATATATTTAATTCTAACCCGAATTTATTAGTACTTTTTCTAAAATCTATTACTCAACATGTGTATCAATCGAAACTATTTCCAACACATAGTTTCCTTGGCTAAGGACTTCTCGAGTAATGATTTCATACAAGTTCCTGTGAAATAGACGCCCCTATTATTAGGAGTGACGAATCCTTTATTGACCTTCTCAACTATTTTTGTTTACTATACGTTGTATCCAATATCCATCCTATAGGCAGTCTTGTAGGGACGTCAAAGATTAGAGTCAAAGTACAATGCTTAGTAAACAAAGAACCTTGAAGATCTCAAGTCTAATTAAGGATATTTGCACATTTGCTATAATAAGATTCTATCACTGTCACTAAATAGCTATCCATATGATTATCTCATAATAGGTCATCTAATGTACTTGTTCAAGTAACAAGTATCCACGTATTAATTTTGATTATCACAATACTCATGAATATGAGAACCGCTACTTGATCCTATCTCACTAATGTCATGATTAGGGATAATTTAAGTACAAACACAATCTAGCATAGTAGGTATCTCACATAATGATTTCCTTAACATAGTGTTACCTTAGGACTTTATCTAATAGTTACATACACATGAAGTATAAATTAAACAAACTGATAAGATAAAGAATGCCTTTATTATATAAATAGGCCATATATAATATAAAAGTTATTACCTCTAGGGCATAACACTAACACTTTCAAGTTATCCGTCCTCTACTACGCTGTGTATATGATTTGATGTCTCAAACACCAATGTTCTCTCCTTCATGTTGGATAATTTGGTAATTACTTGTATAGAGAAAAAATATATGTACATTTTTCTTTGTTCTGACTTGAATTCTTTAACCTTCAAAAATTGAATTCGATTTGTAGCAAATTAGAAAAGATCAAATTAATACAATGTACATTTCATGTTTAAGGAAGAATTTCAAACTTATTTCTTTTAAATTTATTTTAAAATTTGAATTTGATTTTCTAGCAAAAAAAAAAATGGTGAAATACAGTGTGCTTTTCATGTGTAGGGAAGAATTTCAAAGATATTTTTGGCTTAAATGTCTATATTCCCTCTCTCAAGTTGGATAGTTTGGAAATTACATATTCATGTTTTCCTTTGGCATAGGTTTCTCTCTTTTGGACTCTTTGTTCTTTCTTTTGCAATCGCCAGACATAGAGTGGGGTAAGAGATTCTTCGTATTGATTTTCTCTCCCACTCTGTCACCATCTTCAACTCATCATAGTAAGCTTTTATCTCTACCCAAGGGAGAACATGCACTTTTCTTCTCTAGTTCAGAAATCGAAGCTATATCCCTTATATTCTTGTGCTTATTAGGAAATTCTCTAGTGGCCATCTGACCATGGAAATGATTCGCATATATTTCCAAACTATTGGTCATAATAGGAAGATGACAATCAAATTGATAGATTATATGCACTTTCTTATATGGCCATCTTTGGAGGAATATTCACATTGCTTATAGCTCAAGAACCCTTGGTTCCTCTCCATAGTTTCCATTCCGAATCACGAAATAGACATCTAGCTTTAGAGCTTCAAAGGATCCCTTTATCATGCCCATTTGGATATTATTTGAAGGACAACATTTGCATTTGTTTTTAACAAAGAAATTTTATTTTCAATGATGGCAGTGGTTAGAAAAACTTTGGTGATTGAAGGGGCTACTACAAATTTAACTCGCTTTCATGGCTAGGATTTGCATGGAGATTGATCTCTTGGGATTTCACACATTTTAGCTGACTACAACACATTCTAGCACAAAATGAAATTTGGTATCTATGTGCTTACTTCTTTCATGAAATTTTGGGTTCTTTGCGAAGGCAATGGCTGAATTGTTATCCACAAAAGATTTAGTAGGATTCTTTTGTGAAAAATGTAATTCTTTCAGAAGACTTCTCAACCAAATTGCTTAAGTTACACAGGAACTAAAAGCAACATATTTTTCTTCATAAATTAATAAAGTTGCAATTGGTTGTTTCTTTGAACTCCAAGAAAAAGCAGTATTTCCTATGTAAAATACAAACCCAGTGGTACTTTTTTGCTCATCAATATCTCCAACCCAATCATTGTCGTTGAAACTTCTAAGTCTGAAATCATTAGAGGTAGTATCATATAAACCAAAATTAAGAGTACCTTTAGTGTACTATAAAATCCTCTTTGCAACCTTTAGGTGCATTATTGTTGGAGCCTCCATATAATGACTAACAAGTCCAACTCCAAAAAATATATCTAGCCTTGTGTAGGTTAAGTACCTCAAGCTTCTAACTAAACTATGAAATAGAGTTGAATTGACTCTATTACTCTTATTATTTCTAGTTAATTTAATTCCACATTCTACTAGAGTTTTGACAAGATTGCAATTACTCATATTAAACTTCTTTCGTAAAATTTCCTTGTGAAATAAAAACTCTTTCTTCTATTTGCTTTACTTCTATCCCGAGATAGTAGGACATAAGTCCTAAATTTGTCATCTCAAATTCACGATTCATAGATCCCTTGAATTCTCAAACATATTTACGTTATTTCCTATAAAAATTAAATCATCTACATACAAACAAACAAGCAAAATTCCACTACAATTCACCTTCATGTAAAGATCATGTTTATTAGGACATTTAAGAAACCCATTCTTGGAAGTATTGGTCAATTTTGCAATTCCAAGGTCTAGGTGCTTGTTTTAGCCTGTAAAAAACTTTCTTCAATTTAAGCACCTTATCTTCACTTCCTTTCACAACATAGCCTAGAGGTTGCTGAACATAAACCTCTTCTTCAAGAGAACTATTATGAAAAGTGGACTTTGCATCCATTTGATAAATCTTCCGCTTGTCCTCTACTGCTAAAGAAATAATCAACCTTATAGTCTCTAAATGAGCAACGGGAGCAAAAACTTCTTTATAATCAATGCCTTGTTGGTGCTTGTACCCTTTTGCCATGAGCCTCACTTTATATTTTTCAACCTCTCTTTTTGAATTTTTCTTTGTTTTGAATATCCATTTGACTCCAATGGCAACATGTCCTTTTGGGAAGATTTGTGAACTCCCAAGTATTGTTCTTCTCAATAGCTCTCATTTCTTCATTCATAGCTTTTTTCCACCTTCCATCCTGAATAGCTTTATTGAAATTAATAGGCTCCAAATCTGCAAAAGAGAAAAAAATTTTGCATCATCAATTATCTCGATTTCTCGATATATATCTTCCAGCCTTCTTGTATGCAAAGGCCTTTCACTTGAGCTTTCATTAGAAGAATCTCTTTCACCACAAGATGGTAATAGTGATAGTGATGGTGATGGTGAAGGAGTGTTGAAATCTTATCTTTCTTCATAGTCTTCCTCTTCCTCATAGAAAGGAAGAAAATCATAATTTCTCCTCGAACTTGCCAATCCCAAGTAGCTTCGCTGTCAAAATTCACAAATAATAAATTCATGTTTAACTTTTAACAAAGTAGCCATTAGAGCAAACATCCTTGAAGCTTTCTTCTGGAAATCATCAAGCAATATCCCAAGAGAAAAGATGGATAATGAAAAAAGAAAACAAAATGTCGTCAACCAAAATTCCAGAGGCGCACAACTTTAGGGTTTGCAAGTAGAGAATCTACTAAGCACCGAGCCTCAGCGTGGCTTTGTACACGCATCATTACACTCACGCCCAAATCTTAATTGTGAGAAGATGGATAGGACAAAAAATTAGATAGATAAACAAGTCATTAAGGATTAGCATTCCCCTTAGCATGCAGAATCACACTCAAGTCTAGATATTAATCGCGAGGAAGTAGAAAGGACACACTCTCAGTTAGTGAAATAGATCCTACAACCTTATGTTTTTGCCACAAATATAGCAAGAAGACAGCTAAAGTAGCGTAGGATTTGTTGCGAATACGTCCCCTGGGCAATAGATTCTAGAACTTGTGTAATATCCCACCTAATTTCAAATTAGAAATTGAAGAATAATATATAATAAAATAAATAAATAAAGTAAAATAGACATTCATCTTTTAGGCATTTTGTATTTATTATGTCATTCATTCATTAAACTCTTATGTGAATTCTAAATGTGCTTATGGGATGATGTGAATTATATCTGTTTAATAAGTGAATATTTAACTTTTGTGAGTTGTACATGGTTTATTAATAAATTGAAATATTATTTGCAAGATAAATATCATTTTTTTAAAAAATTTCTCTAGTGAGAGAAATAATTCTTATAATTTTTATAATGCCTATTTTTGAGTAATTTTGACTTTTGACTTATTGGGAGTCTAGGAAAACAAAAGATCAAATTATTTTGATTGCATGTCAATTATTTTGACTAAGTCAATTAAAACAATTTTCACTAGATCTTATAATTTTGTTGACTTGATCTTGGCCTTCCAATTCCTTTTAATCTTGGCCATCCAATCTCTTTAAATCCTACCCTTTATTTTTCCCAACAGTTAAGTGAATTCATCTCCACCATTAATTCAAAAAATACCCTAGACCAAAACTTATTTCCCTTTCATTCCCAAGACAGCTGGCCATCACCTACTCACTTTAAGATATTTTTTCACCTTCACCTTACAAGCTGTTGGCCATTTAATTGCTTACACAAGAGGAAGAAATTCCTCTTGCATTTCCTAGCAAAATGTGAACCTCCACCTCCCATTTCCCTCTTCATTAGCTCAAGAGTTTCAACTAGTGTGGAGTGTTAGGAAGCTTGCGTGTATTCACTAATTTTTGAAAGCCTGAACAAAGCCTTCAAAGGTAGTCTCGAAGCTCCTTTTTTCCTCTTCCTTCTTGTAACATAAAATCCCCTCACTTTTCCTTTGATTTTTCCATCAAGAAACACAAGAAAACCCAGCTAAAAACTCAAAGTTTAGGGCTTCTTCTTGCTACCTTCCCAGTGTTTAGATCAAGTCTTCTTAATGGTGAGTGAAAGAACCATTCTTTCCTTGCAAATTATGATAGCTGAAAGCATAGGGCAATCTGTCCCGAAATTTTGTGACATGCAAGAAGTTGATTTCTTTGTGCTTTTGGGTGGAAAAGTGATGTGATTTTATTGAATTCATGTATTGCTAAGTGTGTGTGAATTAATTTGAGAAAAACAACAAGTTAATGTTGTAGTTGTGTTTGAAATTGGTAGGATAAAACAGATTGTGCCAGAATTTTCTATGTACTGAAAAGACAAATTATTTGAGCTTGAAATTTATAAAGGCCATGCTAAGGATAGATTTTCTGAGTATTCTCTGACGTGGTGGGGACATTTTAATATGGTTCTTGTATGAAGAAAATGCTAGGAACAAGGTTTTACAAATTTTGCTAAATGGCTTTGCACACAGTGAAAATGCTGTGAAGAAAACCCGCATATTATTTACCCTGAAAATAGGTCTTCTGGGTTGAATTTATTTCTGGATTTTTTTTTTATAGTGGAAACTTCAATGTCTTAGGAGAATTTCCAAACAAACACTTGTGGTTAGTGAGATATGAATTTGTGACAAGGTTACTTAAATGGAAACTTTAATTCTTTTTTAACCGCTTCATAGCATGATTCACTTAATATGAATTAGTAAAAGTTAAATAATATTGTGACCTTTGAATATGGACTTTGAGTTGCATTGTTATTAGGAACCTATAATTAGGGTTTTGGTTGGTCTTATTTCACTACAAGAAATCTGCCAATTTACCATGGATAAATCTGTAGGTAAACTGGAATTTGTTGTTGATCGGTGTCGGAATTGGTCCATGGCAAATACCTTCATCGCTAAGTTTTTTTTTTTTTTTTTTTGCGAGAAAACTCTTTTTTCGTTGCAATTTGCCACGGATTTGCTAGCAATAGTTCAAGTTGGTAGCATCTTTTTGGCACTGCTGCCAGGGATTATTATTATTTTTTTTCCAAAAACTTGATGCGTAAATTTTGGGTGTATAAAAATCATTAAATTTAAACCCATCCCTTAGTCAAGTTTTAATTTAAACATTAATCCCAAAATACATATACGAGCAAGTATACTCATCGCAAGTATAGTATAGGGAATTAACGAGTATCAATCATCAAAGGAACAAGTACACACTAATTATTTTTCATTCATTATTGAACTGGCCAAATAAAGTGATAAGATAATAAAAAGAAAAAAAAAGACATATATAGAACTTAAGGATGTATGAATATGTAATTTAGAAAATTATCTTAGAATACATGATAATGAATCATCTAGCAATTATCTTAATTAATCATCATCTTGCATCATGAAGGAATATAAAGTAAAGTTCAATCGTTTACCAAGTCATGAATCCACTTAAATAGACTCCGCTTCTTTTTCAATCTATGGAATTAGTATCTTTTGATTAAATTAGTAGATTTCCCAATCAATTCGACATAACCAAAACATGCATTAAACACAATTACTTATAAACATGAAATTTGCTAATGACCCTATGCTTTAGGTAAAATTAACTAATCTTTGATCATTTTAGTCCTTTAATCTTAACTTTGTTTCCTAAGTCGATTAAGATTTAATAAATATGAAATCAATGCAATGAACTCCTAACATCGTTTCCCAAGTCAATTAGAAGAAACCACATCAATAACCAATGATAACAAGTAATCAAATACTAAAGATTATAGAAAATTGATCAAATAACTAAATTAATACAAAATCATGGATTGCAAAATAATGTCAAATTACGATAAAAATATTGAATACATCATTGTTTAAGAACAAGAAAACAAATGTAAAAGAAAGAACCCGTAGACAAGCCTCGTTTTTCTCCTTTGAAGACTCTCTTGAACAACCCTTATTGAATGGTGAATCTCTCATTCTTTCAGTGATTTGCAATTTTGATTATTGGATTCACTCATTTCTCTTATGTTTTCTCTTGGTTTTATAGGCTTATTTGATGCTAAATTTATTGCTTGAGAAGTCTTGGCCGAGTAGGATTCGGAAAATACCAAAATCATTGGAAAATTACTAAATTCGTACATAGAATTTTCGCCTCTCCAAAGAAAACCTGGCACCGGGTCCAGTCGACCCACCTAGCACCAGGTGTATTCTATTTTTCCTCCTGAAATTGCTCCATTTTCCCTGTTCGGCCAAAATAGACCTGGTGTCTGGTGCTTTATCTGGACTTGGCACTATGTGCATTCTGAAATTTATCCACTTTGTGCTCAAAATCAACTCAAATTTGCACAAATTTGTCAAAAACACTTTCTACAAGAAAAATGTCAAATAGGAAGGAATATACCTAGTTATTACATCAAAAGTATCTCAATTTAACCTTAAATCACTAGGAAAATAGTAATAATTTTGAACTCTATCACATACCCCACACTTAAACTTTTGCTAGTCCTCAAGCAGAAACACTTAAGCTAAGAAAATCATCAAGAAAACACTGACTCATTCCAAAAATTTGAAACGTAACAAGGATTATAACTTTCCTTCAAACTTTAGATAAAAATTTTGCCATTCATCAAACCCTTTGAAAACAATTCAAACTTTGAAACATTTGACAAGACATCACAAAACTCTTGAAGTCAAATTAATCAAGTTTATACCTTAGTCTAAGAAAATTATTTCACCCCCAAGTAAGAACACAGTTAACATGAATCATACAAGTCAAGTTTCTACCAACTCAAGCATTATAAATCTAAAAATTGCACAACTCAAGTCATGATATAAGGAAAACACTCCAATTTTTTTCTCTCAAATTTTTCAATGACTTAGGAAATTGATAGCCTTAAGTGCATGGATTTCTCTTCACACACCATATTAGCCCCCTTTGAGTCATCACCCCTCTTTTTTTTTTTTTTTTTTTAGCATCTTTCCTTTTTTTGCCCTTGGGAATTCATAGCCTCAAGAAAGTGGATTTCTCTTCACTATCCGTATTGGCCATTATAATCAAGCAAAAACAATAGTTTCTCATCTTCAAAGAGGAAACAACAATCAACTCATTTTTCTCAAATTTTCAACTCAAAAAAATTTTCCACAATCTTTCCTCTCAAGGATCTTTTATCTCCTCACATTCCTTATCACAATTCAAAGTTAAGTAAAATTTAAACCTATAATACAAAAGTAAGCCTACAAACTTTTCCCACATTCAGCATATTCTCCATATTCAAACTAGATGAATCAAATAACACTCAAACACCAATGCATAAATATGATTATTCCAAATTCTCAAGTCTTGAAAAATATCCTATCCAATAAACCAATTTCATAAAAACCCACCAAATGAATGACAAAAATTCTTATCCAAGTAAGAAAAAGAATTACACCTTTACTAAACATTGAAAAGCACAAAAACATTTTGAATAATTGAAAAACTGCACACAAAAATGATATGGAAAACATCTTCAATACCTAAACTCTCTTTCCACACTTAAACAGGATATTATCCTCAATGGCAAAAAACACAACAACGAAAGAAAAGCCAAGAAGACCAAAATAACTAAAGAGGAAGAATGAGGAGAAGAAAATACTTCTATTACACATTAGGCCCCACATATGTGAATCCACCAGAAGGTGTAGTCATTAAATCAGTCACAAGGGTACCTAACTAAAAAAGAAACAAAAACCAAAACATAAATCTAGAAAAAGACAAAGAAAAGCAAAACAAATGAAAAGATAACTAAAAGTTAGGAAGGGTCAATAAAATTCAAATGAAAAGAAATAACAGAAAAAATAAAAAATAAAAGCAAATACAAGTGCAATGAGTAGATCAAGAGTCCTCAGACTCATCATCATCATCATCATCATTATCATCATCTGCTCTACTCGTGGAGGCACCAATGGATTGCTAGATCAAGGTTGTCAACTTTTACTTCTTGACATATTTTCATCGATGGAGGTCAATAATGGAGTCTCGTAGCTAGAGGCGGATGGTCATTCGGCTCTCTAGTTAAGCCTTCACTCGTGCCTCAAAAGTAGTTCGAGAATGAGAATCAGTGACACGGGTACAAGGTCGAGTAGGTTGCCCCTCTTCCTCCACCTCATCAGGGGGAAGCTCTACCATCCCCGGGTATTAGACCTCAAAAGGTTTCGTCTGTCGCCTCTCCCTCTCATTATAAGGATAGCCACACTGAACCAAAGTATACTCAGTAAATAGGTTTTGGTCAGTAGTGGGCTCACTAATCTCTCCATCTAGTAGCACTCCAAAGTCTCATAGGATACGCATAATAACTAAGAGGAATTTGGGGGCCTTAGCAGCTATGCCAGAGTAAACAACCTCTCGCATGAACTGAATAATAATAGGGGTAAGGGGAATAGGCTTATTCCTTATCATCTTATCAAGAATGTAAAGATCAAGGACCCTAGACTTATAGAAGCCACTAGCCTAGGGTAAACATTAAAAGAAAAAATGTAGACTATGGCACGCAATTGAGCCTTAAGGCCATTATTGAAGTAGTAACGGTTTTAATCTATTTGCCCCTTTTTCCACATATTCAACCTTGTCCTCACAACACTCACATCCCAGTAGGCTCAAAAATAATCTTTTGGTTATTATGGTCAACAGTTATCAATGGCCCCTCATCAAGTACTCCTAAAATCTTGGCTAATCTAGCCCTTTCAAACTCAAAGGCTACCCCTTTGACCATAGTAGAAATAACTTGGAGGTTGTTTTTCTTCTTATCCCTCATATTGGTATAAAACTCTCGTACTCACATAGGATAATAAGCACCCCCAAGTTAAATAATAGGCCAATCACCTAAACATAGTGGACAGCTCCAAGGAATTATTTAAGGAGGGTCTATACATTTTTCTATTATAAATTTATTATGTTGGTGATTTCGATACCAGATTTGGCAAGTAGCGTCACAGAATTGGGTAGGCTGGGTAAGTAGAAGCTCAAAAGAAGGTGTAGACGAAGATGAATCTCTAGCTCTCTTAGCCCTAAGTACCAACTCCCTAGGTCTCATAAACATGATATAGATGTGATAATGAACAATGGTAGGATAAAAGAAAATAGGATACCCTCAAAATTACTCTTTACACTACAAGCAAACACAACCCTCAATCATCTCACTATTACAACAACATTCAACACAACCACCACCTCAACACAAAACACCACATGATAGCTAACAAAACATAACACAACCTTCTCCAACAAACTTGCAAGCAATATAGCCATTGTCCAATTCCAAACACAATATCAATATTCATGATCATATCACAATGCTCAATAGCTACCAATTAACAATGTAAAGCTTATTAGCATAATGTTCAATTAGCCATGCCATCCATATCACCATGTAAAGCTCATAATCACCATGTTCAGTGTTTTTGACAAATTTGTGCAGATTTGAGTTGATTTTAAGCAAAAAGTGGACAAATTCCATAATTCACCAGTCGCCAAATTCAGATAAGGCACTAGGCGCCAAGTCCATTCTGGCCGAATAGGGAAAATAGAGCAATTCCAAGAGGAGAAATAGAACACACCTGGTGCCAAGCGGGTCGACTGGACCCGGCGCCAGGTCCGCTTTGGAGCGGCAAAAATTCTGTGCATGAATTTAGTAATTTTTCAAAGATTTTGGTATTTTTTAAATCCTACTTGGCCTAGACTTCTGAAGAAACGAATTTGGAATCAAAGAAGACTATAAAAACCAAGAGAAAACACAAGAGAAATAAGTGTATCCAAGGATTAATATTGCAAATCACTCGAAGAATGAGAGATTCACCATTCAAAGAGGGTTGTTGAAGAGTCTTCAAAGAAAGAGAAAGAGGATTGTCTATTAGTTCTTTCTTTTACCTTTGTTTTATTGTTCATAAACAATAATGTATTCAATGTTTTTATTGTAATTTGACATTATTTTGGGATTCATGGTGTTGTGTTAATTTATTTATTTGATCAATTTTCTATCATTTTTTGTATTTGATTACTTGTTATCATTGTTTATTGATGCGGTTTCTTCTAATTTATTTGGGAAATAATGTTAGGATTTCATTGCATTGATTTCGTATTTATTAAATCTTAATGGACTTGGAAAATGAAGTTGAGATTAAAGGACTAAAGTTATCAAAGATTAGTTGATTTCGTCTAGAGTATAGGGTCATTAGCTAATTTCATGTTTATGAGGAATTGTGTTTAATGCATATTTTGGTTATGTTGGTTTGGTTGGGAAATCTTCTAATTTAATCAAAAGATGGTGATTCTGTGGATTGGAAAAGAAGTGGAGTCTATATAAGTGGATTCTTAACTTGGGAAATGATTAAATTTTACTTTATATTCCTTCATGATACCAAGATGATGATTAATTGAGATAATTGTTATATGATTCATTATCATGTGTTCTAGGATAATTGTCTAAATTACATATTCATACATCCTTGAGTTGTTTATATTTTTTATTTTTCTTTTTATTATCTTCTTACTTTATTTGATCGGTTAAACAATGAAAGAAAAGTGATTAGTTTGTATTTATTCATTTGAGGATCGATACTCGTTAATTCCCTATACTATGTGTTCGATGAGTGTACTTGCTCGTATGTGTATTTTGTGATTAATATTTTAATGAAAACTTAACCAAGGGATGGATTTAAATTTAATGATTTTTATACACCTAAAATTTACGCATCAAGGTTTTGGAGCTGTTGTCGGGGAACAATATCATGAAAGCTTGAATTTCGTTGATTTAACTATGTTTATATGTATATATGTCTGTATATAAATATGTCTATATGTTCTTTGTGTAAATAGGTGCTATATCTTGTTGTTTGTAACATTGTGTGACTTAATTGACTAGCTTAGTTCATATTATACTTGTAAAAATCACTAACTTTTGTGTTTAGGTAGTTTGTGAATATATCTAATGTGTGTGTTTTTCTTTTCTTTAATTTTCTATTATTTATTTTTCCCTTTTTTTTTCTTTATTTTCTTTATTATTTTTGTTTCTTTTTATTTTTATTTTCAAATTGATTTTTGTTTTTCATTGAGAGCGAGATTGACATCATCATGGACAATTACTTTTGGGCACAAGATAAAAGGTGCTACAATGACGAGAAATTGGTAAAATTGCAAGCTCGGATTGGCACTTTTGTGAGATGTCACTTGAAGCCTCAATGCATTCTTTTGTTGCCAATACAAAGTTATCTATTAAGTGGCATGAAGAAGCATATCAACGAATGAGCCATCAAAGAATACAACTAGCCAAGTTGGTTGAAGATGCTATAAATGCTCATTCACTTGAACAAGAGGACCCCCAAAGAGAAGAGTGGATATGAGGAACAATTGCACAATGTGATGGGAAAATTTTTTATTCTATTCTATGCTTTTATATTTCTAATTTTTCTTTGTCACATGAATTTATACGTACCTCTCCACTCACGAAACCTAATGATACCATTGATGATGTGTTGAATTTACCATACCTTAAGGAGTTGGTGTTGGGTATCTCACGCGTATCATATACGACGTAGCGGAAGAATAAAAATGAGATACCATCCAAGGATCCGCATATGTGTGAAAAATAAGACATATATATTGAAAACAAAGAAACAAAGATAATAGATTTTACTTTTCTTTGTTTGTGTGGAAAACAAAACTTTCCTTCTTCAAGTATGATAATTGTGGCACGATCCAGCAATTCTCTTGAAGAATCACCACGAGAGTTGTATGTCCAACCACTATAATCACAATGTGTGATTATCTCTAACCGAAATCCACACGGAGGATCACACACAAGCACCAAGATTTTCTGTGCTAGCAGAAAACAACAACGGTGGTTGGGGTTTTTCTTGTTCTTCTTGTTAAACAAAAGCCAGAGAAAGAAGAAGAAGAAGAAGGGTTGTGTTCTCCTTGAAGAAGCTCACAAAAGAGAGAGGGTGAAGAGAACAAAAGATCATATCTTTATCCTCTTATGTGCCCTTTGGTTTTATGTTGTTTTGGAGTTGTTTCAAGTGACCTTTGGTTTTCATGTTATTGTTTCATGCGTGCCTCTTGGGTCACCTGAAAATGTCAACAATAAAACCATCTGAGAATTCCAAACAAACAATTGCAATTGGAACCCATCAAGTTCTCAGAATTATAAATTGGCCCATAAATTATAACTAATTATAATTTGGCCACATCAACTTCTCTTTCTTGCAATAAACCCCACTATGTTATCAAATAACATCTTGAGTATATATTCCTCTTTTGTGTGTGACCTATTAGGTTTCTTGGTCAATTCGTAGCGAACATGAATTAATCCAAACGTCTTTGAGATTAATAATCCTTAATTAATTAGAATTAATTCTATTAATTCTAATTAGGATTAGTTTATTAATTCATCAATTAATAAACCCATATTCCCAGATCATGAGTGGTATCTAGCAACACATTATGACCACCCAAGAGTCCAGGAAGTCAAGTGGCTTGACATGAACCCTTCAATAACAAACTACAGTACAATTAACTCCTTTCACCATACAATATTTCATTCGGTTTGGAGTACGGAATTAGTGCCAACTCCCTCCAGAATATATATTAATTTTGGCCCAAATAAAATTATACTTGTACCAGGAACCTACTACTCTAGATGTGCATCAATTGGAACTGTTTCCACTACACATATGCCTTGGCCAATGACTTCTTGAGTAGTAATTCCTACAAGTGGCCGTGAGATATTCGCCTCTACTATTAGGAGTGGTGAATCCTTTATTGACCCTCTCAACTACTTTTGTTTACCTCACAATGTATCCAATATCCATTTTATAGGCGGCCCTTGATCAGGCTCCAGAGATTGGAATCAAAGTACAAGGCTCACAAACAAAGTACCTTGGAAATCTCAAGTCTAAGGATACTTGCACGTTTGCTATATTGAGATTATATCACTGGCACTAAATAGTTATCCATGTGATTATCTCATAGCTAGATCATCCAATGAACTTATTCCACTAACAAGCATCCACGTGTTAACTTTGAGTATCTCAATACTCACGGATATGAGAACTATTACCTGATCAAATCAGGAAGCCTTAACACATGCTAGTCTTAACGCATTAATGATATCCTGTCTCATTAATACTATGACTAGGGACTATTTAACTACTAACGCTATACAGTGTAGTAGGAATCTCATATCATGATCTCTATCATGATTTCCTTAACACAGTGTTGTACTAGGAACTTTATCTAACAGTTATATTACTCAAAAGTAATCAAAAGAAACTGTAAGATAAATAATGCCTTTTATGAAAAAAAAAAAAATGTGTCATATACAACGTACAAGTGACTGCCTCTAGGGCACAACACTAACAGTTGGATCTCTCAACACTATATCATAAGAAGTCCTTGGAGGATGGTGGTAATTTCTACCTTTCACTGCATTTAAAGGGAGGTAACATAGTTTTTGTAGACCATAATTTGAAAAGCAAGAATTTCTTGATTCCATATTTAAAATCTACATTACTTAGTCTAAAGGGGAATTTTAATTATTACAAATCTTTTGAAGGGACAAGTGGTGATTCTCATGTTTATACACTGTTTAGACATAATTTACATCTTTGTGTTGGAAACTTGATTTGTATGTCTCAAAAGTTGTTAAGGAAGGGGGTCATGCCTGCACATTCATTGAAACTACTATTTTCCATGAACCCTCCATTTTTCAAAACCCTCTCTTATTTCTATATTCATCATGCCTACGTTTTTCAATGTTCCTACGTGTCTTTTCCAAAGGTTTGATGAGGAAGCATGATGCGTGGAAAGAGTTTGTATTTTTGTTTTGTATTTGATTTTGTTAAGTGTTTTATTTTTCCTCTCCCAAATAAGGAAAATATTTTTCTGTTTAAGTGTGGGGGAGTGAGTCGTGTCATTATTTTCTTTCTTAGGATTTTTAGTTTGTTTTCTTTTATTTAGGTGTGTCTTTATTTTGTTATTATTTTCCTTGTACATTTATTTGTGTTTTCTTTTGTTGGTCGGAATAATGTCCTCTTGGAAAAGCTCTTCTATCTATTTCACATTTTGATATCTATTGGAGCTTTATTGCACTTGGGGAGTATTGCTTAACCTTCTACCTTCCTCATTATTTTTGGTCTATTTGGAGATTTTTTTTTTTTGTGTTAATTTTTTGCCAATGAGGACATTGTCCAATTTAAGTGTGGGGGACTGGTTTGGTAATATTCTTTGTCCATGTTATTATCAATTATATTGGTGTTTTCTTGGTATCAAACAATTTTGTTGAAAATTTTGAAAATTGAAAATTTGGAAATTGTGGAGCTACTCTGTAATGGAAGTATTTTCTTTTCTCTATTCTTTCCCTTTATTTAATTTGGTCCTTTTAGTTTTACTTTTATTGTTTTATTTTTGGCCATTGAGGATAATGTCCCGTTTAAGTGTAGGGGGAGAGTTTAAGCATTGAAGATATTTTCCATATCCATTTTTGCTGAAATTTTTGTGAATGAAATTTTTGTGGTTTTCATTATTTAACAAGCTTGTAATTCTTTTTTGTACTTGGATATGAGTATTGTCATTCATTTGGTGGATTTTTATGAAATTGGTTTATAGAATATTTTCAAGACTTGAGAATTTAGATTAATCTTGTTTATGCATTGGTGTTTGAGTATTATTTGACTCATCTAATTTGAATATGGAGAATATGATGAATGTGGGGAAATTTTATTGGCAAACTCTTGTATTATGGGTTTAAACTTTATTTAGCTTTGAGTTGTGATAAGGAATGTACGGAGATAAAAGATCTTTGAGAGGAAAGGTTGGGAAAAAATTGTGAAAAAATTTTGTGAGTTGAAAAATTGAGAAAAATAAGTTGATTGTCTTTTCCTCTTTGAAGATAAGAAAGTATTGTTTTTGCTTGAATATGGGGGCCAATATGGATATGACGAGAAATCCACTTTCTTGAGACTATGAATTCCCGAAAGCAAAAGAGAGGGAAACTGTTGAAAAAATGATGAGTGATTACTACAAGGGGGCTAATACGGCGTGTGAAGAGAAATTCTTACACTTGAGGCTATCAATTCCCTAAGTCATTGAAAAAATTGAGAGAAAAATGTTTTGAGTGTTTACTTTACATCATGACTTAAGTTGTGTAATTTTTGGATTTATAATACTTGAGTTGGTAGATAGCTTCACTTGTGTGATTCATGTTATCTATGTTTTGGCTTGAAGAGTGAAATAATTTTCATAGACTAAGGTATTAACTTGATTAATTTAACTTATAGTGTCTTGTGATGTCTTGTCAAATATTTCAAAGTTTGAATTTTTTTCAAAAGGATTGATAAATGACAAAAGTTTTATCTAAAGTTTGAAGGGAAGTTATAATCCTTGTTATGTTTCAATTTTTTTGAATGAGTAAAGGTTTGTATTTTCTTGATGATTTTCTTAGCTTAAGTGTTTTTGCTTGAGAACAAGCAAAAGTTCAAGTGTGGAGATATATGATAGGGGTTAAAATCATTACTATTTTCCTAGTTATTTAAGGTTAAATTGAGATACTTTTGATGTAATGACAAGATATATTCCTTCCTATTTGATATTTTTCTTGTAGAAAGTGTTTTTGACAAATTTGTGCAGATTTGAGTTGATTTCGATCAAAAATTGGACAAATTCCAGAATTCACCTGGCGTTAGGTCTAGATAAGGCACTAGGTGCCAGGTCTACTCAGGCCAATCTGGGAAAATAGAGCAGCTCCAGGAGCAAAAATAGAACACACTTGGAGCTAGGTAGGTCGACTGGACTCGATGCCAGGTCTACTGTGGAGAGGCAAAAATTCTGTGCACGAATTTAGTAATTTTCCAAAGGATTTGGTATTTTCCTTATCCTACTCAGCCAAGACTTATCAAGTAATGAATTTGGCATCAAAAAAGCCTATAAAACCAAGAGAAAATGTAAGAGAAATGAGTGAATCCAAGAATCAAAGTTGCAAATCAATCAAAGAATGAGAGATTCATCATTTAAGGAAGGTTATTCAAGAGAGTCTTCGAAGAAGAAGAAAGAGGCTTGTCTTTGAGTTCTTTCTTTTACCTTTGTTTTCTTGTTCTTAAACAATGATGGATTCAATGTTTTTATTGTAATTTGACATTATTTTGGGATTCATGATTTTGTGTTAATTTAGTTATTTGATCAATTTTCTATCATCTTTGGTATTTGATTACTTGTTATAATTAGTTATTGATGTGGTTTCTTCTAATTGACTTGGGAAACGATGTTAGGAGTTCATTGCATTGATTTCGAATTTATCAAATCTTAATGGACTTGGGAAATGAAGTTAAGATTAAAGGACTAAAGTGATCAAAGATTAGTTGATTTCACCTAGAGTATAGGATCATTAGCTAATTTTATGTTTATAAGGAATTATGTTTAATACATGTTAGTTTAGTTGGGAAATCTGCAAATTTAATCAAAAGATAGTGATTCCATAGATTGGGAAAGAAGTAGAATCTGTATAAGTGGATTCATGACTTGGGAAACGATTGAATTTTATTTTATATTCCTTATTGATGCCAAGATGATGATTAATTGAAAAAATTACTAGATGATTCATTATCATGTGTTCTAGGATAATTGTCTAAATTATATATTCATACATCTTTGAGTTGTATATATGTCTTCATTTTTCTTTTTATTATCTTATCAGTTTATTTGCTTGGTTAAACAATGAATAAAAAAGTAATTAGTGTGTACTTGTTCTTTTGAGGATTGATACTCACTAATTCCCTTTACAATGCTTGTGATGAGTATAATTGCTCATATGTGTATTTTGGAATTAATGTTTTAATGAAAACTTGACTAAGGGATGGATTTAAATTTAATAATTTTTATACACCCAAAATTTACGCATCAAGTTTATGTAGGAAATTAAGGTAAATTGACATTTTTAGTCCCTGAACTATTTTCTATTTGCAAATTTGGTACCTTATCTTTATTTTCAGATTATTAGATCCTTCTTCTTTTTTATGTTGGCAAGTTTAATCTTTCCGTCCAACTTGGGACAGTAAACTCACGTCAATGCTTTTTTTTTTTTTTTTTTTGCCCAAACTACAAACTCACTGGGGTATTTTTGAAAGTGAAAATTTTTCCTTCCTAATACTTGAATCACATGTTGCGCATGTGATCTATCTTTCTCCCTAAATCCATTTTTGCTCAACGGTAAATTCCCCACACAACTTCTTGGCCAACGATGAATTCAACTGTGTAAATAACGACGAATTCACATGTTGGAACCAAGTTTGTGTTAATTCGCATGTTGGAACCACCTCTCTCTCTTTCTCAAATTTCTCTTCTCTCGACTTTCTCTCGCACTAGGTGTTTACACAGTCTCTATTTTTTCTTTAATTTTTTTCTCTGAAAGACTTTTTTTAAAATGATTGCATTGAAGGTGAAGCCAAGTGATTACTTTGCAACCAGTAAGAGAGAATAGATGGGAGAGAAGCTCTAGCAAGTAGGAAGTTCTAAAGAAATCAAGAACTCTTTTCAATTCAGATCTACTAAGCAATTTCAATATCCTCATAGCTCATTCTTTAATTCATTAATGTGTGCTCAATGTCAAACCTCTTATGACAATAACACCATTATATTATTGCGTTTCACTCCCATTAATGTATTGGGTTAACATACTACAAGCTTCAATCTTTCTCTTTTTCTGTTCTTTGTATCATTTTTGTCAAATTTCAAACTGGGTTTGTTGACTTTTTAGTGTAAAAATGCAAGAACATTCAGTTTCCAGTCATCATACCCATGACCCTCGACTCCGATTCCCCTAAACCCTACTCTTCTACCACTAATGGCTTCCACACAAATACTATTGCTGTGAAGATCAAGCCATGTCCTTTCCAACTAAAGCCCTCAACATGTCCAAATTGAGTGTGTTTGATGATGATCGGCCCTTATCGTTAGCCCACCAGCACGAAAGCCTTTGCTGGTTTGCACTAAAATGCGGCCGCTGTAGGTCTAGGTTGTTGTCACGGAGGAGTAGTGATCGAAGCAGTACTCATCACCATTGTTACTGCTTGATGGGGGCCTCAACGGCCCATGCTACATGCTCTAAGTTTCCTGTAGCAGTAGGAACCTATTGTAGTGGAGAGCTATTTGTGAAGGGGGATCCATATTGGTCATCTGGTGTCAACAAGGCCACCAAGAATTCTAAAAGAAAGGGAAGAGAGAGGGTGTTCTGTTGAGCAGAATTTGATTTATGGAAAAAGATGGAGGTATTTGGATTTCTAAAAAAATACCTCTGTGAGTTTGTAGTTTGGGCAAAAAAAAAAAAAACATTGACTTGAGTTAACTGTCCCATGCTCGACTGAAGGATATAACTTTCCAATATATAAAAGAAGAAGGATCTAATAAATTAAAAATAAAGACAAGAGACTAAACTTGCAAATAGAAAATAGTTCAGGGACTAAAAATACCAATTTGTCATGAAATTAATTTATATGTAATTTATATGGTAGATTTGGCTGAAGTTGAAAGTGGGGGACTAAAGAATTGAGCTAAGATTGTTAATTTGCTAGCTTGGATGAATCTCATGACTCTTTTATATAAAGTAATTTAATAGAAAATCATATGATCATGACATTGATAAGCTTATGACATGATTTCCTTATTATTTATCATAGGAATATTTTAGAATAATCCATTTTATTACACTTGGTATCACTCTTATTTACATTACGACATTTACATGAAAATTTTGCATGATCAATTTTAAAGAATTTTCATAAGAAATACTATGTTATGATTGTTGGATTGTATGCCCTCTTAGACTAGGTTACTATTGTAAAATCGAATATTTTAATAAAAGAATTTATTTTTAGAAATTGTTTGTGAATTTACTTTTTGTTTGTGCACGATTTTCGTTTGGAACAGACCCATTGTGTTTAAATAAGTGATCCATGTGAATGGTGGTCTTTCACAGTAAGGTATGGATCACGAGTTATTTAACACATAACTTTTGTTCTTAACCTATTGATGAGACTGGGAATCTCATCATGTTTAGGTTATTATGTTATGAATTCCAAATGGGAAATGGCTTACCTTTAACCAGTGAGTAGTCCATTCACTTCATGACATAAGCGTATTTCGAATACGTAGGACAGAACCTGTAGTAGTGGTTTCTAAAAGTACTATATGATAGAAACCTAGACTACTACCGCTACAGCGTGGACTAGTACTCTACGACTTGAGTATGAGTTGGTGGTCTGGCGAAGCTAGAAGCATATACTTTGATTTGCTATAGTTGAGGTTCTATCGTAGGGCCAATATACTTGTATGTTGGGTATGTGTGATTAGTTAGTTAAGACAGACTTGTACAAGATAGTTTCTGCACTATATCGCCCCTTGTGGTTGTCCGAATGGTCTAAAATGTCTAGGGCCCTGGGAAACATGACTTGGATGTTTGCTTTAGGGTAGCTCCCTTGGAAAGCAGAAACACTCCAGGAAGTCGTGGATCATTGGACTAGAAGCCTAAGGATGGAAGATGTCATTTAGAGGGATGTTAGTACACTTCTTCCTCTCTAAATGTACGGCGATGTGTAGAGGGGTATTTTAGTCATTTCACTTGTAGGTCGGAGACTTTGCTAATGCAGCATTGTCCTTGGGGTCAATATTTCCTTATGGTGATATTAGGAAATATTTAAAATGCAAAATACAGCCATTTATATAGCAGGAGTATTTTGGTCATTTTAGCAGCCAAGGCGATGTGTCTTTTTGGTCCTCGGAATAGCCCGTAAGTCCTAACTATTTTTGGGTTGAGGAATTGGTCTCAATTCAAGAGGATTTTATTTTATTTGATTTTATTCAGGAATTCTAATTTATTATTAGACTGGAATAAAATAAATAAATAAATAAAATTAGGAGATGAGAAAAATTAATTATCTGATTTAATTGGTTAATTAATTATTCAGGGCCTAGGTCCAGTATGAATGATTAGGAAATTAACCTGGGCTTAAACAAAGAGAAATAATTAATGCTTAATTATTTATTGGGTTATTTATATAAGCCAAAGAAATAAATAATTGAAGATTAATTATTATGGTTCATTTGGGCTTATTAATTATTTATTGTGTTATTTATATGAGCCCAAGAAATAAATAATTAATGTTTATTATTTTGGACATTTTTTAGTCCAGGAAAAATAATAAAATTTATTTTGGCCCAATAGTTTGGACCTTAGGGTTTTTTCCAAATACGGTTAAGAAGAGTTTAGGGTTAAGCCAAACTTATTCTCAGGATAACATCCGGGTGTTTGAAATTTGATATCCCGGGGATATGTTTATCAGATAATGAGAGACCTTTTTTTTTGGCTAACCAATTAAACAAGTCTCTGGTAGAGGAAAACCCTAATTTTTCCTAGCTTAACTGAGCCTCTCGTGTAGCTCTCTCTGGTCTCTCACGCCTCCCTCTTCTGTGTCTTCTTCTTGTTTCTTTGTTAACTAATAGCAAGAGAACTAAGGAGATTTGAGACCGTTTCTCTTCACCATTGTGTTCATCGGCTAGAGGTTGGGCAGAGGAATATTCCGAAAACTGGAAAGCTTAGCGTTCATGCAAAAAAGGCGAAGTAGAAGGCTAGCGGGTTTTCAACCGGAAGCTTCTTCAAGTAAGCAATGCGAAGCGATTGCAATCGTTCAAGCACTTCTACTCAACCTAGAAGGCTTAAGGAGCGCAAAGGTATGATCTTCATGCTTCCGTGTGGCCTCTAAGGCTTGCAGTTTTTCTTTTCTCTGATTTTTTTCCCGTGGATGCATGGCTCCCCTGTTTTCCGTCCCTCAATATGGTATCAGAGCCAATAGTTCTTTGATCAATATAGGGAGCATGGTAGTTAATAAAAATGGAGAAGATGATTATACCTGTGATCTTTCACTGTTTTGGTATGGGATAGGATCTCTGTGAGCTTCATCGTTGAAGCATAGGCATCACTGTAAAAAAATTTTGGCTTTGAAGTTTGATCGTGTAAACCCAATTTTAATGGGTATAGGCGGTTGTGGTTTGTTTTGGATGAGTTATTATAAGTAAAAATATCCAAAGAAGCCAAAGAAGACTGAAAAAGTCGAACCAGAGAAGCCTCTGCAATTCGCGCGTGGAAAGAAGAAAAACGAAGAAGATGATACTGTTCCTAAGTCGCGACCGAGCCGAGCCGTTTAAGCCGAGTGTCTGGAGCCGTGTAAGATGATACTGTGCATGTGTCTGGAGCCGTGTAAGATGATACTGTGCATGTGTCTGGAGCCGCGTCAACCGAGCCGCTGGAGCCGCGCCGTACTGTAGCAATTGAAGCCGGTTCCAATTTGAAAGTTGCAATTGAATTTCAATTGCTTCGCAGGTCGTGGAGCGAAAAACGGATAAATACGCGGGTCGGCAGCAGAGGAGAACCATGCGGGTGGGTCGCGGCTTGGCGTGTTGAAGCTGCAGGTGATCTGGTGCGGATGGTGAATCGCGGCCGTGGTGGACCGCAGGCCATGCAGGCGCGGATCCGGTGCAGTGGACCACCGGCTATTTTTTTATTTTTTTTATTTTTCGTTTTGAGTCCCATACTAGGCAAAGTTAATATTTTTGCAATATTTATATTCTTAAAATATATTTGCATGAAAAATATTAGTAAGAGATTTTAGGATTAAACAAGATAATTAATTAATTAATTAATTAATGTGTTTTATTCTATTATTTGGGCACTTAGGTTTAAAAAATAGAAAAGCATGAAAACGTTTACTATTTTCAAGTATGCTATTTTTTTTTATGTACCTATGTGCGTTTTTCCTCAAAGACCAAAGTCTTTGGGAACATTTTTGACAAGAAAAATATTTTTCTTCAAAAATTAAATAGTTATTTTAATTTGTACAAAAATTAATCCTTAAATATTTTCTCAAATGATTTAATCCTTGACATAGAAAATATATTGGATTTAGATATTTTTGTAAATTAAAATGGAGAGCCATTTTGTTTTGTTTTGGACTAGAAAATTGATTTTGTAAAATAAACTTGAGACCAAAGTCTCTAGAAAGTTTTAATTGGAAAAATTTTGAAATCATTAAGTTTTAACTTAAATAAAATTAGTCCATGGAGAAATCTCTCGAAGGATATAAGCCTTGACATAGAGATTTTAATGGACTTGGATATTTTATTTTTGAATTAAGAAAAACTTAATGGAAATTTCAAAAGGATATTTTTCCAAAGAACCCTTTATTTTAAAAGACTAAGTAGGAGAGGGGTTCCAACGGCCCCACGGCTTCCACTACGTCCTCATTAGAGATCGTGAGTCCCCTCACGTTACCCTGGGAGTGAACCCATATAGGATGGGGATACCACAAGGATCTAGATCTAATGGAAGGATGTAATTAATAACCCGGGGCACGCACTATGATCGGCCAGCCCACGTTGGAGGTTATAGTGCGAGGTATGTCCATAGAAAATGAGAGGAAACGACCATCCCACGATGGAGTTATCCTCTAGATCTTTACCTAGAAGGGAAATTAATTTGTGGTTGTTAATACACTTAGCTTAGGAAACTGTTAATCTTCCCAAGAAGCTATGTCAGTTTTCCTAAGAGCCAAATTATTTTCAGTGCACAAATTTTATTTTGTTTTCACAAACTAAAATCTTTCTTTTATTTTTCGATTTTTAGAAATTGTGGGAGGTTCTTTTAGTCCATTGGCCGTTATTCTTAGGGAGAATAAGTTAACGGGTCCAAACTATGTGGATTGAAAAAGGAACCTGGACATAATACTCACAGTTGAGGAGTATAAGTATGTCCTTTACGAGACCTGCCCTATTATCGAGGACGGTTCCACCGCCGAAGAGCGAGGGGCTGAGAAGGCATGGAAGAAGGCTGACGAAATGGCACGTTGCTATATGTTAGCCTCCATGTCTAATGTGCTCCAGTCAAAACACGAGCATATGGCTTCTGCATATGACATCAGTCAATCATTGGCTACTATGTTTGCGGACAAGAGCCGGCCCGCAAGGCAGGAGGCTCTTCGAACTATTATTAATAGTAAGATGGCTGAGGGAGCATCAGTCTGAGAGCATATGCTCAAGATGATTGCTGCTTTCGAGGAGGCAAAAATCTTAGGGGCTGTTATTGACCCCGAGAGCCAAATGGACATGGTTCTCGAATCTCTACCGGGCTCCTTCACTCAGTTCAAGTTAAACTATAACATGAACAAGTTGAACATGAGTTTAACTGAATTGATGAAGGAGCTCCAGATGGCGGAGAAGGTCATGAAGCCGCAGTCAAAGGCCATGATTGCTAAGGCTTCTTCCTCAAGAACTGGGCTTAAACCCAGAAAGTTCAAGAGGAAGAAGGGGAATGCAGCAGCCCAGCCCAAGAACAAACCAAAGGGCAAGTGCTTCAAATGTGGGAAGAAGGGACACTGGAAAAAGGAGTGTCCAGATCTTCAAACCAAGAAAAATCCCACAGGTAATGTTTTTTATCTAGAGTCCATATCAATGGTAGGATCAACTTCCACTTGGATTGATGATTCAAGAGCCACTGATCATATCTGTAACTCCTTACAGGGGTTTAGAAAGATAAGAAGACTCAAGAAGGGCGAACATGGGCTTCGAGTGGGTAATGGAGCACAAGTCTGGGCCTTTGCAGTTGGAGAGTTGGATCTTATTTTTTATTGTAATAAGATAGTGGTTTTAAAAGATATTTTATATGTACCTGGTTTTTGTCAGAATTTGAGTTCAGTTGCAAAACTTATTAATCAAGGATATTCTGTATCTTTCCATTCTGGTATTTCTATCAGTAGAGATGAAGAAATTTTATGTACTGGGCACATGTATGGAAATCTGTTCTTTTTAAACCCTATTAACAACCAATCAAATAACGCCCAGTCTGAACCTTTAACTAAGAAGAGAAAGACCAATATCAATGATTCATACCTTTAGCATCTAAGGTTGGGTCATATTAACTCAACTAGGATTCAGAGGCTAATCCATGATGGGCCTTTGGGCTCATTGAGATTGGAAAGTTGGCCTCAGTGTGAATCTTGCTTGATGGGAAAGATGACCAAAAGGTCATTTATACCAAAGGCGGATAGAGCCAAGGAGGTGTTGAGTCTTGTTCACACTGATGTGTGTGGTCCGTTGTCTACACCAACTAGAGGAGGTTTTGAGTACTTCATCACTTTCACAGATGATTGTACGAGGTATGGTTACATTTACCTGATGAGACACAAGTCTGACTCTTTTGACAAGTTCAAGGAGTTTAAGGCTGAAGTGGAGCGTCGGACAGGTAAATTAATCAAAACCCTACGATCGGATCGTGGTGGAGAGTACCTCCTAGGTGAATTCAAGGACTACATGGTACATCATGGGATAGTATCCCAGCTCTCTGTGCCGGGAACACCTCAGCAGAACGGAGTAGCTGAGAGAAGGAACAGGACATTGATGGAAATGGCCCGAAGCAAGATGTCTCATGCTACTCTTCCAGTGTCCTTTTGGGGATATGCCCTGGAGACAGCGACATATATTTTGAACTTGGTACCTTCCAAGTCAGTACCTAGGACTCCTTATGAGATGTGGACTGGGCGTAAGCCAAGTCTAGATCATCTCAGGATTTGGGGTTGTCCAGCTTATGTACTGGTCAAAGGAGACAAGTTGGAACCAAGATCAGAATTATGCTATTTTGTTGGGTATCCAAAAGGGACAAAGGGAGATTACTTTTATCATCCTAAGGAGCAGAAGGTACTAGTCAGTACCAATGCTAGATACTTGAAAGATGATCAAAATACTTCCACTAAAGGTTCTACGAGGTTGGAACTTGAGGAGAAGTTATCTACGGAATCAACTTCTTCTGACCTGATTCTGGAACAAGAAGAGGCACAGCCTCAAGTGCCTGTGCAAATGGAGCCTCATCATAGTGGAAGAGTGTCTAGGGTTCCGGATAGATGGACAGGAGAAGCCTTTGAGCTGGTCTCCGACCATCAGGAACAAGACCCCACTAGATATGAGGAGGCTATTGCTGACGCCGATGTAAATCTGTGGTATGAAGCAATAAAAGCCGAGATTGAGTCTATGTACCTTAATCAGGTTTGGGATCTTGTAGCTTCATCTGAAGGGATAAAACCCATTAGGTGCAAGTGGGTGTACAAGAGAAAAATGGGAGTGGATGGGAAGGTGGAAACCTTTAAAGCTAAGCTTATGGCGAAAGGGTATACTCAGAAAGAGGGAATCGACTATGAGGAAACCTTTTCCCCGATAGCCATGCTTAAATCCATCCGCATCCTCCTTGCCATCGCATGTCACTATGACTACGAGATATGGCAAATGGATGTCAAGACGACATTCTTAAATGGTCATCTTAGCGAAGACATCTATATGTCCCAACTGGAAGGCTTCATTGCTGAAGGCCAGGGACATATGGTTTGCAAGCTTAAGAAGTCCATATATGGACTTAAGCAGGCATCGAGAATATGGAACATTCGTTTTGATGAAACTGTAAAGTCTTATGGTTTTATTCAAAACGAAGATGAACCATGCGTGTACAGGAAACTTGAAGGCATAAATGTGGTTTTTCTTGTCCTGTATGTGGATAACATTCTACTCATTGGAAATGATGTAGGGACATTGTCATCTACAAAGGTTTGACTGTCTAGTCAATTCAGTATGAAGGACTTGAGAGAAGCCAACTACATTCTCGGGATTATGCTTCTTAGAAAAAGGAAGCAGAGAATGTTAGG
Organism: Voacanga thouarsii; assembly: GCA_026120185.1. Classification (NCBI taxonomy): domain Eukaryota; kingdom Viridiplantae; phylum Streptophyta; class Magnoliopsida; order Gentianales; family Apocynaceae; genus Voacanga; species Voacanga thouarsii. The sequence continues at coordinate 1,841,025 of JANUWF010001100.1, read as the reverse complement.
GTTATCCCAAGCGACATACATTGACAAGATGCTAGCCAAGTACAGCATGGACTCATGAAAGGGAGTTCTAATCCCTTGCAGACATGGGTTGTCATTTTCTTCGAAGGACTGTCCTAAGTCTCAAGAAAAAAAGGACAGAATGAGTAGGATTCCCTACGCTTCGGCTGTGGGAAGTCTCATGTATGCCATTCTGTATACTAGGCCAGATATCTGCTTTGCGGTGGGCATAGTTAGCATATATCAGTCAAACCCTGGGAAGGTTCATTGGCAAGCTGTAAAGCATATTCTCAAGTACCTCAAGGGAACGAGAGATTATATGCTAGTTTACAGGGCTGATGATTTGGTTCCTACAGGATACACAGACTCAGACTTCCAGGCGGATAAGGATGAGAGAAAATCCACTTAGTGGATATGTCTTCACCTTGTCTAGAGGAGCAATTTCATGGAGGAGTATTAAGTAGTCTTGTATTGCTGACTCAACCATGGAAGCTGAGTATGTGGCAACTTCGGAGGCATCCAAGGAAGTAGTCTGGCTCCGGAAGTTTCTTTCAGAACTTGGAGTTGTACCACATATGGACAGGCCGATTGTGATGTATTGCGACAACACTAGAGTAATATCGCAATTTAAGGAGCCTCGGAACCATAAGAAGGGGAAACACATCGAGAAGAAGTACCACCTGATCCGGGATTTCATCCAGAGACGGGAAGTCGTGGTGGAACTTATTGCCTCAGAAAACAATCTAGCAGATCCATTCACCAAGCATTTGGCTAAGAAAGTCTTCAAGAGACACTTAGACGCCATAAGGGTGGGCACCTATGGACTTACCTAGTCTTAGAGTGCAAGTGGGAGATTGTTGGATTGTATACCCTCTTAGACTAGGTTTCTGTTGTAAAATCGAATATTTTAATAAAAGAATTTATTTTCAGAAATTATTTGTGAATTTACTTTTTGTTTGTGCACGATTTTCGTTTGGAACAGACCCATTGTGATTAAATGAGTGATCCATGTGAATGGTGGTCTTTCACAGTAAAGTATGGATCACGGGTTATTTAACACATAAACTTTTGTTCTTAACCTATTGATGAGACTAGGAATCTCATCATGTTTAGGTTATTATGTATGAATTCCAAATGGGGAATAGCTTACCTTTAGCCAGTGAGTAGTCTACTCACTTCATGACATAATCTTATTTCGAATACGTAGGACAGGACCTGTAGTAGTGGTTTCTAAAAGTACTATATGATAGAAATCTAGACTACTACCGCTACAGCGTGAACTAGTACTCTACGACTTGAGTATGAATTGGTGGTCTGGCGAAGCTGGAAGCATATACTTTGATTTGCTATAGTTGAGGTTCCATCGTAGGGCCAATATACTTGTATGTTGGGTATGTGTGATTAGTTAGTTAAGACAGACTTGTACAAGATAGTTTCTACACTATATCGCCCCTTGTGGTTGTCCGAATGGTCTAAAATGTCCAGGGCCCTGGGAAACATGACTTGGATGTTTGCTTTAGGGTAGCTCCCTTGGAAAGCGGAAACACTCCAAGAAGTCGTGGATCATCGGACTAGAAGCCTAAGGATGGTAGATGTCATTTAGAGGGGTGTTAGTACACTTCTTCCTCTCTAAATGTACGGCGATATGTAGAGGGGTATTTTAGTCATTTCACTTGTAGGTCGGAGACTTTGCTAATGCAGCATTGTCCTTGGGGTCAATATTTCCTTATGGTGATATTAGGAAATATTTAAAATGCAAAATACAACCATTTATATAGCAGGAGTATTTTGGTCATTTTAGCAGCCAAGGCGATGTGTCTTTTTGGTCCTCGGAATAGCCCATAAGTCCTAACTATTTTTGGGTTGAGGAATTGGTCTCAATTCAAGAGGATTTTATTTTATTTGATTTTATTCAGGAATTCTAATTTATTATTAGACTGGAATAAAATAAATAAATAAATAAAATTAGGAGATGAGAAAAATTAATTATCTGATTTAATTGGTTAATTAATTATTCAGGGCCTAGGTCCAGTATGAATAATTAGGAAATTAACCTGGGCTTAAACTAGGAGAAATAATTAATGCTTAATTATTTATTGGGTTATTTGTCTAAGCCAAAGAAATAAATAATTGAAGATTAATTATTATGGTTCATTTGGGCTTATTAATTATTTATTGGGTTATTTATATGAGCTCAAGAAATAAATAATTAATGTTTATTATTTTGGGAATTTTTGAGTCCAAGAAAAATAATAAATTTTATTTTGGCCCAATAGCTTGGACCTTAGGGATTTTTCCAGATACGGTTAAGAAAAGTTTAGGGTTAAGCCAAACTTATTCTCAGGATAACATCCGGGTGTTTGAAATTTGATATCCCGGGGATATGTTTTTCAAAAAATGGGAGACCTTTTTTTTTTTTTTTTTTGCTAACCAATTAAACAAGTCTCTGGTAAAGGAAAACCATAATTTTTCCTAGCCTAACTGAGCCTCTCGTGTAGCTCTCTCTGGTCTCTCATGCCTCCCTCTTCTGTGTCTTCTTCTTGTTTCTTTGTTAACTAATAGCAAGAGAACCAAGGAGATTTGAGACCGTTTCTCTTCACCATTGTGTTCACCGGCTAGAAGTTGGGCAGAAGAATATTCCGAGAGCTGGAAAGCTTGGCGTTCATGCAAACAAGGCGAAGTAGAAGGCTAGCGGGTTTTCAACCGGAAGCTTCTTCAAGTGGGCAAAGCGAAGCGATTGTAGTCGTTCAAGCCACTTCTACTCAACCTAGAAGGCTTAAGAAGCGCAAAGGTATGATCTTCACGCTTCCGTGTGGCCTCTAAGGCTTGTGGGTTTTTTTTTCTCTGATTTTTTTCCCGTGGATACATGGCTCCCCTGTTTTCCGTCCCTCAATGATTAGGAGCCATGCATCAATGTTTTTACCTAATTACAAAATTTCTATCATGCATATAATTGCTAAAATCATAGCATGAAAATTTTGCTCCTGTCAATATCACTTTTGAGGCAAATTATGAAACTGAATAATTTGATTATGTCGTAGTCATATTTGTAAAGTGTCGTAGATATAAAGTCTCGATATGTAATATGGCTTGTTAATGACAGGTTCAAGACTTTTGCCAAAATAAATTTTCAATCTAGGAATTTGACTTGAAATAATTAGCCGAGAAAATTTTTATTTAAATATCCCATTTAATTATACTTGTTGAATTTCTCTCCAAAAATTTGGTAATGAATTTGAGATGTATAAACACTCATTTTTTGATGATTACATCCATTCGAATTATTGCATATTCATCCATCATGCCATTAATTTTCTAATTGTCACTTGCACACTATGGACTTACTGAGATTATTTATAATCTCACACGAAATTTTCTAGCCATCATTTACAGGGTAGTATAAAATTTATCAAGACCGAGAGCTGAAGCTCTTTTTGTATTAGATTTAGGTTTTGATACTTTATTACTATCACTCTATTTATGTTACACAGTGGTTTTATTTTGGTTAGCAAGGTTTACCCTTGCATATTTGTATTGGGATTTATTTAGATAGTATATTAAATTTCCCACTTTGAGGTTTGATATTTAGGCTACCTTGATGTTTCTTATTCTTCCTTTGTTATAAAGACCCCTAGTCTGAAAGGATGGGGTGATATCGCCGATCCATCTAGGCTACGTAGGTAGTGGGGTGTTACAATTGGTATCAGAGTTTAAGACTGGATTAAGCTGAGTTTTGGGCTTAACTTAAGATTGTATTAAATCGAGGTTTGAAATAACTTGAGTTTGGATTGAGTCTGGGTTTAATCTATGCTTATGTAGATATGTGGATTTAGAAACCCTAAGAACTAGGATATTCATTAAAAACATAAATATTTTTTTTTTAGTTTTGGAATTTGGGGTATGGTTATACTTATCCAAATTTGGTCTCAATTGGAACTGTTTCCAATGCAAGTACGCCTTGTCTAAGGACTTCGAGTAGTAATTCCTACAAGTGGTCGTGAGATATTCGCCCCTATTATTAGAAGTGGTGAATCCTTTATTGACCCTCTCAACTACTTTCGTTTATCTCACAATATACCCAATATCCATCTCATAGGCAGCCCTCGATTGAGCTCCAAAGATTGCAATCAAAGCACAAAGCTCAGCAAACAAAGTACCTTGGAGATCTCAAGTCTAAGGATACTTGCACGTTTGCTATATTAAGATTATATCACTAGCACTAAATAGTTATTCATGTGATTATCTCATAGCTAAGTCATCAAATGAACTTGTTCCACTAACAAGCATCCACGTGTTAACTTTGAGTATCTCAATACTCACGGATATGAGAACCACCGCCTGATCAAATCAGGAAGTCTTAACACATGCTAGTCGTAATGCATTAATGATGTCCTGTCTCATTAATACTATGACTGGGGGCTATTTAACTACTAACACAATACAGTGTAGTAGGAATCTTATATTATGATTTCTATCATGATTTTCTTAACACAGTGTTGTACTAGAGACTTTATCGAACAGTTATATTACTCAAAAGTAATCAAAAGAATCTGTAAGATAAATAATACATTTTATAAAATAAAACATGTCATATATAACGTAAAAATGATTGCCTCTAGGGCATAACACTAACACATCTAGTTGATGACTTTGATTATGGTGCTTTGTTGGACAATAATAAGTCAGCAATGGGAGATACATTTATACCCAATTTCTAATTGATAATAGTTTTGGTGAAGATTAATTCAAATGGTCTTGTGGTGATAGGGAGATATATAGGTCGAGGGGAAACATGGTTAGACTAATGATATAAAATCTATTAGGTGTAAAAAAGTTGGGTATAACGATGCGTTATGTGAGGTTTCTAATGACTATGCCAGGTTTTTTTGTTTTGATTATCCTTGCTTCAAATAGGTGGATGAAATTATGATATAGTGATTAGAATAATAACTTATTCATAGTAACTTACTTTGGGATGTTAAAGTCTTAACCTTTGTACTTTAAAGATTTTTAGCCTTCTAATATATTTGGTATTTATGTGTGCAAGTTGGGAACATGATTTGGAATGTTTTGAATTTTGTATGAAACTATATGACAGTGTGCAAGGCTTAGGAATATTTAGAACTATTTTGTCATGTATAAATTAAATATATGTAGAAATCCAACTTATCCACCCATTAACAGAATTTCATAATTAAGTAATACGATGCCACCAAGAAGGCATTCCATGTCACAAAATTAGAGGACTTCAGTAGAAGAACTCATTCCTCGTGGAGGAGACCTAACCACGATTCCTCTCACGAACATTCTAGATGAGAAGCAAGAAGTTGAAAATGAAGGACTTGAGGAAATCCTAATGACTCAAGTCTTTAAAAAGAATGATAGACATACTTCAAGTGTTGACAGAACAAAGGCATCCCAAAGGGGAGGACGAAGCCTTACAAAGATTCTTAAAATTCCAACCACCCACATTCTTTTGGGGGCCTAAACTGGAACAACAGGCTGAGATTTTGATGCAGCAAATGGAGGAAATTTTTTTCTCTACTTTACAATACTCAAAAGAAAGAAATTTTAAGTTTGATTCATTCAAGGGGCCCTGTTAGAGATTGGTGGCTGTGAATCAAGGATGATTGGAATATAATTGTGAAGGATTGGACTTGGGATCACTTTTTGCAAACATTTAAGAGGGAATTCATCCCATAGTGGATTGTGGAACAAAGGGAAGAAGAATTCAAAAATCTAAAATAAGGGAATATGACAATGGCACAGTATGTAGCACAGTTTAATATCCTTTCAAGGTTTTGCCAGTGTCTAGTTGACATGGAAGAAAATAGAACTCGACAATTTATAAAGGGATTGAGGCCAGATTAAGAAGAGTATTGGCACCATTTCCACTAAGGACCTATGGAGTAGCCATAGATGCAACTACAAGAACAAAAAACGAGGATAAAAGTAGGCTTACCCCCAAAGGGATAGTGGCACCACGAATCTCTAATTTAAAAAGGCCATATGAATATTATTAGGAGATAAGAGAAAATAAGCAAGCTCGAGTGGACTTAAATACATCCAATATAAAATTTATTTCCTATAATTTTTGTAGAAGAAAGGATCATGAGGAAGATGATTGCTAGAGGAAGTACAAGAGATGTATTATTTTTGGTGGATCAAATCACAAAGTAAAAATTGTCAAGAGAAAAACAAGAAGTGTTTCATCTGTATGGAAGCAAGCCATTTGATGAAGGATTGCCCTAAACTACTTAGAAATCGACAAGCAGGAAAGAGTACGATGCCTAAACATATAATTCATGAAAACTCTACAATCCCTATGGACGTGGATCTAGTAATAAGTAAAAGTAAGCCCTCCATTTAATTCCATGGTGATAATATGTTGACTGACATTTATACCATTTATTTGTAACTTTGGTACGTACTTGGTAGTGTTATAGCAGTTTAGAATTTTACAATCCAAATTGATAGATTTTTGCGACACGTAGTAACTGAATATGGAATTAATGTAGACCACTCCAAAATGGAGGCCATTGCTATTTGGAAGTGGCTCGAAAACATCTCAAAAAGTGAAAGTTTCTTGGATTTAGTGGGACACTACTGTCTTTTGTTCAGTCCTTATGTTGCCTTTAACTCTACTACTATGGGAACTTGCACCGCAACTATGGAAAGAAAAGTATGAAGAGAACTTACAAGAGCCCGAGAAAAGACCAATGTATATACCCATGCGTCCCCTGCCAAAAGGAGAATTTTAGGCATCACTTGCAAGTGCATTAACAAAATGAGGGCAAGCCATGTTGGTGACTTTCTTAGATGATGGTTTAATCTTCTTGACCTCACCTTTCTCTTTTTTCTTTTAAGCTTCTTCCTACGAGTGCTTTTCTCCCACAGTCTATTATTATCGTGAATATTTTCCCAAGATTTGATTGATTAAGGCCACCTTCACTACTTCTTTCATTGTTTGCAATTGGTCCTAGCCAAACTCATCAATTTTGTGCCCAACTTTTGTCTATATCACAACATTCTTATTCTCACTTCATTAGATTTATTCCATTTAATTCAAGTCCCTTTACATGCTTTTGATTTAGTATATCTTGGTTTGTATCTTCCTTTCTAACTTTGCCTCTTTCCTGAATTCTAATGTCACTAATTGCTCAATATTTTCACCCTTTTCATCTTGTAGTCCTCTGTATTGCACAAAAATTTATTTTTTTCTTCTTCAAATGACATTAACTTCATATGCTCATCTTTTACCCAGTGTCTCCTATTACATCGTGCAAATGCATTTCTTTTACTAAGGCTTGAGTTACCAGAGACTTCTTCTCTTCACCCAATGAAAGTGTTTAGTTCTCATCATTCTTAATAATTTCTTTGACAATCAATTGTTTCAATCTTTTCATCTTTTTGCTATTTGATGTTTTGTGATAGCTAATCTTCTCTTAATGTTAAATTATTCAACTCTTTCTCCTCTGGAGTTCGTAACTTAACATCTAGTACTTGAGAATGTAAGGGAATAAGACTATTACAACGATCTCATGGAAAGCTCAAGCTACATGAAATTAACTACGCCATGATCATATTTACTTTAAAGAATGGAGACACTACTTGTATGTAGCAAATTATGAAGCATTCCTGTATCACAAGAGTTTAAAGTATGCCTTTACGCAAAGAGATTTGAGCTGAAGAAAAAGAAATAGAAGGAATCACTTGAGGAATATCTTCATCCAATCACCCATCACATTGGCAAGACTAATTTTGTAGTTGATCCATTTAGTCGAAAAATAGGGGTAGCAAGACTCCGAGTTCAAGATGTACAAATAGTTCACGAAGTTTTGTCTTTGTAAGTAGAGGTAGGAAATCTCTAATGTACAATTAAATAATTCGGGGTTTCATTCTTTAAGGAGAAAGAAACGGGGAGAACGAACCAAGATCCCTATGAGGATAACTAAGAAGTGACATAATATCGTGTAAGATTGCGTGTGCCAAAAAGGAAAAGAAGCGAAAAAGAAGATTTTAAGAAAAGCACACAAAATTTGATACATCATTTGCCTCAAGGAAACAAAATGTATCAAGATGTGAAAAAGAGGTTTTGGAGGCTCAAAATGATGAAAGGAGCTACTTGGTTTGTGTCACTGTGTCGTGCTTGTCACAAAGAAAAATGGAATATATAAAATTAGTCAGATTGTTGCAACCCTCGTATAATCCCTAATGGAAAAAAAATGAGTTAACTAAATTTAATTAGTTTAGTTACCAATGGTTAAATTTTTGTGAGAACATCACAAAGTACAAGATACAACTTGGAAACTGAGGACTAGATGAAGAAGTACCCAGAATCGCTTTAACCAATAACTTGGATTAATTTCGGGGATGAAATTTCTTTAAATGGGGGCGGGTGTAATATCCCACCTAATTTTACCTAAGAAATTGAAGAATAATATAAAATAAATAAATAAAGTAAAATAGACATTCATCTTTTAGGCATTTTGTATTTATTATGTCATTTATTTATTAAACTCTTATGTGAATTCTAAATGTGCTTTTGGGATAATGTAAATTATAGATGTTTAATAAGTGAATATTTGACTTTTGTGAGTTGTACATGGTTTATTAATAAATTGAAATATTATTTGCATGATAAATATCATTTTTTTATTTCTCTAATGAGAGAAATAATTCTTATAATTTTTCTAATGCCTATTTTTTAGTAATTTTGACTTTTGACTTATTGGGAGTCTTGCAAAACAAAAGATCAAATTATTGATTGCATGTCAATTAAATCAATTTTGACTAGACCTTATAATGTTGTTGACTTGATCTTGGCTTTCCAATTCCTTTTAATCTTGGCCATCCAATCTCTTTAAATCCTAACCCTCTATTTTTCCCAACACTTAAATGAATTCATCTCCACCTTTAATTCAAAAAATACCTAGACCAAAACCTATTTCCCCTTCACTCCCAAGACAGCCGACCATCACCTGCTCGCTCTAAGAATTTTTTTTTCACCTTTATCTTACAAGTTGTCAGCGGCTTAATTGCTTATACAAGAGGAAGAAATTCCTCTTACATTTCCTAGCAAAACGTGAATCTCCCCCTCCCATTTCCCTTGGTTCCTTCTTCATTAGCTCAAGAGTTTCAGTAGGTACGGAGTGTTAGGAAGCTTGCATTCACTGATTTTTGAAAGCCTAAACAAAGCCTTCAAAGGTAATCAAGAAGCTCCTCTTTTCCTCTTTCTTCTTGTAACAAAAAAATCCCCTCACTTTTCCTTTGATTTTTCCTTCAAGAAACACAAGAAAACCCAGCTGAAAACTCAATGTTCAGGGCTTCATCATGCTACCTTCCTAGTGTTTGGATCATGTCTTCTTAAAGGTGCGTGAAGAGCCATTCTTTCCTTGCAAATTATGATAGCCAAAAGCAAAGGGCAATCTGTCCAGAAATTTTGTGACGTGCAAGAAACAGTTTTTGCTGTGGTTTTGGGAGGAAAAGTGATGTGGTTTCAATGAAGACATGTATTGCTAAGTGTGTATGAATTAATTTGAGAAAAATAATGTTGTAGTTGTGTTTGAAATTGGTAGGATAAAACAGATTCTGTGCCGGAATTTTCTATGTACTGAAAAGATAAATTATTTGAGCTGGAAATTTATAAGGACCATGCTAAGGATAGATTTTCTGAGTATTCTATGATGTGCTGGGGAGATTTTGATATGGTTCTTGTATGGAGAAAACTCTAGGAACAAGGTTTTACAACTTTTGCTAAGTGGCTCTGCACACAGTGAAAATGCTGTGAACCTGCAACTTATTTACCCGGAAAATAGGTCTTCCGGGTTGAATTTATTTTTGAATTTTTGATAATGGAAACTTCAATGTCTTAAGAAATATTTTCAGCAGTAATCACCCAAAAATCATTTGTGGTACTGAGATATGAATTTTTGAATTTGATTGCGCAAAACTGCCTACCTGAGTTTCTGTAGTGGCAGACATTTTTCAAAAATTTATTTGACCCATCATTAAGTGGAATCTTTGGGAAAAATTTATATAGTAATCCACCTTACACCATGAGGTTTCAAACTGGAAATTTTGAGAGAAAAATAAAATTTTTTGCTTAGTTAATTAACTCAATCTTTTGACCCCTATTTTTGCTCAATTAAGGTAATAATTCTATTTAAGTCGTAGTTCGGCTTGATTAGAATCTTGCTATAAACCCTATGCAATATTTATTTAATTTGATTATATGATGTTTATAAAATGTCTACGAGTGTTTATATGTGGTCCATGATGCTTGAATTAAATTACTTAGTTACGAAAATTTTTACCTAGGGCAGTCCACTAATGTGACAAGGTTACTTAAATGGAAACTTTAATTCTTTTTTAACCACTTCATAGCATGACTCACTTAATATGAATTAGTAAAATTTAAATAATATTGTGACCTTTGAATATTGGACTTTGAGTTGCATTGTATTTGCAACCTAATTAGGGTTTTGGTTGGTCTTATTTGTGTAAGTGAAAGGAATTGTTGAGTCCAATATCGAATGGAATTGTTGAATGTCTTTGAATGTTATAGAATCCCTAGTAAGATTATCTATAATCTTTAGGACTAAGTATTCGTGTGAAATGGTTAGAAATACTTAGGGCCTAAGTAATTTTCTAGTCATCCTGGGATGATTACAAGAATTCTGTGTGGAAAGTATCTATAGGATATTGATTTATATACAATTTATACGGTAGATTTAATTGAGGTAGAAGGTGGGGGTGTAACACCCTATTTAATCAAGGGTTTGGGAGCTAAATAATATGACTATTTGAGTTTGGTTCATAAACTAAATGCATTATTCTATCTTATGTGTTATTTAGGTGAATTCTCTTAAGGTAAGTGAGAGTATTAAGTTAATTATTCTATTTGGTTGTGCTAAGTAATTTATATGTAAGTAATTATTCATCCTAAGTATATATGTATTTATGTGTAATAGATTAATTAGTCAAATTAATTTGTGTATCGTATCTCCAATAAAATTATAACAATGACTTTCCTGTTTTGTAAAACACACTCTTGCACAAATTTTATTTTAATTAGGGGTTTGGCCTTGTATGCTAAGCTAACAATCTTGGTCAAATTTCGTGTCAAATCTAATTTTGAGTATTTAACCCAATTTCAGCATTTAACTCAAAACCCATATCCAAAACTCATAGATCATTTTAACTGAACAAAACACCCTCAATCCTAGCCATTAAACTTAAGGTATTTTTAAGTGAACTCATCACAATCCTTGGATCAAGAATATCCTAATATAAAATCTAATTTTCCTCCCATTTCCTCTCTCTCTCTCTCTCTCTCTTAATTTTTTTTGCTCCAATTTCTCTCTAGAAGAGAAGCCTTTTTTTTTTCTTTGCCCCCAAGCTGACCGATAGCTTGGCCCTCCACTATCCCACTAGAAACACTCACACACACACACACACACACACACACACACACACACACACACTTCTTGACCTTGCAAATACGTTTTCTTCAACTAGCACTAATTCTTGGAACTTGGAAGAGCAAGTTCCAAGTTGAATAGTTTAGCCAAGCACAGAGAATATCTTCTCTTTTGTTCAGTGGACATCCAAGCTGAATAGTTTTGGCAATTGTTCCGTTTTCTTGTCATTTCCCCTAGTGACCGAAAATCATGGCCACCTTCTCACTATTTTATTTTTAATTATTCCCTTGTAAAAACTATAGGAATTCCCCATTAAAAAATAGATTTATGCAGTGGAAGAAAACAAGAATTCCAGACAACTAGAATCACTCTTATGCATTAAAATGAATAAAAAACCAGGTGAGAATAATACCTTCCACCTCTATGAAACAAAAAAATTTCCCTCTGTTCTGAAGGCGCGATCCAGCCAAGCACAGAGAATATCTTCTCTTTTGTTCTGTCAAAGCATTGCAACCTAAGTATAGGATTGCCTCCAAAATAGTTCACACTAGAATTGTGCTCAAGAGTCACTACAGTTTTATGCTAGCAAGACTAATTATGGCAGGTAGGGTTTTCTATGATTTTTGAGAAGAATAAGACGAAGGGAGCTATCGGTTTTTTTTTTTTTTAGAAAAAAAACCTCTGTAATTAGAAAAAATCATAATCATCCCAGAGTGTATATAATCATATATATATATATATATATATATATATATATATATATATATATCGTCCGTATAGTTTTTGATAATTAGAATCCATAATGTATATCGATTCTTAATTACCAATTATTATTGTTGTTGTTGTTAATTATAATATAGCCCACAAATTATAACTAACTATAATTTGACCACAACAACTTCTTCTTTTCACAATCAACCCTGTAATGTTATCAAATAACATCTTGAGCACTCGATTCTCTAGTGTGTGTTACCTATTAGGTTTCCCGGTCAATTGGTAGCAAAATATTAAGATCAGCATTCCTTAATAATTTTAGAATTAACTTATTAATTCTAGTAACGATTGGTTTATTAATTTTCTAATAAATAGATCCATATTCAGCAGATCGTGAGTGGTATCTAGCAATACATCATAACTATCTAAAAGTGGCTCGACATGAAACTTTCAATAACAAACAATAGTACAATAGACTCCTTTCACCATACAATATCTCATTTGGTTTAGAGAACGGAATTAGTGCCAACTCCTTCCAGAATAATAAATTAATCCTAGCCCGAATATTTTAGTACTTGTTCACGAAATTCACTACGCATCATATGTATCAATTGTGGAACTATTTCCAATATACATTTGCCTTGGCCAAGGACATCTTGAGTAGTGATTCCTACAAATGGCAGTGACATATTCTCCCCTACTATTAGGGGTAGTGAATTATTTGTTGATCCTCTCAACTACTTACATTTCCTTCATGTTGTACCTAATATCCATCCTATAGCCGGTCTTTTCAGGACTCCAAACATTGGAATCAAAGTCCAACACTTAGCAAACAAAGTACCTTGGAGATCTCAAGTGTAAGGATACTTGCACATTTACTATAATGAGATTCTATCACTCACTAAATAGTTATCCATGTGATTATCTCATAGTCAGGTCATCCAATGTACTTGTTCAGGTAACAAGCATCCACGTGCTAACTTTGAGTATCACAATACTCATAGATGTGAGAACTACCACCTGATTAAATCAGGAAGTATAACACGTGTTAGTCTTAATGTGTTAATAATGTCCTATCTCATTAATCCTATGACTAGGAATAATTTGAGTACGAACATTATCCAGTGTAGTATGAACCTCATGTCATAATCTCTATCATGATTTCCTTAACACAGTGTTGCATTTGGGACTTTATCTAACAGTTATATTCACACGAAAGTTTAAAAAAAATAATCAGAAAGATAAAGAATGCCTTGTTTTATTTGATAATGCACAATATACAAAATACACATATCATTACCTATAGGGCATAGCACTAACAAACTCTCACTTGCACTAGATCCAATCATTCATGTATCTAATATCGAATGACTCAACATGTCTGTCATGTTTCTTTTGTTATAGTACTTTTGTAAGTGGATCAGCTATATTCTCAACTATAGGAACTCTCTCTATCTTTATATCTTGTATATCTATGATTTTCCTAATCAAATGAAAACATCTGAGTACATGCTTGGATCGCTAGTGAGACCTTGACTCTTTTGCATGCAGAATATCTCAATTGTTGTCACAATATACAGATATTAGTTCAGCAACGTTGGGAACCACTTGAAGCTGTGCGACAAACTTCTTGATCCAAACAGCCTCCTTATCTACTTCTGAATTGACTATGTACTCAGCTTCAGTCGTTGAGTCGGTAATAGTAGCTTGTTTGGAACTCTTCCAACTTATTACCCCTTACCACAACGTAAACACGTAGCCAAACTGTAATTTGAAGTCATCTTTGTCTGATTGAAAACTGGCATCAGTGTACAAGTTTATTTTCAGATCACCTCCTCCATATACTAAGAATACATCCATAGTCCTTCATAAGTACTTAAGGATATTCTTGACAGTTGTCCAATGACCCTCACCAGGGTCAGATTGGTATTTGCTCATCAAACTTAGAGCACAGGATACATCGAACCTGGTACATATCATAGCATACATGATGGATCCATTTGCAGAAGTATATGGAATTATACTCATGTGATCCCTTTCAACTTGTGTCTTTGGAGACATCGACCCTGAAAAGATTATCCTATGGGACAGGGGTAAGAATCCTCCTTTGGATTGATCCATGCTAAACCACTTTAGCACTTTATCTATGTTTGTAAACTATGAAAGACTTAGTGATAGGGGCTAAATTAGTCTTACTTTTCCTAGTTATTTGAGATTCTTTTATGATACATTTTATTCAATAACTAGTCATATTCCTTCATATTTGAGATTTTACGCTTGGAAAGGTATTTGGTCCATTATTACAGATTTTTTGGGTAAAACGAAGCAAAAATGTTGCAAAACAGAATAGAGGAGGCACCGACCAGGACAGAGAAACCGATGTTGGCCATGCATTGTTGACATGAACTTCGATGTGACAAAAAATTGTCAAAACAGAGTGAAACAGAGTGGAACCAGCGCTGGCTCCAGTAGCCAAGGCAGCGTCGGCTGTGCTCTGAGGAAAAGGCAGAGCTTTGACTTTTCTGCATGATTTTTGATAATCTGTGGAGTTTTAGTACTTTCCTACTTCTACTCGGCCCGGAACAGTACACCAATGAGTTTGGGCACTTCCCAAGCCTATAAATAGATGGAAAATACAAGGGAAAAAGGGAAAATTCATTGATCATCATAGAAAATCACTCAAATCAGAGGAGGAATTCTTTAATTCAAGGAGGGTTATGCAAGAAGGTCTTCAAAGGAACAAGAATGAGGCTTGTTTATGAGTGCTTTATTTTATTTTGTTTTCTTTTTTTTAACAATGATATGTTAATTTTTTATTTTAATTCGACATTGTTTTAGATATTCATGGTTTTTAGAGTTGTTTTATCTTTTGATTAATTGATTGTTTTCTTGGTATTTAATTACTTGGGCTAATCACGAGACTATTTGGTTGTTTCTTTCCATTAACTTGCTTGGGAAAGGGGTTGCTGGTGGTTTCAATTCGGTAGTTTCATATTTGTTGTCTCTTAAATTGCTTGGGAAAGGGGTTAATTGCTAAGAACAAGGCAATTAAAGGTTAATTGATGTCTGCCAGAGTATGGATTCATTGGTTAATTTCATATTTTAAGTTTGCCAGAGTATGAAAATTTAATCAAGAATTGTGTTTAATGCATCTTTTGGGTAAATTAGTTGAGATAGAGTATGTGATGCTAATTTGTCTAGAAGATAGTGATTTCATGGATTGGGAAAGAAGTGAGTCTACTTTAATCTTTCATGATGCCAAGAGAATAATTAGTTATTATAAGGGTTGGATGCTTTAAGATCATGGTTGTCTAAACAATGGTTTGAGTTACATAATTCTCCATCTTTGACATGTTTATATATATTTTTTATTTTTTTTAATTTCATTTTCACCTTATTGAGTCGGTTAAACAATGAAAGAGAAGTGATTAATGCATACTTGTTCCTTGAGGATCGACACTCGTTTAAACCCTATGCTATATTAATGATGAGTACGCTTGCTCATATGTGTAATTTGGGTTTAACGTTTTGATGTAAACTTAATTGGGAATGTGCTTAGTTTTTATGCGATTTTTATACCCAAATCCATACGCATCAAGTTTTTAGTGCCGTTGTCGAGGATAAATTTATGTTTATTGGTTTAATAATTCTTTCTTCATGCCAAAAACCTCATGTTTTTGGCGCCTTTGCCGGGGAACAATAGCATGAAAGCTTGGATTTTATTGATTTAACCATATGAATATGTAAATATGCAAATATGTAAATATGTAGATATGTACAATTGTTCTTTATGTAAAAATGTGCCATCTTTTGTATCATTTGTATCTTTGTATCTATGTAATCTAACTTACTAACATTGACTGATGATTAATTGACTAATTTGTTCTTCTAATTTTGTTTGAATTATAAATTCCATTATCTAACTTTCGTCTTGTCTTTGCTAGGTGTTTGCATTGGTACATGATCCAATGACCTGAAGGCGATATGGTAGATTTTGTTTTGTTTCATTTTTATTTCTTTCTTCATGAATTAAATTGCATTATTCATCATTGCTACATGTTCATCATTTTTATTTTATTTTTAAAAAAAAAAATAGTGTATTGATGGTAGATTGACAAAATTACAGGTTAACATTGATGTTTTTAGTGAAACGTCATTAGAAGCATTAGTGAATTCTTTTGTTGCCAATATAAATTCATCTGTTCAAAGGCATGAAGAAGCTTCCCAATGATTGTGCGATCAATGGAAACAATTAGTTAAGATTGTTGAGGAGACTCATGAGTTCATGCTAACCCGTACAATTGACCATGAAAAAAAAAAAAAAAGAGGCTATGAGGGACAATTGCATGATGTGGTAGAAGAAGTAATTGATTCTACTCTATGTGCTCATAATTCCAATATTTCTTTGTCACATGATTTCTTAGGCTCTTCTTACTTCTTGGAGAACAATGGTCCCAATGATGATGTATGGAGTTCAACATACCTCAAGAAGATGGATTTATCATTCATTCTAAGAAACCCTTTGAGGATGTTGACAAACTCTACCCTTCACCCCAATCTCAAGGAGGTAACTTGGTATTTGTAGAAGTATTGAAAAGTAAGGATTTCTCAATCCCATCTTTAAGAACTCAAACACTAAGTTTAAAGGGGTATTTTAAATTGCAAAAATTCTTTTGAAGGGTTAATCAGTGATTTTAAGCTTGTTGCATTCTTTAGAAACCATGTGCACTTATATGTTGACAAAAATATGTGCGTGTCTAAAGAAATGTTAGAGAAAAAGGTTTATGTGTTTTACTTTAGTAAGAAAAATTATTTTCATAAACCTTTTATTTTTCAAAAACCTCTCTCCATTCTACATTCATCATGCCTATCTTCTATTTTGAGCTTTAATTTCTTTTCAAAAGGTTTGATGCGGAAACATGATGAGTCTGAAAAATTTTTATTTTATTTTCGTTTTTTTCTTTAGTTTGTTTTCTTTTATTTAGGTATGTTTTTATTTTATTATTATTTTCCTTGTGCTTTTATTTGCATTTTGTTTTACAGGAATAAAGTCCTCTTGGACAAGCCCTTCTCTTTCCCTCAAGTTTGGATACCTATTGGAGCATTATTGCACTTGGGAAATATTACTTAAACTTTCTAACCCATTATTCTTTTTATCCCTTTGGAGATGCTTTCTTGTGTTTATTTATTGCCAATGAGGACTGTGTCCAACTTAAGTGTGGGGGAGTGGTTTGGTGATATACTTTGTCCAAGTTTTTATCAATTTTATTTTGAGCACAAAGTTTGGAAAATTGGAGCTACTCCGTCATGGAAGTATTTTCTTTCTTATCTTTTCCCTGTTATTTTTTATCCTATGGCATTGTTTATTCTTTGTTCTATTTCTTTGGCCATTGAGGACAATGTCCAGTTTAAGTGTGGGGGAGTGGTTCAATTGAAAATTCTTCTATGCATCATTCTTGTATCCTTTATCCTTCTTGTAAAACAAAAAATTTTCAAGAATTCTTTTAAGCTGTATTTTTAATGCATGTCTTTATGATAGATTATAGAGCATATATTCTGGATCATTTATGGCTTTTGCATGACTTTTTGCACTCACTTAGACAAAGTAGGTCTTGATCAAATGCTTTGCATTGTTCTTAAACCTGTTTTTCTACTAAAATTCACGGAGCATTCTAGAACTTACTTGAATATCTCTCGAGGTGAAATAAGAAAAACAGTCATGATTTAACTTAGGGATGACAGTAATAGGCCTTCTTTGGAGAGTTTGAGCTTTTCAAGCCTACCTATTGTACTATTATCCCTAGTGCCTATTTTGAGCCTAAATTATTGATTTCTTTCTTTAAAACCCGTTATCGTACTTTGTCCATTGCTTGTTTCTGAGAGTTTGAATAATTTTTCAAATCTTTATGCTCTTGATGGATAAAAGTATATGTAGGAGCATGTTAAGAAAGAATACTTGAAAAAGATCATGACTTGTTACTTTCAGTTATCTAGTTGTGGTGAGCAAGAAAAAAAAATGAGAGATTGAAAACAAGAAAAGAAAAAAAACAGCTGCTAGAAAAGATGGAAAGAAAGAAACATGAGAAAGAAAAGAACAGCAGCAGTAAAAATAAAAGAGGAGTGAAAGAAAAGAAAATTGAAAGGAAAAAGAGAGAAGAAAGATCACAAAAGGGATGGTGATTGAGTTGTAAAAGTTAAGTTCATATAAAGTACTTGGCACTATTGCTAGAAATTTGAGTGATCTTGTGAAAAATAGGAAAGAGTTGATGAAGAGAGTAAAAAGATGAGAAGACGAAGAGGAAAAAAGAAAAAAATATATAGGATTTGCTTGAGTTGAGTTGTAATTGCTGAATAAGGTTACGGTTTGATTGATTTTTGGAATAGGAGAGCAAGAAGAATTGGAAATCATTGATTCATTTTATTTATCCTTTTCTTGTGAACTCTCAGTTCTTTGATATTTGATTCTCCTAAATCCAACAGTTGATAAGCTACATTACAAGCCTTTAGCCTTACATTACAAGCTTAAAAGTCCTACTTGATCTAAGTAGAATCGTGATATGTCTCAGATTAGTGGAAAGAGTGTATGAAAAGTAAGCCTATAGAATGCATATTCTTTTTGAACTAAATTCTTTCCAATGGTTTGAGAATATTGTTAAGTTTTGATATGGTTCTACTAAGTCATTTATCACTTACACAAGTCTTGCATTTGTTGTAAAAGATGCAATAGCATGTGTTTTATGCTCTTGAATGAAGAAAGCATTAGAGATATTGTTTTGAAATTGATTGAGTGATTTGATGAAACGTTGTGTTTTCCTACTTGTTCTTAATACTTTGCTTGAGGACAAGCAAAGAGCTAAGCGTGGGGGAATATGATATGGGCTAAATTAGTCATACTTTTCCTAGTTATTTGAGGTTCTTTTGTGATACATTTTATTCAATAACTAGTCATATTCCTTCTTATTTGAGATTTTACCTTTAGAAAGGTATTTTGTTCATTATTACAGATTTTTTGGGTAAAACGAAGCAAAAACGTCGTGATGTGTTCGGATTTGGGTATAAAAATCATACAAAAACTAAACACATTCCCAATCAAATTTACATTAAAACGTTAACCCTAAATCACACATATAAGCAAGCATACTCATCATTAACAGAGTATAGGGTTCAAACGAGTGTCGATCCTCAAGGAACAAGTAGACATTAATCACATTTCTTTCATTGTTTAACCGACTCAATAAAGCAAAAAACAAATAAAAAGAATAAAATAAAATAAAAATAAAAATATATACGTGTCAAGGATGGAGAAGTATGCAATTCAAACCATTGTTTAAATAAACATGATTTTAAAGTACCCAACCTTTATCATAACTAATTATTCTCTTGACATCATGAAGAATGAATGTAGACCCACTTCAATGGTCAATCCATGAAATCACTATCTTCTAGATGAATTAGAATCACTTGGTTCGTCTCAACTAATTCATTCAAAAGACGCATTAAACACAATCCTTAGTTAAATTCCCTCGGTCTCGGAAAATTTAAAGTATGAAATTAATCAATGAACCCTTGGTCTCGGAAAACATCAATTAACCTTCAATTACCAGTTCTAAGCAATTAATCCCCTTTGATCCAGCAAGTTAATAGCCAACAGAATATGAAATTAATAAATTGAAACTACCATCAACCCCCTTTGGTCAAGCAAGTTAATGGAAAGAACCAAACAACTAATCTTGTAATAAGCACAAGTAATTGAATACCAAGAATAATAACCAGTCAATCAAAATATTAGACAACTCTAGAAATCATAAATATCTAAACAACGTTAAATTACAATAAAATAATTAACATATTATTGTCAAGAAAAAGAAAACAAAGTAAAAGAAAGCACTCATAGACAAGCCTCCTTCTTCTTCCTTTGAAGGCCTTCTTGCACAACCCTCCTTGAATTGAAGAATTCCTCCTCTGATTTGAGTGATTTTCTATGATGATTAATGAATTCTCCTCCCTTTTCCTTATATTTTTCATCTATTTATAAGCTTAGGAAGTGCTTAAACTCGTAAGTACCTTGTTCTTGGCCGAGTAGAAGGTGGAAGATACTAAAACTCCGCAGATTACCAAAAACTGCGTAGAAAAATCACAGCACCGCCTTAGCTTCAGGGCACTGCCGATGCCACCTAAGCTCTTGGAGCCGTCGCCGGTTGTGTTCTGGTTCTCTACTTGTTCGCCGATTTTTCTCCAAATTTCACATAATGAAGACCAGAATGCAGCTAGCGCCATCTTGACTCTTGGAGCCGGCACTAGTTTGACTTTGTTTTGCTCTGTTTCAACAATTTTTTGTGGCCTTGAAGTTCGTGTCAACAGTGCATGGCCGGCACCGGTGCCACCTCTAATCTGTTTTGTGACGTTTTTGTTTCGTTTTACCCTAAAAATCTGTAATAATGAACAAAATACCTTTCAAAGGGTAAAATCTCAAATATGAAGGAATATAACTAGTTATTGAACAAAATGTATCACAAAAGAACCTTAAATAACTAGGAAAAATATAACCAATTTAGCCCCTATCACGTCGCAAAACAGAATAGAGGCAGCACCGGCCAAGACAGAGGAACCGATGCCGGCCATGCACTGTTGACACGAACTTTGAGACGACAAAAATTTGTCAAAATATAGCAAAACAGAGTGGAACTGGCGCCGGCTGCATTCTGGAATACATTGCGTGGAATTCAAAAAATCGGCGAATAAGTAGAGAACCGAAACACAACCGGTGCCGGCTCCAGTAGCCAAGGCGGCGCCAGCTATGCTATGAGGAAAAGGTGGAGCTTTGATTTTTCTACGTGGTTTTTGGTAATCTGTAGAGTTTTAGTACTTTCCTACTTTTACTTGGCCCAGAACATTACACCAATGAGTTTGGGCACTTCCCAAGCCTATAAATAGATAGAAAACACAAGGGGAAAAGGTTGAATTTATTGATCATCATAGAAAATCACTCAAATCAAATGAGGAATTCTTCAATTCAAGGAGGGTTATGCAAGAAGATCTTCAAAGGATGAAGAAGGAGTCTTGTCTATGAGTGCTTTCTTTTACTTTATTTTCTTTTTCTTGAACAATGACATGTTAATTGTTTTATTGTAATTCAATATTGTTTTAGATATTCATAGTTTTTAGAGTTGTTTTATCTTTTGATTAATTGATTGTTTTCTTGGTATTTAATTACTTGGGCTAATCACGAGACTATTTGATTGTTTCTTTCCATTAACTTGCTTAGGAAAGGGGTTGATGGTGGTTTCAATTCGGTAGTTTCATATTTGTTGTCTTTTAACTTGCTTGGGAAAGGGGTTAATTGCTAAGAACAAGGCAATTAATGGTTAATTGATGTCTGCCAGAGTATGGATTCATTGATTAATTTCATGTTTTAAGTTTGCCAGAGTATGAAAATTTAATCAAAGATTGTGTTTAATGCATCTTTTGGGTAAATTAGGTGAGACAGAGTATGTGATGCTAATTTGTCTAGAAGATAGTGATTTCATGGATTAGGAAAGAAGTGAGTCTACTTTAATCCTTCATGATGCTAAGAGAATAATTAGTTATTATAAGGGTTGGATGCTTTAAGATCATGGTTGTCTAAACAATGGTTTGAGTTACTTAATTCTCCATCCTTGACATGTATATATATATATATATATATATATTTTTTTTTTTAATTTCGTTTTCACCTTATTAAGTCGGTTAAACAATGAAAGAGATGTGATTAATGCATACTTGTTCCTTGAGGATCGACACTCGTTTAAACCCAATGCTATGTTAATGATGTGTACTCTTGCTCATATGTGTAATTTGGGTTTAACATTTTGATGTAAACTTAATTGGGAATATGCTTAGTTTTTTTCCGATTTTTATACCCTAATCCATAAGCATCACTTAGCAACCTTTTTGACCTATCTCATTAGATCCTAATTCCAGGAATATTAGTTGCATCTCCAAGGTCTTTCATAGAGAATTTCTTAGACAACCAAACTTTTTCTGACTGAAGGACAGGCACATCATTTCCTATTAACAATAGGTCATCTACATAAAGTAATAAAAAAACTACTGCACTCCAACTAACCTTCTTCTATACATAAGGTTAATCCATATTTTGAATAAAACCAAACTCTTAAATTATTTCATCAAAATGGATGTTCCAACTCCTAGAAACTTGCTTAAGTCCATAAATGAACCTTTATAGCTTGCACACTTTTATGCTATCAGTAGATATGAAACACTCAGGTTGTGTTATATACACTTTCTCATTTAGGTTTCCATTTAGGAAAGCTATTTTCATAGCCATTTGCCAGATCTCATAATCATAAAGAACGGCAATGCCTAGGAGTATTCTGATGGATTTTAGCATAACAACTGGTGAGAAGGTTTCGTCATAGTTAATACCATGCTGTTGACGATAACCCTTAGCCACCATTCGTGCTTTATAGGTAACTAGGTTACTATCCATGTCAATTTTCTTCTTGAAAAGTCATTTGCACCCAATAAGTTTAATTCCTTTAGGTGGATCAACTAGAATCCATACTTGGTTGTCATACATGGAATCCATCTCTAATTCATGGCTTCAAGCCATTTGTCAAAATCTAAACTATTCAAAACTTTCTTGTAAGTAGTAGGCTCATCATCATTTATGAGTAATATATCATTGTGGTCACCAATGAGAAATCCATATCTCTTATTGCCACACATATCCTACTCAACCTATGAGGTTCTTATGTAGTTAAAGGTTCATCTATTCTCTCAATAGATGCGTGATCAGATGGTTGGTCATTCTTTCTTTGTTCTTCTTGAACTTCACTAAGTTCAATCTTACTCTCACTTTCCCCTTTAAGCATGTGCTCTTTTTCTAAGAAGACAATGTGTTTCAAAACAAACACTTTGTTTTTAGAAAAAAGATAGAAGTAATATTCGAAAGATTCTTTCAAATAACCCACAAATAAACACTTGTGATGTGTCTGGGCTTGGGAGTAAAAATCATACAAAAACTAAGCACATTCACAATCAAATTTAAATTAAAACGTTCAACCCAAATCACACATATGAGTAAGCGTACTCATCATTAACCGAGCATAGGGTTCAAATGAGTATCGATCCTCCAGGAACAAGTAGACATTAATTATCTTTCTTTCATTATTTAACCGACTCAATAAAGTGAAAAACAAACAAAAATCAAAAGAAAACTAAAAATATATACATGTCAAGGATGTAGATTTATGTAACTCAAGCCATTGGTTAGACAACTATGATCTTAAAGTACCCAACCTTTATCATAACTAATTATTCTCTTGGCATCATGGAGAATTAGAGTAGACTCACTTCTTTCCCAATCCATGAATCCCTATCTTCTAGATAACTTAGTATCACATACTCTGTCTCAACCAGTTTTACCAAAAAGATGCACTAAACACAATTCTCTGATTAAGTCCCATTCTCAGGCAAACTTAACCAATAAAATTAACCAATTGAATCCATACTCTGGCAGACATTAATTAACCTTTAATTACTCTGTTCATAGCAATTAACCCCATTTTCAGGCAAGTTAAAAGACAACAAATATGAAATCAATCAATTGAACTACCATCAACCCTATTCTCAAGCAAGTTAACGGAAAGCCACAATAAATTAATCTTGTAATAAGCACGAGTAATTAAATACCAAGAATAACAATCAATTAATCAAAAGATCAAATAACTCTAAAAACCATGAATGTCTAAACCAGTGTCAAATTATAATAAAACAATTAAAACATCATTGTCAAGAAAAAGAAAACAAAGTAAAAGAAAGCACTCATAGACAAGCCTCATTATTCTTCCTTTGAAGACCTTCTTGTACAACCCTCATTGAATTCAAGAATTCCTCCTTTGATTGAGTGATTTTCTATGATGATCAATGGATTCTCTCCTTTTCATCTATATATAGGCTTAAGTAGTGCCTAAACTCATAGGTACCATGTTCTTGGCCGAGTAGAAGTTGAAAGATTCTAAAACTCCTCAGATTTCCAAACACCATGTAGAAAATCACAGCACCACCTTAGTTTCAGGGCATAATCGGTGCCGTCTTGACTCTTGGAGCCAGCGCCTGTTGTGTTCTGTTCGTCCACTCGTTCGTCGATTTTTCTGAATTTCACGCAATGTGTACCAGAATGCAGCCGGCGCTGGTTCTAGCTTCACAGCCGGCACTGCCTTGGTTCTATTCTACTTTGTTTCAGTAATTTTTCCATCGCTTCGAAGTTCATTTCAACAGTGTACGGCCGGCGCCGGTTCCTCTATTCTAGCCGGCGCCGCCTCTAATCTACAATTATGAACAAAATACCTTTCCAATGGTAAAATCTCAAATATGAAGAAATATGACTAGTTATTGAACAAAATGTATTACAAAAGAATCTCAAATAACTAGGAAAAGTATAACTAATTTAGCCCCTATCATATTCCTCCACACTTAGCTCTTTGCTTGTCCTCAAGCAAAGTATCAAGAATAAGTAGGAAAACATAAGGTTTAATCAAATCAATCAATCAATTTCAAAACCATATCTTCAAGGCTTTCTTCATTCAAGAACATAAAACATATGATACTAAATCTTTCACAACTAATGCAAGACTTGTGTTAGTGATAAATGACTTAGTAGAACCATCTCAATAATTCACAGTCATTCTCAAGCCATTGGAAAGAATTTAGTTCAAAAAGAATATATGCATTCCATATGCTTACATTTCATACACTCTCTCTACTAATCTGAGACATATCATGATTCTACTTAGATCAAGTAGGACTTTAAGCTTGTAATGTAAGGCTAATGGGTTGTAATATAGTTTATCAAATAAAGGATATAGGAGAATAAAAAATCAAAGAAAAACTGAGAGTTCGCAAGAAAAGGATAAACAAATTAAATCAATAATTTCCAACTCTTCTTGCTCCACTATTCCAAGAATCAAACAAACCATAACCTTATATAGCAATTCTTATGCACTTCAAACACATCCTGCATTTCTTTCTCTTTTTCTTTCAACTTTTCTTTTCATCAACTCTTTTTCTCATAAAATCACTCAACTTTCCAGTAATGGTGTCAAATTTTAATATGAACTTTAACTTTTTTTTTCTCAGCTCAATCACCATTCCTCTTGTGATCTTTCTTTCTCTATTTTCTTTTCTTTCACTCCTCTTTTGTTTCTACTGTTGCTGTTCTGTTCTTTCTCATTTTCTTTCCATTCTTTCTAGCAGCTGTTTATTTTCTTTTCTTGTTTTCACCCCCTCTTTTTCTATTCTCTTTCTTTCAGTCTCTCTTTTCTTTTTCCAGCTCAACTCAATATTGATCTATGACTAAAAGTAACAAGTCATGATCTTTATCCCAGCATTTTTTCTCAACATTCTCATACATATACTTTTATCCATCAAGAGCATAAAGATTAAGAAAATTATTCAATCTATCAGCACAAGAAATGGACAAAATATTGTAACGGGTTTTTAAGAAAGAAATCAATGATTTAGGCTCAAATTAGGCACTAGGAATGTTATGAAAATAGGTAGGCTGGAAAAGCTCAAACTATCCAAAGAAGGCCTATAATTGTCATCCCTAAGTTATATCATGATTATCTTTCTTATTTCTCCTTGAGAGGTATTTAAGTAAGTTCTAGAATACTCTATGAATTTTAGAAGAAAAACAAGGTTTAAGAACAATGCAAAGCATCTGATCAAGAACTACTTCGTCCAAGTGAGTTCAAAAAGTCATGTATAAACCATAAATGATCTAGAACACATGCTCTATATCCCATCATGAAGACATGCACTAAAAATATAGTTTGAAATTTCCAGAAATTTAGAAAAAAATTTGCAAAAATTTTGCTCAACTTTGCTCAAACAAGGCGAAAGAATATGTATAGAAGACTTGTCAATCAAATTTCTCCCCCACACTTAAAGTGGACATTGTCCTCAATGGCCAAATAAATATAACAAGAACAAATAATACTAGGGGACCAAAAATAAAAGGAGAAGAGATAAGAAAAATAAACTTTCATTCATTTGGCATTGTGTCGTACAAGATCCGAATGCTTGAAGAATGAAGCATTGGCAAAGTTCCTAGAAAAATACAAAAGAAAACACTAAAGCATAAAAGCTAGAAAAGAAAATAAAGCAAAAACAAAAGGAAGAAAATAGTACACAGAAAAATAAAACTAACTTAAAAAGAACATGAAAAGAGAAAGGAAAAACAAGAGTGATCGAGAAAATATAGTCAAGTAGCATTAGTCCTCTCCATCATCATCATCATCCCCATCATCATCAGCCGGGGGTAGAGGTGCCCGCACCACCATATGGCCCAGAAGAATACTGCCTCAACTCAGCCAACTGCTGCTCCATAGTAGATTACCATCTCACCATGTTCGCCATAGTACCCTGTAAGTATAGGAGCACCTCCATTTGCTGGTCGAGGCGTCCCAGCACGGTTGTTTCAAAGTCAGTCCGGGGGTACGACTGAGAGCAGCTGGCCCGTGCACATGTTGGTGGTGGTGGCTGCTCCTCCTCAACTGTAGGTGGCCTTACCTGATCGGGATGTCGGACCTCGAAGGGAATGAGCCACTTCTTCAACTCCTGGTTGTATTTTTACCCGCAACTCATAAGAGTTTGCTTAGTGACCATATCGTGCTCTGTGGTAGCCTCCATGAGTTCTTTCTCAAGACTCACCCCAAAGTCTTTCAAAATCTTCATTATAACCAAGGGAAAAATAAAGGCTTTGGTGGAAAGACGGTAATGAACAACCTCTCTAATAGATTGGATAATCAAAGGGGCAAGAGGGATAGGAAATGTGTTCATTATTCGATGCAAAATGTAAGTGTCAATGAGCCTAGTCTCATTGAAACTACTAGCACGGGAGACAACATTAAACCCAAACATGTAAATTAGAGCACAAAAGTTGGCTGCCAAGTCATTATTGGAATAGAAGCTATTAGCTTGGAAGGCATTATGCTTATATAAGCCTATTGCCGCTCTTGTCCCTCTAGCATCCCAATTAGGGTCCGAAAGAATCTTTTGATTATTCACATCAATCCTTTGCCAAGTGTAATCGTCGAAAACCTGGAGGAGGTTAGCTAATTGGTTTTTGCGTGATAACAATAGGGACCCCTTTCACTCTTGTTTCAATATGGGAGAGATGTTTATTGCCCTTATTAGACATATTAGCATAGAATTCTTTAATAAGCATGGGACAATACTTCCCCTTCAATTGTACTATCGACCCCCATCCTAGCCTTCTAAACATCATACCCAATTTGAGTGCACGGTCTAAGGTGGGTAAGAAAGTACGTTCGACAATAATCTTATTAGATGCTCTCTTACTATACTATTCCTCACAAGAGGCATCAATAAACTCAGTAGGTCGAAGAGACAAGGGATCAACGGATGATGGGACTGAAGACGAGGAAGTTCTCGCCCTTTTAGAAGACTGACTTCTTACTCTAGACATGGTCAAGTAGGGAATGGGTGCAACAAGATGAGAGAACAAGCAAACTCAAAGACTGAATATAGTATAGCTACCCCTGCACAGATATTCCTCAAATCGCACACAACCCTCAACCAAGCTCACAGTCCACAAAACCCAAACTCCTTCAATATATATCAACTCCAACAACCAATTCAATCAATCACCTTTGATCAATTCAACACAACTTGCACAATGTATGTAAATCACTGTAAAGCATAACTGTGCTGATATCCTCAAAGCATGCTAGTAAACATGATTATGTGAATGAAGATAGTATCATGGTATTATGTGATTAACAATGCACGTTCCATATATTCAAGTATCACCAATAGCCACAATTCTAGCCTTAGCTATATGAAGTCTCAAATGATCATAAGCATGAATCAAATAGTGAAGGCTCAATAACTCCCAATTTAATCTAATTCATGAATCTCAAGGAGGAATGCATAAGTCAAGCATAGCATACATATTTCCTATTCTCGGCCAACAGTATTCTTCAAAGTAGGCAAAGTTATTTACAATATTTTGAACCGTAGGAATGGAATAAAAATCATACATTTATACTCTTGTATGCATGGGCAAGCAAAAAATGCAAGCTTTTTGTAGAAATCTAATCTTCTTGCTTGTGGATTGAATGTGATTTTGTTATGAAAAATTGAAGCTTTTAAGATGTTTGATCCGTAGGATCAACAAAAAAGAAGGCAATAGATGTTATGGAGGTGTTTAGGAGTTGAAAAATCAAATTTTAGGAGATAAGGGATATGAAGCCGGTGCGAGCTTGAGAGAATTTGAGAGGGAGAATGGAGATTTTGAAGAAAAGTGGCCAAAATGGCCCTTAAATTATGCTTTACTCGACAGGAGCCGGCGCCGGCTTGGTTCTGTCCGGTCTCCCTTTTTTTTTTTTAATTTGAATGCAGGAAAACACACGAATGCTGAATAATGCACTAGAATAAGAATAATCAATCAAAATAACATAAATAGAAAATGGTCTTCATAACCAAAAACGGAAAGTAAAAAAAAGAAATAAAAATTGCTTCAAGATTTTCCATGGCTGTGATCCCGTGGATTCTCCTCAGTATTCCCTGATAGTGTCCCTACTTGATGATCCCCCAAGAGTTTAGCTAGTTGACCAATTTGGTTCTCCAAATTACGCATGGAAGCCTCTAGGTTCCTTGTTGTCGTATCGATCCCTTGGAACTTAGTCTCCGTGGTACTTACCAATTGGCCAATCTACTATTCCAATGGTGGTTTTGAAGGTGCTGTTGTGTTGTTCATGGGGTTTTGGTTCCTTTGGTTACCGCCAAAATTGAAAGAACTTTGCCTAGGTTGATTCCTATTGCTCTAAGAGAAATTAGGGTAATTTCTCCAGCCAGGATTATAGGTAGTGCTATATGGATTGTTACCTGGCCAGACATTACCTGCGAAGGCCGCTTGCTCTAAAGTTTCTTGGATTGACTCCATCTTTTGGCATTCATGATTGGGGTGTCCTTCTCCATAGAAATCGCAATTAACGTTTAAAACTTGGCCTTGAGGCATCACTAACTGTTCCATCTTTTGAGTTAAGGCATCTATCTTAGCCTCTAATGCTGCCACAGCATTCACTTTGTGCACTCCTTGCACACGAGCTCTTGACCTTACACTTCCCCAAGAATAGTTATTAGAAGCTAAATTTTTAATAAGCTCAAATACCTGTTCCGGGGTCTTATGATTGATAGAACCCCCTGTAGAAGAGTCCACCACTTGCCGTGTTGCGAACGTGAGGCTATTCAAGAAGATAAGCATTTGCATTCCCAGCTTGAATTCGTGGTGTAAGCATTTTCTTAACATCTCCTTAAATCTTTCCCAACTTTTGTACAAGTGCTGAGAATCTAATTGTTGGAAGGTGAAGATTTCATTCCTAAGTTTGGCTGTCATAGTTGGAGGAAAATATTTAGCTAAGAATTTTTCAACTAGAGCATTCCAAGTAATGATGGAACCTGTAGGTAAAGACTTTAACCACAATTTAGCTCTATCTCTCAAGGAAAAGGGAAAAAAGTCTTAACTTTATGGCATCTTCAAAAACACCATTCATTTTGAAAGTATCACAAATCTTGAGAAAACTAGCTAAGTGAGCATTGGGATCCTCTTTAGGTAGCCCGTTAAATTGAACTATATTCTGCACCATTTGGATATTGTTTGCATCTATCCTAGGTCTAGTGATACTCGAGCCTGTGCCCGAGATTGCGAGTTTCACAAAGTCATCCATTACCCTCTTGTCATTCCCAGCATTATTTTGGTGAGCACCATCCATCTTAACGATCAGGTTTCTTTGAATTGTCTGGCGAATTTTTAATAACGTCCTATCGATTTCAGGGTCAAAATCGACTATCTCGCCTTTGGATTTCTAGGTCATGTACAAAGGGTAACACCTAAGAAAACAAGAAGCGAGTTACATAAAAAGAATTAATGCTAAACCACAAAAGTACAAGGTTACAAAGTTAGCAAAAAGAACATGGTCATAGTTAGTAGGTTAGATTAGGTTACAAGGGTGTACAAGAATACATGAAATAGAAAAGATAGCACCTTTTTGCAGAAAGAATAATTATACATATGTACATGGCTACATATTCACATATTTACATATTTACATATTTACATGGTTAAATTAATAAAATCCAAGCTTTCATGCTATTGTTCCCCGGCAATGGCACCAAAAACTTGATGTGTCTAAACTTGGATGTAAAAATTATACAAAAACTAAGCATATTCCCAATCAAGTTTAAATTAAAACATTCAACCCAAATCACACATATGAGTAAGCGTACTCATCATTAACCGAGCATAGGGTTCAAACGAGTGTCGATCCTCCAAGAACAAGTAGATATTAATTACATTTCTTTCATTGTTTAACCGACTCAATAAAGTGAAAAACAAACAAAAATCAAAAGAAAACTAAAAATATATACATGTCAAGGATGTAGATTTATGTAACTCAAGCCATTGGTTAGACAACTATGATCTTAAAGTACCCAACCTTTATCATAACTAATTATTCTCTTGGCATCATGGATAATTAGAGTAGACTCACTTCTTTCCCAATCCATGAATCCCTATCTTCTAGATAACTTAGTATCACATACTCTGTCTCAACCAATTTTACCAAAAAGATGCACTAAACACAATTCTCTGATTAAGTCACATTCTCAGGCAAACTTAACCCATGAAATTAACCAATTGAATCTATACTCTAGCAGACATCAATTAACCTTTAATTACTCTGTTCATAGCAATTAACCCCAATTTCAGGCAAGTTAAAAGACAACAAATATAAAATCAATCAATTGAACTACCATCAACCCTATTCTCAAGCAAGTTAACAGAAAACCACAATAAATTAATCTTGCAATAAGCACGAGTAATTAAATACCAAGAATAACAATCAATTAATCAAAAGATCAAATAACTCTAAAAACCATGAATGTCTAAACCAATGTCAAATTACAATAAAATAATTAAAATATCATTGTCAAGAAAAAGAAAACAAAGTAAAAAAAAAAAAAAAAAGCACTCATGGACAAGCCTCATTCTTCTTCCTTGAAGACCTTCTTGTACAACTCTCCTTGAATTGAAGAATTCCTCTTTTGATTGAGTAATTTTCTATGATGATCAATAAATTCTCTCATTTTCCCTTGTGTTTCTCATCTATATATAGGCTTAAGTAGTGCCTAAACTCGTAGGTACTATGTTCTTGGCCGAGTAGAAGTTAGAAGATACTAAAACTCCTCAAATTTCCAAAAACCGCATAGAAAAATCATAGCACCGCCTTAGCTTCAGAGCACAGCTGACGCCACCTTGACTCTTGAAGCCCGCACCGGTTGTGTTCTGTTCCTCCACTCGTTCGCCTAATTTTTTGAATTTCGCGTAATCTGTCCCAAAATGTAGCTGGCGCCAGTTCCAACTTCACAACCGGCGCTGCCTTGGTTCTGTTCTACTCTATTTCAGCAATTTTTCCATCACTTCAAAGTTCATTTCAACAGTGCATGGGCGACCCCGGTTCCTCTGTCCTAGCCGACGCCGCCTCTAATCTGTTTCACGACGTTTTTCCTTTGTTTCACCCTAAAAATCTACAATTATGAACAAAATACCTTTCCAAGGGTAAAATCTCAAATATGAAGAAATATGACTAGTTATTGAACAAAACAAAATGTATCACAAAAGAACCTCAAATAACTAGGAAAAGTATGACTAATGTAGCTCCTATGAACTTGTCAGACTTACTGTCAAGCTTGTCTGACTATGGCCTTTTGAAAAAGGCAGGGTAACCCCATATTCTTAAGTGAGATAACTTTGGTTGCTTCCTAAAGAGCATCTTAAATGGGATAGTGTCAATCATTTTTTACAGAACTCTATTTAGAACATAAATAGAAGTCTCTAGCACGAACCCCCAAAACAATTTTGGTAAGTTTGCAGAAACCATCATGGTCCATACTATGTCTCAAAGGGTTCGCTTTCTTCTCTCAGATATACCATTATGTTGAGGTGTATGCGATAGAGTCCATTGAGATTACACCCTATTATCTCTTAAATAATCTTGAAACTCTTGGCTTAAGTATTTACTCATCGATAAGATCTTAAAGTCTTAATACTTTTCCCAAGTTGTTTCACAACTTTATTCTTGAAGTCTTTGAACTTTTCAAAAGCATCGGATTTGTATTTCATTAAATACAAATACCCATATCATGAAAAATCATCGTTAAAGGTTGTGAAATAGTGATAACCTTCTTTTAATTTTATAGACATTAGGCTACATACATCAGAATGTATAAGTTCTAATGACTCTTTGATCCTTTCTCCTTTTCCAGAAAAATAAGTTTTAGCCATTTTATCAAGTAAACAAGACACGCATGTGCCATACGATTCATAATCAAATGACCCTAAGTCACCTAGCATGCATAACTTAGAAATACGATTCTCATTTATATGGCCTAAACGATAATTTCATAAATAAGATGAGATTGAATTATCTATTCTTGGTTTCTTATTATTTATATTGAGGATTAGATTATCCATGTCTAGAACATATAAACCATTAACCGAAGTTGCAAAACCATAACGAATATCATTTAATGAAAAAGAACAACATTTATTCTTAAAAATTAAATGAAATCCATACAAGTCTAAACACACAACTAAGATAATGTTTTTCAAAAAAAACTGGTACAAAATAGCAATTTTGAAGTTCTAAAACTAATCTTGAAGGTAGGTGTACCTCATAAGTCCCCCCAGCAAGTGCAGTAACCTTTGCCTTATTTGCAGTACATAGGTCCACGTTGCCCTTCTCAAGCCTTTTACTATCCTTTAGTCCTGCAAGTTATTGCACAAATGAGATCCACATCTGGTATCTAATACGTATATCTCATTTCTAAAGGAGTATTAATCTCAACCATAAACGTACCAAGAGTAGAAGTAGAAGTGCCCGCAAGCTTTTCCTTCTGCTTCTTTTCCTTAACAATCTCCAAGTAGGCTTTGCAGTTGCGCCTCCAATGACTCATCTTTCCACAATGATGGCATGGCCTTTGGTGGCTACTTTCTTCTTCTTCACACTACCTTTAGGCTTAGCAAAATCATTCTTCTTCTTCTTAGGAACCTTTTTCCTCGAAGAGGAAGATTCTACCAACATAACTATATTGGATTCCTTCTTCATGGAGAACTCTATAGTTTTGAGTAGATTGATCAACTTAGGTATGGTGGACTCAATCTTGTTCATTTGGTAGTTAATTAAAAATTGTGAAAAACTACTTGGTAAAGATTGTAGAATTACGTTGATACTTAATTCATTGTCCATCACAAAACCAAGAGACCCGAGTTTCTCAATTAAGCCAAACATCTTCAGCCCATGAGTGGCCACAAAAGTAGCCTCAATCATTTTCGAACGGAACAGTTGTTTTGATATCTCATATCTTTTTGTTCTGGCTTAGGCATCAAACAACTCTCAAAGATGTAATATAATCGAATAAGTATCCATATACTCGTGCTATTTTTGCAGTTCAGGGGTCATCACGCCTTATACGGCCTAAATTAGTCATATTTTTCCTAGTTATTTGAGGTTATTTTGTGATACATTTTGATCAATAACTAGTCATATTCCTTCCTATTTGATATTTCCTTTATAAAAACACGTTTCTGTAATTTTATGCAAAAGGAAGGAAAAATTAGAGTTAATTGGGTGATTTTTCAAAATAGGACCGGCACCAGTCCAGAAAGTGGAGCTGGGGCCAGTTAGCTACTGGCAGCAAAGGAAGAAATTGAATGGAACAAAACATTGAAGTTGGAAATTAAAGAAGGAAATTTGGTTAGCAATAGCAGGAGGAAGTCAACAAGTGCAGCTTCATGGCTTACGGCTAATTAAGCCGACAACAAAAAGGAAACAATTGCAACAAAAGAAAAAAGTGAATTATATGGGCCAAGGAGAAAACAAAAGTAAACAAAAACGGCTAAAACAAAGAAAGAAACAAAAGCAATAGGAGAAGGAAAAAGGGAGCAGAAATTCGGTAGCAAAAAGACGTGATTTGCGGCTCAATTGAACCAAGGAAAAGAAAGGAAAAGCAGGTGCTGGCTCAATTGAGCTGGTGCAATGACAGAAAAAAAAAAGGACACAATTTCGGCAGTTGTGTAGCTTGGATGGCGATTTGATTGCAACAAAAGAACAAGAAGCGGCTTTGGTCTTCAATTTTGTGGCTCACGTGAGCCGGACAGCAAGCAAAGAAAGTAAACAATTTCGGCGGCTTTAGCAATTCCAAATTCAACATCAATTTGTTCAGCACAAAACGACCAGAACCAAATTAAAGTCCAAACTAAAGTTCAATTTCACAAATAAGGCGGTGGACTTTTCTTAGTATTTTAGTTAGGATTTTATTTTATTACTCCTTTTTAGTTTTGACATTCAGAGCACTGGGCAGAAATCACATTGCATTAGCATCCGCAGAGACCATCGCAATGCTTTTTTTTAATTAAACAATCGGATGATTGAATATCATAGAAAAAGAAAGAAAGATTACATATGGTATTTATTGACCTAGAAAAAGCCTATGACAGGGTTCCTAGAGAAGTAGTTTGGTGAGTGCTGGCCAAGAAAGGTGTATCAATAAAGTATGTTACTCTCATTAAATATATGCATGAGGGAGCATGTACAAGTGTAAGGACTGGCACCGGAGTGACTACAGAATTCCCTATTAATATCGGGGTGCATCAAGGATCAGCGCTTAGCCCTTTCCTCTTTATAGCCGTTATGGATGAGTTGACCTGCACTATACAGGAGGCTGTGCCATGGTGTATGTTGTTTGCGGATGATATTGTATTAATTGATGAGACTAGAGCCAGTGTAAATGCTAAATTGGAGTTCTGGCAGCAGACATTGGAATCTAAGGGTTTCATAACTAGTAGGAGTAAAATAGAGTATATGGGATGCAAGTTTAGTAGTAGCAGAAACATAGCACAGAGTGTAACTTTGGAAGGTAGAGATATACCGTTAGCTAATTGTTTTCACTATCTAGGATCTATTATTTAGAAAGACGAAGAGCTCGATAGCGACGTTGCACATCGAGTTAAGGCGGGTTGGTTGAAATGGAGGAGTGCGACTGGTATTCTTTGTGATCATAATGCACCGTTGAATTTAAAGGGAAAGTTTTACAAGGCAGTCGTACAACCTGCTTTGTTATATGGTATGGAATGTTGAGCAGCTAAAAGGTGTCATATTCAAAAAATGAAAGTAGCTGATATGCGTATGTTACGGTGGATGTGTGGATATACTAGGAAGGATAGAGTTAGAAATGAGATCATTAGGGAAAAGGTGGGTGTGGCATCTATTGAGGAAAAGATGAGAGAAAGTCGTTTGCGTTGGTTTGGACATGTTCAGAGAAGGCTGAGGGATGCTCCTGTTAGGGCGATGGAGAGAGTGAGGCAGGATAGGTTAGACAGAGGTAGAGGTAGAGGTAGGCCTAAAATGACATGGATAGAGGTAATTAAGAGAGATATGTCTTTGTTAGATTTGGATGAAAGTATGACGTTCGATAGAAGAAAGTGGCGAGAGAGGATTCATGTGGATGACCACACGTTGCCTGACATTGGTTCATGTAGCCGACCCCAAGTTACTTGGGATTAAGGCTTAGTTTGTTGTTATTGTTGTACTCCTTTTTTATTTTGGATTATTTTTAGGTAATTACTTCTTCTTTATTTAGGACTCTTTTAGGAACTTTGTAAGCCTATAAATAAAAGCCAATTTATCCTAGGAAATGGGAGGTGCACAATGTAGGGATTTAGACATATTTTAGAGTGCATCATCAATATTTTTTCTAGAAATAAATAGTTCAAGAAGGGTTGTACAAGAAGGTCTTCAAAGGAGGAAAAAGAAGGCTTGTCTATGAGTATCTATTTCTTTCCTTTGTTTTCTTTTTCTTGACAATTATGTATTAATTGTTTTATTGTAATTTGACATTGTTTTAGATATTCATGATTTTTAGAGTTCTTTGATCTTTTGATTAATTGATTGTTATTCTTGGTATTGATTACTTGTGCTTATTACGAGATTGATTGGTTGGGTCTTTCCATTAACTTTCTTAGACGAAGGGGTTAATGGTGGTTTCAATTCATTAGTTTCATATTTGTTAGCTTTTAACTTGCTTGGACAAAGGGGTTAAGAGTAGGGACAAAGTAACTCAATGTTAGTTGATGTCTGTCAGGATATGGATTCATTAGTTAATTTCATGCATAATTTACCTGGAATGGGAATGAAATCAAGGACTATGGTTAATGCATCTTTTGGGTAAGACTGGTTGAGACATGATATGTGACACTAAGTTACCTAGATGATAGGTATTCATAGATTGGACAAAGAAATGAATATATATTATCCTTCATGATGACAAGAGAATAATTAATTATGATAAAGGTTGGGTATTTTAAGTTCATGGTTGTCTAAACAAAGGTTTGAATTGCATAAATCTACATCCTTGATATGTATATATTTTTATTTTATTTTAATTTTCTTTTTATTTGTTTTTTTCAATTTATTAAGTCGATTAAACAATGAAAGAAAGGTGATTATTGTCTACTTGTTCCTTGAGGATCGATACTCGTTTGAACCCTATACTCGGTTAATGATGAGTACACTTACTCATATGTGTGATTTGGGTTGAACGTTTGAATTTAAACTTGATTGGGAATGTACTTAGTTGTTGTATAATTTTTATACCCAAGTCCGAACACATCAAGTTTTTGGTGCCGTTGTAGGGGAACAATAGCATAAAAGTTTGGATTTTGTTGATTTAACCATGTAAATATGTCTATATGTTCCTTGTATGAAGAAGTGCCATATTTTGTTGTTTGTATAATTGTATTTTACTTTCACTACATGTTGTAAATATGTAAATAGGTCAATACATGTTAATAATAACTAACTTATCTTTGTATGTTTGTATAAATTGTATATTTAGTTATTTAATTTTACTAACCCAATGTTAATATAGAATAGGTGTAATAATGATATTTTTTAATTTGTTGATTTTTACATTTATAATTTTGAGTCAATACTAACTCTTTTTATTTTCAGGTTTGGACTTAAGCTAACACAATATTGGAGACAAACTATTTTATTTTATTAGTTTTTTCTTTATTTACAAGTTTTACTTTTAGTTTAATTTAGGAATTCTTAGTTTAAATGTACTATGGTCATACATCCAATTAGGATAGTTTAGCCAAAAAAAAAAAAAAAAAAATCAGAGCCCGGACAGAATGTAACCGATGCCGGCTTGGGCTCGGAACCGGTGCTGGCTCCATTCTGGAAGGCTATTCAAAAAAAAAAAAAAAATCTTTTTATTTTTTTATTTTTTTCCCCGGTTGTTCCCTTACCCTATTTCTTTTATTCTCAAAATTTTTCTTATTTTGTCTTTTTCATTTTTTTTCTTTTTCTTTGATTTTCTTGTTTGTTTTTCTTATTTGTTTTGTCCTTCTATTTTTCTTTCTTATTTTATTTTTATTTTTATTTTTATGTTTTCTTATTCCCCTAGAATGATACTTTTTTTCCTTCCCTTCATCTTCATTTTCCCCTTCTTCTTCTTCAAATTATTTTTCTTCTTCTTCTAGTTATCCCCCATGGATTAATTTTTTTTTTAAAAAACTTATAAGTTGGGGAACATAGTGGTGTGCAAATTTCTAGATTTTATCCTCTAAAATTTCTTGACATTGTGTATATGTGTTTCTAAGGAAAAATTTACTAACTATGGACAAATCTTTGTTGAGTTTATTTGATGGTAGAAAAATGCATAGAATGAGTTGTAAGTCTTGTGATTGCTTCTAAACGTTCCCTATGTATTTTTCTAGAATTTTTGCATATATGGAAATCTTGGACAATTGAGCATCCATGTGGTATTTTGCTATAATGATTGAAGATTGATTGCCATTATGCTTTTGCTATTTACGATGGATATTATTCTTATTTTTCTCATGTATAAAAAATCTGGAAAAGTTCTTCATTAAAAAGAGAACCAATTGCAAAGTGTGAGACGGGAAGAGAATCTCGTGAGCCCTTTGGAGGTTATAGTGCTGCTATTGGATAAATTGGAAACAAGGAGGACTCTACTTCGAGGGGCACTTAAAGGCTTTGACTTCATATTTTTCTTTTCCCCTAACTTGTATTTTTGTTTCAATTACGCCTTATACTTTTACTTGTGTGTTCATCTTTCTATTTGTAGGTTAAATTTTGTTGGGATAATTCTTCCAACTTCTTGAAGAATGAACTTCACATATCTTGAAGTTAATCTACACTTGGGGAGTATTACTTAAACTTTCTACCCCTTTTTAATTTTGGTCCCATTTGAGATGCTTTATTGTGTTTATTTTAGGCTCATGAGGACATGGTCTAGTTTAAGTGTGGGGGAGTGATTTGGTGATATTCTTGGTCCAAGTTTTTATCAATCATCTTGATTTTTTCTTGTTGTTGAGTTACTTTGGAATTTGAAATTTGGGACTTTTCATGGAGCTAATCTGCCTTGGGGAGTATTATTTTCTTTTCCCTCTTTACATTCTTGGTCCCTTGGTTATGCTTTAGTGTGCTATTTTAGGCCATTGAGGACAATGTCCAATTTAAGTGTGGGGGATAGATTTAACATTTTCTCAAGTGCATCTTTGTGATTTTGAATGGATTTTCAATTATATATGTTTAAGGGATTTTCAATGATATACGTTTGAATTGTTTTAAATTGTTGAAATTGTTGAGATTTTTTTTTTTTTTTTTTTGAAGATTTGGCGCTAAATGGAGTTTATTTGTTTATAATAAAGATATGATTTCCTTTTTAACTTTGGATATGGATTTGTCATTCAGTATGGAAGGATTCTATTAAAAAGGTAAACTTGTGTATTGAGTTAAATTTTGCTAAGTCTTGAAAATTTAAGTTAACCTTGGTTATATTTGGTATTTGAGTTTTATTTTGTTCTTTAAGTTTGAATATGGATGATATGATGACATATGGGAAGAGTTGTTGATTAATTATTATATTATGGATTTACA
Source organism: Voacanga thouarsii (assembly GCA_026120185.1). Lineage (NCBI taxonomy): Eukaryota > Viridiplantae > Streptophyta > Magnoliopsida > Gentianales > Apocynaceae > Voacanga > Voacanga thouarsii. The sequence goes on along the minus strand of JANUWF010001100.1, from coordinate 1,801,838 downwards.
ATTTGCTTAACTTTGAGCCTTGAAGTAAGGAATGTGAGTTGAAAAAATATATATGAAAAAACATTGAGTTGAAAAAATTGAGATGAAAAAATTTGAGTTGATTGAAAAAAAAAATGTTCTTATTCTTTTATTTTTTACCTTTTGCTGAAAAGGGGGTCAATATAGGGAGAAGTAGCAAGTGTATTCGGTGCACTCTCTTGAAGCTATCTCGAAGGTAAAAAGGCAAGAAAAAAATTGTTGAAAAATTATTAGGAAAAAAAAATTATGAGAGAAAAAATGACTATAAAGGGGGCAATACGGTGTGTGAAGAGAAATCCATGCACTTGAGGCTATTAATTGCCAAAGTCATAAAAAAATAAAGAGTGGAGTGTTTTCCTTATTTTACTAACTCGAGTTTGGTAAATTTGAGTTTATAATGCTTGAATTGGTTAAATTACTTAACTTGTATAATTTATGTTATCTATGTTTTTGCTTGAGGAGTGGAATAATTTTCATGTACTAGATATAAGTTTGTTTAACTTAACTTAGATGGCCTTGGGATTTTTTGATTTAATGTATGAGTTTCCAAAAGTTTTTAAAGGGTGAATGAATGACAATTTTGTGTCTAAAGTTGGAAAGAAACTATGGCTTTGTTATGAATGAATATGAAAAGAAAGAAATTGTTTTAAATGTTTGGTTTAAGTATTTACTTGAGGATAAGTAAAGATTCAAGTGTGGGGGAATTGATAGGGCCTAAATTAGTCATATTTTTCTTAGTTATTTGAGGTTATTTTGTAATACATTTTGTTCAATAACTAATTCAGTCAGCAATAGCAGGAGGAAGTCAACAAGTGCAGCTTCATGGCTCACGGCTAATTAAGATGACAACAAAAAGGAAACAATTGCAACAAAAGAAAGAAGTGAATTCGGTGGGGCCAAGGAGGAAACAAAAGTAAACAAAAACGGCTAAAGTAAAGAAAGAAAAAAAGCAACAGGAGAAGGAAAAAGGGAGCAGAAATTCGGCAACAAAGAGAGGTGATTTGTGGCTCAATTAAGCCGAGGAAAGGAAAGGAAAAGCAGACGCTGGCTCAATTAAGCTAGTGCAATGATAGAAAAAAAAGAACACAATTTCGGCAGCTGTGTGGCTTGGATGGCAAGCTGATTGCAGCAAAAAAACAAGAAGCAGCTTTGGTCTTCAATTTTGTGGCACACGTAAGCTGGACAGCTTGCAAAGAAAGCAAACAATTTCGGCGACTTCAGCAATTCCAAATTCAACATCAATTTGTTCAGCACAAAATGACCAAAACCAAATTGAAGTCCAAACGGAAGTTCAATTTCACAAAAAAAGGCGATGGACTTTTCTTAGTATTTTAGTTAGGATTTTATTTTATTACTCCTTTTTAGTTTAGGATTATTTTTAGGTAATTACTTCTTCTTTACTTAGGACTCTTTTAGGAACTTTGTAAGCCTATAAATAAAGGCCAATTTACCTTAGGAAAGGGGAGGTGCACAATGTAGGGACTTAGACATATTTTAGAGTGCATCACCAATATTTTTTCCAAAAATAAATAGTTCAAGGAGGGTTGTACAAGAAGGTCTTCAAAGGAGGAAAAAGAAGGCTTGCCTATGAGTATCTATTTCTTTCATTTGTTTTCTTTTTCTTGACAATGATGTATTAATTGTTTTATTGTAATTTGACATTATTTTAGATATTCATGATTTTTAGAGTTCTTTGATCTTTTGATTAATTGATTGTTATTCTTGGTATTGATTACTTGTGCTTATTATGAGATTGATTGGTTGGGTCTTTCCATTAACTTGCTTGGACAAAGGGGTTAATGGGGGTTTCAATTCATTAGTTTCATATTTGTTAGCTTTTAACTTGCTTGGACAAAGGGATTAAGAGTATGGACAAAGTAACTTAAGGTTAATTGATGTCTACCAGGATATGGATTCATTAGTTAATTTCATGCATAATTTACTAGGAATAGGAATTAAATCAAGGACTATGCTTAATGCATCTTTTGGGTCAGACTGGTTGAGACAGGATATGTGATACTAAGTTACCTAGAAGATAGGGATTCATGGATTGGACAAGGAAGTGAATCTATATTATCCTTCATGATGCCAAGAGAATAATTAGTTATGATAAATGTTGGGTATTTTAAGATCATAGTTGTCTAAACCATGGTTTGAATTGCATAAATCTACATCCTTGACATGTATATATATTTATTTTATTTTATTTTATTTTTATTTGTTTTTTAATTTATTGAGTCGGTTAAATAATGAAAGAAAGGTGATTAATGTCTACTTGTTCCTTGAGGATCGACACTCGTTTGAACCCTATGCTCAGTTAATGATGAGTACTCTTGCTCATATGTACGATTTGGGTAAAACGTTTGAATTTAAACTTGATTGGGAATGTGCTTAGTTGTTGTATGATTTTTATACCTAAGTCCGAACACATCAACGCCAACATCACACAGGATGTCGTGTCACCATCCTCTTTATGCTTCTTATGGACAGCATGCTTATCAGTATGAGCATCTTGAGCTGGTTGTGGTAAAATAGAAGCCTCTAACACTTAGAGTAACTTTTTCGACTTGAGAACAATTCTCTAGTTTTTATACTAGTCGAGAAAGTTTGTTTCATTTAGTTTGTTGGTTTCTAAGATGCTACGCAAGTTTAGGTTGGTCGACATAATACCGATGACCTAGATGTAAAGATAGAGAGAATTAGCTTACTATATATGTACATATAATACAAATAATTAGGTCGTTAATTAAGTGCATTGTTATTCCACTATTTTACTAAACTAATATCCCCTACTATTGATTCAAAAAAGCCCGTTAGAAGCTTTCCTAGTGGATCGATATCCAAATTCTTCAAGAATGACCTTGGGTTAGCCTAACAAGCCACCCTTAAATTCAATGGTAGGTATCTAATACAAATTACATCATACGTAATTATCAGATCATTAGGTGATTAACATATTTTAATCTTAAAGCTTTTAAGCTAATCCAATCTTGACTCTAATTTTCTCTATGCTTGAGTTAGCCTAACCAGGATAAAAAAAAAATAGTTAAACTCAACCCATTAATTAGGAATTTAAAATTTCATAGCTTGAACATGCCTAATGTCAAGTAGGCTTGGGATAGCCCAACAACTTGGTCTCGAAAAAGGACTCTCATTCTTTCTATATTAATGGATGCTATTAGGTTTAATTTTAATTGAGGGATTTGTGATATTTGTATCTCATAGAAAGCATGCATAATATCATCATGTCCATACATTGCACAATAATAATGTGGTTTAGTTATGGATATTACTATATTAATTTCTTTGAGTCGCAAAGGAAATTAATTCGGCCAATCCTAAGCATTTATGCATGATATAGGAAGAAAACCTTATCATCCTCCTTTTGGTCTTGATCATATTCGCCTGAACTTGTAATAAATTCTATTCTATCTAAACTATGTAATCTAATTACATAAAAGTCTAATAAAGAAACCTTGAGTTATATTCGAGGTGAGTTAGATAGGAAGAAAAATTTGTACAAGAAAAATAGAGAAGGCGGGACTCGCAGGCCCTATTTTAATTCAAAACCAAAGTGATAAAATGCATGAAAATTTTAATTGGGTCTATAGGCCATAACCAAACCACCATGCTAATTTTATGCTCAAAATAAAATTAATGATAGCAAGTAATTCCAAAATCACTATTTTGAAAAAATAGAATAAATTCTAAAATCAATATTTTAGAAAATATATTAATTCCTAAAATTAATTCCAAAATCACTATTTTGGAAAATATATTAATTGCTAAAATAATATTTTAGGAATTAAAATAATATATAATCTAAAATCATTATTTTCCAAAAACAAGATTTTTAGAAAAAATATATGTTAGTCCCAAAATATTAACTTTGGAAAAATATGGGCATCAACTGAAAAGAAACACAACAATTGTGGGCTATTCCAATGCACAAGAAAATGAAACAAAGGAAAAAAGGAAAAAGATTATTATTATTATTATTATTATTATTATTATTATTATTATTATTATTATTATTATTATTATTATTATTATTATTATTATTATTATTATTATTATTATTATTTTATAAAAGAAGTTGCATCCTAGGGAGGTAATGAATATGCCTCCCCAAGATTACATAGAAACTGTAACACCCCACCTTTTTACTTTCAGTTGGCTGCTATCTGTAATGGGATGAGAATTTATATCAGTAGCCAAAACAAAAGTTGATCGGTGTATTGAAACGAATACTTTGCTGAAATAAAATTTTGTCAGGACCTGGATGTAATTATTGGATTTGTTCTACCCGTACCCTAAATTTTTGGAAGGCTATTAAGATTAACGCAATAAGAATTTTAGGATACTCTAGAAAGAGAAATTGATCAGTGAAATGAAACGCACGTTTTGGTGTGAATTATGCTACCTGGGGTATCAGGGCTATTTTTGTCATTTTGACCGTGCTTGTGACTTCGACCCCAAATTTGACCAAGTAGAGAGGGAATTGAAGAATTTAAGTGTTACCAATGAATTCAGTGGAATTTTTGAGTTGAATAGTGAAATAAAATATTTTTCCATTACGGACCTGATTTTGGTCATTTATGAAGAAAATAGAAAATTGCGGCTGGAAATGGGATGTGCGGCTTCTTATGATTGATGGATGAAAATAAGTGTCGTTTAGTGATTGGTTAATGAGGTCAAGTGTTTCTATTTGATTGGTTGTGATAAGTTGAGATAATTTAGAGGGCCCATAAGAAATAAATAAGAATGGCCTACAAGCATGAAAAGCTTGACCAAGTTGGGCCACCTTTTTTACTTCATTTGACCAAGCTTAATTAAGCTAATCCTGATTTGAGCAAGTTAACCATGGTTGATTATGCATGGCCATGCAAGATTAGAAAATTTTTATTAGTTCTTGAGAATTCTAGGAATTTCTACAAGATTCACCAATGCTCTTCTAGGTTCTAAATAATTCTAAGACTTTCTAGGATATTCTATAATTTTCTCTTAGATTCTATAAAGATCTAAAGGCTCCTGAAGTTTCCAAATCACCATAGAATTCTTGAATATTCTAAATGACACCTAAGTAGCTAGGTGGACCAATCAAGGGCTTCCAAATGTTTGAGACCATTTAATGAACCCTTGACTTGAAGACCATATTTCTCTATATATAGGCCATGAAGGCCAGCTAAAATGGCTTTAGACAGCCAGAATTTCGCGGCAAATAAGGAAGAAAACAGAAGAGAAAGGAAAAAGAAAATAGAGAAGCGAGCGAGAGAGAGAGAGAGAGAGAGAGAGAGAGGGGGGGGAAATTCGGGAGATAGAGAGAGAGAGAGAGAGAGAGAGAAGGAAAAAACAAGAAGATGCTTGGGCTTTTTAGCTTCCAAACATAGCAAAGAAAAGGTAAGGATCTACCTTGCTTGAAGTAAAGTTATTATATAAAGCATGGAGATCATTTTGGTATACATATTATGAAAGGTTATGTATGAATTATGGAAACTAGCTAGGTGAAGTTGTGTGAAAATATGTTATGATTGAGGCTGCCGGTTTTCTTGTTGTACTATGGTGAAATTTTCTGTTTTATGGATGACTAGAAATCAGTAGCTTTAAGAGTGATAAAAGGGAGATTGGATTGAATTAATTCATATAATAAACAAGGAATGAAGATATAATGTGTTTTGGTGGACGGTAGGTTTAATTCCAGAAAGTTATGGGAGGTTTTATGACCAGTAAATCTGTAATGTTTTCAGATTTGAACAAAGCAGGCATATATCCTTGTAGCTAAGGATCATAGAGGCATTTTGAAGTAAGTTTGAGGTTAATCGGATTTACGGATCAAAAGTTATACTCAAAATAGTAAAAGGTGCCAAATCAGTGACGGGATTTTACTACTGGATCTTTGTATTCAAAACTGAACAAAATGAACAACAGAATCGAAATTCCATGAATTGGAACTTGTAAAGGAATGTCTTAAGGACATTTTACAATTGGTTTGACATCATTTGGATTTGTGGATTGAATGATATGTGCAAAATAAAATGGTGTGTCAAACCAGTGAAATTCCAGAAAGTAGTCCGAAAATGAATGGACTTATGGGTGATTAATTATGTGATTTTGGATAAAATAATTGGGGAAACATGAAGTGAATCCCTTGTTTATGAAGGGGGAAAGGATGTAGAAAAAGGAAAATGAAAGAATTGATCAAACAATGGGAAAACGAAGTGAACGAAAGTTGAACATTTTTCTTAAGCACCGGCTAACCGTCGGTCGTGTCGGCTAACTGTCGGCCTCGTCGACTAAACGACGGTTGAATGTCGGCTAACCGTCGGGCACGTCGGCCGGACGTTGGCTGTTTTTTTAGCCAAACACAAATTGACCCAAAAACGATGTTTGGTGTTGGTTTAGTGACAAACGGCCAACGAAATATCGAAAACAATAAGAACGGAGGTTAAACGGTCGTGAACGAAAAGAGTTGCTTAAGACACGAGGTGAGTCTCTTGGATTTCTAAAACTCTTTCTAAAGTTAGTGTGCTTTGTTTTTCCATGAAATGCTATATTATATACCGTTTGGGACATTTTATGAAAATTTGTTTGGAAACATTGAATTTAATCATCTTTTGGAATTAGAATCCTAGATTTCTTTATATGAGTTCCTTTTTGGAATCGGGTATTTGGAAAATGTTCCAAATGTCCTTATTGGAATATTTTATGAAAACCTTTGGAACTCGGGTATTCAGTAAATGACCGAAATATCCTTATTGGAACTCTTGTGAATATTTTTCAAATCGGATAAGGGTAAAATGACCCAAATATCCTCGGAAAGTCTTTTGGAATCGAGTATCGGTAAAATGACCTAAATACCCTTGGAAATGACTTTTGTGATCGAGTACGGGGAAAATGACCAGGATACTCTTGAAAACACGTTTTGATGTGTGAATAAAACCCTTTATCTGGTTTCAACATGATTTTGGAAAAATGTTGTTTTGCCCTAAAACTGTTTTGATATGAAAATTCTGTAGGAACAGATAACCCTCTGGCCTGATTAGTCAAACGGGGTTAGTATTGTTGATGTTGAGTACTGAGCAAGGACTCTGATCTTTGTATTAGCTCATGTTAGAGATAGACGACCCTAAGTAACCTGATCAGTTCTGTAGATTGTCTTACTCCAAACAGGGCGACAGGATATAGAGATGAGTCGTCCTGGCTAGCTGTTTTGAGCTCGGCAATTGCCTATTGATTATGATGGTAGATTGTTCACATGATACCGAGAGGGGACACTCAGTGTGTTCAATCCCTTGCCACCTCGATGGTGACTGACGTGAGGATTGGGACCCCTGGCTTATGGTGGCAAGTAAAAGATCCCTAAGTGCAAGGTGAGGTACATTTTTATGCTCCCCGTTCCGGCATAACACGGGTGACATGCTGTAAGGCGCAGTCCCTGGCACAAGAAATCGTGTAGCCGAAGGCAAGGACTGCGGGACTTGCATACAGGCCAATCTTCTGTTGGAGAAGTGCCTGTGTTTCAAAAACTGGGGCAATGATTTGAAAATTGAAATACAATTTTTCAAAAATAATTGAGTTCTGAAAACACTCTCTTCATGCAAGAGTTTTGAATTCATCTCTAATGAACAAATGATATGTTACTTCGCAAAAGTTTTATGTACGCTGCTTCCTTGATAAAACATTAACACACACGGGACTCACTGGGTGATTTTTCACTCACATGTGTTTTTTATCTTATCTTTTTGTGGGATCCAGAGTTGAAAGGACCTACGGATAGAGGACGATACCACAGTAACAGCAGAATAGGTCCGGACGTTTCCTTCCTAGATAATGCTCTATTAGATTTTTTTGTTATAAAGACCTCTTATCTGGGTAACTGGACAGGGAAACACGATATGCTTTCGCTATTAATTTTAGTACGGGTGTTATAGAAACAATCCCATGCGCCACGAATTGTGGAAGTAGCCGCGGCTTGGGCCAAACAATATATATATACATATATATATATATATATTCGTTTTCCTTTTTGTTTTCCCTAGAAATGATTTTTGGAAAAAACTTCAAGATTTTTGCAACAATTTTAGGAAATACGATTTCCTTTTTTTTTTTTTAAAGTTACAGAACATAATGGCCTAAAAAACCATTTTCTGCAAAAACGATTAACACTTTTAACTCTCGATTCAGGAAGAATCAAAGCATTATTAATTTCTCATTTAAAACCATCTCCTGTAACTTTTACAAAGGCATGCTCATTGCCACTAGAGCCCATAGAATCAATTTTCCTTTTCAAAAATAGGCTATATTCTGAACAATTTCAGAACATAACGGAGGCCTAAACATGAAATGAATTTCATGGAAACACTCACAGAATAATTCAACCTTATACAAGAAACGACTTTCAGGCATAAGAGAAACTCAAAAATACTTGAAACAATTTAAAAAACACGTTGAAACATTTTCAGTTAACATGCTCGCATGAAACAATTTTTCATAGATTAATAGATAGTACAACGAGCCATATTTCACAACCAAATATACAACCCATTAACGTATAAAAGGGTCTTTGATACCTCTATAGGAATTCCCCATGCAAAAATAAATTTATGCAGCTGAAGAAAATAGGAATTCTAGATAACTAGGATCACTCTTATGCGTTAAAAGGAATCAAAAACCAGGTGAGAATAATAATTTCAGTCCGGCTCTGAGAAACAAAAAATTTTCCTTCTGTTCTGAATGTGTGATCTAGCCAAGCATAGAGAATATCTTCTCTTTTGTTCCGTCAAAGCACTGCAACCCAAGTATAGGATTGCTTCTAATATAGTCGACATGAGAATAGTTCTCAATAGTCACCAGAGTTTTGTGCTAGCAAGACTAATTATAGTGGCTAGGGGTTTTTTTTTTTTTGTTGTGATTTTCGAGAAGAAGAAGTTGAAGGGAGCTCTCAGTTTTTTTCGAGAAAAAAACCTTTGTAATTAAAATAATAATAATCATCATCATGGAGTGTATATAATTGTATATATATAATCTGTATAGTTTTTGGTAATTAGAATCCAAAATGTATATGGATTCTTAATTACCAATTATTATTATAATTATTGTTATTTGCAATATAGTACAAAAATTATAATTAATTACAATTTGACCACAAGAACTTCTTCTTTTCACAATCAACCCAGTAATGTTCTCAAATAACATCTTGAGCACTCGATTCTCTATTATGTATGACCAATTAGGTTTCCCTGTCTATGGTAGCAAAAAATGAATTAATCTAAATATCTTTAAGATTAATAATCCTAAATAATTTTAGAATTAACTTATTAATTCTAATAAAGATTGATTTATTATTTCTCTAATTAATAAATCCATATTCAGCAGATCATGAGTGATATATAGCAATACATCATGACCACTCAAAAGTCCAGAAAGTCAAGTAGCTTGACATAAACCTTTCAATAGAAAACAATGGTGCAATAAACTCTTTTCACCTCACAATATCTCATTTAGTTTGGAGTACGGAATTAGTGCCAACTCCTTGTAGAAAAATAAATTAATCCGAGCCCGAATGTTTTACTACTTGTTCACGGAATCCACTACTCATCACATGTATCCATTAGAACTAGCTCCAATATGCAATCATCTTAGCCAAGGACTTCTTGAGTACTGATTCCTACAAGTAGTCATGAGATATTCGCTCCTATATATTTGCAATGGTGAATCCTTTACTGATCCTCTCAACTCCTTATATTTGCTTCATTTTGTACCTAATATCTATCCTATGAATGGTGTTGCCAGCACTCTAGAGATTGGAATCAAAGTCCAACACTTAGCAAATAAAGTACCTTGGAGATCTCAAGTCTAAGGATACTTGTACATTTGTTGTGATGAGATTCTATCACTAGCATTAAATAGTTATCCATGCGATTATTTGATAGTCAGGTCATCCAATGTACTTGTTCAGGTAACAAGCATCCACGTGTTAACTTTAAGTATCGCATTACTCACGGATGTAAGAACCACAGCCTAATTAAATCAAGAAGTATAATACGTACTAGTCTTAACATATTAATAATGTCCTATCTCATTAATATTATGACTAAGGATAATTTAAGTACAAACACTATCCAGTGCAACGAACACTATCCAATGCAGTAGGAGCCTCACGTCATGATCTCTATCATGATTTCCATAACATAGTGTTGCACTTGGGACTTTATCTAGCAGCTATATTCACACAAAAGTTTAAATAAAAAAAACTGAAAGATAGAGAATGCCTTGTTTTATTTGATAATGCACAATATACAGAATACATGTAATTGTTTCTAAGGCATAGCACTAACAAGAACACCATATAAAAAAGATAGGAGCTTGAAGAACAAATCGTGATCTTGCTATCTTTCTTTATTGAAGTGTAAAGCTTCAAAGAGGTAAACAAAACAAACATTTTCTCCTCGTGATTCTTACTTTGGCTGAAAATGCCCTTGCTGGACAGATTTCTATTTTGTTTTAATTATGCATTATAGATGGAATTATATGATGTAAATTATTATATTTATGTTAAGTGTTGTTATATGATTTGATTAATGAACCCTTTTTATGGTGAAAATTTTATTTTGCTCTTGTATGCAGTATGAAATCGAAATCTACACATGCTGCCAGCTTTTTCAAAAATAATGGCTTGAAGCCATGTTTGTGTAACTTCATCTTGAAGATTTGATAAATGAGGTCTAGAATGATGTAGAATTATTGGAGAGTGGATGTGTTGTGGATGGAATGTTTGTCTTGCAGCAATATTTGTAAAAACCAAGAAATAGCTCTATGTGTATCATTTTTTTTTTTTTTTTGGCTGAACTATTTTTCTCCTAAATTTCATGCTCGAATGCTTAAAATTTTTTATGTATAATATTGTGGTTATGCTATGGAAATGAGGCCCTATGTGTATGAAATATTTATTATTGATGATAGATGAGTTTTGGTGTTATTATGCTCAAGTGATTGATGGGGGAAAAACAGAGGTTTTGCTAGAAGGATGGATTGTAATTTGGGTATTGTTTTGTTAAATCAAAATTGTAAGCATGTGGCTTGTGTGTGATGTTTTATAGGACCTAGAATGTGTTGGGAAACTATTTGAGAATGTACAAGGGTTTAGTGTTTGAAAATTTTGGTGTATTGTAGTTTGTGTTCATGCTGCCAGAAAACCCCTATACAAAGCCTTGTTTCGAAGCCCTGAAAAACATGCTTTTTGTTGGAGTTTTTAACTTGGGAAATGTTTGGTTCAAGAATCATCGAACAAATCCTTGTAAATTAAAAGATATGAATTGTTGAAAATTGTTGCTCCATTGTGGTTACTATTCTGGTAAGTTTCATTCCAAAATTAATTAACCTAGTTTTCAAAAGAGTTTTGGGTAGGGGATTACGTGGTTATTCACCTAACATCTAGGGAAATCAAACTGGAAATTTTCATCAAGAAATAAATGTTTTTCTTAGAAAATTAAATTAATCTTAGAAATCCCTGATTTACTTTCAAAACAGAATTTTCTCCTAAGGATTAGGAATGTCAATTTTGTCTTAAAAATTGCTATAACTAACTTGAATTGAGGTTACATGGATTTCATGGAATATTTTGATTCACTAGAAAAATATCTCCTATAGTTCTTTTTATACTCAAGTAATTACTCGATTTTGGAGGTTTGGAAAACCCTAATATTTTATATGCATAAAATCACTTTAGGAACTATTTATTCATCTATTTATCTATCTATTCATATATTCATCTACTTAATTATTTGCTTATCTATTTTTCTATTTACTCATTTGCCCATTTAGCTAATTAATTAATGAAGTACTTATTTATTTACCCACTTAGTTATTTATTATTTATTTATTTATTTACTCTTTTTAACTTGGCAGATTGCTTTCCTTCCTAACTTATGTGGGAAAGTTGTGTTAGGATTGCTTGTTTGATTAGGGGTCTAGGATTAATAAGGTTAGCATAGGCGATTGTGTTTAGCGTTAGAAAATAGAAGAGATTACTTGGGTATAAGTAACCACTTTTTTGTTAGGAAACTATTTGGTATGATCTCTGTGGGCTTGTGGACAATTAATTCTTGTACAGTTTATGTTAGATTTGGAGACGGACTTTGGAGGGAGGAGAACTTAAGAAATTTGAAACATATTTTGCTAAGCTTTTGGACAAGGAGTAAGTCCTTACATCTCAATGCTCTTTTATGAAATTTGCTCTATAGAAAATTCATATGATCATGCATACAGTTTAATGAAACGAATATGCTCATGATATGATTTTCATTTTATTTATAGTGAGAATCAATTTTGTTGTACTTGGTCTCACCCTTATTCACCTAACGACTTTTACATGGAAATTATGCATGATCAGTTTTTGAGAATTTTTTTATGAACATTATGTTATGATTGGGATCCATGCATCAATGTTTATACCTAATTACAAACTTCCTTCATGCACATAATTGCAAAAATCATACCATGAGATTTTGGCTCCAGGCAATACTGCTTTTGAAGCAAGTTATGAACTAATTTAATTTTATTATGCCTTGAACAAATTTGGACAGAATGGATGTAGGGATTTCAGTTTTGGAAATATTTCGGGTAGGAAGTACAGTTGTGGTTTTGGGTTGGGTTCAATTTCAAACAAAATAAGGTTTTCAGGGCTGGAACAATATTTTGGCCATATCAGAATGAGAATTTCTTGAACCGCCCTTTTCTAGACTTGAGTACTCAAAGGGCAAGACTATAGGACTAGCTTACGTTAGAATAGAAGAGGATTTTGGTTGATTGGCCTTCTCCGGAAAACTATCTTTTCCAAACGGGGTGACAGTCCTAGTAGTTGAGCCCGGTCCTTAGCTAGCAATACGGTATCCAAAAGGGAATTGGAGGATGAATGTGCGACATCTGGTTTGTATATTTATTAGAGGGATGGTGGGGTATCCTCTCGGGAGGGATGTACACCCTGCTCAATATGTCTTCTCGACATTGAATATGTCGTGGTCATATTTATGCAGTATCATAGATATGTAGTTTCAATACACAATCTGGCTTGATGATCACGGGTTCAAGACTTTTGCCGAAATGAATTTTCGTTTTTGGAATTTGACATGAATTGATTGCCCAACAAAATTCGTATCTACATATCATATTTAATCACACTTGTGATTTTCTCTCCAAAATTTGATAAGATTTTCATATGAATAAATTCTAAATTTTTTGATGATTACATCCGTTCGAATTATTGCATATTCATGAATCAAGCCATTGATTTCTTAATAGTCACTTTCACACTACGGACTTAATGAGGCTATTTATAACCTCACAGGAATTTGTCTAACCATGGTTTTCAGGGTAGTACATAATTATTAAAACCGAGTGCAAAAGATCCTTTTTGTAATAGATTAGGTTTTGATACTCTATTTCTATTACTCTATTTATGTTATGTAGTGGTTTTACTTTGGTTAGCAGGGTTTACACATACATCTTTGTATTGGGATTTATTTAGATAGCAAATTTAATTTCTCAATTTGAGGTTTAATATCTAGTTTACCCTGTTATTTCTTTCTCTTCCAACATTATAAAGGCTCTTGGTCTGAAAGAATGGGGCGACATCCCTAGCTCATTTGGGCTACATAAGTAGTGAGGGGTTACAATTGGTATCAGAGCCTAGGATTAGATTATGCCTAGGTATAAATTAGAAACTAAGGATTGGATTAAGACCTTGAAAGAGTTAGGTTTAAGTCCGGATTAGTAAAAGTTTGGAACATTCTTAGTTTATGATCCTAAACGGATATTTCTGAGTTTAGACTTGTCTTGACTTATTTAGTAATTTATTTTGCTAAACCTTTTGGGACTAAGTGCATGATAATTATTGTATGGTGGCAGGGATGTTGTGCACCACTCACAAGACAAAGAACCCGTATCGTTGGTGACTACCTCCACAGGAGGATATAAACCCAGACTCCTCAGATTCCTCTGCTTTGGAATTTGAAAAAGTGGATGTGGTCAAGATCACAGAAGTATCTTTTGAGAGTGAAGATAAGGTTGCTGTTACACCTGAGATAGATATAGTTGAAGAACCCCTAGCATTAAGGAGCGAGGTGTTTGAGAGATGGAGTACGAGGAGCCCAAATAAGAGACTGAAGACAACTCTAAGGAGAGTAGGCCTTCAAAGAGAGTTTGATGAGGACTCCAAGGCTGAGAAGGATGTTGATTGTAACTCTGAGGAGTACTAGACTACTGACTAGGAGCAAGTTAGAAATAGGAAACTAATATATTTTGGTGATGTATAAATGATGTGCTCGGACTTGGGTATAAAAAGCATACTAAAACTAAGCACATTCCCAATCAATTTTAAATTAAAACGTTCAACCCAAATCACACATATGAGCAAGCGTACTCATCATTAACCCAGCATAGGGTTCAAACGAGTGTCGATCCTCCAGGAACAAGTAGACATTAATCATCTTTCTTTCATTGTTTAACCGACTCAATAAAGTGAAAATCTAGTAAAAAAAGAAAATTAAAATCAAAATATATACATGTCAAGGATGTAGATTCAAGTAACTTAAGCCATTGTTTAGACAAACATGCCCTTAAAGAACTCAACCATTATCATAACTAATTATTCTCTTGGCGTCATGAAAGATTAAGATAGACTCACTTCTTTTTCAATCCATAAATCCCTATCTACTAGGTAACTTAGTATCACATATACTATCTCAACCAGTCTTACCCAAAAGATGCATTAACCATAGTCCTTGATTAAATTTCCATATTTTGGCAAACTTAAAACATGAAACTAACCAATGAATCCATATTCTGGTAGACATCAATTAACCTTTAATTACCAGTTCTTAGCAATTAACCCTTTTTTCAAGCAAGTTAAAAGACAACAAATATGAAACCAATCAATTGAACTACCACCAACCCCATTTTCAAGTAAGTCAATAGAAGAATAATCTCGTAATCGGCACAAGTAATTAAATACCAAGAAGAACAATCTATTAATCAAAAGATCAAATAACTCTAAATATCATGAATATCTAAAACAATGTCAAATTACAATAAAATAATTAACATATCATTGTTTAAGAAAAAGAAAACAAATTAAAACAAAGCACTCATAGACAAGCCTCCATCTTCTTCCTTTGAAGACCTTCTTGCACAATCCTCCTTGAATTAAAGAATTCCTCATTTGATTGAATAATTTTCTATGATGATCAATAAATTCTCCCATTTTCCCTTGTGTTTTTCCTCTATTTATAGGCTTAAGAAGCGCCTAAACTCATAGGTAAAGTGTTCTTGGCTGAGTAGAAGTTGGAAGATACTAAAACTCCTCAGATTACCAAAAATCGCGCAGAAAAATCACAGCACCATCTTAGCTTTAGGGCATAGCCGGCGGCGCCTTAGCTCTTGGAGCTGGCGCTGGTTGTGTTCTTGTCCTCCACTCATTCGCCGATTTTTCTTTAAATTTTTCACAATGTGTTCAGAATGCAGCCGGCGCCAGTTCCAGCTTCACAGCCAGCACCGCCTTTGTTCTGTTCTGCTTTGTTCCACTAATTTTTTCGTCACTTAGAAGTTCGTTTCAACTATGCATGGCCAACGCCGGTTCTAGGGTCCTAGCCAGCGCAGCCTCTCCTCTGTTTTGCGACATTTTTGTTTTACCTCAAAAATCTGAAATAAAGAACAAAATACATTTCTAAGGGTAAAATCTCAAATGTGAAGGAATATAGCTAGTTATTGAACAAAATATACTACAAAAAAACCTCAAATAACTAGGAAAGTATGACTAATTTAGCCCCTATCGTATTTCCCCACACTTAGCTCTTTGCTTGTCCTCAAGCAAAGTATCAAGAACAAGTAGGAAAATACAAGGTTTCAGCAATCACTCAATCAATTTCAAAACAGTATCTTCAAAGCTTTCTTTATTCAAGAACATAGAACACATGCTACTACATCTTTCACAACCAATGCAAGACATGTTTTAGTGATAAATGACTTAGTATAACCATCACAATACTTCACACTATTCTCAATCCATTGGAAAGAATTTAGCTCAAAAAGAATATGCATTCCATATGCTTACTTTCTATACACTCTCACCACTAATCCGAGACATATCATGATTCTACTTAGATCAAGTAGGACTTTTAAGCTTGTAGTGTATGGCTAAAGGCTTGTAATGTGGCTTATCAAACGAAGGATATAGGAGAATAAAAAATCAAAGAAACTGAGAGTTAGCAAGAAAGGATAAACAAATGAATCAATAATTTCCAACTCTTCTTGCTCTCCTATTCCGAAAATCAACCAAACCACAACCTTGTATAGCAATTACAACTCCACTCCAGCAAATCCTGCATTTTTTTCTTTTTTCTTTCAACTTTTCTTTTCATCAACTCTTTTCTA
This sequence comes from Voacanga thouarsii, assembly GCA_026120185.1. Classification (NCBI taxonomy): domain Eukaryota; kingdom Viridiplantae; phylum Streptophyta; class Magnoliopsida; order Gentianales; family Apocynaceae; genus Voacanga; species Voacanga thouarsii. The sequence continues at coordinate 1,785,392 of JANUWF010001100.1, read as the reverse complement.
TTTCTTTCACATGATCACTCAAATTTCCAGCAATGGTGTCAAATACTTTATGTGAACTTTAACTTTTTTTTTTTTTCAGTTCAATCACTATTCCTTCTGTGATCTTTTCTTTCATTGCTGTTGTTGTTTTTTTTTTTCACTTCTCTTCTTTCATTCTTTCTAGCAGCTTTTTGCTTTCTTTTTTTCAACTCTTTTATTTTTTTCACTCTCTCTTTTCTCTTTCTTTTTCTTTTCAGCTCAACTTGTTATTGATCCATGGCTGAAAGTAACAAGTCATGATCTTTATCCCAACATTCTTCCTCAACATTCTCATACATATACTTTCATCCATCAAGAGTATAAAAGATTTGGAAAATTATTCAATCTCTCAGCACCAAGCAATGGGCAAAATCTTGTGACGGGTTTTCAAGAAAAAAATCAACAATTTAGGCTCAAAATAGGCACTAGGGATAATATAACAATAAGTGGGCTTGAAAGGCTCAAACTATCCAAAGAAGGCCTATTACCGTCATTCCTAAGTTAAATCATGATTGTCTTTCTTGTTTTGCCTCAAGAAGTATTCAACTAAGTTCTAGAATGCTCCATGAATTTTAGTAGACAAACAGGTTTAAGAACAATGCAAAGCATCTGAAGTCATGCATAAGCCATAAACGATCTAGAACATATACTCTATAATCCATCATAAAGACACGCATTAAAAATATAGCTTGAAATCTCCAGAAAATCAGAAAATTTTTATGAGAATATTCGCTCAAAATTTGCTCCCAAAAAGGTGAAAGTATATGTATAGAAGACTTGTTAATCAAATCACTCCCCCCACACTTAAACTGGACATTGTCCTCAATGGCCAAATAAATAGAACAAGAACAAACAATACCATGGGACCAAAAATATAAAGGAGAAGAGATAAGAGAAATAAACTTCCATTTAGTTAGCAATGTGCTGTACAAGAGTGGAATGCTTAAAGAATGAGGCATTGCAAAGTACCTAAAAAGAAAAATACAAAAGAAAACACACCAAAGTATAAAAACTAGAAAAGAAAAATAAATCAAAACAAAAGAAAGAGAATATTACGAACAAATGAAGGAAAAATAAATAAATAAATAAGAGACCCCAGAAATCTCATATCGCAGTGTCCAATAGCATTTCCATGGGATCCGTTTGGTGGAGTACATCACCGACATAGTGTTTCACTCGATTTCCATTGACTTTGAAAGTACGCCCCGTGTGGTGAGTGATTTCGAGCGTTCCAAAAGGAAATATTTGACTCACCGTGTACGGGCTGGACCATCGTGATTTCAACTTACCGGGAAAGAGGCATAATCGAGAATTGAATAATAACACTTGATCCCCTTTCTCAAATTCATGCTATTGAGTAATATGCTTGTCGTGCCATTGTTTGACCTTTTCCTTATACTGCATTGAAGTATCATATGCATCTTTGCGTAACTCTTCCAAGGCTATTAGTTGGAGTAACCTGGACCTCCCTGTTGTCTCAAGATCAAGATTAACAAGCTTTATCGCCCAATAAGCCTTATGTTCAATCTTGACAGGTAGATGACATGATTTTCCATAAACTAACCAGAAGGGAGTCATGCCGATTAGAGTCTTAAAAGCTGTCCAATATGCCCAAAGAGTGTCATCTAATTTTAGACTCTAATCTTTCCTAGTATGATTAACAGTTTTTTCCAAAATTCTTTTGATTTCACGATTGACCACTTCAACTTGTCCACTTGTTTGAGGGTGATATGCGGTAGCAAGTCTATGATTCACACCTAAATGTTTTAGCACCTTCCCCATTTGTGTTACAAAAATGAGTCCCCCTATCACTAATGAGCACCTTCGGGACACCAAAACGGGTGAAATATTTTTTTAGAAATTTGATCACCACCCTTGCATCATTTGTCGGTAAAGCTTGGGCTTCCACCCACTTAGAGACGTAGTCTACTACTACCAAGATATATTTGTTTCCCATAGAACTAGGAAACGGGCCCATAAAGTTGATTCCCCAACAATCAAATACTCCGCAAGGTTGAAAAATTTGTAATGGCATCTCGCTAGACTTAGAAATATTACTTGTACGTTGGCACCTATCACAACTTTGAACAAACCTGCAGGCATCCTTGAACAATGTGGACCAATAGAATCCGGACTCCAGCACCTTTTGTGCAGTGTTGTTGGCTTGGTAAGGGCCTCCAGCAAGTTCTTCATGACAATGTCTAAGAATATCTTCCCCTTCCCTAGAATCCACGTATCTCCAGATGATTTGGTCCGCACAACACTTAAACAAATATGGGTCTTCCAAAAAGTAATGCCTTACTTCGGAGAGGAATTTCTTCTTTTGTTGCATTGTAAGAGTTTTTGGAACAATTCCTGCAACCAAGTAATTAGCAAAATCGGCGAACTAAGGAGTGGTTTGCATCTCACCTTCTATAAGCAAGCGTTGCTCATTTGGAAAAGCGTCATCAATGTCCTCTTCTATCAAGGATTCCAAATTTGGATTATCTAATCTTGACAGGTGATCTACAGCCAAGTTTTATGCACCCTTTTTGTCCCTAATTTCCAAATCAAATTCTGCAATAATAGAACCCATCTTATCGATCTTGGTTTGGAATCATGTTTGGTTAATAGGTATTTCAGGGTTGAATAGTCCGAATACACAATGACTTTAGACAAAATAAGATAAGAATGAAATTTATCAAAGGCAAACACTATGGCAAGCAATTCTTTCTCCGTTGTGGTGTAATTTTCCTGTGCCTCTGTTAAAGTCTTGCTCGTATAGTATATAGGTTGGAAGTGCTTATTCCGCCTTTGTCCCAATACTGCAACAACTGGAAAATCACTTGCATCACACTTTAGTTCAAAGGAAAGAGACCAATCAGGTGTAATTAGAATAGGTGAATTAATCAACTTCTCTTTGAGTATGGTAAAAGCGTTGAGACATTTTTCGTCAAAATTGAACACAGCATCTTTTTCAAGTAAAGAGGTAAGAGGTTTTGAGATTTTTAAGAAGTCTAAGATAAACCTCCTGTAGAAACCTGCATAACCAAGAAAGCTCTTTATAGCTTTTACTGAAGTGGGAGGAGGCAGCTTCTCAATTGCTTCAATTTTGACCTATCGACCTCTATACCCTTCTTTGAAATTTTATGCCCTAACACAATACCATCTTGCACAATAAAGTGGCATTTTTCCCAATTAAGCATGAGGGTAGTCTCTTCACACCTTGCTAGCACCTTTTCAAGATTAGATAAACACAAATCAAATGAATCACCAAAAACTGAAAAAATCATCCATAAATACCTTCATGATGTCTCCTACGAATCCTTCAAATATGGTTGTTATGCACCTTTGGAATGTTCCGGGACCATTGCAATGACCAAACGGCATCCAACGATATGCAAAAGTACTATATGGACACGTGAAAGTGGTTTTTTCTTGGTCCTCCAGTGCTATAGGAATTTGCAGGTAGCTAGAGAATCCATCTAAGAAACAATAATACTCATGTTCGGCTAATGTTTCCAACATTTGGTCAATAAAAGGGATAGGGAAGTGATCTTTTCTAGTGGCTTTGTTATGCATCCTATAATCTGTGCAAAACCTCCAACCAATGACCAATCTCATTGGGACTAACTCATTTTTATCATTGGGGCTCACCATCATTCCTCCCTTCTTTGGTACCACTTGAGTAGGACTCACCCAAATACTATCAGAAATAGGGTAAATTATGCCTGAATCTAAAAGCTTAACCACCTCACCTTTTACCACTTCACTCATATGTAGGTTCAACCTACGTTGGGGTTGCACTATGGGTTTTGCACCTTCTTCCATCAAGATCTTATGCCTGCAAAAGGATGGACTAATGCCTTTAATATCAGTGATCTTCCAAGCTATCACTCCCTTATATTTTCCCAACATACTTACCAGCTTGGTCTTTTGTTCTGGATCGAGATCTTTGGCAATGATGATAGGCAACTTACGCTCTTTAGCCAAGAACACATATTCCAAATGCTCGGGTAGATCTTTTAAGTCCAATTCGAGAGGATCTTCTATAGATGATTTCATTCTCCCTAAACTGCTTTTCTCTATTTCCAAATTCTGCATCCCATCCACTTTGTGAAATTCCTCCAAATATGCCATTGATGTTTCCATCAATTCCTTCTCCATGGCTTCCTGCATCAACTAAAAAATTGGTTCGTCAAGATTATCAACTCTTAGACAAAAATCATCAAAAGACACAGGGTGTTGCATACCTTTGCGGATTTGAATGACTACTTCCTTATCCCCAACCCTAAGTGTTAACCTCCCCCCATGAACGTCAATTAATGCTTTTGCTGTAGTTAGGAAGGGTCTACCTAAGATTAAATGGACTTTGGAATCTTCATCCATATCAAGAATAACAAAATCCACTAGAAATATGAATTTATCAACTTTCACCAACACATCTTCTATTATGCCCCTAGGATATTTAATAGATCTATCCGCGAGTTGAATACTCATCTTAGTAGGCTGTGGTTCTCCTAGGCCTAGCCTTTTGAATGTTTTATATAGCAATAAATTAATGCTAGCACCTAGGTCAGCTAATGCATTATAGACATGAATAGTGCCAATTAGACATGGGATAGAGAAACTTCCTGGATCATTTTCTTTATGTGGCAATTTCGAGTAGTCTTGCAGGATAGCTGGGCATTATTCATTAAGGACTATTGTAGACAACTCTTCTAATCGCTTTTTGTTGATGAGCATGCTTTTGAGGAATTTGGCATATTTGGGCATGTGGATTAAGGCTTCACTGAGGGGAATGTTTATGTGCAATTGTTTAAACACCTCAAGGAATTTGTTGAATTGAGCATCTTTTCGGGCCTTATGTAGACGAGTAGGGTATGGTATGTTAGGCTAAAAAGTAGGTTTTTCGGAAGGTGGACAGGGGATAGCTAGTGTCGGTTCCAGTACCTTAGCCGGCACCGGTTCAGTTTTGTGTTATGTAGTCTCAGGTTTTTCAAATAGCCGGTGCCGGTTCTCTTCTTCCAGCCGGCACCGGTTGCATCTAGACTGTCTGGTAATTCTTTTCTACTTCGCAATGTGACAGCAGCTGTTTCCTCACTGGTTATTGGGATTGGTTGTGTGATTTTATTATCATGTCCGTCAAAAACCAGATTTGTCGTTCCATGTTGCGGATCATTGCTTCTAATTTCTCAAATATGGAGTCAATTTCTTGGAAACGCCTCGTGACATGAACAACAAATTTCCCAATTAAGGTTTCAAGCTCTGCTGATTCTGGTGCTGTGAGTGTTATCTTAGGAGTGCAATGGAGGTACTGCCCCTCAATAGACATCCTCGGATTCCAGTTCACTATTTCTCCTAAACATAGAGGCGAGTTAGATACAGAATTACTGATGAAAACAAAATTACAGGATTACAAAGTTAGTAAATCAAACAGAGTCCAAGTTAGCAGGTTAGGTTAGGTTACAAAGGTAAGAATACATGAAATACAAAAGATAGAACCTTTTTGCGGAAAAAACAATTATACATATCTTACATATCTACATATTTATATATTTACATGGTTAAATCAACAAAATCCAAGCTTTCATGCTATTGTTCCCCGGGAACGGCGCCAAAAACCTGATATGTTCGGACTTGGGTATAAAAATTATACAAAAACTAAGCACATTCCCAATCAAGTTTAAATTAAAATGTTCAACCCAAATCACACATATGAGCAAGCGTACTCATCATTAACCTAGCATAGGGTTCAAACGAGTATCGATCCTCCAGGAACAAGTAGACATTAATCACCTTTCTTTCATTGTTTAACTGACTCAATAAAGTGAAAAACAAGTAAAAAAAAGAAAATTAAATCAAAATATATACATGTCAAGGATGTAGATTCAAGTAACTTAAGCCATTGTTTAGACAAACATGCCTTTAAAGAACTCAACCATTATCATAACTAATTATTCCCTTGGCATCATGAAAGATTAAGATAGACTCACTTCTTTTTCAATCCATAAATCCCTATCTACTAGGTAACTTAGTATCACATATTCTATCTCAACCAGTCTTACCCAAAAAATGCATTAACCATAGTCCTTGATTAAATTTCCATATTCTGACAAACTTAAAACATGAAACAAACTAATAAATCCATATTCTGGCAAACATCAATTAACCTTTAATTACCATTTCTTTGCAATTAACCCTTTTTTCAAGCAAGTTAAAAGACAACAAATATGAAACCAATCAATTGAACTACCATCAACCCCATTTTCAAGTAAGTCAATAGAAAGTAACAATCAACCAATTTGGTAATCAGCACAAGTAATTAAATACCAAGAAGAACAATCTATTAATCAAAAGATCAAATAACTCTAAATATCATGAATATCTAAAACCAAGTCAAATTACAATAAAATAATTAACATATCATTGTTCAAGAAAAAGAAAACAAAGTAAAAGAAAGCACTCATAGACAAGCCTCCATCTTCTTCATTTGAAGACCTTCTTGCACAATCCTTCTTGAATTGAAGAATTCCTCCTTTGATTGAGTAATTTTCTATGATGATCAATGAATTCTCCCCTTTTCCCTTGTGTTTCCCATCTATTTATAAGCTTAAGAAGTGCCTAAACTTGTAAGTAAAGTGTTCTTGGCCGAGTTGAAGTTGGAAGATACTAAAACTACTCAGTTTACCAAAAACCGCGTAGACAAATCACAGCACCGCCTTAGCTTCAGGGCACAGCCGGTGCCACCTTAGCACTTGGAGCCGGGGCTGGTTGTGTTCTGTTCCTCCACTCGTTCATCAATTTTTCTTTGAATTTTTCACAATGTGTTCAGAATGCAGCCGGCGCCGGTTCCAGCTTTACAGCCGATGCCGCCTTTGTTCTATTCTGCTCTGTTCTACCAATGTTTTTGTCATTTTGAAGTTCATTTCAATAGTGCATGGTTGGCGCCGGTTCTAGGGTCCTAGCCGACGCCGCCTCTCCTTTGTTTTGCGACATTTTTGTTTTGTTTTACCTAAAAAATCTACAATAAAGAACAAAATACCTTTCCAAGGGTAAAATCTCAAATATGAATGAATATTTCTAGTTATTGAACAAAATATACTACAAAAAAACCTCAAATAACTATGAAAAGTATGACTAATTTAGCCACTATCAGTAAAATACCTTTTTTTGGATTCCTTATCTATTTGCTTAATTGCTAATTTAAAAATTTAGGAAATTGCCTACTGTGGGCTCATATATGTATGGATGTTTGAATCACCACTATTCTATTAGTTTATATATGGGATGCATGACTACATACTTGATGATAGTCAATTATGAATTAGAAACAGTTTATGTGCTTATTTACATATTGCACTTTAATGCTTTCTGCGCATATCATATTATGCATACACTACCTTTAGCCATACAATTTTTTTTACGAACCCTACTAACAACACCCTTTGCGTAATAAAGCGCTATCATAATGCCACGATGAAGGCGGATGGTTCATCTTATGGGTGATGTGGCTGGAGGACCACTACCCTTTATCAACAACCCTACCCCAAACCCATTACCAGGTGAACAAAATATGGGACCAAGGGCTGAAGAAGTTGAATATGAAACCAACGTTCCCGAGAACAAGGCACCCGAAGAGGTCACTATTGCTCTAGCCTTTGGTCGGATGACTGAAATTTTGTGAAACCTAATAGAATGTAGGGACCTATGAGGTGACGATGAGGTGCATGAGAGGTTCCCCAAGTTTCAACCACCACTGTCTTTTGGAGAGGCGGAACAAGAATAGAAAGCTAAGATGTGGATTGAACTAATGGAAGACATCTTTTAGACTTTGAAATACAAAAAGGAAAGAATTGTGAGATATGCACCATTTCGCATGAGAGGACTGGCCCGAATTGGCGGATGCGGATTCAAGAAGTTTTGGAGCAAACTGAACAGGAATGGATTTGGGACCATTTCTTAGAAGTCTTTCGAGTAGAATTCAGCCCGCAATGGATTATTGGGAAAAGAGAAAATGAATTCAAGAACCTGAAGCAAGGCAACATTTTAGTGGCATAGTACGCAACGCAAATTAGTAAATTATCAAAGTACTGTCGTCGCTTGGTGGACACAGAGCAAAACTGGACTCCTAAATTTATCAAGGGCTTGAGGCAAGAGCTAAGAAGAGACCTAGCCCCATATCCTTAGACCACTTATGCTGCTGCTATGGATGCTGCCACCAGAATAGAAAATTGGGACAAGAGTCGACTTATTATGAGGACCTTTTCACCCAACAAATAATTTCCCATGAAAAAGCCAACTAGACCGTAGGGCAGAAACAAAGGAAAGCAAGTGCGGACCAACCCTATCAGGATCGGGCCAAATAAGGTAATTTGCTATCACTGTGGAAAGAAATGACACAAGGAGAAGGATTGTTAGCATAGGGATGCAACCAAAAGATGATTCTATTGGGAAATATGCCCTCTTAGACTAGGTTTCTTAGGTAAACTTCGAATATTTTAATAAAAGAAATTATATTTGGGATTTGTTAGTGAATTTACATTTTATTTGTGCACAATTATGTTCGGAAAAGACTCATTATGTTTAAGTAAGTGGTCCATGTGAATGGTAGTTTTTCATAGTAAGGTATGGATCACGGGTTACTTAACAGATAAACATTTGTTCTAAACCAATTGTTGAGAATGGGAATCTCATCATGTTTAGTTTATTATGTTATGAATTCCAAATGGTGAATGGCTTACCTTTAGTCAGTGAGTAGTCCACTCACTTCATGACATAAGCGTATTTCGAATACGTAGAACAGGACCTGCAGTAGTAGTTTCTTAAAGTACTAAATGGGAGAAACCTAGACTACTACTGCTATAGTGTGGACTAATACTCTACGACTTGAGTATGATTTGGTGGTCTGATAAAGCTGGAAGCATATACTTTGATATGCTTTAGTTGAGATTCTATCGTAGGACCAATATACTTGCATGTTGGGTATATGTGACTTGTTAGTTAAGACAAACTTGTACAAGATAGTTTCTATACTATATCGCCCCTTGTGGTTGTCTAAATGATCTAAATATCTAGGGCCCTGGGAAACATAACTTGGATGTTTGCTTCAGGGTAGTTTTATTTGAAAGCAGAAACAATCTAAGAAGTCGTGGATCATTGAACTAGAAGCCTAAGGATGGTAGATGTCATTTAGAGAGGTGTTAGTATATTTCTTCCTCTCTAATGCACGGCAATGTATGGAGGGGTATTTTAGTCGTTTCACCTGTAGGTCAGAGACTTTGCTAATGCAACATTGTCCTTGGGGTCAATATTTCCTTATGGTGATATTAGGAAATATTTAAAATGCAAAATACAGCTATTTTTATGGCAATGGTATTTTGGGCATTTTAGTAGCTAAGGCGGTATGTCTCTCTTGGTCCCTAGTATAGATCGTAAGTCCTAATTATATACATGCTAAGGAATTGGTCTTAAATTAAATAGAATTTATTTTATTTAAGTAGCCTAATTTAATTATTGGGCTAGAATAAAATACAGGTCCACTGAGAGAGAGAATTAATTAAACTAGTTTAGTGGGTTAATTAATTATTCAAGGTTTTGGCCCAGTTTGAATAATTAAAGATTGACATGGGACTAAACTAATATAGGCTTGTTAATTGGACTAGTTTATTTGGGCTGAAAATTTAATTATTTATTAGATCATTTATTTGGTTCTAATTTGAATAATTAATTTGGTCCAAGAGGTTAAACTAAGAGTCCAATGGGCCAAATTAAAATTTCAATTTAACCTAAGATTTTATTTTGGTTAAATAGGAAAATAAAGACGTACATTGTTTTCTTCTTCTTCTCTAAAAGAAAGAAAAAAAATAGACAACTATTTTCTCTCTAAAAAATCCCTTAGTCTTGTGAGTGGTTCACCAAACGTGGATTAGGCAGGCTATATACTGGAAGATTGAGAGGGTATTTGGCATTCATATATATGCACAGACGTAGTAGGAGGCTTGTAGAAATCGCACTAGAGGCTTCCACCAGTGCACCTACCCCGGCTTCACATATTTCAGTCCTGTCAATTTTGAGAACAAGAAAAGGTAAATTTTTTTTTTTTACCTCTTGGAGTCTGGACAGACTGGGACCGGTGCCGGCTGAGGCGGCCGGAACTGGCGCCGGCTCCGATCTGCGTTGTTTCTTGTTCTTCAGTTTATTTTTCGCTATGTTTTTTCTTCCCTTTTAAATCTTTAATTGGTATCAGAGCATGAAGATTTTGTGCAAATATAGGAAGCATGCATACTAGTAAATAAAAGTAGACACATATGTGTTATTAACATATGATCCTTCGTTGATTTTGGCATGGATAGATTCTCTATTAAACCTCTCGGATGGAGGTGTAGGAGGTTTGTAATTCACTGTTTTTCGTTAGCAAATCATGTGAGCCCTATGTTAATGGGTATAGGTTGTTGTTGGTTTGTTGATTTCATTGTATTTGGGTTGAAATTGGAGAGCTAAGAACCGGAAGAAAGTTGCAAAAAAATAGTGACGAAATCTGTAGAAGAAGACGCAGGAAAAAATCAAAGGAAGAGAAGCACTATTCATCAGCTCGGCTTGGAGAGCTAGGCTGCGAGCAGTGCTCTGTGCCTAGAGCCGCAACGCCTCAGCTTGGCGTGGCAACGGCTCGGTGGATTGCAATTCAATTGCAATTTCATCTGCAAATCAGGTCTGCACGCGGGTCGTCGAGTGGAGCAGCGAGCGGGTCGTGGAGCGGGTCATGGGCTTAGGTCGCCTGCGCGGTGCTGGTTCTATGTGGCGGGTGTTGTGGACCGCAGTGCAGAAAGGCTCCATTCCTGTGCGGCGGGTGCAGTGGACCAAGGAGATTTTTTTTACTTTTCTTTGTAATTTTCTTGCATTTTTTTTTTATTTTGGGTTCCATACCAGGTGAAGTTAATATTTTTGCAATACTTAAGATTTGTGGAATATTTTTGTATGAAAAATATTAGTAAGAGATTTTAGGATTAAACAATATAATTAATTAATTAATTAATGTGTTTAATTCTATTATTTGAGCACTTAGGTTTAAAAATAGAAAAGCATGAAAACGTCTATTATTTTCTAGCATGCTATTTATTTTTGAGTACCTATGTGCACATTTTCTCAAAGACTAAAGTCTTTGGGAATATTTTTGACAAGAAAACATTTTTCCTACAAATTAAATGGTTATTTTAATTTGAACAAAAATTAATCCTTAGATATTTTCTCAAAGGATTTAATCCTTGACATAGAAAATATATTGGATTTAGATATTTTTGTAAGTTAAAAATAGAAATCCATTTTATTTTTTGCGTTAAAAGGAATCAAAAACCAAGTGAGAATAATACCTTCAGTTCGCCTCTGTGAAACAAAAAAGTTTCCTTCTATTCTGAAGGTGCGATCCAGCCAAGCACAGAGAATATCTTCTCTTTTGTTCCTCAAAGCGCAAAAACCCAAGTATAGGATTGCCTCTAATATAGTCCATACGAGAATGGTGCTAAAGAGTCACCAGAGTTTTTGTGCTAGCAAGACTAATTATGGCAGCTAGGGTTTTCTGTGATTTTTTAGAAAAAGAAGACGAAGGAAGCTCTTAATTTTTTTTTGGAAAAAAACCTTTGTAATTAAAAAAAAAATCATAATCATCATGGATTGAATATAATCTTATATGTATATCATCCGTATAGTTTTTGGTAATCAAAATCTATAATGTATATGGATTTTGAATTACCAATGATTATTATGATTATTGTTAATTATAATATAGTACAAAAATTATAACGAATTATAATTTGACCACAACAACTTCTTCTTTTCACAATCAACCATACAATGTTATCAAATAACATCTTGAGCATTCGATTCTCTATTGTGTGTGACCAATTAGGTTACCCGGTCAATTGGTAGTAAAAAATGAATTAATCTAAACATCTTTAAGATTAATAATCCTTAATAATGTTACAATTAAATTATTAATTCTAATAAGGATTTATTTATTAATTCTCTAATTAATAAATCCATATTCAGTAGATCATGAGTAGTATCTAGCAATACATCATGACCACTCAAAAGTCCAGAAAGTCAAGTAACTTGACATGAACCTTTCAATAGCAAACAATAGTGCAATAAACTCCTTTCACTACACAATATCTCATTTGTCTTGGAGTACGGAATTAATGCCAACTCCCTGTAGAAAAATAAATTAATCCGGGCCCAAATGTTTTACTACTTGTTCACGGAATCCACTACTCATCATATGTACCCATTGGAACCATTTTCAATACCCATTCGCCTTGGCAATGGACTTCTTGAGTACTGATTCCTACAAGTAGCCATGAAATGTTCGCTCCTATTATTAGGAGTAGTGAATCCTTTATTGATCCTCTCAACACCTTATATTTGATTCATGTTGTACCCAATATCCATCCTATAAATAGTCTTGCAAAGACTCGAGAGATTGGAATCAAAGTCTAATACTTAACAAATAAAGTACTTTGGAGATCTCAAGTCTAAGGATACTTGTACATTTGTTGTGATGAGATTCTATCACTGGCAATAAATAGTTATCCAAGTGATTATTTGATAGTCAGGTCATCCAATGTACTTGTTTAGATAACAAGCATCCACGTGTTAATTTTAAGTATCGAAATACTCACGGATGTAAGAACCACCGCCTAATTAAATCAAGAAGTATAACACATACTAATCTTAATGTATTAATAATGTCCTATCTCATTAATACTATGACTAAGGATAATCCATTTTGTTGTACTTGGTCTCACCCTTATTCACGTTACGACTTTTACATGGAAATTATGCATGATCAGTTTTTGAGAATTTTCTTATGAACATTATGTTATGATTGGGAGCCATGCATCAATGTTTATACCTAATTACAAACTTCTTTCAAGCACATAATTGCAAAAATCATAACATAAGATTTTGGTTCCTATCAATATTGCTTTTGAAGCAAGTTATGAACTAATTTAATTTTATTATGCCTTGAACATATTTGGATACAACGGATGTAGGGATTTTAGTTTTGGAAATATTTTGGGGAGAAAGTACTATTGTGGTTTTGGGCTAGGTTCAATTTCAAACAAAATAAGGTTTTCAAGACTGGAACAATATTTTGGCCATATCGAATTGGGAATTTCTTAAACTACTCGTTTATAAACTTAAGTACTCAAGGGGCGAGACTATAGGACGTGCTTACGTTAGAATAGGAGAGGATTCCGGTTGATTGGCCTTTTTCAGAAAACTATCTTTTCCAAATGGGGTGACAGTCCTAGTAGTTGAGTAAGGGTCCTTAGCTATCAATATGGTATCCAAAATGGAATCGGAGGATGAATGTGCGACATCCGGTTTGTATATTTATGAGAAGGATGGTAGGATATCCTCTCAGGACGGATGTACACCCTGCCCAATTTATCTTATCGACATTGAATATGTCGTGGTTATTTTTTTGCAGTATAGTAGATATGTTGTCTCAATACATAATCTAGCTTGATGATGATAGGTTCAAGACCTTTGCCAAAATGAATTTTCGTTTTAGGAATTTGACTTGAATTGATTGCCCATCAAAATTCTTATCTACATATCATATTTAATACCACTTATGATTTTCTCTCCAAATTTTGATAAAGATTTTCATATGAATAAATGCTAAATTTTTTGATGATTACATCCGTTCAAATTATTTCATATTCATGAATCAAGCCATTGATTTTTTAACAGTCACTTTCACACTACGGACTTACTAAGGCTATTTATTACCCTAGAGGAATTAGCCTAGCCGTGGTTTTCAGGGTACTATATAATTATCAAGACCGAGTGCAGAAGATCCTTTTTGTAATAGATTTGGTTGTGATACTTTATTTCTATTACACTATTTATGTTATGCTGTGGTTTTACTTTGGTTAGCAGGTTTACACATGCATCTTTGTATTGCGATTTATTTAGATAGCAAATTCAATTTCTCACTTTGAGGTTTAATATCTGGTTTACCCTATTATTTCTTTATCTTCCTTCATTGTAAAGACTCCTAGTTTGAAAGAACGGGGCAACATCCCTAGCCCATCTGGGCTATGTAAGTAGTGGGGTGTTACAATTAGTATCAGAGCCTAAGATTAGATTTTGCCTAGGTATAAATTAGAAACTTAGGAATGGAATAAGACCTTGAAAGAGTTAGGATTAAGTCCAGATTAGTAAAAGTTTGGAACATTCTTGGTATATGATCCTAAAAAGATATTTCTATGTTTAGACTAGTCTTGACTTATTCAGTAATTTATTTTGCTAAACCTTTAGGGACTAAGCACATGATAATTATTGCATGATGGCAGGGATGTTGTGCACCACTCACAAGACAAAGAACCAGTATCGTTGGCGACTACTACCACTGGAGGTTATAGACCCAGACTCCTCAGAGCCCTCTGCTTTGGAATTTAAAAAAGAGGATGTGATCAAGATAATAGAGGTATCTTCTGAGAGTGAAGATAACTTCATTTATACACCTGAGGTAGATATAGCTAAAGAACCCTTAGCATTAGAGAGTGAGGGTTCTTGAGAGATGGAGTACAAGGAGCCTAAAGAAGCGACTGAAGACAACTCTGAGGAGTGTATGCCTGCAAAGAGAGATAGGGTTGATGAGGACTCTGAGGCTGAGAAGAATGTTAATAGTGACTCAAAGGAGTACTAGACTATTGACTAGGAGGAAGTTAGAAATAGGAAACTAATATATTTTGGTAATATATAAAATACCTATTTTTAGATTCCTTATCTATTTGCTTAATTGCTAATTTGCATAGTTAGGAAATTACCTACTATGGGCTCATATATCTATGGATGTTTTAATCACCACTATTCTTTTAGTTTATATATGGGATGCATGACAACATAGTTGATGATAGTCAATTATGAATTAGATACAGTGTATGTGCTTATTAACTTATTGCACTTTAATGCTTTCCACACATATCATATCATGCATACACTACCTTTAGCTATACAAATTTTTTGCAAACCCTGCTAACAACACCCTTTGCATAATAAAGTGCTATCATGCCTCCACGAGGAAGGCTAATGGTTCATCTTGTGGGTGAAATGGCTGGTGGACCACCACCCCTTTTCAACAACCCTGCCCCAACCTACTACCAGGCAAACAAAATGAGGGACCAAGAGCTGAAGAAGTGGAATATGAAAACAACGTTCCCGAGAACGAGGAACCCAAATAGGTCACTATTGCTCTAGCCTTTGGTCGGATGACTGAAATTCTACAAAATGTAATAGAATGTAGGGCCCCACGAGATCAACGATGGGGCACTTGAGAGGTTCCTCAAGTTTCAACCACCACTTCATTTTGGAGAGGTTGAATGAGAACAAAAGGCTAAGATGTGGATTGAATAAATGGTGGACATCTTTTAGACTTTGCAATACACAGAGAAAAGAATGGTGAGATTTGCAGCATTTCGCTTGAGAGAACCGACCCAAATTAGAATATGGGAATTCAAGAAGTTTAGGAGCAAACCGAACAGGAACGGATTTTGGACAATTTCTTGGAAGTCTTTCGAGTAGAATTCATCTCATAATAGATTATTGAGAAAAGAGAAGATGAATTCCAAAACCTGAAGCAAGCCAACATTCTAGTAGCATAGTACGCAGCATAGTTTAGTAAATTATCAAAGTACTATCATCACTTGGTGGACACAGAGCAAAACTAGACTACCCAATTTATCATGGCCTTGAGGTAAGAGCTAAGAACAGCCCTAGCCCTATATCCTCTGACCACTTATGTTACTGCTATGGACAATGCCACCAGAATAGAAAATGAGGACAAGAGTCGACTTATTGTGAGGACCTTCCCTCCCAACAAATAATTTCCCATGAAAAGGCAAGCTAGACCACAGCGGAGAAACAAAGGAAAGCATGTGAGGACCAACCAAAAGATGCTTCAACGGGGACCCTAACTATTTTCGTGATAAGTGTCCAAAACTGCAATTCAATACCCATAGTAATCTTGCTCCACCAATGCATCAAGCAAATCGTGGTAATGGTGCAATCCATTGAGGGAACACCAAAAGGTTGCAAGTGCAAGACAAAACATTTACATTGAACCACAGTGAAATAGGAGTTGACTTTGCAGTAGTTGAAGGTATGAATTCCATTCAGAATTGCAAAGTAAATGTGTTGGTAGATCCTGGTTCTACCTATTCATGCATGAGTAAATCTTGTGCATATAAGATGGGACTTGTTAGCTTAGAATTGCCAAATACTCTTTTGGTTAGCACCCCTTTGGAAAAATCTATAGAAGTAGGGGAAATTATTAAAGGGTGTGCGATTGAGGTAGGGAGAGAGAAGTTACCTGGGGACATCATTGTCATGCCATTTGAGGATTATACCATAATTCTAGGCATGGATTGGTTGGCCAAGCATAGTGCTCAGGTAGATTGCAAAAACAACTATGTGCAGTTCGTTAGGCCGGAAAAAGTTTTATTAGAATTTTGAGAAGTCAAGGTAAATGAGTTGAAGTACTTAGTCTCAGGAACTAAGGCCCGAAGGATGCTTAGGAAGGGATGTCAAGGTTACCTTGCCTATCTGATTAATTAACCCAGGAAGGAGAGTACCCTGGCTGTTGTGGGGAACGAATTCACTGATATCTTCCCTGAAGAATTGACAACCCTACCCCCACCATGGGAGGTGGAGTTCACCATTAACTTAGTGCCTGGAGCCAAACCAATTTCAAAAAACCTATACCATATGGCCCTGCGGAGCTCAAGGAGTTGATAGAATAGTTAGATGACTTGTTGATCTAGTGGTACATTAGGCCAAGTACTTCACTGTGGGGAGCACCGGTGTTATTTGTGAAAAAGAAGGATGGGACACTGCATTTGTGCATTGACCATCATGGTCTAAACAATTTGACAAGTAAGAATAAATACTCACTCTCGCTTATTGATGAGTTGTTTGATCAATTAAAAGGGTCTAGTTGTTATTCTAAGCTTGAGCTGAGGTAAGGATATTTGCAAATGAGGATCGGGGGGAAAAATACCCCTAAGACTGTCTTTAATACCCGGTATGGGCATTATGAGTTTGTTGTGATGCCCTTTGGATTGACAAATGCTCCCGCAACCTTTATGGATTTGATGCATCAAATATTCCGACCTTCTTTGGACAAATTTGTTGTAATCTTTATTGATGCTATATTGATTTACTCCAAGAGCCCGGAGGAGCATGCAGAACATCTCAAATTAGTTTTTGGAAGGTTAAGCGAGCATCAACTATACTCTAAGTTCAGTAAGTATGAGTTTTGGTTGGATACAGTCTCATTTTTGGAGCAGGTGGTGACTAAGGAGAGAATTAAGGTAGACCATGCCGAAGTGGAAGCTATTGAGAATTGGAAATAACTTGAGACCATTACTGAAATTAGGAGTTTCCAATGTCCATCTGGATATTATAGGCAATTCACTAAAGGGTTTTCAACCCTCACCTCGCCTTTGACTAGGCTTTTGCGAAAAAGATGTACCGTTCCTGTGGAATGAATTGTGTGAGATGAGCTTCCATGAGTTGAAGAAGAGGTTGATAATGGCACCTGAACTCATCTTGCTAGAAGAAGGGAAGACCTATTATTTATATACAGACGCATCAAATGAAGGATTAGGTACAGTGTTGATGCAGGAAAAGAAAGCTATGGCCTTTACCTCGAGGAAGTTTAAGACGCACAATGTGAATTATCCCACGCATGGCTTAGAGCTAGCAGCTATTGTGTTTGCCCTGAAAAAATGGCGACACTATTTAAATGGAGTGGAATACGAAATATTCACGGATCACAAAACTCTGAAGTACATATTCATCCGAAAGGACTTGAACTTGAGGCAGAAGAGATGGATGGAATTCTTAGGGGAGTATCGCTGTCCGATCAATTACTACCTGGGTAAGACCAATGTGGTTATAGATACATTAAGCACAAAATTAAGGTTAGCAAGACCGCGAGCTCGAGAAGTAAATGAGATAAAAGAAGTATTGATGGAGGAAGCCATAGTAAGTAAGGATAATATTTGGATAAGAAATTTAAATATTGTCCTTGAGCTAATAAAGGAAAGTTGCGATACCTAAACAAACAAACCAGAATTTCAAAGTTTTAATGAGAAAGAAATGGCAATGAACAATTCGGATTTTAGAGTATATGAGAAGGGAATAATGTATTTTAGGGAATGACTGTGTGTACCACATGTGGAGATGTTGAGGAAGAAGATTATAGTAGAAACCCATAAGAGCCAGTACACAATACATCTCAGGGAGACTAAGATGTATCAAGATTTGAAGCGAATGTTTTGGCGGCCGAGCATAAAGAGAGATGTAGTGCAGTATTTGTTTGTGTGCCTCACTTGTCAGATGGTGATGGCAGAACATAAGAAAGCTATTGGATTGTTACAACCTTTACCGGTACAAGATTGGAAATGGGAATATGCCACAATAGACATCGTCATGGGACTACCAATGAGTAGGACTCAGAAGGATCTCGTTTGGGTAGTAGTAGGCCGACAAACGAAATTTGCGACACTTTATTCCAGTGAATGGGAGATATTCAATGGAGAAGTTAGCACAGGTTTATATTCAGGAAGTTGTGAGATTACACGGAGTGCCGACAAGTATGGTAAGGGATAGAAATCCTCGATTCACCTCCAGATTTTGGGCAAAATTTAAAGAGGCTTTGGGGTCAATTTTAATGTTTAGTACTTCCGCCCACCCTCAAACAGATGGACAATCTGAGCGCATGATACAAATCCTTGAGGATATGTTGATGACATGCGTGTTGGATTTTCAAAATCAATGGATTGACAGTATTCTTTATGCAAAACTAGTCTACAACAACATTTATCAAACATCTATTGGTGTCGCTCCATATGAAGCCTTGTATGGGCAGAAATGTCAAATGCCATTGTATTGGGGATGGAACGAAGATGTCAGATTAATAAAGAAGAGGGAATAAATATCCATGAGATGGTTGATAAGGTTAAGGTAACCCAAGATAGTTTAAGAGAGGCTCAAAGTAGATAGAAAATCTACACGGATAATAGCAAGAGAGAATTGGAGTTTCAAGTGGGTGATGAAATATTTTTGAAATTAACCCCAAGCCAATGGATTCTGAGACATGCGAAGGGTGGAAAGCTTAGCCCTAGGTATATTCGGCCATTCCCGATCATTAAGCGGATCGAAACCATAGCATGCAGGTTGGATCTTCTAGACAGATTAGCGGGTATCAACGACTTGTTTCATATATCCCAACTAAAGAAATACAAACCAAATCCGGAGCATGTTCTGAATGATGAGCTATTACAACTACAGCCAAATTTGTTGTATAAGGAGAAGCCAGTTAAGATATTGGAGTCAAGTGTGAAGGAATTAAGAAACAAGAAAATCCTTATGGCCAAGGTAATGTGGGAACACCATTGAGCTCAAGGTGCCACCTGGGAGACCGAGGAGTGGATGAGATGGAAGTACGGTCACCTGATGAGAGGTACGATATAGTTTAATTTTGAGGATGAAATTTTCTTAATTAGGGAACGATGTGACACTCCATTTAATCAAGGGTTTGGAAGCTAAATTATATGACTATTTGAGTTTGCTTCATAAATTAAATACATTATATATGGATATCTTATGTGCTATTTATGTGAATTCTCTTAAGGTAAGTAAGAGTATTAAGTTAATTATTCTGTTTGGTTGTGGTAAGTAATTTATATGTAAGTAAGTGTTTATCCTATGTATATACGTATTATATGTAGTAGATTAATTAGTCAAATTAATTTGTATATCCCATTTCCAATAAAATTATAACAATAACTTTCCTCTTTTGTAAAACACACTCTTGAACAAATTTTATTTTAAATTTGGTTTTGGCCTTATATGCTAAGCTAACAATCTTGGTCAAATTTTGTGTCTAATCCAACTTTGGCTATTTAACCCAATTTCATCATTTGACCCAAAACTGACATCCAAAACCCATGGATCATTTTAATCCAACAAAACACCCTCAATCCTAGCCATTGAACTTAGGGTATTTTTAAGTGAACTCATCACAACCCTTGGATCAAGAATACCCTAACACAAAATATCATTTTCCTCCTATTTCCACCCTACCAATTGGCCAGCTCCCTCTCTCTTTCTCTCTCTTAATTTCTATTTCTCCAACTTCTCTCTATAGGAGAAGATTTTTTTTTCCTTTGCTCCCAAGCCGGCCGATAGCTTGGTCCTCCACCATCCCACCCGAAACACTTGCACACATACTCTTCTTGACCTTGCAAATATTTTATCTTGAGCTAGCACTAATTCTTGGAACTTGGAAGAGCATTTTCAGTGGTCATCAAGCTGAATAGTTGAGGTAATTGTTCCATTTTCTTGCCATTTCCCCTAGTGACTGAAAATCATGGCCACCTTCTCACTATTTTATTTTCTTAAATTATTCCCTTGCAAAAACACCATATAAAAGAGATAAGAGCTTGAAGAACAAACCTTGATCTTGCTACATTTCTTTATTAAAGTGTAAAGCTTCAAATAGGTAAAAAAAAAAAACATATATTTTCTCATTTTAACTCTTTCTTTGGCCGAAAAATGCTCCTGCTAGATAGATTTCTGTTTTTTTTAATTGTTTTAATTATGCATTATAGATGGAATTATATGATGCAAATTATTATAGTTATATTAAGGGCTGCTATATGATTTGATAAATGAACCCCTTTTATGGTGAAAATTTTATTTTGCTCTTGTATTAACCATGAAACCGAAATCTGTACATTCTGCCAGCTTTTCAAAAATAATGGCTTGAAGCCATGTTTCTATGATTTCATTTTGAAGATTGGATAAATGAGGTCTAGAATGGTGTGGAATTACTGGAGAGTGGATGTGTTGTGGTTGGAATGTTTGTCTTGCTGCAATTTCTGTACAAACTAAGAAATAGCTCTGTGTATCGCCACTCCAAAAAAAATAGCCTGTAGTGACAAAATATTTTCCTAGCTAAAAGTCCAATTTTCCTCGCGGAATAAAATTCCAATTTTCCTCGTGGAAAATTTTGTCACGCCTTTATTTCTGAAGCGTTATCACCAAAGCATTATGACGACAAAACATTGTGTTTTGTCGCCAATGTTAGCTAGGAAAAATTTTGTCACAAAAATCATAAAATTTTTGTAGCCAAAACTTCATTTTGTTGGTGATGATTATGTTTTAGCGACAAAAAATTTTGTTGCGAAAGATTTGTCACTAAAGAGCCAATTTAATTTCACTACTTCGTAAAAATAGTTTTATACAGTTTTTGAAGGAATCGATGGCGACAAAATTTTTTTTCATTGGCGAGGAATGTTTTCTAGCCAAAAGTTATGCTATTTGGCGAGGAAAATTTCACTCTTTGGCAAGGAAAGTTTCCTAGCCAAAAGTCATGCTCTTTGGTGAGGAAAGTTTCCTCGCCGAAGAGGTGGAATTTTCCACTCCAAAGGGAGCTTTGGATTGGAAACGTTTCTTCGCCAGAGCTTTTTTTTCCTGGCAAAAAAGCCCTTTGGCGAGGAAAAAATTTCTTTGCCAAAGAACCTCTTTGGCTAGGATAAGTTTCCTCTCAGATGTTTGGCAAGGATTTCCTCGCCAAAGGTTATTACAAATTGAAAAAAAAATGAAAATTTTTGAATTTTTTCATAATCTATGCATGCACCACACCTATTGCACATTGTATTGCTTCTTATTGCATGGTCCATGTGAACCCACCACAACTAATTGCACCACTCTAATTTTGACAGATTCGCAAGGAGAGATTCAAACCCTAGTCTGGTGGTCTAGAATGCAACGCACATGCTCAACCGCTAGGCCAAACTTCATGTTTGGTCATATCCTTTTTTTTTTTTTTCTACTTAAACTATTGTAAACTTCTATTTGATTTTTTTTTTAAACATTAGTATTATGACAAAATATAATAATCATATTAAGTGTACTAGTCAAACAAATTATTCAATAGAATAAGCCACTTTGTATATTATATAATTTTAAAAATCTCTATGCGGTTAGTTATATTATCATTTTTAATAAATTATGTCATCGCTGTTATTAAACAATTTCATACATATAAAACAATTAGGAAAAAAGACTCATACACACACACACACACACATAATCATACATATACATATATATATATATATAGATATATATATATATATGTATATACACATACATACACACACAGATAAAAAATATTAATAAACATATATATCTATGTATATATGAAGAATAAAACATATATATATATATATATATATATAGAATAGAATATAAATAATTATATAAATTGACAATCAATACATATTATTCAATAATATGCGATAATTTAGACATCCATATACATTTGGATAAATTTAAATGGAAACTAAGTTATTTATTACACATTTAAATATATATATATATATGCATATATACTTATATGTACACATATATAGAATAATTGTAAAAACATTTTGGGGGACATATTAAAAATGTTTAAAATTTTAGTGACCAACCTAAAAATTTTTTTTGTGGTCATACTATAAATATTAAAAACTTTATGGACTTCCTACAAAATTTAGGCACCAATTTAAAATTTTTTGGGGGTCATTTTGAAAATATAAAAAAAATTCAATGACCTTCACACACACACACACACACACACACACATATATATACATATTCATACATATATATATATATATATATATATACACACACACACACACACAAATAGACATATTTATTTATGTTTGTGTGTGTGTCTATATATATTAATTTATTCATATATATTCACATATACTCGAAACCTAACTCATTTACAAAGATAGACATATCAAATTAATGATCTACCCGTTAGATTTGATAAAATCACTAGAAAAATTATTAGGACCAAATTTAAAGGTAATCAAATATGTTTTGCCACAAAATCTAACATAATCTCTCTCTCTCTCTCTCTCTCTCTCTCTATATATATATATATATATATATATGTGTGTGTGCGTGTGTGTGGGGGGGTATATGTGTGTGTGTGTGTGTGTGTATATATATATATATATATATATATATATATATTCAAATTCATATATATTGATGTATGTATGTACACATTCATATATACATATGCAGATTAATACATATTGATATATATACATCTATCTTATTCATATATATATATATATATATATATATATGCATGCTTATTTATTCAAATTGATATTTGTAGATACATATTCAGATATATATATATATATGTATATATATAATATATATATGTCTATATATTCATATATATATGTATAAATAAATAAATAAATATATATATATATATTCAAATTCATATATATTGATGTATGTATATACACATTCATATATACATATGCAGATTAATACATATTGATATATATATACATCTATCTTATTCATATATATATATATATATATATATATATATATGCATGCTTATTTATTCAAATTGATATTTGTAGATACATATTCGATATATATATATATATATATATATGCATATATATAATATATATATATATATATATGTCTATATATTCATATATATGTATAAATAAATAAATAAATATATATATATATATATATATACATACACACACACAGAGACAAACACCATATATATATATATATATATATATGTATGTATATTCATAAAAAAATATCTATAACTATATATTCAAAAATACATATGTATAAATATATATTAATATATACATAAATATTCATATGTTCCTATACACACACACACACACACACACACACACACACACATCCATATATTCATATATATATATATATATATATATATTCATTTATTCATATATTTATATACATAAATATATATATTTTTTCAAATTAATGATCCAACCGTTAGATTTGTTAAAATAGGCAAAAAACTTGTTATGGCAAAATTTGAAGGCAATCTGATATATTTTGCCATATAATCTAGCGTAATATCTATATAAAAGACCAAAACCTAAGTCATTTAGAAACATAGGAACATCAAATTAATGATCTAACCTTTATTTCTTTTAAAATTATTAAAAAAAAAGATATCTTGAGGGCAATCAGATCTATTTTGCCACCAAATCTAGCCTAATCTCTGTATCAGAGACCAAAAAACCTAATGCATTTAGAAACATGTGAACATCAAAATAAGGATCCAATCATCAGATCTTTTAAAATTACTAAAAACAATATCTTGACCATATTTGAGGGGCAATCGGATATGTTTTACCACATAATCTAGTATAATCTCTGCATAAAAACTCAAAATCTAATGCATTTAGAAACTTAGGAACATCAAATTAATGATCAATCGTTAGAACAATTAAAATTGATAAAAATAAAAAAAGTATCTTGACCAAATTTGAAGATAATCGGATATGTTTGGCCACATAGTCTATCATAATCTTTGTATAAAAACTCAAAACCTAACACGTTTAGAAACATAAGCAAATCAAATTGTCAGTCCAACCGTCATATCTATTAAAATTTCTAAAAAACATGTTGTGACTAAATTTGAAGGTAATCGGATATGTTTTGCCCAATAATCTAAGCATAATCTCTACACAAGTCCAAAACCTAACGCATTTAGAAATATAGGAAGAACAAATTAATAATCCAATCATTAGATCTGTTAAAATTTCTAAAAAACGTGTTGTGACTAAATTTGAAGGTAATCGGATATGTTTTGCCCAATAATCTAAGCATAATCTCTACACAAGTCCAAAACCTAACGCATTTAGAAATATAGGAAGAACAAATTAATAATTCAATCATTAGATCTATTAAAATTGCTAAAAAAAAGTATCTCGACTAAATTTGTGGGCAATCGGAACTATTTTGTTACATAATCTAATATAATCTATGTATAAAAGCCCAAAATATAATGCATTTAGAAATATAAGAATATCAAATTAATAATCCAACCATTAGATCTGTTAACATTGCTAAAAAAAATGTATCTTGACCAAATTTGAAGAAAGTCGGATATGTTTTGCTACATAATCTAGCATATTCTTTGTATAAAAGCCAAAACCCTAACGCATTTAGAAATATAGGAATATCAAATTAAAGATTCAACCATTAGATCTATTAAAATTTCTAAAAAAAAGTTTTATGACCAAATTTGAGAGCAATCGGATATGTTTTACCATATCCTCTAGTGTAATCTCTATATAAAAGTTCAAAACCTAACACATTTAGAAATATAAGCACATCTAATGAATGATATAACCATTAGATCTATTAAAATTTCTATAAAAAAAAAAGAAGAAGGTGTTGTGACCAAATTTGAAGGTAATCAGATATGTTTTGCCATATAATCTAGCATAATCTCTGTATAAAACCACGAAACCTAACGTATTTAGAAACATAGGAATATCAAATTAATGATCTAGCTATTAGATCTATAAAAATTGCTTTAAAAAGGTATATTGACCAAATTTGAGGGCAATTGGATCTAGTTTACCATATAATCTTGCGTAATCTGTGTATAAAATCTCAAAATCTAATGTATTTAGTAGTATAGGAATATCAAATTAACGATCTAGCCATTAGATTTGTTAAAATTGCTTTAAAAAAATATCTTAACCAAATTTGAAGGAAATCAGATATGTTTTGCCACATAATCTAGCATATTCATTATATAAAAGCTCAAAACCTAATGCCTTTAGAAATATAAGCGCATCAAACTATCACACCAACTGTTATATCTATTAAAAATTTTTAAAAATTTGTTGTGACTAAATTGGATGGTAATTGGATATGTTTTGCCTAATAATCTTGCATAATCTCTACAAAAAAGTCTCAAATGTAACGCATTTAGGAACATAAGCACATCAAATTAGCGATCCAACCATTAGATTTGTTAAAATTGCTAAAAAAAATTATCTTGACCAAATTTAAAGGTAATCGGTATAGTGTGCATATTTATCTATCTATCTACATATATATACATATACATACATATATATGTATATATATGTACACATATTATATTGTTAATATTTAAAAAATTAGGGATCAATTTATAGAATTCTTTGAAATTTTATTATAAATATTTTAAAATTTTGGGAGCAATTTGTAAATGTTTGGAGGCCATTTTGAAATGTTACAAAATTTAAGGACCAATTTGCAACATTTTTGGGATCATATAGAAAATATTTAAAAATTTACGGTCTAATTTATAAAATTTTGGGGTAGTGTAGTAAATATTTCAAAATTTAGGGACCAATTTTGTAATTTTTTGGAGTCATTTTATTATTATACAAAACTTAAGGACCAATTTGTAAAATTTTTGGGATCATGTTGTAAATATTTAAAAATTTAAGAATAGGTATTAGTTAGGAAATGCAAATTTTGTTGCTAAAGATATAACTAATAGTGACAAAAGTTCATATTTTTAGAACGGAAATGAATTTTCATCACTGATGATGTAGCATTAGTGAGGAAAATTTAGTTAGGAAATGTATTTTCGTAACTAATGATATATCATTAGCGAGGAAACTTAAATTTTTCTCGCTAATACACTTATTTTCTAGCTACAGCCATTACTTTTAGCTAAGAAATAAAAATGTTGTCGTTGAAGGTAGTAATCAGTAGTGACAAAAAGTTTTTGTCGCTAAAGAAAAATTTTCCTTGCTAAAGGATACCTTTAGCGACAAAATTTTTTTTCTAGCTAATGTTTTGTCACCAATGTATCATTTTCTTTTAGTGCGCTTTTCTTCTCAACTATTTTGCTCCTGAAGTTTATGCTTGAATGCCGCAAATTTTTTATGCATAATATTGTGGTTCTGATATGGAAATGAAGGCCAATGAGTATGGCTTATGTATTATGGATGTTGGATGAGTTTTGGTGTTAATAAACTCAACTGATTGATGAGGAAAAGCAGAGGTTTTGCAGGAAGGATGGATTGTAATATGGGTATTGTATTGTTACATCAAAATTGTAAGCCTATGCCTTGTGTGTGATGTTTTATAGGACCCAGAGTGTGTTTGGAACCTATTTGAGGGTGTACAAGGGTTTGTTAGTTGAAAATTTTGATGTATTGTAGTATGTGTTTATGACACCAGAAAACCCCCGTACAAAGCCCTACTTTGAACCCCCCCCCAGAAAAGCATACTTTTTGTTGCACTTTTTAACTGAATTTTTCACAGAACAAACTTGGGGATGTTAGGAAATATTTTTTCAAGAATCATCAAAATCTCTCGGTAAATTAAAAGATATGAATTTTTGAAAACTGCTGCTCCAGTGTGGTTACTATTCTGGCGAGTTTCTTTGCAAAATTAATTAACATAGTTTTCAAAAGAGTTTTGGGCAGGGGATTACATGGTAATTCACCTAACATCTAGTGGAATCAAACTGGAAATTTTCACCAAGAAATAAAATGTTTTGCATAGAAAATTAAATCAATCATAGAAACCCCTGATTTGCTTACAAAACATAATTTTCTCCTATGGATTAAGAATGTGAATTTTGTCTTAAAAATTGCTATAACTAACTTGAATTGAGCTTACATGGATTTCATGGAATATTTTGATTTTTTAGAAAAATATCTCTTGTGGTTCTTTTTATGCTCAAGTAGTTACTCAATTTTGGAGGTTTGGAAAACTTGAATAATTTATATGTATAAAATCACATTGGTAACTATTTATTAATCTATTTATCTATATATTCATTTACTTAATTATTTACTTATCTATTTATTTATTTATTCATTTTGTCATTTAAATAATTAATTAATAAAGTACTTATTTATTTACTCACTTAGTTATTTATTCATTTATTTATTTATTTACTCTTTTTAACTTGGCGGAGTGCTTTCCTTCTTGACTTATGTGGGAAAGTTGTATTAGGATTGTTTGTTTGATTTGGTGCTTAGGATTTAAAAGGTTAGCGTAGATGATTGTTTTTAGTGTTAGAAAATACCAGAGGTTACTTGGAATATAAGTAACTTCTTTTTCCTTAGGAATTTATTTGGTATGATCTCTGTGGACTTGTGGACAATAGATTGATTCTAGCACAATTAATGTTGGATTTGGAGCAAGACTTAGGAGGGAGGAGCGCTTAAGAAATTTGAAAGATATTTTGCTAAGCTTTTGGACAAGAGGTAAGTCCTTACATCTCAAGACTCTTTTATGCAAAATAGTTGTATAGAAAATTCATATGATTATGCAAACACTTTTATGACACGAATAAGCTCATTGTATGATTTTTGTTTTATTTATAGTGAGAATATTCTTGGACAATCCATTTTGTTGTACTTGGTCTCACCCTTATTCACTTTACCACTTTTACATAGAAATTAAGCATGATCAATTTTAGAGAATTTTCTTATGAACATTATGTTATGATTGGGAGCTATGCATCAATGTTTATACCTAATTACAAATTTCCTTCATGCACATAAGTGCGAAAATCAAAGCATGAGATTTTAGCTCCTGGCAATATCACTTTTGAAGCAAGTTATGAACTGGTTTAATTTTATTATGCCTTGAGCAAATTTGGATAGTATGGATCTAGGGATTTCGGTTTTGGAAATATTTTGGGGAGAAAGTACAGTTGTGGTTTCAGGTTCAGTTGAATTTCAAACTAAATAAGGTTTTCAGAATTGGAACAATATTTTGTGAAATGAAATTGTATATTCCATATCAGAATGTGAATTTCTTGAACTACTATGTTATAGACTTGAGTACTCAAGGGGCGAGACTATAGGACTAGCTTTCGTTATAATAGGAGAGGATTTCGGTTGATTGGCCATTTCTGGAAAACGGTCTTTTCCAAACGGAGCGAAAGTACTCGTAGTTAACTCGGGTCCGTAGCTAGCAACACGGTATCCAAAAAGGAACAAGAGGATAGATATGGGACATCTAGTCTGTTTATTTATGAAAGGGATGGTTGGGTATCCTCTCGGAAGGAATGTACACCCTGCCTAATATGTTTTCTCGGCATTGAATATACCGTGGTTATATTTATGCATATGTAGTCTAGATACACAATATGGCTTGATGATGATGGGTTCAAGACTTTCGCCGAAATGAATTTTCGTTTCAAGATTTTGACTTGAATTGATTGCCCAACAAAACTCCTATCTACATATTATATTTAATCGTACTTGTGATTTTCTCTCCAAAATTTGAAAAAGAATTCGAGATGAATAAATGCTAAATTTTCTAAAGATTACATCCGTTCGAATTAGTGCATATTCATGAATCTTGCCATTGATTTCTTAACTGTCACTTTCACACTACAGACTTACTGAGATTATTTATAATTGCATATGAATTTTTCTAGCTATGGATTTCGGGGTAGCATATAATTATCAAGACTGAGTGTAGAAGATCCTTTTTGTAATAAATTCAGTTTTGATACTCTATTACTATCACTCTATTTATGTTATGTAGTAATTTTACTTTGGTTACCAAGGTTTACCCTTGCATCTTTGTATTGGGATTTATTTAGATAGCAAATTCAATTTCCCACTTTGAGGTTTAATATTCAGTTTACCCTGTTATTTCTTTCTCTTCCTTCTTATAAAGACTCATAGTCTAAAAAGACGGGGCAACATCATCAACCCATCTAGGCTATGTAAGTAGTGGGGTGTTACAGCGGGATCAAAAAATTGAGCTACGGTTGTTAATTTTCTAGCCTAGTTGAAGGTAAGTCCTTCCATCTCATGACTCTTTTATACAAAGTAATTTCATAGAAAATCACATGATCATGTATACACGATCATGGCATTAATAAGCTCATGATATGATTTCCCTATAATTGGTAGCAAGAATATTTTGGAATTATCCATTTTATTGCACTTGGTATCATTCTTATTTACATTATGACATTTACATGAAAATTATGTATGATCAATTTTAGAGAATTTTCATATGAAATACTATGTTATGATTAGGAGCCATGCATCAATGTTTATACCTAATTACAAAATTTATGTTATGCATATAATTGTGAAAATCATAGCATGAAAATTTGGCTCTTGTCAATATCACTTTTGAGGAAAATTATGAAACTGAATAATTTTATTACGCCTTGAACAAATATAAATAGAATAGATGTAGGAAATTTAGTTTTAGAAAAATTTTGGGGAGAAAATACGATTTTGGTTTCTGGTCGGGTCAAATTTGGAAAATTTAGGTTTTGAAGACTGGAACAATATTTTGAAAATGAAATTGTATATTTCATATCAAAATGGAAATTTCTTAAACCATTTTGTTATAGACTTGAGTACTCAAGGGGAAAGATTATAGGACTAACTTTCATTAAAATAGGAGAGGATTCGGGTTGATTGGCCATCTCTGAAAAATTGTCTTTTCCAAATGGGATGTCAATCCTAGTAGTTGAGCTGAGTCATTAGCTAGCGACACATTATCCAAAGGAGACTGGAGGACTGACATGGGACATCCAATTTGTTTATTTATGAGAGGAATGGCGGGTATCCTCTCGGGGGGGATGTACACCCTACCCAATATGCCTTCTCGGCATTGATTATGTCGTAGTCATATTTGTAAGTATCATAGATATGAAGTCTTGATACACAATATGCTTGTTGATGATGGGTTCAAGACTTTTGCCGAAATAAATTTTCGCTCCAGGAATTTGACTTGAAATAATTACCAGACAAAATTGTTATCTAAATCTCCCATTTAATCATACATGTTGAATTTCTCTCCAAATTTTTTTTAATGAATTTGAGATGTATAAATGCTAATTATCTAATAATTATATCCGTTAAGTTATTGCATATTTGTGCATCATGCCATTGATTTTATAACTGTCACTTGCACACTACAGACTCACTGAGATTATTTATAATCTCACATGAATTTTTTAACCATGATTTATAGGGTAATATAAAATTTATCAAGACTGAGAGTAGAAGATCTTTTTGTAATGGATTTAGGTTTTGATACTCTGTTACTATCACTCTATTTATGTTACGGAGTTGTTTTATTTTGGTTGGGAAGGTTTACCCTTGCATTGTTGTATTGGGATTTATTTACTTAGTATATTAAATTTCCTATTTTGACGTTTAATATTTAGTTTACCTTGATGTTTCTTATTCTTCCTTTGTTATAAATACCCTTGGACTGAAAGGATAGGTGACATTCCCGGTCCATCTAGGGATGTTACAACTTGGCATTGCTATCTAAAGTCACAGTTTGTAATTGAGCCCTATACTTTTATTGTAGGCTCAGTAGCTAGGAAAGGAGTCTGGTACTAGCAAGAGAGCGGCAAGCCTCTGTCAAGACGTAGGCTCTAGTTGATAGGACTCTAATATACTTGGAGAATTCTATCTCTACAGAGAGGGGGTGGGGGGTCTGCAGACTCAATTGATTGCTAATGACTTGGTAGAAGACAACAGAAGGGAGCATCATAGTCAACATTTGGCAAACTTGACCATTCCTAATTCTCAATTCTCAACTGTTTTGTAGGTGCTTAGGGAGAATCATAGACAATGGCTTCTGCATTCTGTTCATTAGAACTGTGTTCTGGATGATACTGATTTAGACCTTCTTAACACTAGAGTTATATGTAGAATTAACACTAGCTAATGTCGACCATTATGATGACGATTAATACAAGCCCGATCGATCTAGATAGTGGAAGAAAAACAGTAGTGTTCAATTGCCCAGAGATACTATAATTAGAAGGCAAGCTAATCAGAGTTTTCGATTTTAACTATCATTAGGCTTGTTAAATCATGTTATTTCTTCCACTTTGATTTCCCACCTAGTACGCTTCTTGTAATTGGTACTCATTGTTCATTATTCTTTTTAGTTCTTATCTAATAAAATTTCGGTGGTTTATATGTGTGTGTGTGTGTGTGTGTGTGTGTGTGTGTTTCCTTTTGAGCTAAATTCTTTAACTTTCATAAATTGAATTTGATTTGAAGCCAAAATGTAAAAAATGGATCATATACGGTGTACTTTTCCTGTTAAGGGAAGAATTTATAAGGTTTCAAAATTATTGAAAAATAAAATTATAAGTTGCAATGCTTCAGGCGGATACGAGTTTTAATATTCCTTTTTCTTCAAAGGAAAATTCTAACCTTTTTTATATCACCCTTGGCACTAATAGTTATTCCCAAAAGAAAAAGGAAAAAGAACTGATCCTAACCATCCTTCTGTATTTGTACAATTGGCTAAAGAAGAATTTATTTTGGAAATGGCTAAAGGGAACTTTGCAGGCATGCACAAACACTGGAATTTCTTTCACACTTTCAAAAACATAATTTTTTCTTATAAAAGACCTTGTAAATACAGAAACATTAATATCCTATACTAAACATTTAAATCCGTATTTCAAAGTTGTTTCATTCCATTAATTAATAAAATCTGTTTCATTATGGTTTCATAAACCCTACAAAAGAGAGAATGTACTCAGCCTTACTTTCACTTCAGCAATGGATGGGTGCAAAAAAGCCAAACCCTGACAAAGGTACACTCTAAGTCAGTGTGATTCCTTTCAAGGCTTATGAATTATAGCTTGTCAACTGAGACTAAATACTAGAATCTTGTGCTAAAAGGTACTTACTGTTTCATATACTTCCTACTTTTTATTATACTAAATTATTTGTTATTTAATAACTTTATTTTTAACTTTTATATAAAATTTTGCATTTGCTCAAATAGTATAATTAGGATATCTATTTGAGCTTGCAATATGCATTAATGGTACTTTACCATTGCCTTAACTTTGGCTGTTGTTGCCTTTGAGAAATTTGAGAAACTAAAAACGATGAAAAGATAATTTTAGAAATTAGCACATACTTTTACTGGTGCGGGAATCCTATTTTATCCAATAAGTCTATCAAGAAATCCCAGCTAACCGAGTTATATGCTTTTCGCAAATCCACTTTAACTAGCAGTGTGGTGACACTCGCTTCCTACTGTAGGCCCACATTAGTTCCTGAACCAATAGAATGTTGTTCGCCATGAGTCTATCCTCCAAAAATGCCGATTGTGAAGGATCCACCAGAATAGGTTGAACGGTTTTGAGCCTGGCTGCTAGAATGTTTGAGATAATCTTATAAACCACATTGCAACATGAAATTGGTCTATAGTCCCCCAGCTTCTCTGCATGCTCAGATTTAGGCAGTAGAGTAATAACTGAGTGATTGAGCTACTTTAGCATCCTAACTCTATGAACCTGATGACTGTAGTGAAGAGATAGAGAGAGAAGCTCTCAAGTCCCTTGAGTCCTTTTCCCGATTCTTGTTACAAATGGACGTCTTTCGAGCTCAATAGAAGATTAACGCTTGCAATCTTGGTTAGTATAGTGGACTGTCCTTGTTATTTACTTCCTATAGGATTGCAAATTCTGTTTTTGCCATGCTTGCTTCCGAATATCCTAGTTTATGGATACTGTGATGTCTGAAATTTATGGGGTCCGCTATCTTTGAAGTGTTGGAATTTTAGAGACAATACTACCAGGTGTGTTTGGAAATGTTTACTATTTTCCATAAATATTTATATTGCTTGTTGAACCTAGCTACTCTCCACTATAAGGGTCTGTTAAGCATTTGTCCTTTAGCTCCTACTAACTACCAAGCAATTGTTGTTGTTGGTTAAGAATCATTGGGAGTGTATGAATGTCACGGGGGATATCTATACATTTATTGTAGTTTGAACCTGATTTGTGTCTAGCATGTAGTTTGTTCTGATGTGTACTCTTTCATTACTGTGCTTTGTTCCCCTCTCAAATTCTTTGGTGTAACTGCTAGGGTCTTGATTGCATACTTTGTTTCTTATCTTCGTTGCTGGGGTGGTCTCCATTGTCCGTCTGTTTTTTTTTTTTTTCCTGGGTTCATCTTCATTCTCTGCCTACCTTAACCTTCAAATACCACTTTTGATTACTAAATCCTGCGGTTGTATATGCATTACTGGTACACAGTATAGATGTGTGGGACCAGGTATGAATCAATTTAATTTTCAAATGCTGTGTTCACTTCGTTATACTCCCCACAACCGGACAACACACCCTCACCCACCTACAACCGCCAACTACTCAAACCTAGCCACATCCAAACAACACACAACCAGCTAAAATAGCTCGAACCTAAAGCAAAAAGCTTGGCCACCAGGGGACCTTAACCCAAGACTCACCCTCACCTAGCTAAACAGGGGTATTGTTAGATAATCCTAGGAATCAAGGACCCTCTCCTCGGGCTTAAAACTCAAACATCCTATCCCATATTCAGTCCCAGAATGATGAAACCTCTCTGCCTTCACTGCCTAAGCCCATTGATCCTTCTCTATCCATAACTCTTATTCTAGACCTGTCTGACCATGCCTCCCCTACACTTTATCCAGACAACATGCTTGGGTCATGTGGGTGTGGAGACTCAGACATTTGTAGATAATGTTACTGAGCTAGAATCCTCTAACTCCCCCAGCTCCTCCGTAACTACAACTATACCACTTCTTCCAGGGAACACTGCTGAACCCACAAAAATATATGCAAGGAATTCTGATCGAACTTGGGCAAACATTGTTAAAGGAAACTGGGATTAGTGCAATGGTATGAGACTGCAACATATACCCCGAACTAGAGAATTCATTGACATTAAGGAAACCAATTGCAAAGATATGGAAATTAAATTGGGATTTTGCTTAATTGGTATGTTTGCTCGGCGGTTTCCTAGACTAAGGGCGGACACGGAACTAACTAACTAGTGGACAGTCCCTTCCAAGGTCTACCCATATGCAACAGGCTGGCTTATCTTCCGGTTCAACTCAGAAGAAGACAAGCAGGTGGTTCTTAGAGGTAGACCGTATGCTATGTTTCGGTGTTCACTAATGTTAAAGGATATGCCTAGAGAATTTGACTTCTCATTAGATGATATTAGCATATTGCCACTATGGGTGACATTCCCTACTCTACCACTGGGATGCTGGAGCTGCTCTGCACTAAGTAAGATTGACTCTGGGGTAGGGGTGCCACTAATGACTGATATGCTCATAGCACACCTTGAAAAGCTATCTTATGCCCGAGTCCTAGTGGAGGTCGATGTATCTAAGCCTTTGATCAAGGCAGTGCCAATTCGACTACCATATAGGAAGACTAAATACCAAGCAATTCAATATGAGTTTGAGCCATTGTTTTGCAAGACTTACTGTAAGTGTGGTCATGCCACGGATACTTGCATGGGGGATGAAGTGAAAAATCGAGAACCGATGCTATCTGCTAAGGAAGCTTAAGTCTAATCGGGCAAAGTTAAGGTCTAACTCTAGGCCTAAATCTGCCCTGGCTAGCCCCACGGACCTTCCAATAGGCTCTACAATAATGGCCCCAATGAGGGAAAAAGGCAAGGAGCCAGTTACTGCCGTGGACCGGGGAAACAGTGGCCAGGCCGGACCTACCCTGGGGCACTATGGGGCATGATTCTGGGGCATCAACTTCACAGGCCAAGAATGCTCAAGCTACTACTGAAGATCCTATGAAATAGAATATGACTACTGCACTTCCCAAACAGGCACAACAGAATGGGCGAAGGGTGAGCAGAGGTCGATCAAGGCCAGGCATAGGGGACATAACCAAACTCAATCTGAGTCTTGGGGTAGGGTACAATTTCAGGTCAGTAATATTGTGCCAAAAGCAGGTGACGAAGGAACTATGGAGGATTTACCAAAGGTGGTGGTTAAAACTGGAAGAGCATCCATGTAAGCTTCTAGGCTTATTCGCATCGTGTGGAAGAAATTCATAGAGTGCAATATCGACTTGGTTGGTGCCTAGTGGGCACTAATTGATCAACAATAAGAGTTGCATGTTGGAACATAAGAGGATTCAATAAAATCCTTAAGCAGCACGGGGTTAGGGACTTCGTCTCGAAGCACCATGTGGATGTTTATGGTATTTTGGAAACAAAACTCAATAAGGAAGGACTAGAGAACATCCTAAGGAACCAATTTCCTAATTGGGCTGCAAAACACAATTTTGATGACTCGGAAGGGGGCAGGGTAGCCGTCCTATGGAACGAGGCTAAGGTTGATATGCATGTTTGGTATAGCTCGGCACAAGCAGTATCTTGCTGTATCACTTGCAAAGTTACTCATGTCTCCTATTTTTTTCACCTCCATGTACGCTTACAATATAGTGGTTGCCAAAAGGCCACTTTGGAATGATTTGAAGCAATTTTCCAATCAACTCTCGACCCCATGGATTCTAATAGGTGACTTCAACACTTATTTATAGGTGGATGAAAAACTTGGATGGACAACCCCTACTACCTATGAGCTAAATGACTTCTCCTTTCTATGTGCGGAGACTGGCCTAGCGGACCTCCCATCTGTTGGTACTCGGTTCACCTAGACAAACTCCCAGTATAGTCCAAGTTGGACAGAGTCATGGGTAATGACACATGGTTCTGGGGTCAAAGCCAAGCATCTGTGGAGTTTTTCTTCATTACATGCCTTTTGGATGACAGCCCATGCCATTGGTTGCAGGTGGATTATCCGAGGGGGAAGGATACCCCTTTTAGATTTTTAAATATTTGGTCTGGCCATGAAAGATTCTTTGATTTGGTTAATGCGGTATGGGAACAAAGTTTCGAAGGTTATCATCAGTTTATACTATGTCAAAAGTTGAAGGCACTCAAACGGGATTTGTGTGGACTGAACAGAAAGGAATTTTCCCATATTTCGACTCGTGTGGAGTAGGCCAACCAGGAGCTACAGAGGGCACAATAGCTATTGTTAGATAATCCCTTAGATAGTACCTTGATTGCCCAGTATAAGGATCAGAAACTGACTGCTTGGAGGTTAGCAAAGGTAGAAATGAAGTTCTATCAATAGCTAGCAAAGGGGAAATATGTTGCGCAAGCAGACAAATGCACCAAATACTTCCATGCCATAGTGAATAGGAACAAGAAACGGAACTTCATTACATCTATTATAAAGGAGGACGGAACGATGACAAATAATCAAAAGGCACTTGATGCAGAATTTGGGACTTGGGTTCATGCCAGAAACTCAATGTGGACTATGTTAGGGCTGGTCCATTGTTGGTGCCACATCATAACATGACAGACCTAGTAACGGAGGTTTCAGATTAGGAAATCAAGCTGGCCTTGTTGGATATTGGAGTCTGCAAAGCCCCAGGACCTGACGGGTACTCTACCTATTTTTTCCAAAGAAAAAAAAAATAGCTCAATCAGCAAAGTTTGTGTGCGGTGGTTCGGGAATTTTTCCGTTCTAGTAGGATGCTAAAATAGCTCAATCACTTGGTTATTACTCTAGTGCCTAAATCTGAGCATGTGGAGAAGGTGGGGGACTATAGACCGATTTCATGTTGCAATGTGGTTTATAAGATTATCTCAAAAATTCTGGCAGCC
The DNA here is from genome assembly GCA_026120185.1 of Voacanga thouarsii. Classification (NCBI taxonomy): domain Eukaryota; kingdom Viridiplantae; phylum Streptophyta; class Magnoliopsida; order Gentianales; family Apocynaceae; genus Voacanga; species Voacanga thouarsii. Next base: position 1,747,980 of record JANUWF010001100.1, on the reverse strand, counting down.
AAGCTCAAAACCGTTCTACCTATTCTGGTGGATCCTACTCTCTCGGCATTTATAGAGGATAGACTCATGGCAGACAACATTCTGCTGGTTCAGGAACTAATGCGGGCCTACAACAGGAAGCAAGTGTCACCACGCTGCAGGGTTAAAGTGGATTTGCGAAAGCATATGACTCGGTTAGCTAGGATTTCTTGCTAGACTTATTAGATGAAATAGGATTCCCACAACAATTTGTGGGTAGGATTGAGCAGTGTGTTACCACTGCCTCATTCTCTGTTGCTATCAATGGGACAGTACATAGGTTATTTAAGGAGCAAAAGGACTTTGTCAAAGAGACCCCATATCTCCATTGCTGTTCATTCTCTGTTTGGAATAATTTTCTCGGGTTTTCAAAATTTACACACTAGGGACTGCTTTTAACTACCACCCCAAGTGTGACTACTTGAGGATTACTCATATAGCTTTTGCGGATAACTTAATGTTGTTTGCTAAAGGTGAGAGATTATCAGTATGCATCTTGCTGGGATTCTTGGAGGAACTAAAATGATGCTCTAGCTTGGAAACCAACAAGGACAAATCAAATATCTACCTAGCTGGGTTGGGGAGGACAGACCAGGATGCTATACTGGATGAAACTGGCATCCCTTTGGGTAGCTTCCCGTTTTGCTACCTTAGCATACCAATCATGATAGGTAAAATGAGAGTTTCATTCTATAGGCCATTACTGGACAGGATTGGCTCTTACATAGGAAGATGATTGGCACAGTCATTGTCATATGCAGGGCGACTGCAACTTATCCAAACTGTCCTGTAGGGCGTGGATTGCTTTTGGCTTTCTATACTTCCAACACCAGCTATGGTTATCAATCAGTTAGATAGATTGCCCAAGGACTTCCTGTGGGACTCAAAGCATGCACTTATGGCCTGGAGAGATGTTTACCTACCCAAGGTGGAAGGCGGCCTAGGACTTAGAAACATGAGCACTTGGAATGGAGCACTATTATCCCGAATCTTATGGGATATCCAAGTAGAGAAACAGTTACTCTAGTTAAATGGCTTAATCACTATTACATGGAGGGCCGCTCAATCTGGGAGATACCTCAACATAGGGACCATTCTCTTTTGTTTAGAAGAATGCTATCAATTAGGGATTCCATTCTGGAAAGGGAAAGAGATGTAGACTGAGCAACAATACTATTACAGTCTTAGGTAATAGGGACCACGGGATTCACTACACATGCATATAACTATCTCAGACCATCAACGCTGAAGGTACAATGGGCTAAAACGATTTGGAAGCAGGGCCTCACGCCAAAGCACTCATTCATGGTTTGGTTGTGTGCCAAGGAACAATTGAAAACTAAAGATGTATTGGTGTTTTGGCCAGATGACATGTCATGCCCATTATGCTAAATGCATCTGAAGACAACTAGACACCTATTCTTCAACTGTGCAATATCAAAATAAGTATAGACGGATATTAAGGCATGGTTAGCCTTACCACAGGATATGAATTCGATCGACATTTGCCTCAATTGGTTCAACTAGGCAACTCGCGGGTCCTTGTGGCTTGCCAAAGCCAAAGTATCTGCAATGGCTGCCACGGTTTACTACATTTGGCTGGCACGCAATCAAGCACTTTTCGAAGGAGTTGCCTGTCAACCTATGGAAACTACGAAGAGGATCAAAACACATGTGTACTCTATTATTTTTACCTTGTACCCTCATGTTTTGACCCATTTTGAGGATTCTATCTGCCACAACTAGTTAATAGTTGCCTTGCTATTAACTAGTAAGATCCTGTGTACATATCTTTTGATCAATATATACATTTACATCTTGATAAAAAAAAAAAAATCTAACTCCATTAATCAAGAGCTAAAAAGAGTCAATATTTCGTAGAAGTAAAAAAAAAAAAAAAAAAGATTCATAGAAGTCACGCCAGTATTGAAGGAGAAGAAAGAACAAATTTACGTAGGGTTTCGCAAGCAAAGGTGATATTTCCAGCAGTTCTTGAGGGATTCCGTAAGAACATTTCCATTTCAGAGCAATACGTTGACATGGCTGAAAATTCTGATGATGAAGATGATTATACTCCAGTTCAACATCGAAAAAAAAAGTGAAGCAAGGGAAAAGTTTTCTTATGTAATCTTTGGCAAATGGCTTTCTTCATTGTATTTACGTTTATTTTAAAATAAAATTTAAAAACCTTTTGGTGTTTTCAATAAAAAAGAAAATGTACGAGTTTCTATGTGTGTAAATTAATTTACATGAAAAGAATAAATTTGGAAACAATATTACGTTGATCTTTCTTAGTGTGAAGAAAATTTTTGTAAGAAAGAGAGAACTAACCCCAGTTCTAATCTTTTTTTTTTTTCTCTTTGGAAACTAAAACCTAGATTTCTATTGGGAACTATAGTTCCACTCAAAAAATAACAGGAAGGCTCGTATATGGCTTCTAAATAATTTAAAACAACTCAGTTGCAAGACCTAGATGAGTCTTGATGAAGTTTCAAAAAGAGAGATCTGAACTTAGACATGCTCTGATCACCACAACCAGAGCTGTCCAATCAATTCTTATCTATTTTGAGATGATTTGGTTTATTCATCTCCATAACCACCATGTATATTAAGCATTTCTTTCTACGACCGTAATATTTCCACAAGAAGTTCTGATAATAGAATTCTCGTTTCCATATATAGATCGATGTTTAAACATATGTAATAATGTATGCATTGTAATTGTATCTAAAATAATGTCAACATCCAGATGGATACAACACTTTATATATATAGTCAACATCCAATTCCATGTTCTCTTTCTTGTACAGCTATTCTAAATCTCAGCTTTCCAACACCGCAAACCGCTCCAACAGCATCATGCAGATTAAGTCAGCAAATAGATGAACCTTCAGACTTAAACACTGTAACACCCCCTAAATATGTAGCCCAAATAGCCAGGGATGTTGTCTCATTCTTTGGATCAAGGGTCTGTATAATGCAATAGAAAATAACCATAGGAAGAAAGTAAAAGAAAAGGATAAATCTCTGGTACTTAAACTTAAATTACATCATGAAGAAATTCATCAAGATCGATAAAATATAAACTCTAAATTTGACTAAAAGAAATTCTAATCATCCAACCATAATGAAAGATAATAAATGTATCAGGACCTATCGCTATTACAAAATAGAACATCAAGTCCCAGTCTTGATAAACTTACATTCCCCTGAAAACGTAATGAGAGAAAATGTGTAAGATTATAAATAGTCTCAATAAGTTCGGTTTCTGTGGTCATGGCATAATTTTCGAAATAAATATCATGAGGCATGAATGAAAATAAGTTGAATGGATATGCTCATAATGAACTTTACACTCATATGGAATTTGATTTTTTTTTTTTCTTGAGAAAAGAATGAATATATAGTATTAAACCACTTAAACAAAATCCTCATTGAATAAAATACTAGTTTACACATCACAATTTCTGGAATAGCTTTTTTATTTATACAAAGTTTTGAACCCAAATTCTACACATTAATCCCAATTTATTTTTTTTTCTTGAGAAAAGAATGAATAGATAGTATTAAACCACTTAAACAAAATCCTCATTGAATAAAATACTAGTTTAAACATCACAATTTCTGGAATAGCTTTTTTATTTATACAAAGTTTTGAACCCAAATTCTACACATGAATCCCAATATGTCTTAAGTGCTTACGACATAACCAAGCCAAAATTTAATGTGTAGGGTGTACATCCCTACCGAGGAAATACCCCCAAAATTTCCTCTCATTTAATCCATCAGGCAGATGTCCCACGTCTGTCCTTTAGTTTTATCTATTGAAAATTGTATTGCTAGCTAAGGACCTGACATGGTCACCTAGGATTGATGCCCTATTTAGTGAAAAATAGATATTCTGAGACGGCCAATCTTCCGATAGTCTCTCCTAAACCAACGCGAGCTAGTCCTAACACCTCGCCCATTGAGTATTCAATGTCTAAATTTGATATGGTTCAAGAAATTCCCATTCCGATGTGAAATATATGATTTCATTTCTAAAAAGAAATTATTATTCAAGTAGTAGGTAATCCATTTTTCAAATTTAGTTCGATTTAAAACTCAAAACCACATTTTCCCTAAGATTTCCAAAGCTAAAACCTTATATCCATTCTAGTAATTTGTTCAGGGCATAATAATTCATTGTACACCATTAACTTTGTAGAAAGCAATAATAAATGGAGTCATTTGTATAAAGTTCGTGCCATGATTTTCGCAATGTTTGCATGTGTGAAATGCATAAGCATATATTTGATGCAAGGCTCCAAAGTTTATAATACTCATGAAGAGCTTATAAATACTTAATTATAAATAAACTATAATAAAACCACTATTTATGGTAGGCATTATTTACATGCATAAGTATTTCCTCAGGTGATAGAATCATAAATTAAGTCAAAATTTCATGCCATATGCATAAACTTTTCATGAAATCAAGCATGCATTATCTATACAAAAATTTGCATAATTAAAATCATGATACTTAGTATGGATTTTGCATTTCATAATATGCATTTGCGAAAAATATGCTTTCGGATGCAAGGACTTACCTTGTCCAAATTTAGCAAAAAAAAAGTGCCTCCATTTAAATCAAGCTCTTGCTCAACTTCCTCCTCCTAAGCCCTCCGCGTCTAACGTATACACAATATAGGAATTAATTTCTATTTATATTAGTCCAAATAAAGCATTAATCGGGACCCTAGCTAATCATATTATTTAAGAGAAAAAAGATCATCAAAGTTTAAAAAATATAACCCCTATAATCCTAAACATCACACAAAATTCATTTAAGCCAACATTTGCAACATTTATAGGTATTCCTTTAAATAAATTCATTTTCCTACGTTAAGCACAAAATTCTGCTTTTAATATAATACATAGGCTAAAATCATCTACTAAATTAATCAAGGAAATCATTTTGATTTTTTATCTTTACAAAAAATTGCAGTTTAATACCTTGATATGTGAGGTGTGTTATCATATATTTATCTCCCCAAGTCCCCCCCCCCCCCAAACAGGACTAATATAATTTTTACATAAAGACCCTGATGAACAGTAATCTGCATTGAGCACTTAACTTGAAAAATTTATATCTCTCAAATTATAACTGATTTTTCAGTGATTCTTTTTCTAAAATCTTCCTAACATGTAAATTTTCCAAAATACGAAAATTATGTGAAAAATCAGTTGAAAAAGGGGATTTGGGGGGGGGGGTTAAAGATAGCCATCTGTACAGATTGCACTGTTTTGGTGTAAGGATCACTGAATTAAGTTTTCTTCACTTATTTCATGCAAAACTTACACCACAAAAATCTTAACACCTAATACAATTCTCAGGGACTGAAAATTGATCATGCCATTAACAAAATTCAGCTAAAAAACAAGACTCATTTCAGCTTCTAAACAGAACTAACAATCCTCTATTTTTAGCACTATCATACAAGCTTCTTAACAACATCAAATACCTTCATCCACCACATATATAACCACCCACACATAGTATAACACAACCACAACATAGCTACATCATTTCCTTAGCAAAAACACTCAAAATTAGCATTTTCGCAGATTATACCAAGCTGTACATCATAATCAGAATTTCGGCCAGCATGAAGGAAACAGAAAAAGAAAAAAAAAAATGCATTCTTTAGAACAAGAAACCATTTTAACTTGATTACTCATAACCTTAGATTAGATACAACATCATTCATCCAAAATACAACATAAATGAGGTATAACATCTCAGATTTACACAACTAGACAGCAGCCATTTGTTTTGATCATGAAGGAAGGAAAGAGGTGATGAATGGTTTACCTTAAACCTTGAGGTTTGTTTCCAACCTTTCTACAGAAAAAAGGTAGCTATCTTGCACACAAGAAGTGAAGGTTTCTTGAAGAATGCAAGGAAGGAAAGATCTTAGGCGTGAGGATGTATCTTTATGTTGAGAAAAAAGCAAGAGGAAATGGTATTCCTCTTTTTCTTCAAAGCTGTTGGCCAGCTTGAGGAGAGCAGAATGGTGGATGTTTTCCATGGAGAGAGGAAGGATGAAATGTGGGAAATAATCGAGAGAGGTGGCCATTCAAGTGAGGGAGCAAATGGCCAAAAATATGTTTATGTAGTAGGGTAATTTTTTATCTAAGGGTTGAGAAAATTTTACTCTAAATCCAAGGGTTGTGATTTAATGTATTTGTAATGGGTCAAGTTAGCCCAAGGTATGTGGGTATGATCTTGGTTCAATGGGTTAATTAGTCAAAATTAAATTTATCTCGATTTTGACCAAGACTTATAAATCATTAAACCAAACTAATCTTCTAATTAAATTTAAATTTGTTCAAAAGAGCATTTTTCTAAAAGTGAAATTCAATGATATAATATCACTAGAGATATAAAACAATAATTAATTTTGACTACATTACCTACTACATATCATCCAAACAGATAATATACCAATTAATTGTGTAAAAAATCACTTACTACAAATCATATAAATAATTATCTTGGTGTACTTATTTCTCTTAGAAGATTCGAGTAATGAATACATGAAATAGTCCCAATTATTTCTTTTAATTTATAAAACATAATTGTTTTAATTAATTATTCAAATGTCTAAGTTGTAATTTAGTAGGGTATTACAAACACAACACAACCACAGCAAAAATCAACACAACCTAGCATTACAGGCAACAAATTTAAGACAGTAAGATTCAGATGGTTGAAAAATGTCCATAAACGAGGACTTTGAAACAAAAGAGCCACAGTATTTGACACGTTAAAAGTACATAAATGATGACAACAGTTCCCAAACACGGAAATAATATATTCATTGTTCATTATTAGTATTGAAAAATTCTTATATGCACCGGTGCATGCCAAATATATTGTGTAATTATACTACATGTAATAAAAATTGTATAAAAATATTATATATAATTTTATCTATAAGTAATATAATTGTCTAATATATCAGTGCACACACCGAGTGCATGTATAATTTTCCACATTGCGAAGCTAAATCTTGGCAATCAAGTGCTAAACCTGTATGGAGGGACAAAACAAGTACCTCAGTCCATGTCCATCGAAGTCAACGCATTACTTGAAGAAGTAGCTTCCTGTCTGCCGTCAAGGGGCCATTCATCATTTCCTTCCATCTCAGTAGATTTGATTTCATTTGCTCCAGTTGACTTAATTTTCTGAAGGTGTAAATTGTAGTGAACAAATGCCATGTTGGTCAGGGTCTGTTGTTCATCCTCCTTTGGTACTCCAGAGAGCATCTTTTTAGCCATGCTTCTGTTCAGATGATACTTTGAAGCACCGTCGCATGTCTGGCTTAAGAGTCGAATTGCGAAACGTTGCAGTTCCGGGTATTCGTCTCCGTATTCCATCCACCAATCAACTGGAAACAAATTCACAGATCACGTTTGTTCTTCATGTAATGGCAAAACATAACCGAAGAAAAATAGATGATTGCATACAAACCTGGGGAAGTTGGAGAAGCATATGACAAATTACCTTTCCCTAGTCCAAAAGCACCACTGGCTCTTTGGTACTCATCAAGTTGCTTACTGAACTTGATTAGAGTCCAACGGTCTTCGATCATACGGGCAGAGCAGCATAACACGCCGGTGGTAACTTCTGGGTGAGAAGAGAAATCACCTGCATAAAACAGGTACGGGTTTAGAAAATAACCCATAGCGTGTAGAGGGCTGTGGAGGTACTCGTTCCAAATATCATCTATTGCTTCCCAAAGTGGCGAATGGCCGAACTTCTCATCTTTCATTTCCTCTCTTATTGTCTCTTTGGCCTGATCAATCGTCTCGTAAATGTTACCAAGATGGTCGTTATCCCCGTTCATCCATTCTAGGACATTCACAAGGGGCATAATTGCCTTCACAGCCAAGTTTGCTGCTTCCCAGAAGTCGTTATCAATCACAAGCTGAGCAGTCATTTTCCCGCTATCCGTAGTAGCCCAACACGAGCACTTCCAAGCTGAGGATCGGAAAAATTTTTTAAGTGCAGCACTCTCGATGACAATGTTTTGGAGAGTTAGAAAAGGAGTTACGGTACTAATTGTTGACCGTTTAATCAGGCCTTGGATAGAGGCCCGGTTTCGTAGAAGCTTCATTACAGATGCATTACCATGGATATATCTAGTGATAGACTCTGATTGCTTCATGACATATCTGATTCGATCCATACTTGAGAGCTTCCTTAACATAAGTTCAACACAACAGGAGCCGCTTACAGTCCAAAAGATACTTGGGTATTCGTCCGCTAGATTCTTTCCAATTTCCTGCATCACTGGGGAGGTTGAATGTGATATGATCTGAACCACATTCTCGACTCCAACATCGGCCAGAACTTGGTTCAATAATACTTTCAGGGCATCACTCTCGGAAATATCTGCAGACCTGAGATAAATTGTTCCCTTGGGGCAACCCACTAAAATGTTGATCAGGCGGCGATTTCCTACTTTCCATCCTTCTAACAAGATGCTACACCCTGTGTTTTTCCATGATTCCTTGATGTCCTCAACATATGCTTTTATCTCGTTCTGGATTTCTTGAAGGAGCCATCCATTCAAATCGTCCGAGCTTGGAAGTTTGTAACCTGGAACTCGAGGTGTAATACCTAATATCTCCTTGTAGCTATCTATCTTGATAGAATGGAACTCGTGTGCTGTTCTGTAGACATGTCTAGCTACTCTTTTCTGGTAGTCCCTCAAAGCTTCTGCGCTAGGAATTCTCTGGATGGATGAAATGTCGAGTTCCATTCAGCAATCTTCTGAATAAGTGTCTCTCACTTGAGTAGGATAATCAAAATTTCCTGTAGACATAGCAGATAAGTTCAGACGGTTTATAGATAGAAAGTGATTAGCTACTGGCAAAATTTCCTGTACACAAAGCATATTGGAGAAAGGAATCCTTGGCATGATTAGTGGTTGAACTTAAAACAAGCTTTCAGAATTGAAGTAATCTATTTTCTGTTTCCTTCTCAAAAATACAGTTGTTATTGAATTGTTGTTAGCAGTGCGCTTCTCGTAGCACTTTGTCAAACAAATAATGGTGTGACAGAAATATAAACATGCAACGATTTAGTTTTGCTTCTGGAAATAACAAAGAGAACAGTAACCTATGGCTAGTTGCTAAATACTATTTCCTAAGATGGAAAATAATTCTAAATTTGGCTAATTGATTCGAGCCAATGAAAGTGATGTTTCTCTCGGTATAAAAATATAAGTAAAACTCTTTACACTGCTTGACCACCTGCTTCGTGGACAAACTCACTTTACGCTCATTTTCCAGCAAAAAGAAAAACTAAATCGACGAAAGAAGGAAAATCGGTTCAAGTTTCCATAAAGTAGCTTAAAGTCTCAAAGCAAAATGCTCTGTAGATAATTTTTCACTAATTTCTGTCTTGAAAATTGGAACTCAATTTAGAAGACAGAATGGGAAGATTTTCTCTAGTTAATCAAGTTCTTTTTCAACCTAAGTCCACCAATGTCATACGTTCAGAATTCTTGTGACGTGCCATGGCGTTACTACAATTTGTTTAGGTTGCTAATGGTGTTATGCTCTAGATTTGACGAGATTTCTTTCTCACATATTTTTAGGGAAGCTAATTCTACAGCAGATCGGTTAGCCAACCATGCCTGCTCATTGGAGGATTCTTTGTTTTTTGATTCTTTTTCTATGCTTCCCAAGCATGTTCAGGGTGCTTGTAGATTAGATTATCTATAAATTCCTTTGATAGATTATTCTCAAAATGATAGGAGATAAGGTTTATGCCACAAAACAAAGTCAACCAAAGCAAAAGGAGCTCATGTACAAAGATTATGGAATATTGAATGTGCAATCGATTGTGGAAAGCTCACCAGGCAAATGAAGAATGTCAAAAGAGAAAACAAATCTACTCTCCTGTTTCCCCTTCTGCAACACCCCCTCCCCCCCCCCGCCCCCCCAAAAAAAAAAAGAGTGAAAATTTTGAGATATCAAATTCCATGTAATTATTGCAGAAAAGATGTAAAGAGATTTTGAACAAATGAAGGTGCCATATAAAAAGAATCAACAAGCAAATTGAGAGGAGAAATCATTAGAAGTCTGTAAAATGTGAGGAGTTGTGTCAACCTTGTGCATTTCTAAGACGAGATATAACCTTTGACCTTTGACAGAGAGAACCCTACTTAGATAGAGGAAGTGTACTAACTTGCTGTAATTTACCATCATTTTAGAATAATCTTGATAAAATGCTTGTATATATTTCTCCTATTCTTATATTAGTCAGAAAATCAAATATCTCTTAAGTTACAAAAGGTTCTCCTATTCATTGTCAAAGCTGGTAATGAAATTAATTATTATTGTTAAATTAATAATTTTTGTCAAAATTATCATGATTTTTTATTTTTTATTAAACTTATTATTATTATTGTTAAAAATTCCATTGTTTAGATTCCAAGGAAATTCAACAATTTTAATGATAAAATAGCTTTTTCAGTAAAGAAATACAATCAAGAGTGAAAAATTAACTAATGTAAGTCACCAGATCCCATTCCCCCTTCCCCAAGTAAGCTGGATATGATTTAAAATAATGCACTGAGAAATAAGTGCATAAACTATTTTCCCATATAAAATCACATAAAAATTTGGGAAACGTTCTAGCTCAACTAATTAAGCAACTTCTCAGGATGCAAAATTGAAGATTTAGCTTTCATCAAAATTGTTTAACCCAATATACTATATTTCGTAGTTCAAGAGAAGAGGACAAAATGCATTGCATTCCCATGAACTTAATTTTTTATATATCAGATTGGCTCTTCAACTTTGGACCACTATGATGGCCCTATGAGAAAAGGGAAAATGACAATTCAATTTCCATTAAAAAAATTGCTAATAAAAAATTGATATACACTTTTTATTTTTGGATTAGTGCATAAGTTTGTTTGATCCTGAGTATATATGTTTTAACTAATGTGGTATATTTAAATTTTCCTAGAATTTAAGTTTTCTATTAAATATGACTTTGATTAAATGGTAAAGACAATCTATCAAATAACTCTTAAAAATTAATGATTCCTTTGAATTGTCAAGAAATGTTCTAGATGGCTAATCTAAAAATTACAAGCTGTGGATTTTGTGATGCGATTTGAAATTTATTGAGGATAGGGATTTTTGGATGTGTGTTTTTCATGTCTGAATTGTTTTCCAAAGAGAATTATATATATATATCAAGTAATATTTACTACGCCATGTATTAAGATTTTGGAAGATGGATGTACAGTCGAGCATAATGGCTCACCAGGCAAATTGTAGAACGCCAAAAACTGAAGGCAAATCTGTTCTCCTGCTTTATACTTCTGCATTGAGAGAGAGAGAGAGAGAGAGATCGGTGAAAAATTTGCTGTCATGTTCAAGATCTTTCAAAATTAAAATTTCAACCAAATTTTGGAAGAAAAGATGTAAAACTAACAAAGCTTATGGATGACCGATTTGTACTTCAGAAATCTGGGAGCATTAAATGAAATTTTTTTTGATGTCTCATCTTCTAATTTCTTAATTTATTCTTTGAACTTTTGGAATTATAAAATAATTTATTATGATTGTATACTTTAAATTTTAAAACATTTCATTCTCTATCATTATTATAGTTACTCTATTTAATGGCTTCAACTGATATTTGGCAAACATAAGCCAACTCCTAATTTAATAATGTAACAATAGAAGAAGAAAGTGTTGCCGATTTTTTATGATTTTTTTATAACTATGTCTTTTTTAAGAATTATTCTTTCTCCTTCTACACTATGGTCCTCAGACCTTTTTCTTTTAAAAAAATAATAGATAGAAAATATGACCTCAAGCCTATTACTAGGCCAGGGTATTCGGTGGCTACCCTAATTGCCTTAGGGCAGCCATAGCCTTGGTTCTCTAAAGTATCAAGCCATCTTGATTAACAAAAGCCTTGGGCTTTCTCTCAGTATAGAACATAAGTAAAACCCTTATAGAACCAAATAAATTATGAAGCCATCTTGATTAACAAAAGCCTAGGTTTTCTCTCAGTATAGTACATTATAAGTAAAACCCTTTATAGAACCAAATGAATTGGTCTTTCTCTAGCGTAAGTGAAACCCTTTACAGCTTGTTGAGTGGCAGCAAAGCACACAAGACAATAAAGTTCACTAAATTTAGTTTTGAAGGCAGAATGGGAAGATTTTCTCTATTCAATAAAGTTCACTTTCCACCAAAGGCATGGAAGAACTCATGCAAAAATATTTTGGAAGATGCATGTGCAATCAAATATAGGAAGCTGGACACAAAGCAAATAAAGAAATCTGTCCACGGTTTCATTTCTGTAAAGAAACAGTAGTCACTTTGTGGTTAATTATTTGACTTGTAAAACAAGAAGAAATAATAGTTCAATTTTTGATAGATTACCAATGTTGAAAAATCTAAAGGGCAGAAAGAACTCTTAAACAATATAAATAAACAGATTCCTTTTTTTTTTCTCCTGCCAAAACTAGGCTAAAAAATATACCGTATATATGAAATAATAATGCATTGAGAATATGTGTGTGTGTGTATATATATATATATTCTATTTTCCCAATAAAATCACTTAAAAATATTGGAAAAGTTTTAGCTCAACTCCCTCAAAAAACAATCCGCTCTTAGTATGCAAAATTGAAGATTTTTCTGTGTCGATTTTAACCAATTAGAGCGACACTTTCTCATCATAAAACATTAGTAAAACCCTTTACAGTTTGATGTGCCTCGTAGGCACACTCAAGTTACTGTCATTTGTCAACAAAAGAAAACATTTTTTTTTTCAATAAAAGTCACAAAAAAGCAGTTCAATTTTTATTCATAAAAATAAAGTAAATACATATAATTAGGCAGCCCGTGAACCATGAGTAAAATTTCATATGAAATCCCCTTACTTTTTGAGTGGTAAGAAAGGAAAACAAAATTAACAAAAGAAGGGAATCGATTCAAGTTTCCAGCTCGAAATCTGTCTTGAAATCATCTTTCTTCACTGGGAATTCAGTTTATAAGACAGAATGGGATATTTCTCGAGTTACTAAAGTTGATTTTCAACCAATGGCAAGAAAAGTACTCATGACATAGATTTTTGAAGATGAATGTACAGTCGAGTATAGAAACCTCGCTAGGAAAATCAAGAAAACCAAAAGAGAAGACAAACCTGTTCTCTTGTTTTCACTTCTGCAAAAAAGGAAAAAAGAAAGGACGAATCGTAACTATCAAGTTCCACCAACGCACAGAGTTGATCACAAAGGTAAATTGAAAGGAGAGATCATAATTTGTTCTTGTTTCCACTTCTGCAAGGAAAGAGAAATCGCTGTAATTCTGTGTATTGGTGGAGAAGAGTACTATCAACCTTGAGAGTATCTAAAACAAGATCTGTTGAACAGAGACAGATAGGACCCTAGCTGGGTTATAAATTAATTGCATGGTTTACACGTGGGTATCCATTTTTGTTTCATGGAAAAGAATTAACTTCCTGCATTTTGTTATATGTAAGAATAATCTCTATACACTACTTGCATAGATTTCTGTGAATATTGGTTGCAGAACCAAATACTTCTTAGATTGTGAAAGTTGTTCAGGGAATCGACTCTGGGTGTTTTTTTTTTCCCCCAGTCAGTTAGTATCTCTATAGATAACTTGTCTAGCTTGCAAAATTGAATGAATACAATCAATAGGGATAAAATAAGATGTCGCAAACAAATACATCAGAAATGTGAACATAAAATATAAGATTCAATAGTTTTATTACTATATATTTGACTTGTAATTTAAGAAATTCATTGTCCAACTAGTAACATAACAATGAGAAATATAATTTTAAAATCGGATAGTTAGTTATAGATGCTGAATAGATTTGCATTCTTAAACAATGCAAATCTTCGGATTTCATTCCCCCAAACCCCTTCCCACACACCACCCCCCCCCCCCCCCCCCCCCCAAAAAAAAGTAAGATTGAAATCTAATGAATTACTGAAAAAATAATGCAGAGATAAATACATACATATATTATTTTCCAAATAAAATTACTTGAAAATTTTGGAAATGTTTTTTGCTCAAGTATGCAACTTCATTCCCTCAAAAGAGTATCCATCTTAGGATATACAAAATTGAAGGCATTGCGGTCATAAAAAATAGTTTATCCAAATTTATTATATTTTAAAGTAGAAAAAACAGAAAGTAAAATGCACTTTTTTCCCATGAACTTGATCCTATCTATCAAATTGGCCCTTAGAACTTTGGACTATGTCCGTTTATGGTTTCGAGTTTTCCATGTCATGGATCTTTTTTTTCCCAATTTGTAAATACATCTTTCAGCAAATTCCAATTTGCATTACCCTATTTTCCAAGTTAAACTGTTCTACAGTGAAACAATCCATTGTGCAAGGGTGCAGAATCAAATAAGAAATGGTAAATGCTGCTGTAAGAATGAACTTGAAACGTAATCTCATTGGGATTATGTTCAACAACTAATAGTTAGTTCTTTTCTTTTTCTTTTTATATTAATAATTCAATTATCTATACCTGCTTAAAGAAATATCTACAATGCCATGTACCGAAATTTTCGAAGACAAATGTGCAGTTCACCACAGAAAACTCAACAGCCAATGAACCCCAAAATTCTGCCGTGTTGCAGTACTTCTGTAAATAAAAATAACTTAAAAAATCATTGAAGAATTTTTCCCTATTAAACCCTAATCCTAAGCTCGATATATAAGCACTGACAAGTCCCTAGCCATTTTGATTAACCAAAGCCAAGGGCAAGCACACCACAACTATAAATGCTTTTTCTGACATAGTTTTAGTGACATATTTATTTGAATGTTAAAATAAATAATTATTATGACATTTACTTTCCAACACATATTACGAATATAGCTAAATAATTGAATTTGGAACAATCTAAAACTAAGTTTAACAATTGATATATCTAATAAAATTTATTTTATGCCATAACTTAATGCCTGATTTTATTTATAAGGTAAAAATAAAAGGCGCGAGAGATGCCAAAACTTTGCCAATTTCTTTTTTGCACCAAAACCTTTTTTTTCCCTTCCCTTTAATTTCCGCACCAAAATTTTTCACACTACTCCATCTTCTTGTTTTTGTTTTCGCTGTTTATCTCCTAATTCCAGCTTTAAACCACCGACACTACTCCTTCTTCTCTGGTTGGCCATGATTGTGAATTTCCCTTCCCTCTTTTTCGCACCAAAGCTATTCCTTTTTGTTTTCGTTTTATTTGCTTAATCTCCTTAATTCCAACTGACAATCACCACCGGCATTCCTTCTTCTCTGGTTATCCACTCAGTTATGGTTAAGGCTCCTACTCCTTCAGCTAGATCTTCTATTCTCTTACCAGTTTCGTCTCCAATATTTCAGCACTGAAGAGTTCATCAACGTCACATATTTTTCGAGGTCTCGGTTCTTTGTTCTATAATTTGTATTATCTATTCTATTTTTCAACGTTTGGAACTAGATTAATTTTGATAAGCTTGTATGTGATATTTGTGATCTGTTATTTTCCCGCTATTCAAAATGCATTGGGCTCTAATTTTTTCGATGGGGGGTTTTCTAAGTGTTGATGTGTAACTCTGACTTACATGAAGCTTAGATCGTATATTTCATATGTAATTGATTGTGTAGAAACACTGGTGGCCTTTGGATATGTCTTTGCTGTTTTAGCAAAAATGCATCAACTGCTACTTGTGTATATTGAGAAGAAAGTTGAAGAATTCTCTCCTAAGATTAGAGGATGTGATCCCATTTGATAATTTTCAAGGTGGACCAAAAATAAATATAATCTATCATGGAAAATAGAAAATAATTGTTCAATTGCATTGTCAATTAAATTTAGTGTTTACTTCAACACTTGTTAATTTATGTCAGTTTACGTTTTGTACAAAGATGTTTTATTTTTATCTTTTGTTTAGAGATTTGGCCCCTGTTTCCTGAGACTTTGTGATTGAATTATAGATGAAAGAGAAATGCAAGTGTTCTAATTTATTATGGGATTATGTCTCTGTACATGCAGTAAAAATGAGGGAAAGAAGAAGATTTACTCTGTTTGCACAACAACACATAATGGTTTGGAGCTTTAATATTAGAAATATTTTTGTACAAAGTTAAAGGTATTTAATAATATTTTCTTTATGGCATATTGTATGGTATTTTAACCTATGAAGTATGCTTTCTTGTGGAAAGCTAGCATCCTGCTAGAGGATAGAGTGAAATTTTAGGTGTGCTTCTAACGGCTATAATTGTTCTTTATATGGAAACCTAAGAAGTACTTTTGGAATAAGCTGGTTTGAGGTGATTCTTGGGTTGTTGATATTCTTTTTTGTTGTAACAAAAATAGGACATTTCTGTTTCGGACTGCTAGGTGTTGGTATATGATTCAAGATGGATTGGTTAGTAGGTAGATTTGATTGCAAAACCTTATGTCTTCCTGAAAGAAAATGCATTCTTCTTTAGATTTTTCACTGGCTGCGTATGTTTTTGGATAGTTTCTTTGTCATTTCATTAGTGTAGAAAGCTTTTAAATTTGTTCAATTGGTAAGGAAGAAGAGTGGGGCTGGGCATAGTTCAAAATTAATCCTTTTATATTCCTATAATATGTGACACACCTACTTAGAATTGTTATACAAGGGTGAGATATGGTGACTGGTAAGGTGTTGGACCACTAAGCATTGTATTTTGCACTGTGGTGAATGGCAAGGGATTTTTCTTCTGTCCTTTTTAGTGTAGTGTTCTAATGTCAGGTGTTAAATGACCTGCGCCAGTGGCCAGAATATAATCTCTGGTTCTTTTCTATTTTTCCTGAAGACTTTTTTCAATTGTAATGAAACTTTGAGCTAATGGATATTGTGAACACATACGTTCTTCAACCTATAAAACACTTCATATATTTGTTCTTTATTTGTTTTTTCCCTTTACTGAAATGTGCAGGATGTTTTTTGCTGGAAGTTAGGTGACTAACACTGAATTGATAATGATATAATGCTAGTAATTCTAATTTAGACAACTTGTTTGCAAGTGTTAATCATGTGCAGTGATTTTGTCTGGACAGTTTATAGTACGTGAGTTCATTTATTCATATTTTTCCTAGTTGTCCTTATGTTTATATTTCCTAAATATTTCTATTCATATTTTCTTATTTTCCTCTCTGAATATTTCCTTGCAATCTAAAAATTTTTGAATATTTCCTCTGAATATTTTTGGTGATCCCGTATTCATATTATCCTTTCTGAATATTTCTTTGCAATCTGGTTTTGGCTTATATTTAATGCATTAATCGTAAGATTTAGTTGTTCTTAACACTGGTGAGTTTTCAAACAATTTTCTTTGATTTTCATGACTTGGAATTCTTTTCTTGGAACCTTGCTTTCTTGCCTTGTATATGGAGACCTTGCTGTTACATGTAGTTATGGATTTGCAGATTAGTAAATTTCCACATCTATTCCTTCATCCTTTCTGTTTGCATGCATATTTGACCCCTATATGATTGGAAACTGGGGTTTTATAATAGTATTACTACAACTATTGATTGACTACCTCTATTAGTTCTTCCTTTTGTACTACTATATATCCATATTTAGGGTTTGAATTCCTAACCTTGGAACTACTTGTAGGGGTCAAATTAACTTCCTGATATTGCTGATATTTTTATTTAATAAGGCCAAGAGTTGTTAGTGGGATTGATAAAAAAAAAAAACAATGGCCCTACTGCCAATAGGCTTTTAGAAAATGTATAATATGATGATTCCATTATGAGTCAATAGGCTTTCAAAAAATTCCCTGTTGTCATTAGCCTTGCTCTACTGTTAAAGAAGAAAGTACAATTTCCTTTTTGAAGAATCGTCTAATACTAGGTCCTTCCATTTTCCATATACTATTTTTAGTTTTTGTGAGGTTTAGTTTACTACTTCCAATCAATTATGTCATTATTCTGGCCAGGAAACTGTGCAACTTTGTGCTTTGCCAGATAACAAATGTTGTAGTAAAGAATCATTCTACTTCTATTAGAAACAAATTATGCCTGTTTCTAAATTAAATTTTTGTCACATAGTACACAACTTATGTCTGATTCTAGGTTAAAATGAGAATTAAGTTTATCTTGATTCTGCTATTTCCTTGAGTTGGTTACTTCTTCAAATCAGCTTCATAATAGCATACTAATGGCATGTCTTAGATCACATCTTTCTCTGAGAATTACTGCATTTGCAAATATGTAGTTCCTAATTGGCACGGTGGAATTGCTGATTGTATATTTTTTTTTTTTAATTTCTAAGGTTGTTGATTAGTCTTCCTCTGTTAAGTATACTTTTGTTATGGGTTCGGGGGTTAAAATACATATGTTTTTATTTGTATAGAGTATATGAATTCTTAGTAGGCCTATTGCCCATGTACATAGTTGATTAATTAGCTTCCTTTTTGCTTGAAAGAGCAATTAGTTCTGAAACCTATTTGCTATAGTATTTGATTAATCTTGATATTCAAATGGTAGTGGAAAATAAAAAAATAAAGAACGTTTGTCTTACTGAATGATTGTTCTTTGTTCTTTTCTTTTCTTTTTTTTTTTTTTATAAAGTGATCCTCTTGTGCAATTTCCCAGATTTAAACTATCAACTATAGTAGTTGTTAGGAATTATTTAACATTTTTAGCAATTTTAAAGATGAAATAATTTGTTCATTTTTTTTTTAATCTTTGTTTGTATTTGGTTTTCAGCTTTCTATAATGGATAGACGATGGATGAATCTGCTAAGAAATAATCTTAAGTATGAAGGAGTTGAATACTTCTTGAGATTTGCCTTTGCCAATTTAGCTATAAATGGGAGGATTTCATGCCCATGTAGAGATTGTAGAATGGGAATAGTGGTTTCTAGGTAGGAAGGTAAAGAACACTTAATTGTTAGAGGTTTTATTAAAGGGTACACACGCTAGGTTGTGCATGGCGAACTTACTTATGTTGATTCATCAACAATAAATTTACATTTGAATGTAGATAGCTAGTCTAACAAACATTAACAATATTGAAGGATCAGATGAGATAGGAGGGTTGGATGGGCTGCAAGGATTGTTGCATGACATATTTGGAGTCCCAAAAACAGATCATGTGGAGGGTGATAACATTCATATTAGAGATGAATTACCTAATGAAGAGGCTGAAAAGTTTTATAAACTTTTAGATGATTCTCAACATGATCTATATTTGGGATGTAACAAATTCTCAAAGCTTTCTTTCATTATTCTTTTTCTTTATCTCAAGTGTAGTGGTAATTAGTAGAGCAATAAATCCTTTAACATGCTTCTTGACTTGCTAGGAGAAGCATTCCCTGAGGCATTTTCAAACTTACCTAAAAATATGTATGAAGCTAATAAATTGATGAAGCAGTTAGGTATTAGATATAAGAAAATAGATGCATGTCCCAATGATTACATTATTTCCTAGAGGGATAAAGAGAATTGGAAGGAATGCAAGACATGTAGTCATCTTAGATAGTAGCCATCTGAAAAAGATCCTATAGGTGAGAAGGGAAAAATTCCTTACAAGGTATTGTGTCATTTTCCACTAAAGCCTAGATTACAAAGGTTATTTATGTCGTAAAAAATTGCTACCAGTATGAAATGGCATAGTGAATTCTGCACAAAAGATGGATGCCTAAGACACCCAGCTAATTCCCCTTCTTGGAAGTCTTTTGATCATCAATATCTTGAATTCATTGAAGAGCCTAGAAATGTTAGATTAGGTTTAGCATCTGATGGATTTAATCCATTTCAGAATATGAGTGTATCTCATGGTACATGGCCTGTTGTATTAATATTTTATAATTTGCCACCATGGATGTGTATGAAGCTATCGTATTTCATGTTATCATTGTTGATACCTAGCCCTTTTACAACATAGATGTCTACTTGCCGCCTTTAATTGCTAAACCGAAAGAGTTATGGGATGTTGGGATGAAGACCTATGATGCTTCCATAAATCAAAACTTCCAAATGCGTGTAGCATTACTTTAGACAAATAGCGATTTTCCTGGTTATGCCACTTTGTAAGGATAGAGCACAAAAGGGGAGCTTGCATGTCCAATTTTTCACAAACACACCCATTATCAGTGGTTAAAAAATGGTGGAAAGCATTGTTACATGGGACATCGAAAGTTTTTAGACCGTAATCATCTTTATCAAAGAGATAGTAGATTTTTTGACGATAAGTTAGAGCATGGTAGGCCTCCACCTATACTTACTGGTTCATTGGTGGTAGAGGAGGTACAGAATTTTTTCATAAAGTTAGGAAAATTAGTTAAGGACAATGAAAAATTGCCTTTTAATTGGAAGAAGAAAAGTATTTTATTTGATTTACCATAATGGGAATGGAACATTATATGCCACAATCTTGATTCAATGCATATTGAGAAGAATGTTTGTGAGAATATTATTAATACTTTGTTAGATGGGGATAAATCAAAGGATAATGCTAAGTCTAGACTTGACTTTGTTGAAATGGGTATAAGACCAGATTTATATCCTATTCAAAGGGAAAATGGAAAATTTTTTGTGCCTCATGCTTCATTTACATTGAACAAGAAAGAGAATTATAATTTTTGTATGGTGTTGAAAGAAGTGAAAGTTCCAGATGGAAACTCTTCTAATGTTTCACGTTGTGTGCAACTTAAGCCACCAAAGATATCTGGCCTCAAAAGTCATGGTAATCATATTTTGATGCAACAGCTAATGCCAATAGCTTTGAGGAAATCTTTACTTAGATCTGTGCGGTCTCCACTTATTAGATTAAGTCATTTTTTCCGAATGTTGTGCTCGAAAGACATTTTTCCTTAAGATGTGGTTCAACTTGAAAAGGACATCATTATTATACTATGCCAACTAGAAAAGGTTTTTCCTCCTTTTTTTTGATGTGATGGTGCATTTAACTATACACCTAGCAAGAGAGGTGAAATTAGGTGGGCCTGATCATTATCATTGGATGTATCCTATTGAAAGGTAATTATTTTAAATTCCTCGAATAATATTTAAAAAGTACTTGATGAATTTCCATATTCATATATTTCGAACACTTTTTTTATGTTTACAAAATAGATATTTGAGTACATTGAAATCTTATGCTTGCAATAGAAGCTGACCAGAGGGGTGCATTGCTGAAGGATATGTGGCAAAGGAATTCTTGTCATTTTGTTCTTTATACCTAGCTAATTACATTGAGACTAGATTTAACTAATCCAGTAGAAATAAAGATGTTTCTGACAATCCAAGTCATATTAGACTAGATGTATTCTTAGAAATAGGTCGTCCTTTGGGAGAGCTACAATTCCAACTAAGTTTGACGATGACAAACTTAAAAAAAGCACACCAGTATGTGCTTTCCAATTGTGATAGTCTTAGGCCTTTCACTGAGTAAGTCTATAAAATTCTAACTATTATTTTAATGTACAAAATTTCTACATGATTTAAAACTTGTAATTTAATTTAATTAATGCAGTAAACATCTTAAGTTGGTTAAAAAGCAGCATCCTTGTACTTCAAGGCATGTAATTGAGCGCATTCATAGTGAAAATTTTGTGTCTTGGTTGGCGAAACATGTAAGTTGATTTGATCTATTCCATTTGACATAGACCTATAAAGATGCTCACAATTTATTCATGATCTGTATGTTAAGGAAGAATAACTTTCTTGTGGTGACTCATTCATAGAAGACATCAAATTTCTAGCTAGAGGACCGAATCCTATAGGCCAGCAGTACAACAAATACATTGTGATTGGCTTTTGATTCCATGTAGGAGAAGTGGAGCATAAAAGGAAAACACAAAATAGTGGGGTTGGTGTGCAAGAAACGACCTCAAGTTTTGCAAGCACAAGAGACCAACATCCAATTTTGGGAGATGTAGATTGTTATGGAACTTTGACAAGGGTTATTGAGCTAATTTATGGAGTGATAAACGAGTTGTGTTGTTTGACTATGAGTGGGTTTCAAGAGGTAAAAGACTTAAATAAGATGAACATGGATTAGTTTTGGCTAATTTTTTGGTTGTGCAACCCCATAACGAACCTTTTATTCTTGGATTGGAAGCATCACAAGTTTTTTATGTGGAAGATCTAGATAAAAGTGGATGGTGCGTTGTTGTCACGGCAAATCCTAGGGCTGCTTATAAAGTGCAAGAAATGGCTAATATTGAGATGTATTTGCAAAGCGAGTTAGGGAATTACTAAGTTCATGATGGAGATAAAGAACACAATTGGGTCCGAATGGATGCTGAAGGAGTTGAGGTTGACAATCCAAATGTTTGATGTTTTCTGCTTATTAGTGATTTTTGAATATTTTTGAACACTTGTTTCTATAATATTTCTCTCCTTATGTAATTTTTATATGAAAACTAATGTTCTAGAGCTACAAAATTAATGTCATTCATTTATCTAGTATTTATTTTTTTGATATTTTAATCTTTCAATTTGATATTTAATTTGATAAGTTTATGAATTTCCAATATTCTATAAATGGTAATATTTTCTATTCACTTGTATTGTAGGTTTAGCTCTTAGAACTCGAGGAGGTATGGCTATTAGGATTCGTGGACTTCTAAAAGTGGAAAACATCCACGAATCCCTTCCTAGGACCCAAGTAAATAATTAAGAATATCTAAGATTTATAGAATTACCTCTGTTCAGTGTAATCGATATCCTTCGATTCTGATTGTGCTATCGTACGTGCAACCCAAATATCACCAAATGCTGCAGTGTGCGAACGTTCTTTATCGGATACACACAACGAACTGACTCGTTACCCTGAGAGTGCTAGCGCTTAAGGTTTGAGAGTTTTTTTTTTTTTAGGTGAATGGAGGCATGAATATTCTTAACAGAATGGGGTTGTTGAGAAGACGGCTAGGATTTTCTTAAAAACCCCTGAACCTCGTAGAGTCCAACTCTGACAATATCTTATCATATTTTAATTTAAATTCAAATTAAATTAAAACTAATATGATAAGATTCTGCTATTATCTCAATAATTTAACTAATTAATTTACCGAGTCAAATTCTAATAATCTGGACATCATCCAGATACATCCAATGTGGACATATTTTTAGATTCATTGTATCTGGTAAAGTTTCTAAATACGATTAACTTAGATATATTTCTAGATTCATTGAATCTGGTTACCATAAAAATAACCTAACAAGTTCTCTTATTGTGTGACCATATAGGTTCATTTAACACTGGCAGTGTGCCTAAATCATATTTAAATGGCCCACAAGTTATAAGTGGTTTCTAGCAAAATATTATAACTATCCAAGTTAAATGAAGATTAGTAATCTCTTTAAACCAAACCACAATTTTATATTTAGTTCTTTTGTCACACGATATCCAGATTAAGCACAAGGCACAAAGCATGTCATCCTTATTAAGTTTAATCAATTATTTCTTGATTTCATAGTAGACTATTCAAACAAATAATATCAATATCTTAGATTGATATATTTGAGTACGACCATGCATTTTAACAGTCTAACTTATCAAGGGGCCCATGGATATCTCTCCCATAATTGAGAGGGACAAATTCCTTCAATATCAATCATATTCATCTCCTTGATTTATTCTATATCCAACAGTATTCTAATTTATTATCTGGTTAAAGACAACTTTAGACAACGTCACAATATAGAATTTACCAAGTAGGAAACTATGATGAATTTAGGTCGAATGACTTTTAATATCATTATGGCTAGAAAGTACTTATGACATGTTCCATGAAGTACTCTCACAGTGGGTCATGTCTAATATAATGTTCTCTAACATTTATTTATGTTTTGACTTGATATCACAAATATCCATGACCAGTAAAACATAGCCATCAAGTTACAAACATACTAATCTTAATTTATTATTGTTCCAATAATAATAATCGATCAGAGACAGTTTTAGAATAGTCATTGTATTCATTGTTGGGTTTTACTATCAAGTCACATACTTGATGACCACAACATAACATGCACTATTCATGGAAAGAAAAACCTTATATTATTATATAAAACATAACGACAATAGTATAAGTACAAATTGACTCTAGGGCATATCCTTAACAATGGATCCCAAAACTCGAGGAAGAAGACAAAGAAGAAATTACAACACAAGATATGAGGTCTTATCTGATGAAAATAGAAATGTAGATGGGGTAAACAAATGGGCCAATGAAGAGGCAGAAGAAGACATGCAACTTTGACATTGATAATGGTAATGGGCTTTGCATATTTATATCTATGGTTCATGAATATGTTTAAAAATTTAGTGCTTCAAAAGTTTAATGTTGATGTATATGAATGACAATTAATTTTGTTTACTTGCATATAGGTATGACTCCTACAATTCAAACAGGAAGAAGGCAAGAAAGGAATGATGTGCTAAGAGATGTCTCTAATGCTGAAAATCTAAATTTAGATAGGATAAATAAAGGGACCAGTCAAGAGGTGTAGGTGGAAATGCAAATTGACAGTGATGACAATAATAAGAATTTTCATCTTTATGTGTATGTTACTATTTAGAACATCATGGTTAACTTTGCATCTTTATGCGCCATGATTCATTAGCTTACTATATGCATATAGATGTACACATAGCCTAGAAGCTAACAAAGGAAAAGGGTACTACATTAAGAGATAGTGTTCAACACACTTTTCATGCCAACCTAAATTTTCATGTTAGGAACATTAGTGTTTTCATTGTTTATGAATTTGGCTCCAAAAAATTGATTAAGCACAATATTATCCATTTCTAACTTTTAACATTGCAAAAGTAGCAAAGAATTTTACTAGCCATTGCAGGTATATCAAATACTTCTGCCATTTTATCAGTTGCTTCCTCGATTAAACTTTTGATATTTAACTATTTCAACCCCTCTTAGGTTTTCTAAACCATTGACATTGATTGATAGAGACGCAAATGAAATGAATGCTACCTGAACTGAGATTTCCAATGGAACAACAGGTAGATAAAACTTCACTATTAAGCTGTTAGTTGGGACAACTTCATCCATACAGTAGTCAACTACATATTGATACATGACTGCAAAATGCATGCTATCCAAATAGCTATCTAAGACCATCTTCCTTCAGAAAAAAAGGATATCTAATAAAATTAAATTGGGAAAGCTAATGATTAATACTTTGATGGAAGCCTTTTCTATTGAAAAGATTGGTTCTGTAGAATTGTTTGAATGTACATCATATTAGAATATTTGGAACACATGAGCTGTGTTGTGGTGGGACCAACGAAACTGAGAAATATATGAGGTCAAACATTTTGATTATTAGACTATGCCATAAAGTTTATATGGGCAGGTATGTTATTGGCCCTAGAATTATTTGTTTAACTCAAACGGCATTTGGATTAGTTTAGTTTTGATGTGCTAGAGCAGATAATCTTTTTACAACGTACGAACATGTTAATGCAGAATGACATTACAACTTATTGCTGTGGAACTTGCTGATTTTGGCCCTATGTCTATTGCGGTTCTGCAGTCTATTAAAGGGTTTCTTTTTTACTTGGAAGCTTCATACATTACCATTCTGTTTGGGGATAAATCTAGAAACAAAGATAATCCTAATATACATGGGAGTTCTCATTGTCTAATGTTTGAAATTCTACTTGTTGGTCTTTCTATTTATGTTGATTTTGGACAGAGCTTGCTAATCACCCCTACCTACTGGTCTTGAATTTGTTATATTTCTACATTTTTGTAGCATCTTTCAAATAAGCAGAAATTGGAACTAGTTGCTTTTCAGTGCTAATGCTGCAATTTTTCAGAATTTGAAACTATCAGCTATTGAGCACAACCATAGAGTGGGAAATGACTCATATTGAATCTTGCTGCCACATTATTCTTCAACAATGAAAATGCCTTTTTCAAATATTACCACTGGTTAAAATTCTTGACTACATTCTACTTATAAATATGGTTACATTTTGAACACCATTAGAATTTACAACTACTTACCATGCATAAGGTTTTGCTGCTGAATATGTTAAACTATGAAAGCATCATAAGAAGTGAACTTGTTTACCATGCACTAATGCAAAGCCTCATATGTGGTGAAAAGATTGTGGTTTGGAGATAGTGGTATGTAGAATAGAACTAATTCATAAAACTTGCTCAATGTTTACATAATTTATTTTTTTAGTTTACTAAAACTCAAACAAAACTAGTATCAGGCTTAAGCACATTTTGATTGTGATTGTGGCTAGATATTCAGATGGTCAAAAGTATGGTTTGATGTCATATGAAGGTATTCTGCTATCTGGACTCCTTGTTCTTAACAATAGCAGGATTTGCTAATACCTGTGCTTAATAGCTGGTTGTGCTCAATAGCTGATAGTTTCACTTATTCTATTCTTTTATGGGATTAGGCTGTGGTCAATATGTAAAGGTGGTATAAAAATACACATCTTATAGTACTATCAATGGTAGAAAAAGGATGGACTATGTAGCTTAGTGGGCAGGTGATAGATCTTAAACATTATTTTCAAGTATGTAATCATGCATGTCTATTGTCGTTAAGATGTTAAGAGATATATTAATTGTCTAGTTTATTTTTCTAATAGCAGTGAATTGAACCTGGAAGCACTAAAGCTTGGGAAGTGAGGAACAACAGACATAACATGATTTTTGTCAGACATTACATGCTTTTTTGTCAGAAATTTCAGTGCTCACATGACATTTGTTTACTGATTATGTTTTTCAGTCCATGTAAATTCTATTATAATCTTTCCCATCTATAATGTTTTAGGATTCATGGAATTGATTTCTAAGGACTTTTTTCTATAAATAATGTTCTAGTTGTTAAGCAAAATACTGAATGTATAATTATGTGTTGTTGGAGTAAGGAAGTTCTCTAGTGAGGGATTACCAAATTTGCTGGGTGTTTGGCCATGAGAAACTTAGTTCTTTTATTTGGCTCGAATAGTAATAAGGCTTGGGAAGTGAGGAGCAACAGACATAACATACAAACATAACATGCTTTTTTGTCAAAAATTTCAGTGCTCATATGCCATTTGTTTACTGATTATGGTTTTCAATCTATGTAAATTCTATTACAATCTTTTCCATCCATAATGTTTCAGGATTCGTGGAAGTGATTTCTAAGGACTTCATTCTGTAAATAATGTTCCAGTTGTTAAGTAAAGTACTGAATATATAATTATGTGTTATTGTTGGAGTAAGGAAGTTCTCTAGTGAGGGATTACCTAATTTACTGGGTGTTTGGCCATGAGAAACTTAGTTCCTTTGCATGGCTAGAATAGTAATAAGGCTTCATCCTTATTATAACCTAGGATTTCATGTCACTGAGACCTTTTATCCAATAGGGAAAAATATGAACTTGGAGTATTAACTATGCTTGGGAACAAATATAGCAGAACTAAAGCTATGGTATTAGATACATAGTAGAGAAGTTGTCCTTTGAAGAAAACAATGATTCTTCACGAAGAGAGCAGTAGAGAGCAAACCAACCTGTGGCTTCTCAAAGAGAATCTAACTCCTTAGGTAGAAATAAATGCATTCACCCAGTGCTTAGAATTATTAGGACCAAAATTGAATGCTAGCAACAAAATATTATACATACACCTGGAATGGAAAATCAGAAGAATGAATGATACAAATAGAATTGATAAGAGAAATAAATAGTTGTAATATTTCATAGGCAATTTGTTCTAGGACTTCATAGGGTCTATAGCATCATGATGTTGAAAATTGGGAAATGCTCTTTTTGTTTTTTGATCCCTATAGATGGGGTTTGGGTTAATTGAAGTTGCCTTTTAAATGGTAATTGTATTTTACTTATCTTTTTTATGTATAACATTTGTTAATGGGATTGATTAAGACAACAATGGCCATGATGGAGTGGCAAAGAAAAAAAGAGGCCCTATATTCATTACTAGATTTTGGGGTAGCCCAAACTATTTTAATTGCATAGAAGTTAAGTTTGGTGAGACAGGTGTACCTATTGGAGACAATGCTTTAAATTTAAATGATTTTTTGGGCACAGTTGTCAGAAATGACAAGGATGTTCCTATAGACATCATAGATTGGCGTTTGGTTCCAGGAGAGAACATATTGAGAATGATAAATATGGTGAAGGTATCAAAATGTGAGTTTCAATAATTGTATAACTTGTCTACTTTTATAAATCTTCTACTTAAAGGACTTATGTCTACGTACTCTATTCTAATTCTTGAAATTGATTATTTCTTGATTTTATGTATGATATACTCTGATTGTTTCTTTCAATTACAAAACATATTCAACCTTCCTCCTGGTACTGAAGATTAGGTCTACAAATCTATGGGTAAGAATGGAGAAGCTTTAAGGCATATTTGAAGGCTAAATATTTTGATCTAAATCAACCTGTGTTAGCTCAACTTGCTTTTGGGGATAAGCGTCTCATACAAGAACAATTTGCGAGACTTTTAGAGTATTGGAGCACAGAAAAAGGCCAGGTATAATATATGTGATTTTTTTTTTATTTGTAGAAAAATAAAAGTAATTATATCTTAACATTTTTCTTTATTCATTTTCAGTGTAGAAGTGAAAAGAATAAGCAAGCTAGGGCATGCAACAAGATGAATCATTATATAGGTAAGAAATTTTATGGCCGAATTCGCAATAAATTGGTAAAATATAAATTTATATTTGACATTTTTAATATAATAGAATACAATGGGAATAAAATACCTTAAATTGTATTTAGGAAAAGAAATTTTAACGTCCTGCATCCTGAGCTGAACTGTTCAAAAAGTGCTACACACGTGCTAATAGTGAACCTTTTGGAAACGAAGTTGCTACTGCTTTGGTAAAAATTTTCTTTGCTCTTGCCTTGATTCCATTTAGTTTTATGATGTATTGTATACATTCCATTCATATTATTGGTTAAATGTACTTACATTTTAGTTCACTAATAGGGGGAGATAACAAAACGTACTACCCAACTTCCTCCAGATTCTATTGATAGTATTAGTCCAAATGACATATTTGGACAAGTTTTAGGTAAACAAAAACGTGGTAGGGTGCATATGTTTGGATTGAATATTCCTACAATGGATGAATGGGGTCAATTACCAAGTAAAAGTGCATCTTTCCGCATGATCTATGAACAATGCCATGAATTGTTAAGGGTGAACGAAATATTAAAAGAGCAAGAAAGCAAATTTGAGGAACGAGGCAACCTTATACAACAACTAAATGCTGTAGTTACACAGCTAAGAGTTGCCTCACCAATGGGATTTCCTTCCACTTCAACTAGCAATATTCCAAATCCATCTAATGGTGAAGTTATACATTTAACTACTCTTCCAAGACGTTTGATGGTATATTTTACTCCTTTTACTTTTATACATTTAGAGATTTTTTTCATTAATAAAAATTATTAACAATATTAAATTTCAATTGGTTTTTCTCTTTTTTCTTATCCAGGTTCATGCTTCTGTGTCACATAAGAGTCTATATGATCCAAATAAGATTGTTGCAAAAGGCTATATTGTGGATATGAATCCACAAAAAAATGTGGGTGGACATATTTTAGGTCCTAATTGGTGTGAGGTTAACATACAAGTTGTCATTGAGCATAAATAATATTTGGTTAGATCTTACTCATTGTTGGAGACCATTGGAGATGCTCTTGTCACTAATATTACTTGGCCAAATCCTTTGGTATATTACAAATTCACTTGCACTCTTGTGAAAATCATTTTTTTTTTCAATTAATTGATACAAAATTTTTTGTTATGTAGATGGAAAGAAATGCAGATTGAAGCAGGCTTGTTGAGTTGGAGCAGACATTAGTCTACAGCTCTTATATGATACATTATTTTATGGTTTTTGTGCAAACTTACAGAAATTAATAAATTTAGGATTTTTACTGTTTAAGTACTATTACCTTTGATGTTTATTTAATTGATTCTAGGATATTTCATAATAAATGTATTTTGGTGGTACATTGAACTTAAATTAAATTTATGGATATTTTCTTTTCTTTCAATGTAAATTGTCGCAGGGATTAGTTAAAATTGGTCTAACATATTAAATTATTACAATATTCAAAATATAGCGACACTTATATGTCAGGGTTGTCAAAATAAGAAAACTTGTATAAATGTTGTCATATTAGGGAAAATATATCACACACAAGTATTATGAAATGTATGACTACCGACATAAAAATTTGCCACATTAGAATAGATATGTTCTATACTAAATGTCAGAAAACAATAACTATTTTAACATTTGTTTATGTTATATTTGAAATAATTATTAACATTATAAAATGTTATAAAATACATAAATTCTAATGTATGTAGATGTCACCATAGCTTCATAATGTGACAATATTATGTATTAAAAAATTTAAATATTTGTTCTACCTTAACTTTATTATAACACTAACAAATGTCACAAAAAGAATTTATAAGCACATCTATGTATGTTATCATAGGTTCTTATGGTAGCATTTGTTTTTTATATTTATAGATATCACAGACTTTTCCTGACATCACTTTAGATGACACTCTTTTTATGTGTCATAATAGATTAAATGTCAGAAAAAATCCTCTATAATGACACATAAAAGTGTCATTAAAAGGAAAAAATGTTGTAGTGTGCGCAGCAACATTATCTTCTTCAATTTTTAATATTTTTTTTTATTTTTATTAATCTTAGAATCTCAATCTTTGGCCATTTTTTGTTTTTCATGCCCAGACCAAAACAGAAGACATTGAGAGGAAAAGATAATAGCTCTTATTGAATAATTGATCAGTACTAAGTAAAATGATGTTCCTCTCAGTATAGAACACAAGTACAACCTTTAGAGCTTCTTAATTTGATTCATGGATATCCTCAGGCAACCATCATTTGCCAACACAAGAACATCTGAATCAGGTGATTTTGCTTTCCAAAAATCTACTCAATTCCATAAATTCCATGTGATACGACTAGCATCAAGGGCACACAAGTCGAAGGAAAAAATGAAATGGACTACCAACAATAGCTTACTGAATTATGTGTTTCTTCTTATCACTTAAATCAACTTTATTCACTTGCAATCCAGTTTGGAAGAAGATTTTCTCTAGGTAATAAAGTTCATTTTCCAATGAAGGAACCAAGAACTCATGCACAGAGATTTTGGAATATATGAACATTGATGTGCAATTGAGTAATAGAAAGCTCACTAGGAAAATGAAGAACTCTGAAAGAGAGAAGACAAATCTGTTCTCCGGTTTCCACTTCAAAGAAAGTGAAATCCATGAAAAAGTTTTCCTAGTAAATTCTACATGAAAAGATAGAGCATTTTTCGCTTAGAATCTACGAATTGAGCTCACTTCTGTGAAGAAAGACAAATAATTGGAAATCTGTATAATGTGAAGAAGAGTAGGAACCTGACCGTATCTAAGACAAGAGAATGACCTCTGATAGATGGGACTATCTTAACCTACGCAGGTGTCTACTTGAATTTCCTATTTGGTTTTACACAAGAATTAACTTGTTGTACTTTATCTTTTAATGTAAAGACTTTTCATATTCATTACACATGGTTATTAATGTTAATAATAATCAAATATCTCCTATGTTATAAAAGTACCCATTCAAAATCAAAATTTTGATGCATTTTTGTTAGTAATGTACTTTTATTGTTAATGTTTTGAAAGTGTCCAACACTGGGCCTTGTCGATGCATTTAACATTGTGAATAATTTTTTTTTAAAAGGCCAAAGCCAATTTATTGATATATGAAAAAAAATAATAATAATACATGTATAAAACCTCATCAAGTCATATGCATTCTAACTTGCAGTTAAGGAACCTGTAACCTATCCAAATTACACAAGCCCCTAGCTTCCTTCGGGTGCAAAGAGAATGAGTGCAAAGATTGAGACTCAAGAACAATACAAGAAAACTTTGCTAAATAATCTGCCACCCTATTTCCTTCCATAAAAACATGCACAAGTTGACAAGAAGTAAATTTGCTTTGAAGAAAGCCCAATTCGCTTATGAAGAGAATAATCCTTCCATAATTTAGCATAAGCTCCATTCAATTGATTGATAAGAAGCTGAGAATCAGATTGTAGTGTTATATACCCTTTATGACCAAGCCAATAACACCACTACTAGCCATAAAGAACAACACTAATTTTTGCCTATTGATTTGAAGCATGACCAATATTTTTTGAGAATTTAAAGAAAAGATGTCCTTCTGGGTTTCCTATAACCACACCAGCTAGGGTTCCTTTTAGAGGCCCCATCAACATTAACAATCACTCCATTTGTTGCTGATTTCAACCAATAAAGTGGAAGCACCTATAAAGCTGCTAAAGTTCTCCAGTTTGTTGATAGAGAAGCAAATGCAATAACAATAGGCCTTCTAATCAGATCAAGATGAGAAAGTTCTGTGCAGAGACTATGAACCCTCTATTTCAGTTTCGAATGGGAGATGACCACACCATTGTATATGTAATCATTCCTAGCCTTCCATGTTTCCCATAGTAAAAAGGAAATAAAGACCCTTGCATACTCTCTGGCAGAAGCCGGTGTAAACCACCAAGAGCAAATAAAATAGGACATGTCTATAGTTAAGGCATCAATCGTCAAACACAAAGCTTTCGCCTGCCACAAACTAACAACAGATTCACAATCTTTATTTTTTTATTTTTTTTTAAATGGGGTTCTGTTGGGTCCCCTCCCTTATATTAGAAACACAATGATGATGAACGAGTTACATGAAATGAAGGGAAATGCATCCTATCTAAGTTACATAAACCTTTGGCTTCTTGAGGCAATTCAGAAAAAATAGGAAATAGTTCAGAGTAAGCACATCCTAGATTAGCCATGAAATCTGCAGCTTAGTTAGCCTTTCTGTAGACATGAATTAGCTTCACTGAAGAGATGGTCTGCAAGAGGTATAATATATGTTGAAAAAGCTTCATATAACGCTAGGGCACTGTCTAATGGCTATAAAATTGATTATATAGCACCAATGAATCCGTCTGTATAAGAATCTTATCTAGCCTCCTTTGTACACAAAGCTTTAGGCCCTGAAGTATGCCCTACAACACCGCCTCCATAGTAGTGCAGGTTCCCAACGAGTAGCAAAAAGCCAGATAAAAGACCCTAGAGGTAAACCGGATCACTCCACTGCACCCACAATCCCTGGATTACCCTTAGAAGCCCCATCCACATTAGGAACAAAATCAAAACCCTCATGTAGTCTATTCTAACATACCGGTTTGACAATAACAGATCTATGAGGAAAAGTAAGGACCCTGTGCTAAAGTAATCCATCAATAATAGGTAGAGGATATGTTGTACGATAAAGCCAAAGAAAATCCTGAACAAAACATATAACACTGTGTTGAGCTCGTCCAAAGGAAACAGATTTCCCATCATAGAAGGCTACATTTCTTTCTTTCCAGAGAGTCCATAGGGTGACTGCCAAAAATAGCTTACATAAAACCCCTCGAGATCCAATGTAGCTCCAAAAGGATATTAAGATCATTTAGGGGGAGGGTTGAAGAAAAATAAATTTTAGATCCTAAAAAACTGTGCCAAGACAGAACTCCCACAAGCATTTTGCAAATTGGCATCCAAAGAAAAGATGTATAAGGGATTCCATGCTAGAGCAACGTAGAGGACACTGCGATCCCAAGCTGAAACCAAGCCTTTGTAAAATAGAATCCAAAGGAAGCATACCATTAATTAGTTTCTAAATAAAAAGATAGATTTTCTATGGAAGCTTGGATTTCAAAACCTTTTTAAGCAAAAGGCTAGTATCTCTTTGCTGATGTAGTCAAGCTTGGGCTGAAGCAGAAGTGAAAGCTGCTGTCATTAGCTTCCACTTGAGAACATCCAGTTCTGTATTTAGATAAGGAGGAATCGAGGTAATCAGCTTGTTGGTGAGTGGTGGATCTAAAAGCTCTTTAATAAGTCTCACCCTCCAAAAGCCATTGCAAATGCAGTCTGCAATAGTTATCTTCTTATGTTAGATAGTAAAGTTATGAACCACAAAGGAAGATTCCCCCTACCAATTATCATACTAGAATGAGCTAGAATCATCCCTAACCTTTGTGCCAATCATCTCATCCGCTATCCATTGCACCTTGAGCATACGCCTCCAAACCTGAAAAGGCCTATAAGTCATACCCGCCATAGCTAGATGAACTCCTCTCGTATACCAAGTACTCATGAACTTAGCCTATAACGACCTTTGCTCACAGAACTTCCACTGCAGCTTAATAGAATACAACAAAAGAAGCTCCTTCCAAGAAGGAAGACGCAAACCATTTTCATCAAATGGAAAGCACAAGGAGTCCCAGGACCACCAATGTCTATTCTTATAATGAGTGCCCCCTTGTACTGTTAGGATTCGTGGACTCCTAAAAGCGGAAAACATCTACGAATCCCTTCCGAGAATCCAAGTAAATGATTAAGAAGATCATAGGTTTGCAGAATTACCTCTGGTTGGTGAAATCGATATCCTCCGATTCCAATGGTGCTGCTGCACGTGCAACCTGAATGATCACTAGACGCTGCAGTGCGCGAACGTCCTCTATCGAATACACACCGCAAACTCACTCATCACCCGAGGAGTGCTAGCGCCTAGGGTTTGAAAGGGTTTTTTTCCTTAGTAGAGAATGACACGAATGTTCTCAACAGAATTAGACTCTTGAAAAGACGGCTAGGGTTTTCTTAAAAACCCCCGAACCTCTTAGAGTCCAACCCTAATAATATCTTATCATATTTTAATTTAAATTCAAATCAAATTAAAACTGATATGATCAGGTTCTGCCATTATCTCGGTTATTTAAACAATTAATTTACCGAGTCAGATTCTTATAATCTGGACATTATCCAGATACATCGAATGTGGACATATTTCCAAATTCATTGTATCTGGTAAATTTTCTATGTTCGATTAACTTAGACATATTTCCAAATTCATCAAATCTGGTTACCAGAAAAATAACCTAACAAGTTCGCTTATTGTGTGACCCTATAGGTTCATTTAACACTGGCAGTGTGCCCAAATCATATTTAAATGGCGCACAAGTTATAAGCAGTTTCTAGCAAAACATTATAACTATCCAGGTTAAATGAAGATCGATGATCTCTTTGAACCAAACCATAATTTTATATTTAGTCCTTTTGTCACACGATATCCAAATTAAGCATAAGGCATAGAGCATGTCATCCTTATTAAACTTAATCAATTATTTCTTGATTTCATAGTAGACTGTTCAAACAAATGATATCAATATCTTAGATTGATATATTTGAGCACGGTCATGCATTTTAACAGTCTAACTTATCAATGGGCCCATGGATATCTCTCCCATAATTGAGAGGGACAAATTCCTTCACTATTATTCATATTCCACTCATTGATTTATTTTATATCCAACAGTAGTCTAATTTATTATCTGATTAAAGACAACTTTAGACAACGTCAAAACATAGAATTTATCAAGTAGGAAACTATGATGAATTTAGGTCGAAGGACTTTTAATATCATTATGGCTAGAAAGTACTTATGACATGTTCCATGAAGTACTCTCACAGTGGGTCATGTCTAATACAATATTCTCTAATATTTATTTATGTTTTGACTCGATATCACAAATATCTATGACCAGTAAAACATAGCCATCAAGTCACAAACATACTAATCTTAATTTATTATTGTTCCAATAATAATAATCGACCAGGGACAGTTTTAGAATAGTTATTGTATTCATTGTAGGGTTTTACTATCAAGTCACGTACTTGATGACCACAACATAACATGCACTATTCATAGAAAGAAAAACCTCATATTATTATATAAAGCATAATGACAATAGTATAAGTACAAATTGACTCTAGGGCATATCCCTAACATGTACGCCCCAGAAAAAGAATGCAAAAAGTTTGTCCAAGGATTGGAAAACTAAATAGGAGGTTGGATAGCGTGCAGGAGATTTATGGGCATGGAGTAAAGAATAGATTTTACAAGTGTGAGCCTACCAGACTGAGATAAAAATTTAAACTGCCACCCTGAAATTTTCCATTGCACCTTATCCACTAGGGAGGAAAAATACACCACCTTTCTATGCCCACTAAATAAAGGACAACCTAATCATGAAATGGGGAATTATTTCCTTTGGTATGCCAGAATTGCATGAACCACTGATGCCCTCTACAATGAAGCTTTAGTAGAAGTGATAAAGGAGCTCTTGGAAATATTAATGAATTGTCCTAACACCTGCTAATATTCCACCAAAATAGCATTAACAAGTTGCAAATTCCACTTACCCCCACTATAGAAAATAAGCGTATCATCCACAAAGCTGAGGTGCGAGATTGGGAAGCAACCCCTCAGAAGAGCATAAGGGACATAGTGTGGGAAAGTTAGACGATGATTCAGGCCTCAAGATAAAATTTCCTATGATAAAATAAATAAAGCGGGGGATAAAAGATCCCCCTAGTAGATTCCCTGAGAAGATTTAAAATAGCCATATTGATGTCAATTCAAAAGAACAGAAAACTAACAGTTATTTAACACATTTCTGATAAGGACAAAAAAATGTTCATCAAAACCAAATTTTCATAGAATTAAAAAGCAATGAATCCCAAGAGACCCTATCAAAGGCTTTCACCATGTCCAGTTTCAGCAAAACATTACCTCCAACCCCCTTCCTATCAATGGAATGTACTAACTCCTGAGCAAGCAAAATATTATCTGATACGGTGTGCCTCGCAACAAATCCACTTTGAGAATGAGAAATAATGCAATCCATCAGGCTTGATAACTGAGATGCTATAATCTTTGTAACAATTTTATTAGTGAAGTTACAAAGACTAATCGGATGAAAATTCCCAAAAGTCTCCCGAGAAGACTTTTTAGGAATAAGCAGCAGCGAGGTAAAGGATAAACTCTTAGGCATAGGAACCCTAGAAAAAATCCTTTACGGCCTACGTCACATCTTCCTAAATAAGATGCCAACTTGAAATGACAAAAAAAAACCCAGAATAACAATCCGGTCTAGGAGCACTTTCAGGTGATAAATTAAAACACTGCAGTCTTAACTTCTTGCAAAGACGGAATAGCCCCTAAACAAATATTATTTTCAATAGAAACAACCAAAGGAACAAGATCATATAAAGAAGTAGGAGAGAAAAGCGATGAAGATTGCAAAAGCTCTGAAAAAAATTAAATAGCATGATTCCCAATCTCCTCTTGTGAGGAAAGTTGCACACCATCACCATTGATGATGGAAGTTACCAAAAATTTATGCCTTCTAGACTGACAAATACTATGAAAATACTTTGTTTTCACATCCCCTTTTGCCAAATCCTTAGCACAAGCCTTATCCCTCCAGAAGGCCTCTTCACAACGTAATGGGAAATTGTGCTGAGCCCTAGCCGCATGATAAGCAGCTCGATCATCGGGATCCATAGTCTAATCATATTTAGATTAAGCTCACAACACATCATCCTCCTCCATATGCAATTTCTAAAAGATGTCTCCAAAATTCTACCTATTCTAAGTACAAAAAGTTTTCCATAAGGGCTTCAGCTTCTGAGCAAGTATCTGCATTCCATCCCCATAGCAAGGGAGAGTCTAGTTTTCAAAAACTATACGCAAAAAAGTGTCATGGAAAACCCACATAAATAAAAATTTAAATGGTTTAGGAGTTGTAGAAGAAGCTAATAACTGAACCAAAACCAAATGAGGAGCATGATCAGATCCATCTCTAGACAGATGGCTAACATCAGTGGAGTGAAATATCTCCGCCCAACCTTGATTAATAAGAGTACTATCCAAACAATCTCTACCGGTCTCAATCCATCTTGCACCCAGGTAAAACAACTGCCCTTATAATGACATAATTGTAACCTATATAAGCTAATACAGTTCTGAAAATCAGCTATGGCCAGGGAGGATGGTGACCCCAAGCCTACATACTCTAAAGGACACTCAATGACATTAAAATCACCAGCCAAAAACCAAGGACCCAGATGTAAATCCTTGAAAGCAACCAGTTCAGTCTATAAAGCAACCCTTCCAATCCGAGTACAAGGTGCATAAACAAATGAGCAATATGCATCAATCCCATCTGGCACAGAGACTAGGTAGTGAATAACATTAGCAGACATGGTTATAAGTTGTAATGGAATAAAGTCTTTCTAGAATATCCAAATCTTCCCATTGCAATTTGACAAATATTTCTAGAAACCGAGATGAAAAGCATAAGACGCTATTTGTGAAGAATCAATCATAGCTTCTAAAACAACCACAATAGATAAATTATGCAACTAAGTAAGAGACTTGAGATGCCTTACTCTAGCAGATATCCCCCTAATATTCCAAATAATATGATTCATGATCAATGAAGAAGTGAAGAGAGGCGAATTGCTTGCTTAGCCTTTCAATGCAACCGAGCAGATTCAGAATCTTTAAAAACATGCTCTACTATCTCAGAATTTCTACCACATGCTAATGAAATTACAAAGGTGTTCACAACCGAGTCAACAGGAATGAAGTTATTGAATAGCTTCCAAATAAGACCTTAACCTTGCTCGGAAGAATAGATTTTTGTAATGAATCCAAAAATTGAACTTTAGGCTATTTCAACCTGATAAACTCATAAGTAGAAGAGATTGTAAATTCCCCAAAATGGGTAAGTGTCCATAGCTAAATGTCGTTATGTAATATCCTATAAATTTTATTATTGGAAAATTAGGTAATTAATTTTATTTTATGAATTAATTAAATTGTTTTGTATGTGTTTATTTTTTTAAAAGTCTTATATGAATTTTTCTTAATAG
The DNA here is from genome assembly GCA_026120185.1 of Voacanga thouarsii. Taxonomy (NCBI): domain Eukaryota; kingdom Viridiplantae; phylum Streptophyta; class Magnoliopsida; order Gentianales; family Apocynaceae; genus Voacanga; species Voacanga thouarsii. The sequence continues at coordinate 1,709,035 of JANUWF010001100.1, read as the reverse complement.
ATTATAGTGAAAAGAAAAAAAAAATGTGACTATTAATGTGGCTCTTTGCTTGGTGTGGGGTAATTGATTTATTATCAATTAATTACTATATTGTGCTTGAAATAATATTATTACAATGATTTTTACCAGAAAAAATAATTTCTTGAAGAATCAAATTTTATTACAAAATTAGTTTTAATTTTTAATCATTTAAAGGTCTTGTCAAAATTTGCTACTAAATCCAATTTTGACTACTTGACCCATTTGAACTATTTTGACCAAGAAAACCCATGGCTTGTAAATCATTTTGACCAATTAAAATCCTTTAAGTAATAGCCCTTGGATTGAGGGTATATGCAGACAAACTTACCTCAACCATTAGATCAATTTTAAGTCTAGTAGTATAAAAGCAACATTTTCTCTCATTTTGCCACCTCACAGCAGCAGCTACGTACCCTCCCTATTCTCTAATTTTCCTTCACCTATCTAGAAGCCAAACAATTCCACTCACCTTCCCAAGCTGTCGACCAGCATCCTATAATTGCCAAATAGCTTTATTCTAAGAGGAAAATTGTTTCCTCTTGCACATTCTCCTTAGCCAACACCAACACCACTTCATCCCTTTGTTTTTTGTTTTTTGTTTTTTTGTCGGTTCACAAAAAAAAAATAATAATAATAGTAACAATAACAACAATCATGAAAAACTTCACTTATTTGAAGCTAGCTAGGAAGGCCACCAGTTTTCTAAATTAAACAAGAACTCCTCTACGATAAGCAAACTTCCTTTCTTTCCGTTCTTCTTCAAAACTAAAACAAAGCACTTATTATTATTATTATTATTATTATTATTATTTTGAATGTTTCTCCATGGAAACTCAAGGTGAAGACTGCAAATCTTGAAGACCAACACCCCTCCCCCCCCTCCCCTGGTGCTATGTTTCTTTGTAGCTTAACAAAGCTTCCAAGGTAAGCCCCTAACAGCTCATTTTTCCTTGAGAAAAAAGCCATTATCAAAACATTTATGCTTTTTTTTCTAGCTTTTGTTCATTTTTATGTTATTTTTATGAAATAATGATGCAGGAATGGTACATTTATGTAAGAGACATGTTATATTTTGTGAAAATGAAGTCTTTGCGCTAAGAAGTCATTTTTTCTATTTTATATATATGAAAACCGAAATGGGGAATGTTCTGCCCAGAAAATTCCTTTGGTGTGTAATGTCTTTTTTTGTGTGAGTTTTGTTTGAAAAATTATGTGGAAGCTTTGGTATTGTATACAACAATGTGTGTGAAATTATGTGAGGAAATGGAATGATTTGAAGGGGGAAATGAGTGTAGGATTGGTGTGTTCAAAACAGAGGACTGATGGTATTGTATGGAGCCGAGATGGGTGTTGTATTTTTAGCTTAAAATGTGTAAATGGCTTGCTGGAATTGAGTCGAGTGATATGTTAGAGATGTTATGGTGTAGGTTTTACGTAGGAAAAATGAATAAACTAACCTCATGATCATTTTTCAATGGAAACTTGTAGACTACCTGAAAGAAATATAGTTGGCCAAACTTTAAACTCTCGAAAAACCCTTTTCCCAGTTGAGTTAACTCATGCAGAAATGATGCGTATTTATTTAGTTATAAAAATCATATAAAGATAAGCACATTCCCAATCAAGTTTAAATTAAAACGTTTACCCCAAATTACACATATGAGCAAGCGTACTCATCATTAAGCATAGCATAGGATTCAAATGAGTGTCGATCCTCAAGGAACAAGTATAGATTAATCACCTTTCTTTCATTGTTTAACCGACTCAATAAAGTGAAAAAGAAATAAACTAAAATAAAACAAAATAAAAATAAAAATATATACATGTCAAGGATAGAGAAGTATGTAACTTAAACTATTGTTTAGACAAACATGATCATAAAGTATCTAACCATTATCACAACTAATTATTCTCTTGGCATCATGAAGGATTAAAGTAGATTCACTTCGATGGTCAATCTATGAAATCACTATCCTCTAGATAAATTAGCATCACTTGGTCTGTCTCAACTAATTCACCCAAAAGACGCATTAAACACAATCCTTGATTAAATTTCCTTGGTCCGGTAAATTTTAAACATGAAATTAATCAATAAATCCTTGGTCTGGCAAACATTAATTAACCTTTAATTACTCAATCCTCAGCGATTAACCCCCTTGGTCTAGCAAGTTAATAGCCAATAAATATGAAATTAATCAATTGCGACCACTATCAACCTCTTTGGTCTAGCAAGTTAATGAAAAGAAACAACTAATTAATCTCGTAATATGCCCAAGTAATTAAATACCAAGAAGAACAATCAATTAATCAAAAGATAAAAGAACTCTAAAAATCATGAATATCTAAAACAATGTCAAATTACAATAAAACAATTAACATATCATTGTTCAAGAAAAAGAAAATAAAGGAAATAAATAGATACTCATAGACAAGCCTTCTTCTTCTTCCCTTGAAGACCTTCTTATACAATCCTCCTTGAACTATTTATCTCGAGAAAATATTGGTGATGCACTCTAAAATAAATCTAAGTCTCTACATTGTGCACCTCCCTTTCCTAGGATAAATTGGCCTTTATTTATAAGCTTACAAAGTTCCTAAAAGAGTCCTAAGTAAAGAAGAAGTAATTACCTAAATAATCCAAAACAAAAAAGGATTAATAAGAGCTAAAGTAAAAACCTAAATAAAAACTAAATCCACCGCCTTGACTGTGCCAATTGGAAGATTGGGAATCAATTTAGATTAGATTTTGTCTTCTTGTGCTGAAGCACACTCTTGTTACAGAATTTGGCTTCAATTGAGCCTACACAATTGTTGAGCTGCTTTTCTTTGTTCTCCCTGAATCGGTTCAATTGAAGCTGCGGAAAACACCCAAGCCAGCGAATTGAAGACCGAAGCTACTTTCTTTTCTTTCTCCTACGTTGCGTCGGCTCAATTGGGCCGTTTCCCTTGATTCGGCTTAATTGAGCCGCAAATCACCACCGAAAATTGCTGCCGAATTCAATTTCCCTTTTGTCCTTTTCTCAGCCACCTTTGTTGACCTTTGCTTTGCATCTTGGCCCCACCGATTTGTTTGTTTTTCTTTGTTGCAATTGTTTTCTTTTGTTATCGGCTTAAGTGAGCCATGAACTTGTTGACCAATTTCCCTTTTTCTTTTGCTGATTGCTGACCGAAATTCCTTCAATTGCTTTGCACTTCTCTATTTTTCCAGTGGAAGACCGGCACGGGCTTCTCTTCCTCGGGCTGGCACCACCTCTATTCTGAAAAATCACACAATTAGCTCTAATTTTTCCTTATTTTCACATAAAATTACATAAAAGTATTTTTATAAGGAAAATATCAAATAGGAAGGAATATGACTAGTTATTGTATAAAAAGTATCACAAAATGACCTCAAATAACTAGGAAAAATATAACTAATTTAGGCCCTGTCAAGAAACTTCAAGATGTCAGGAAAATTTTAGAAGAAGAATCCCCAAAAAAGCTTTTGTAAATGATGCGATGCTACAACTGCAACTGAATTTGTCGTATGTGGAGAAGCCAGTTAAGATACTAGAGTGAAATGTGAAGGAATGAAGAAACAAGAAAATCCTTATGGTCAAGGTAATGTTTGAATATTATGGAGCTCGAGATGCCACTTGGGAGACTGATGAGTGGATGAGGAGGATGTACCCTGACCTGATTAGAGGTATGACATAGTTTAATTTTGAGGATGAAATTTTCTTATATAGGGAAGGATGTGACACCCTATTTAATAAAGGGTTTTGAAGCTAAATTATGTAACCATTTAAGTTTGCTTCTGTTGGATTGTATGCCCTCTTAGACTAGGTTTCTGATGTAAGATCAAATATTTTAATAAAAGAATTTATTTTCAGAATTTGTTTGTGAATTTACTTTTTGGTTTGTGCACAATTTTCGTTTGGAATAGACCCATTGTGCTTAAATAAGTGATCCATGTGAATGGTGGTTTTTCACAGTAAGGTATGGATCACGGGTTATTTAACACATAAACATTTGTTCTTAACCTATTGATGAGACTGAGAACCTCATCATGTTTAGGTTATTATGTTATGGATTTCAAATGGGGAATGGCTTACCTTTAGCCAGTGAGTAGTCCACTCACTTCATGACATAAGCGTATTTCAAATACGTAGGACAGGACCTATAGTAGTGGTTTCTAAAAGTACTATATGATAGAAACCTAGACTACTACCGCTACAGCGTGGACTAGTACTCTACGACTTGAGTATGAGTTGGTGGTCTGGCGAAGCTGGAAGCATATACTTTGATTTGCTATAGTTAAGGTTCTATTGTAGGGCCAATATACTTGCATGTTGGGTATGTGTGACTAGTTAGTTAAGACAGACTTGTACAAGATAGTTTCTGCACTATATCGCCCTTTGTGGTTGTCCGAATGGTCTAAAATGTCCAAGGCCCTGGGAAACATGACTTGGATGTTTGCTTTAGGGTAGCTCCCTTGGAAAGCGAAAACACTCCAGGAAGTCGTGGATCATTGGACTAGAAGCCTAAGGATGGTAGATGTCATTAGAGGGGTGTTAGTATACTTCTTCCTCTCTAAATGTACGGCGATGTGTAGAGGGGTATTTTAGTCATTTCACCTATAGGTCGGAGACTTTGCTAATGCAACATTATCCTTGGGATCAATATTTCCTTATGGTGATATTAGGAAATATTTAAAATGCAAAATATAGCTATTTATATAGCAGGGGTATTTTGATCATTTTAGCAGCCAAGGCGATGTGTCTTTTTGGTCCTCGGAATAGCCCGTAAGTCCTAACTACTTTTGGGTTGAGGAATTGGTCTCAGTTGAAGAGGATTTTATTTTATTTTATTTTATTCAGGAAGTCTAATTTATTATTGGACTGGAATAAAATAAATAAATAAATTAAAATAGGAGTTGAGAGGAATTAATTATCTAGTTTATTTGGTTAATTAATTCTTCAGGGCCTAGGTCCAGTATGAATAATTAAGAAATTAACCTGGGCTTAAACTAGGAAAAATAATTAATGTTTAATTATTTATTGGGTTATTTATATAGGCCTAAGAAATAAATAATTAAAGATTAATTATTTTGGCTCATTTGGGCTCATTAATTATTTATTGGGTTATTTATATAAGCCCAAAAATAAATAATTATTGTTTATTATTTTGCGCCTTTTGGGTCCAAGAAAAATAATAAATATTTTTCTGGCCCAATAGCTTGGACCTTAGGGTTTTTTCCAGATACGGTTATGAAGAGTTTAGTGTTAAGCCAAACTCATTCTCAGGATAACATCCGGGTGTTTGAAATTTGATATCCCGGGGATATGTTTATCAGATATTTGAGTCTCAGTTTTGGCTAACTAATAAAACAAGTATCTGGGAAAAGAAAACCCTAATCCTCCTAAGCAAAAGAAAGACTCACGTCTCCTCTCTCTTTGCTCTTTCACGTCTCCATCTTCTGGTTTTCTCCTTGGGACTTTGCTAACCAATAGCAAGAGAACCAAGGAGATTTGAGACCATTCTTCTTCTCTGTTGTGTTCATCGACTAGAGGTTAGGCAGGGGAATATTCCGACAGCTGGAAAGCTTAGCGTTGATGCAAACAAGGCGAAGTAGAAGGCTAGCGGGTGTTCAACCGGAAGCTTCTTCAAGTGGACAAAGCGAGACGATTCCAGTCGTTCAATCTGCTCCTACTCAACCTAGAAGGGTTAAGGAGTGCAAATGTATGATCTTCACGCTTTCGTGTGGCCTCTAAGGCTTGGTTTTATTTTTCTCTAAATTTTTTTTTCCTGTGACTGTACATGCTCTCTGTTTTTCGGTTCCATCAATGTGGTATCAGAGACACTGGTTTTTGATCAATATAGGGAGCATGGTAGTTAATAAAAATGGAGAAGATGATTATACCTGTGATCCTTTGCTGTTCTGGTATGGGATAGAATCTCTGTGAGCTTCATCGTTGAAGCATAGGCATCACTGTAAATTTTTTTTGGCTTTGCTAGTTAATCGTGTAAACCCAATTTTAATGGGTATAAGCGGTTGTGGTTTTGTTTTGGATGTTTTTTGTAAGTAAAAATGTCCAAAGAAGCAAAAGAAATAAGTAAAAGGTGAAGGGAAAAGCCTTTGCAAATTTTCGCGCGGACAGAAGAAAAAAACGAAGAAGATGACACTATTCTTAAGCCGCACGAGAGCCGAGCCGCTGCGTTTCTGTGAGGAGAGCCAGTCGCTGTTGAGCCGAGCCACTGGGAGAATTGGAGCCGATTGCATGAAATTTGCAATTAGCGCGCGGGTCAGCGGGGCACTGGACGTGAGAAACGGGTGGAAGCGGGGTCAACGCGCAGGTTGGCAGCAGTGGGCAATCGGGTCGCGGGTGCGGGCTGATCCACGGGTTGCAGCGAAGGTGATCCGGTGTGGCGCGGTGCACTGCGGTCACGGTGGACCGCAGGCCATGCGAGCGCGGATCTGGTGCGGCCGGTGCAGTGGACCGCCAGCTATTTTTGCAATTTTTCTTTTTCGTTTTGGATCCCATACCAGGCGAAGTTAATATTTTTTCAATATTTATATTCTTGGAATATATTTGCTTGAAAAATATTAGTAAGGGATTTAATGATTAAACAAGATAATTAATTAATTAATTAATGTGTTTAATTCTATTATTTGGGCACTTAGATTTAAAAAATAGAAAAGCATGAAAACGTTTACTATTTTGAGCGCTTTTTTTTTTTTTTTTTTGGTGTACCTATGTGTGCCTTTTCTCAAAGACCAAAGTCTTTGGGAACATTTTTTGACAAGAAAAATATTTTTCTTCAAAAATTAAATGGTTATTTTAATTGGTACAAAAATTAATCCTTGAATATTTTCTCAAAGGATTTAATCCTTGACATAGAAAATATATTGGATTTAGATATTTTTGTAAATTAAAATGGAGAGCCATTTTGTTTTGTTTTGGACTAGAAAAATGATTTTGTCAAATAAACTTGAGACCAAAGTCTCTAGAAAGTTTTAATTGGAAAATTTTTGAAATCATTAAGTTTTAACTTAAATAAAATTAGTCCATGGAGAAAACCTCTCATAGGATATAAGCTTTGACATAGAGATTTTATTGGCCTTAGATATTTTATTTTTGAGTTAAGGAAAAACTTAATGGAAATTTCAAAAGGATATTTTCCAGAAAACCTTTATTTTAAAAGACTAAGTAGGAGAGGGGTTCCAACGGCCCCACGGCTTCCATCACAGTCCTCATTAGAGATCGTGGGTCCCCTCGTATCACCTTGGGAGTAAACCCGTATAGGATGGGGATACTACAAGGATCTAGATCTAATGGAAGGATATAATTAATAACCCGGGGCACGTACTATGATCGGCCAGCCCACGTTGGAGGTTATAGTGCGAGGTATGTCCATAGGAAATGAGAGGAAGCGGCCATTTCACGATGGAGTTATTCTCTAGACCATTACCTAGAAGGAAAATTAATTTGTGGTGGTTAATACACTTAGCTTAGGAAACTGTTAATCTTCCCAAGAAGCTATGTTAGTTTTCCTAAGAGCCAAATTATTTTCAGTGCACAAATTTTATTTTTTTCACAAACTAAAATCTTTCTTTTATTTTCGATTTTCAGAAATGGCAGGAGGTTCTTTTAGTCCATTGGCCGTTATTCTCAGGGAGAGTAAGTTAACGGGTCCAAACTATGTGGACTGGAAAAGGAACCTGGACATAATACTCACAGCTGAGGAGTATAAGTATGTCCTTTACGAAACCTGCCCCATTATCGGGGAAGGTTCCACCGCTGAAGAGCGAGAGGCTGAAAAGGCGTGGAAGAAAGCTGACGAAATGGCACGTTGCTATATGTTAGCTTCCATGTCTAATGTGCTCCAGTCAAAACATGAGCATATAGCTTCTGCATATGACATAAGTCAATCATTGGCAACTATGTTCGCAGACAAGAGCCGGCCCGCAAGACAGGAGGCTCTTCGAACTATTGTGAACACTAAGATGGCTGAGGGAGCATCAGTCCGAGAGCATATACTCAAGATGATTGCTGCTTTCGAGGAGGCGAAAATCTTAGGGGCTGTCATTGACCCCGAGAGCCAAGTGGACATGGTTCTCGAATCTCTATCGGGCTTTTTCACTCAGTTTAAGTTAAACTATAACATGAACAAGTTGAACATGAGTTTAACTGAACTGATGAAGGAGCTCCAGATGGTGGAGAAGGTCATGAAGCCGCAGTCAAAGGCCATGATTGCTAAGGCTTCTTCCTCAAGAACTGGGCCTAAACCCAGAAAGTTCAAGAGGAAGAAGGGGAATGCAGCAGCCCAGCCCAAGAACCAGCCCAAGGACAAACCAAAGGGCAAGTGCTTCAAATGTAGGAAGAAGGGACACTGGAAAAAAGAGTGTCTAGATCTTCAGGCCAAGAAAAACCCCACAGGTAATATTTACTATCTAGAGTCCATATCAATGGTAGGATCAACTTCCACTTGGATTGTTGATTCAGGAGCCACTGATCATATCTGTAACTCCTTGCAGGGGTTTAGGAAGATAAGAAGACTCAAGAAGGGCGAACATGGGCTTCGAGTGGGTAATGGAGCACAAGTCTGGGCCCTTGCAGTGGGAGAGCTGGATCTTATTTTTTATTGTAATAAGATAGTGGTTTTAAAGGATATTTTATATGTACCTGGTTTTCGTCAGAATTTAATTTCAGTTGCAAAACTTATTAATCAAGGATATTCTGTATCTTTCCATTCTGGTATTTCTATCAGTAGAGATGGAGAAATTTTATGTACTGGGCACATGTATGGTAATCTATTTTTTTAAAACCCTATTAACAACCAATCAAATAACGCTCAGTCTGAACCTTTAACTAAGAAGAGAAAGACCAATATCAATGATTCATACCTTTGGCATCTAAGGTTGGGTCATATTAACTCAACCAGGATTCAGAGGCTAATTCATGATGGGCCTTTAGGCTCATTGAGATTGGAAAGTTGGCCTCAGTGTGAATCCTGACTGATGGGAAAGATGACCAAGAGGTCATTTACACCAAAGGCGGATAGAGCCAAGGAGGTGTTGAGTCTTGTTCACACTGATGTGTGTGGTCTATTGTCTACACCAGCTAGGGGAGGTTTTGAGTACTTCATCACGTTCACGGATGATTGTACGAGGTATAGTTACATTTACCTGATGAAACGCAAGTCTGACTCTTTTGACAAGTTCAAGGTGTTTAAAGCTGAAGTGGAGCGTCGGACAGGTAAATTAATCAAAACCTTACGATCAGATCGTGGTGGAGAGTACCTCCTAGGTCAATTCAAGGACTATATGGTACATCATGGGATAGTATCCCAACTCTCTGCGCCGGGAACACCCCAGCAGAACGGAGTAGCTGAGAGAAGGAACAGGACGTTGATGGAAATGGTCCAAAGCATGATGTCTCATGCTACTCTTCCAGTGTCCTTTTGGGGATATGTCCTGGAAACAATGGCATATATTCTGAACTTGGTGCCTTCCAAGTTAGTACCTAGGACTCCCTATGAGATGTGGATTGGGCGTAAGTCAAGTTTAAATCATCTTAAGATTTGGGGATGTCCAGCTTATGTACTGATCAAGGGAGACAAGTTGGAACCACGATCAGAATTATGCTATTTTGTTGGGTATCCAAAAGGGACAAAAGGAGGTTACTTTTATCATTCTAAGGAGCAGAAGGTACTAGTCAGTATCAATGCTAGATACTTAGAAGATGATCAAAGTACTTCCAAAAAAGGTTCAACGATGTTGGAACTTGAGGAGAAGTTATCTACGGAATCAACTTCTTCTGACCCAATTGTGGAACAAGAAGAGGCACAGCCTCAAGAACCTGTGCAAATGGAGCCTCGTCGTAGTGGAAGAGTGTCTAGGGTTCCGGATAGATGGACAGGAGAAGCTTTTGAGCTGGTCTCTGACCATCAGGAACAAGACCCCACTAGATACGATGAGGCTATTGCTGATGCTGATGCAAATCTGTGGCATGAAGCAATAAAAGCCGAGATTGAGTCTATGTACCTCAATCAGGTTTGGGATATTATAGCTTCACCTGAGTGGATAAAACCCATTGGGTGCAAGTGGGTATACAAGAGAAAGAGAGGAGCGGATGGGAAGGTGGAAACCTTCAAAGCTAGGCTTGTGGTGAAAGGGTATACTCAGAAAGAAGGAATCGACTATGAGGAAACCTTTTCCCCGGTAGCCATGCTTAAATCCATCCGCATCCTTCTTGCCATCGCATGTCACTATGACTACGAGATATGGCAAATGGATGTCAAGACGGCATTTTTAAATGGCCATCTTAGCGAAGACATTTATATGTCCCAACCGGAAGGTTTCATTGCTGAAGGCCAGGAACATATGGTTTGCAAGCTTAAGAAGTCCATTTATGGACTTAAGCAGGCATCGAGAGCGTGGAACATTTGTTTTGATGAGATTGTAAAGGCTTATGGTTTTATTCAAAACGAAGATGAACCATGTGTGTACAGGAAACTTGAAGTCATTAACGTGATTTTTCTTGTCCTGTATATGGATGACATTCTACTTATTGGAAATGATGTAGGGATATTATCATCTACAAAGGTTTGGCTGTCTAGTCAATTTAGTATAAAGGACTTGGGAGAAGCCAGCTACATTCTCGGGATTAGGCTTCTTAGAAATAGGAAGTAGAGAATGTTAGGGTTATCCCAAGCAACATACATTGACAAGATGCTGGCCAAGTACAGCATGGACTCATGCAAGGGAGCTCTAATCCCTTGTAGACATAGGTTGTCATTTTCTTCGAAGGACTGTCCTAAGTCTCAAGAAGAAAAAGACAGAATGAGTAGGATTCCCTACGCTTCGGTTGTGGGAAGTCTCATGTACGCCATGTTGTGTACTAGGCCAGATATCTGCTTTACCGTGAGCTTAGTTAGCAGATATCAGTCAAACCCATGGGAGGTTCATTGGTAAGCTGTAAAGCATATTCTCAAGTACCTCAAGGGAACGAGAGATTATATGCTGGTTTACAAGGCTGATGATTTGGTTCCTACAGGATACACAGACTCAGACTTCCAGGCGGATAAGGATGAGAGAAAATCCACTAGTGGATATGTCTTCACCTTGTCTGGAGGAACAATTTCATGGAGGAGTATCAAGCAATCTTGTATTGCTGACTTAACCATGGAAGCTGAGTATGTGGCTGCTTCGGAGGCATCCAAGGAAGCAGTCTGGCTCCGAAAGTTTCGTTCAAAACTTGGAGTCGTACCACATATGGACAGGCCGGTTGTGATGTATTACGACAGCGCTGGAGCAGTATCGCAATCTAAGGAACCTCGGAACCACAAGAAGGGGAAACATATGGAGAGGAAGTACCACCTGATCCGGGATTTCATCCAGAGACGGGAAGTCGTGGTGGAGCATATTGCCTCAGAAAACAATCTAGCAGACCCATTCACCAAGCCTTTGGCTAAGAGAGTCTTCAAGAGACACTTAAACGCCATAGGGGTGGGCACTTATGGACTTACCTAGTCTTAGAGTGCAAGTGGGAGATTGTTGGATTGTATGCCCTCTTAGACTAGGTTTCTGATGTAAAATCAAATATTTTAATAAAAGAATTTATTTCAGAATTTGTTTGTGAATTTATTTTTTTGTTTGTGCACAATTTTCGTTTGGAACAAACCCATTGTGCTTAAATAAGTGATCCATGTGAATGGTGGTTTTTCACAGTAAGGTATGGATCACGGGTTATTTAACACATAAACATTTGTTCTTAACCTATTGATGAGACTGGGAACCTCATCATGTTTAGGTTATTATGTTATGGATTTCAAATGGGGAATGGCTTACCTTTAGCCAGTGAGTAGTCCACTCACTTCATGACATAAGCGTATTTCGAATACGTAGGACAGGACCAGTAGTAGTGGTTTCTAAAAGTACTATATGATAAAAACCTAGACTACTACCGCTACAGCGTGGACTAGTACTCTACGACTTGAGTATGAGTTGGTGGTCTGGCGAAGCTGGAAGCATATACTTTGATTTGCTATAGTTAAGGTTCTATTGTAGGGCCAATATACTTGCATGTTGGGTATGTGTGACTAGTTAGTTAAGACAGACTTGTACAAGATAGTTTCTGCACTATATCGCCCTTTGTGGTTGTCCGAATGGTCTAAAATGTCCAAGGCCCTGGGAAACATGACTTGGATGTTTGCTTTAGGGTAGCTCCCTTGGAAAGCGAAAACACTCCAGGAAGTCGTGGATCATTGGACTAGAAGCCTAAGGATGGTAGATGTCATTAGAGGGGTGTTAGTATACTTCTTCCTCTCTAAATGTACGGCGATGTGTAGAGGGGTATTTTAGTCATTTCACCTGTAGGTCGGAGACTTTGCTAATGCAACATTGTCCTTGGGGTCAATATTTCCTTATGGTGATATTAAGAAATATTTAAAATGCAAAATACAACTATTTATATAGTATGGGTATTTTGGTCATTTTAGCAGCCAAGGCGATGTGTTTTTTGGTCCTCGGAATAGCCCGTAAGTCCTAACTACTTTTGGGTTGAGGAATTGGTCTCAGTTGAAGAGGATTTTATTTTATTTTATTTTATTTTATTTTATTCAGGAAGTCTAATTTATTATTGGACTGGAATAAAATAAATAAATAAATTAAAATAGGAGTTGAGAGGAATTAATTATCTAGTTTATTTGATTAATTAATTATTCAGGGCCTAGGTCCAGTATGAATAATTAAGAAATTAACCTGGGCTTAAACTAGGGAAAATAATTAATGTTTAATTATTTATTGGGTTATTTATATAGGCCTAAGAAATAAATAATTAAAGATTAATTATTTTGGTTAATTTGGGCTCATTAATTATTTATTGGGTTATTTATATAAGCCCAGGAAATAAATAATTATTGTTTATTATTTTGGGCCTTTTGGGTCCAAAAAAAAATAATTAATATTTTTCTGGCCCAATAGCTTGGACCTTAGGGTTTTTTCCAGATACGGTTATGAAGAGTTTAGGGTTAAGCCAAACTCATTCTCAGGATAACATCCGGGTGTTTGAAATTTGATATCCCGGGGATATATTTATCAGATATTTGAGTCCCAGTTTTGGCTACCTAATAAAAAAAGTATCTGGGAAAAGAAAACCCTAATCCTCCTAAGCAAAAGAAAGACTCACGTCTCGTCTCTCTCTGCTATCTCACGTCTCCATCTTCTGGTTTTCTCCTTAGGACTTTGCTAACCAATAGCAAGAGAACCAAGAAGATTTGCGACCATTCTTCTTCTCTGTTGTGTTCACCGACTAGAGGTTAGGCAGAGGAATATTCCGACAGCTGGACAGCTTAGCGTTGATGCAAACAAGGCGAAGTAGAAGGCTAGCGGGTGTTCAACCGGAAGCTTCTTCAAGTGGACAAAGCGAGGCGATTCCAGTCGTTCAATCTGCTCCTACTCAACCTAGAAGGGTTAAGGAGTGCAAAGGTATGATCTTCAAGCTTCTGTGTGGCCTCTAAGGCTTGGTTTTATTTTTCTCTAAATTTTTTTTCCCGTGACTACACATGCTCTCTGTTTTTCAGTTCCCTCAGCTTCATAAATTAAATGCATTATATGTAGCTATCTTATGTGCTATTTATGTGAATTCTCTTGAGGTAAGTGAGAGTATTAAGTTAATTATTTCGTATGGTTGTGGAAAGTAATTTATATGTACGTAATTGTTCTTCTTATGTATATGTGTATTCTGTGTAGTAGATTACTTAGTCAAATTAATTTGTGTATCACATTTCCAATGAAAATTTTAACAATGACTTTCCTCTTTTGTAAAACACACTGTTGAACAAATTTTATTTCAATTAGGGTTTTAGCATTGTATGCTAAGCTAACAATTTTGGTCAAATCTAATTTTGACTATTTAAGCCAATTTCATCATTTGACCTAAAACACAGGGATCATTTTAACCTAATAAAATACCCTCAATCCTAGCCATTGAACTTATGGTATTTTTAAGTGAACTCATCACAATCTTTGGATCAAGAATACCCTAATATAAAATCTCATTTTCCTCCCTCCCCCCCCCTAATTTCTTTTGCTCCAACTTCTCTCTAGAAAGGAAGCCTTTTTTTTTTTTTTTTTCTATGTTCCCAAGCTGGCTGATAGATTGGTCCACTGCCATCCCACCTGAAACACTAGCACACACACTATTCTTAACCTTGCAAATATTTTATCTTGAGATAGCACTAATTCTTGGAACTTGGAAAAGCATTTTCAGTCGACATCAAGCTTAATAGTTGAGGTAATTTTTCTGTTTTCTTGCCATTTCCCCTAGTGACTGAAAATCATGGCCACCTTCTCACTATTTATTTTCTTTAATCATTCCCTTGCAAAAGCACCATATAAAAGAGACAAGAGCTTGAACAACAAACCCTGATCTTGCTACCTTTCTTTATTAAAGTGTAAAGCTTCAAAAAGGTAAACAAAACGTACATTTTCTCCTCTTGATTTTTGCTTTAGCCGAACAATGCCCCTGCTAGACAGATTTCTATTTTATTTTAATTATGCATTATAGATGGAATTATGTGATGCAAATTATTATATTTATGTTAAGGGCTGTTATATGATTTGATAAATGAATCCCTTTAATGGTGAAAATTTTATTTTTCTCTCGTATGAAGCAAGAAACCGAAATCTGTACATGCTGCTAGGTGAGATTGATTCTTGTACAATTTATGTTAGATTTGGAGTTGGACTTATGTGGCAGGAGCGCTCAAGAAATTTGAAAAATATTTTGCTAAGCTTTTGGACAAAAGGTAAGTCCTTACATGTCAAGTCTCTTTTATGCGAAGTATCTCTATAGAAAACTCATATGATCATGCATACACTTTTATGACACGAATAAACTCATGATATGATTTTCATTTTATTTATAGTGAGAATATTCTTTGGTAATCCATTTTGTTGCACTTGGTCTCACCCTTATTCACCTTACGACTTTTGCATGGAAATTATGCATGATCAATTTTTGAGAATTTTCTAATGAACATTATGTTATGATTGGGAGCCATGCATCAATGTTTATACCTAATTCCAAATTTCCTTCATGCATATAAGTGCGAAAATCATAGCATGAGATTTTGGCTTCTAGTAATATTGCTTTTGAAGCAAGTTATGAACTGATTTAATTTTATTATGCCTTGAACAAATTTGGATAGAATGGATGTAGGGATTTCGGTTTTGGAAATATTTTGGGGAGAAAGTATGATTGTTGATTCGGGTTCAGTTGAATTTAAAAAAAAATAAGTTTTCGGGATTGGAATAATATTTTTGAAATGAAATTATATATTCCATATCGGAATGTGAATTTCTTGAACCGCTCTATTATAGACTTGAGTACTCAATGGGTGAGACTATAGAACTAGCTTTCATTATAATAGGAGAGGATTCCGATTGATTGGCAATCTACAAAAAATGGTTTTTTCCAAATGGAGCGAAAGTCCTAGTAGTTGACTTGGGTCCTTAGCTAGCAACACGATATCCAAAAAGGGAACAAAAGGATAGACGTGGGACGTCCGGTCTGTTTTTTTTTATAAGGGGATGGTGGGGTATCCTCCCGGGAGGAATGTACACACTGCCCAATACATTTTCTTGGCATTGAATATGTTGTGGTCAAATTTATGTAGTATCGTAGATATGTAGTTTGGATACACAATATGGGTTGATGATGATGCATTCAAGACTTTCGCCGAAATGAATTTTCGTTTCAGGAATTTGGCTTGAATTGATTGCCCAACAAAATTCCTATCTACATATCATATATTAATCATACTTGTGACTTTCTCTCCAAAATTTGTTAAAGAATTTGAGATGAATAAATACTAAATTTTCTGATGATTACATCCATTCGAATTATTGCGTATTCATGGACGCTTAAATTTTGGGTGTATAAAAATTATTAAATTAAAATCTATCCATAGGCCAGTTTTAATTAAAACATTAATCCCGAATTACACAAAAGAGGAAGTATGCTTATCACAAGCATGGTATAGGGAATTAACAAGTATCGATCCTCAAAGAAACAAGTACACACAGATAACTGTTCATTCATTTTTTAACTGACCCAATAAAGTGATAAAATAATGAAAAGAAAAAATAAGTAAAATGTACATATATAACTTAAGGATGCAATTTCATGTAACTAGACAATTATCTTGAGAACAAAATATTGAATCAAATAGCATTCATCACAATCAATTGTTATCTTGGCATCATGAAGGAGCTTAACATGTCCTCAAATTATAACTAACTATAATTTGACCACAACAACTTCTTCTTTTCATAATCAACCCTACAATATTATCAAATAATATCTTGAGCACTCAATTCTCTATTGTGTGTGACCTATTAGGTTTTTTGGTCTATTGGTAGAAAATATGAATTAATCTAAATATCTTTAAGATTAATATTCCTTATTAATTTTAGAATTAACTTATTAATTCTAATAAGGATTGGTTTATTAATTTTCTAATTAATAAATCTATATTCAGTAGATCATGAGTGGTATCTAACAATACATCATGACCACCCAAATTTCATAAAGTCATGTAGCTTGACATGAACCTTTAATAGAAAATAATAGTATAATAAACTCCTTTCACCATACAATATCTCATTCAGTTTGGAGTACGGAACTAGTGCCAACTCTTTCCAGAATAATAAATTAATCCAGGAATGAATGTTTTAGTACTTATTCACAGAATCCACTACTCATCATATGTATCAATTGGAACCATTTCTAATATACAATCGCTTTGACCAAGGACTTCTTGAGTATTGATTCTTACACGCGGACGTGAGATATTCACCCCTACTATTAGGAGTGGTGAATCCTTTATTGATCCTCTCAACTACTTACATTTGCTTCTTATTGTACCCAATATCCATCCTATTGGTGGTCTTTTTAGGACTCTAGATATTGGAATCAAAGTCCAACACTTAGCAAATAAAGTACCTTGGAGATCTCAAGTCTAAGGATACTAGCACATTTGCTGTTATGAGATTCTATCACTGACACTAAATAGTTATCCATGTGATTATCTCATAGTCAAGTCATCCAATGTATTTGTTCAAGTAACAAGCATCCACGTGTTAACTTTAAGTATCACAATATTCACGGATGTGAGAAACACTGACTGATTAAATTAGGAAGTATAACACGTCTTAGTTTTAATGTATTAATAATGTCCTATCTCATTAATACTATGACTAGAGATAATTTAAGTACGAACACTATCCAGTGTAGTAGGAACCTCACATCATGATCTCTATCTTGATTTTCTTAACACAGTGCTGTGCTTGGGACTTTATCTAACAGTTATATTCACAAAAAAGTTTAAATAAAATAAATTGAAAAATTAAAAATGCCTTATTTTGTTTGATAATGTACAATATACAAAATACATGTGATTGCCTCTAGGGCATAACACTAACAAACTCCCACTTGCACTAGATCCAATCATTTATGTATCTAATACTAATAACTCAACATGTCTGTCATGTTTCTCTTGTGATAGTGCTTTTGTAAGTGAGTTAGCTATGTTCTTAGCTGTAGGAACTCTCTCTATCTTGTCCATCTATGATTTCCCTAATTAAATGAAAATTTATGAGTAAATGCTTGGACTACAGGTGAGACCTTGGCTTTTTTGCTTGTGCAATAGCTCAATTGTTGTCACAATATAGAAAAATTGGTTTAGCAAGGCTGGGGATCACTGCAAGCTCTGTCATGAACTTCTTGATCCAAGCAGCCTCCTTAACTGCTTCTGAAGTGGCTATGTACTTAGCTTCTGTCATTAAGTTGGCAATAGTATCTTGTTTGGAACTCTTTCAACTTATTGCCCCTCCACACAACGTAAACACGTAGCAAGACTGTGATTTGAAGTCTTCTTTATTAGATTAAAAATGGCATCAGTATACAAGTTTATTTTCAAATCACCTCCTCTATATACTAAGAATACATCATTAGTCATTCACAAGCACTTAAGCATATTCTTCACAGCTGCCCAATAACCCTCACCAGGGTCAAATTGGTATCTACTCGTCAAACTTAGAGCATAGGATACATCAGACTTGGTACATTTCATAGCATACATGATAGATCCAATTGTAGAAGTATATGGAATCCTACTAATGTGATACCTTTCAACTTGTGTCTTTGGAGACATCGACCTTCAAAGGATTATCCTATGGGACATGGGTAAGAATTCTTTTGTGGATTGATCATGCTAAATCTCTTTACAACTTTATCTATGTTTGTAGATTGTGAAAGACCTAGTAACCTTTTTAACCTATCTCTATAGATCCTAATTCTAAGAATATAGGTTGCATCTCCAAGGTCTTTCATAGATAATTTCTTGGACAACCAAACTTTTACTGACTAAAGGACATGCACATCATTTCTTATTAACAATATGCCATCTACATAAAGTAATAATAAAACAACTGCACTCACACTAACCTTCTTGTATACACAAGGTTAATCTATATTTTGAATGAAACCAAACTTGTTGATTATTTCATCAAAATGGATGTTCAACTCCTAGAAGCGTGCTTAAGTCCATAAATGGACCTTTGTAGCTTCTACATTTTTGTGCTATCATTGGATGTGAAACACTTAGGTGAAACTTCCTTAGTCAGGTTTCCATTTAGGAAAGCTATTTTCACATCTATTTGCCAGATCTTATAATCATAATGAGCGACAATGGCTAGGAGTATTCTGATGGATTTCAGCACAGCAACTGGTGAGAAGGTTTCGTCATAGTTAATACCATGCTGTTAACGATAGCCCTTAGCCACCATTCGTGCTTTATAGGTAATTAAGTTACCATCCATGTCAGTTTTCTTTTTGAAAACCTATTTGCACCTAATAGGTTTAATTCCTTTGGGTGGATTAACTAGAGTATATACTTGGTTGTCATACATGGAGTCCATCTCGGATTTCATGGCTTCAAGCCATTTGTCAAATTCTGAACTATTCAGAACTTCCTTCTAAGTAGTATGCTCATCATCATCTATGAACAATATGTAATTATGGTTACTAATAAGAAATCTATATCTCTTAAATACCACACGTATCCAACTCGACCTACGAGGTTCTTGTGTAGTTGAAGGTTTATCTATTTTCTCAAAAGATATGGAATTAGACGGTTGATCCTTATTTGTTTGTTCTTCTTGAACTTCACTAAGTTCAATCTTTCTCCCACTGTCCCCTTTAAGTATGTGCTTCTTCTCTAAAAAGATAGCATTTTTTAACACAAACATTTTGTTTTCGGAAGAAAGATAGAAGTAATATCCAAAAGATTCTTTCTGATAACCTATAAACAAATACTTGTCAGACTTACTGTCAAGTTTGTCTGACTGTAGCCTTTTGACAAAAGCAAGGCAACCCCATACTCTTAAGTGAGATAACTTTGGTTACTTTCTAAAGAGCATCTCAAATGGGGTAGTATCAACTGTTTTTTATGGAACTCTGTTTAGAACATAAACAGAAGTCACTAGTGCGTACCCCCAAAATGATTTTGGTAAGTCTGTAGAAGCCATCATGGTCCATACCATGTTTAGAAGGCTTTGATTTCTTCTCTTAGATACACCATTATATTGAAGTGTATGTGGTAGATTCTATTGGGATAATACTCCATTATCTCTTAGATAATCTTGAAACTCTTGGCCTAAGTATTTACTTCCTCGATAAGATCTTAGAGTATTAATTCTTTTCCCAAGTTGTTTCTCTATTTCATTCCTGAAGTCTTTGAACTTTTGAAAAGCTTCAGATTTGTATTTCTTTAAATACAAATACCCATGTCGTGAATAATCATTGATAAATGTTATGAAATAGTGATAACCTCATCTTAATTTTATAGACATTGGGCCACATAAATCAGAATGTATAAGTTCTAATGACTCTTTGGCCCTTTCTTTTTTTTCAAAAAAATGAGTTTTAGCCATTTTACCAAGTAATCAAGACTCACATGTGCCATATATATAATTCATAATCAAATGACCTTCAGTCATCTAGCTTGTGTAACTTAGAAATGCGATTCTTATTTATATGGCCTAAACAAAAATGCCATAAATAAGATGAGATTGAGTTATCTATCCTCGATTTCTTATTGTTTACATTAAGGATTAGATTATTTGTGTCTAGAACATATAAACCATTAACCAAAGTTGCAGAACTATAATGAATATTATTCAAGGAAAAAGAACAATATTTATTCTTAAAAATTAAATGAATCCATACAAGTCTAAACACGTAATTGAGATAATATTTTTCAATAAAACTTGTAAATAATAGTAGTTTTGAAGTTCTAAAACTAATCCTGAAGGCATATGTAGTTCTTAAGTCCTAATAGCAAGTGCAGCAACCTTTGCTCTATTTGTAATACGTAGGTCCACGTTGCCCTTCTCAAGCCTTCTATTGTCATTTAGTCCCTACAAGTTATTGCACAAATAGGATCCACATCTGGTGTGTAATAGCCATCTCTCATTTCTAAGAGCAGTATTAATCTCAATCATAAACGTACCAAGAGTAGAAGTAGAACTGTCCGCAAGCTTCTCCTTTTGCTTCTTTTCCTTAACGATCTGCAAGTATGTTTTGCAGTTACACCTCCAAAGACCCATCTTTCCACAATGATGGCATGGACCTTTGGTGGCTACTTCTTTCTTCTTCACACCACCTTTGGGCTTAGCAAAAGCCTTGTTCTTCTTCTTAGGAACCTTCTTCCTAGAAGAGGAAGATTCTACCAACATAAGTGCATTAGATTCCTTCTTCATGGAGCACTCCGCAGTTTGAGTAGATTGATCAACTTGGGTGTGGTGGACTCAATATTGTTCATTTGGTAGTTAATCACAAATTGTATAAAACTACTTGGTAATGATTGCAAAATTAAGTCGACACTTAATTCATTGTCCATTACAAAACCAAGTGGCCACGAAAGTTCCCTTAGCTATTTTTGAACGGAATAGTTATTTTGATATCTCATATCTTTTGTTCTGGCTTGGGCATTAAACAACGCTTGACGATATAATATAATTGAATAAGTATCCACATGCTCATGCTGATTTTACAGTTCAGGGGTCATTGACGCCAACGTCACATAGGATGCTATGTCACTGGCCCCTTTATATTTTTTGTGGATAGTATGCTCATCAGTATGAGCATCTTTAGATGGTGGTAGTGGAATAGAAGTGTATAACACGTAGAATAACGTTTTCGACTTGAGAACAATTCTAAACTTTTTATACTAGTCGAGAAAATTTGTTTCATTTAGTTTGTTGGTTTCCATGCTACTTCGTAGGTTTAGGTTGGTCGACATGATACAGATGACCTAGATGTAAAGATAGAGAAAATTAGCTAACTATATATGCACATGTAATGCAAATAATTAGGTCTTTAATTAAGCATGTTGTTATTTCACTATTTTACTCAAACTAATAAGCCCCACTATTGATTTGGAAAAGCCCGTTGAAAGCTTTCTTAGTGGACTGGTATCTAAATTCTTCAAGAATGACCATGGGTTAGCCCAATAAGCCACCATTGAGTTCAATGGCAAGTATCTAATACTAATTACACCGTATGTAATTAACATATCATTAGGTGATTAACATATTTTAATTTTAAAGCTTTAAAGCGAACCCAATCTTGCCTCTAATTTTCATTATACTTGAGTTAGCCCAACCAGGATAAAGAAATTAGTTAAACACAGCCCATTAATCAGGAATTTAAAATTTATAGCTTGAACATGCCTAATGCCAAGTAGGCTTGGGTTAGCCCAACAACCTGGTCTCGAAAAAGGACTCTCATTCTTACTATATTAATGGAAGACATTAGGTTTAATTTTAATTGAGGGATATGTGCTATTTGTGTCTCACAGAAAGCATGCATAATATCATCATATCCATATATTGCACAATAATAACGTGGTTTAGTTATGGACTTTACTATATTAATTTCCTTGAGCCACAAAGGAAATTAAAAGGAAATTAATATGGCCAATTCTAAGTGTTCATGAATGATATAAGAAGAAAGTCTTACCATCCTCCTTTTGGTCTTGATTATATTCTCCTGAACTTGTAATAAATTATATTCTATCTAAACTATGTAATCTAATTACATAAAATTCTAATAAAAAAGCCTCAAGTTACTTTCGAGAGTAGTTAGATGAGAAGAGAAATTAACACCAGAAAAATAGAGAAGGCAGGACTCGACGGCCCTATTTTAATTCAAAACCAAAGCGATAAAATGCATGAAAATTTTAATTGGGTCCATAGTCCATAATCAAACTGTCATTCTAATTTTATGCTCAAAATAAAATTAAACATGGCGAATAATTCCAAAATCACTATTTTATAAAAATAGAATAAATTCTAAAGTCAATATTTAAAAAAAATATTAATTCCTAAAATTAATTCCAAAATCACTATTTTGAAAAATATATTAATTTCTAAAATCATATTTTAGGAATAAAAATAATATATATTCTAAAATAATTATTTGAGAAAATATATTAATTGCAAAAATCAAATTTTAGAAATTAAAATAATATATAATCTGAAATTATTATTTTAGAAAATATATTATTTTCCAAAAACAAGATTTTGAGAAAAATATATGTTAGTCCGAAAATAGTAACTTTGGGAAAATGTGGGCATCAACTAAAAAGAAACAAAACAATCGTAGGCTCTTCCAATGCACAAGAAGACAAAATAAAGGAAAAAGATTTTTTTTTTTTTAATAAAAGAAGTTGCATCAAGATTGCATAGAAATAATCCCGCGTGCCACGAATTATGGAAATAGCCATGGCTTGGGAAATTTTGTGCCTCAAGCCGCAACTTGGCTTCTAGTGAATCGGTCATAGAATATAATGACCCAGAAAACCATTTTTTGCAAAAAAGAATTAACACCTTTAGCTCTCGATTTAGGAAGAATCAAAGCATCATTAATTTCTCATTTAAAACCATCTCTTGTAACTTTTACAAAAGCATGCACTTTGAAACTAGAGCCCACAAAATTATTTTTCCTTTTCACAAACAGACTATATTCTGAACAATTTCAGAACATAACAAAGGCCTAAACATGAAATGACTTTCATGGAAACACTCATAGAAACAATTTCTATAATTCAACTGATGCGTAAGGATTTGGGTATAAGAATCATATAAAAACTAAGCACATTCCCAATTAAGTTTACATTAAAATGTTAACCCCAAATTACACATATGAGCAAGCGTACTCATCATGAACATAGCACAGGGTTCAAACGAGTGTCGATCCTCAAGGAACAAGTATACATTAATTACTTTTCTTTCATTATTTAACTGACTCGATAAAGTGAAAATGAAATAAAAAGGAAAATAAAATAAAATAAAAGAAAAATATATACATGTTAAGGATTGAGAAGTATGCAATTCAAACCATTGTTTAGACAACCATGATCTTAAAGTACCCAACCTTTATCATAACCAATTATTCTCTTGGTATCATGAATGATTAAGATAAATTAGTATCACTTGGCCTGTCTCAACTAATTCATCCACAAGATGCATTAAACACAATCCATGATTAAATTTCCTTGGTCTGGAAAATTTAAAACATGAAGTTAATCAATGAATCCTTGGTCTGGCAAACATCAATTAACCTTTAATTACTCAATCCCCAGCAATTAACTTCTTTGGTCTAGCAAGTTAACAACCAATAAATATGAAATTAATCAATTGCAACCACCATCAACCTCTTTAGTCCAGTAAGCTAATGAAAAGAAACAATCAAGTAATCTCGTAATATGCCCAAGTAATTAAATACCAAGAAGAACAATAAATTAATCACAAGATCAAATAACTCTAAAAATCATGAACATCTAAAACAATGCCAAATTACAATAAAACAATTAGCATCTCATTGTTCAAGAAAAAGAAAACAAAGTAAAAGAAAGCACTCATAGACAAGCTTACTTCTTCTTCCTTTGAAGACCTTCTTACACTACTCTCATTGAATTGAAGAATTTCTCATTTGATTTGGGTGATTTTCTATGATGATCAATGAATTCTCCCCTTTTCCCTTGTGTTTTTCATCTATTTATAGGTTTAGGAAGTGCCTAAACTTGTAGGTATAATGTTCTTGGCCGAGTAGAAGTTGGAAGATACTAAAACTCCACAGATTATCAAAAACCATGTAGAAAAATCAAGCACCACCTTAATTTCAAGGCACAGCCAACGCCGCCTAGGCTCTCGGAGCCGGCGCTGGTTGTATTCTGGTTCTCTACTTGTTCGCCGATTTTTCTTCGAATTTCACATAATAAAGACCAGAATGCAACCGGCGCCTCTTTGACTCTTGGAGCCGGTGCCGGTTCCACTCTGTTTTGCTCTATTTCAATAATTTTTCGTCGCTTCGAAGTTCGTGTCAACAGTGCATGGCTAGTACCGACTCTCTTCTATTTTGCGACGTTTCTATTTCGTTTTACCCCAAAAATCTACAATAATAAACAAAATACCTTTCTAAGGGTAAAATCCCAAATATTACGAAATATGACTAGTTATTGAACAAAATGTATCACAAAAGCCTCAAATAACTAGAAATAATATGACTAATTTAGCCCCTATCATATTCCCCCACTCTTAGCTCTTTGCTTGTCCTCAAGCAAAGTATCAAGAACAAGTAGGAACACACAAGGTTTAACTCAATCAATTTCAAAACACTATCTTTAATGCTTTCTTCATTCAAGAATATAAAACACATGATACTACATCTTTCACAACAAATGCAAGACTTGTGTAGTGATAAATGACTTAGTAGAACCATTTCAATACATGACAATATTCTCAAACCATCGGAAAGAATTTAGTTCAAAAAGAATATGCATTCCATAAGCTTACTCTTCATACACTCTCTCTACTAATTCGAGTCATATCATGATTCTACTTAGATAAAGTAGGACTTTTAAGCTTGTACTGTAAGGCTAAAGGATTGTAATGTAGCCGATCAAACAAAGGATGTAGGAGAATCAAAAATCAAAGAAACTGAGAGTTTGCAAGAAAAGGATAAACAAAATGAATCAATAATTTCCAACTCTTCTTGCTCTCCTATTCCAAAAATTAATCAAACCATAACCTTGTATAGCAATTACAACTCCACTCAATTAAATCCTGCACTTTTTTCTCTCTCTTTTTTTTTTTCTCATCAACTCTTCTCTATTTCTTTCACAAGATCACTCAAATTTCCAGCACTGGTGTCAAGTACTTTATATGAACTTAACTTTCTATAGCTCAATCACCATTCCTTATGTGATCTTTTCCTTCTTCTTCTTTCAATTTGTCTTTTCTTTCTCACTTCTTTTCTTCATTCCATTCATTCTAGTAGCTTTTTGTTCTATTTCTCTTTTTCTTTTTCAATTCCTCCATTCTCTTTTTTTTTTTCAACTTTCTTTCACTCTTACTGCTGCTTTTGTTTTCTTTTCTTGTCTTTCTTTTCTTTCTTGTTCCTTTCTAGCTCAACTTGTTATTGATCCATGACTAAAAGTAATAAGTCATGATATTTATCCCCACATTCTTCCTTAACATTTTCTTACATATACTTTCATCCATCAAGAGTATAAAGATTTGAAAAATTATTCAAACTCTAAAAAACAAGCAATGGATAAAGTATTGTGACGGGTTTTAAAGAAAGAAATCAACAATTTAGACTCAAAATAGGTACTAGGGATAATATGACAATAGGTAGGCTTGAAAAGCTCAAACTATCCAAAGAAGGCCTATTACCGTCATCCCTAAGTTAAATCATGATTGTCTTTCTTATTTTGCCTCGAGATGTATTCAAGTAAGTTCTAGAATGCTCCATGAATTTTAGTAAAAAAACAGGTTTAAGAACAATGCAAAGAATTTGATCAAGAACTACTTCGTCCAAATACGTGCAAAAAGTCATGCATAAGCCATAAATGATATAGAACATATGCTCTATGATCTGTCACAAAGATATGCATTAAAAATGTATCTTGAAATCTCCATGAAAGTCAGAAAAATTTTAAATTTTTGCTCAAAATTTGCTCCTAAGAAGGCAAAAGTATATGTATAAATCAAATCACTCCCCCACACTTAAACTAGATATTATCCTCAATGGCCAAATAAACATAACAACAACTAAACAATTCCATGAGACCAAAAATATAAAGGAGAAGAGATAAGAAAAATAAACTTCCATTCATTGTGCATTGTGCTGTACAAGAGCTGAATGCTTTGAAGAACGAGGCCTTGGCAAAGTACCTAAAAAGAAAAATAAAAGAACACACCAAAGCATAAAAACTAGAAAAGAAAATAAATTGAAGCAAAAGAAAGAAGATAGTACATAGAAAAATAAAACTAACTAGAAAAAATATTAAAAGAGAAAGGAAAAATAAGAGTGATAGAGAAAATGTAGACACGCATCATCACTCTTCCTTAGAATGATCATCCTCATCATCATCAGCTGGTGTAGAAGCTCCCTCACCACCATGTGGCCTAAAAGAATGCTGTCTCAATTCGGCCAACTGCTGCTCCATAGTAGTTTACCGTCTCGCCATGTCCTCCATAGTACTTTGCAAGCGTAGGAGTACCTCCATTTGCTGGTGTAGTTATCTTAGCACGGTAGTCTCAAAGTCAATCCAGGAGTGGGACTGAGAGATGCTAGCTCGTGTGCGTGCTGGTGGTGGTAGTTGCTCCTCCTCCACTGTGGGTGGCCTTACTTGACTGGGATATCTGACCTCGAAGGGAGTTAGCCACTTCTTCAACTCATGGCTATACTTGTACCCGCAACTCAGAAGAGTTTGCTCAGTGACCATATCATGCTAAGTGGTAGTCTCCATCAATTCTCCCTCAAGACTCACACCAACATCTTTCAAAATTTTCATTATAACCAAGGGGAAAATGAAGGCTTTTGTGGAGAGACGGTGATGAACAACCTCCCTAATAGATTGGATTACCAAGGGGTGCAAGAGGGATAGGTAATGTGTGCATCATCCGATGCAAAATATAAGTGTTAATAAGTCTAGTCTCATTGAAACCACTAGCACGGGGTACAACTTTGAACCCAAACATATAGACTAGAGCTCTAAAGTTGTCTACCGATCATTGTTTGAATAGAAACTATTGGCTTGAAAGGCATTATGCTTATATAATCCTAAGGTGGCTCTAGTCCCGCTAGCATCCCAATTTAGGTCAAAAAGAATCTTTTGATTATTCACATCAATCCCTTGCCAAGTATCATCGTCAAAGACCTGGAGGAGGTTAGCTAATTGGTTTTGAGTGATGACAATAGGGATTCCTTTCACTCTCGTTTCAATATGGGGAAGATGTTTATTCCCCTTGTCAATCATATTAGCATAAAATTCCTTAATAAGCAAGGGATAATACTTCCCTTTCAATTGGACTATCGAACCCCATCCTAGCCGTCGGAACATCATACCCAATTTAAGTGCATGATCTAAGGTGGGTGAGAAAGTCAATTCAACAGTGATCTTATTAGATGCTCTCCTATTGTACCATTTCTCACAAGATGTATCTATAAACTCAGTATATCTAAGGGACAAAGGATCAACGAATGAAGGGGCTGAGGAAGAGGAAGCTCTCGCCCTTTTAGAAGAATGACCTCTCGCTCTAGACATGTTCAAGTAAGGAATGGGGGAAATAGGAAGAGAGAACAATTGAGCTTCAAGACTTAAAATAGGGTAACTACCCTTACACAGATACTCCTCAACTCTCACGCAACCTTCAACCAATCTCACGATCCGCAAAACCCAAACTCCGTCAATATATAGCACCCTTCCACAAACAATTCAATCACTCACCTCCAATCAATTCAACATAACCTGCAACAATACATGTAAAGTTCACTGTAAAGCATAAACATGTTGAAGATCCTTAATGCATGTAAGTAGACATGATCATGTTAATAACGGCAGTATTATGGCATTAAACACCAGTTCAAGTTTCATATGTAGTCATTATTCAATCATCACAAATATCTATAATTCTAACCTTAACTATATGCATGAATCCCCTAATGATCATATGCATGAATCAAGCATCACAGAAGCATTGACTCCTAATCTAGTCTAGCTCATGAAGCTCAAGGAGTAATGGACCATTTAATCTTAGCATACACATTCCCATTTTCGGCCAACAGTATTCCTAAAATTAGATAAAGTCATCTACAATATTTGAACTATAGGAATTGAATAAAAATCATACCTTTAAGCTTTTGTATGCATGGGCAAGCAAAAGATGTAAGTTTTTTGTAGAAATCTAAGCTTCTTGCTTGTGGATTGAATGTGATGTTGTTATGAAAAATTGAAGAATTTGAGGATTTTGAGCCATAGAATCAACAAAAGAGATGAAGGGATATGTTATAGAAGTGTTTAGGAGTTGGAAAATCAAATTTTGGGAAGTGGGTGATGTGAAGCCGATGCATGCTTGAGAGAATTTGAGAGGGAGAATGGAGATTTTGAAGAAAAAGTGGCCAAAATGGCCTTTAAGAGTGCGCCTTCCCCGGCGCCGGTTCGGGCTCTTGGAGCTGGCGCCGACTTAGTTCTGTCCGGTTCTCCAGATTTTTTTTTAATAATAATAATGTAGAAAACACATAAATGCTGACTAATGCACTTGAATAAAAAAAAACAATCAATCAAAATGACATGAATAAAAAAAATTGTCTTAATCACAAAAACGAAAAGTAAAATAAAGTAAAAAGGCTTCAATGTTTCCCATGGCTTTGATCCTGTGGATTTTTCTCAGTATTCCCTGGTAGTGTTCCCGCTTGACGATCTCCCAGGAGTTTGGCCAGTTGACCAATTTGGTTCTCCAAATTGTGCATAGAGGCCTCTAGGTTCCTTGTTGTCACATCGACTCTTTGGAACTTAGTCTGCATGGTACTTACCAATTGGCCAATCAACTCTTCCAATGGTAGCTTTGGAGGTGTTGTAGTGTTGGTCATGGGGTTTTGGTTCCTTTGATTGCCTCCAAAATTGAAAGAACCTTACCTAGGTTGATTCCCATTGCTCCAAGAGAAATTAGGGTGATTTCACCAACCAGGATTATAGGTAGAGCTATAAGGATTGTTACCTGGCTAGACATTACCTGCAAAGGCCACTTACTTCGAAGTTTCTTGGAGTGACCCCATCTTTTGGCATTCATGATTGGGGTGTCCTTCTCCACAGAAATCACAACTTACATTTAAACCCTGGTCTTGAGGCATCACCAACTGTTCCATCTTTTGGGTTAAAGCGTCCACCTTAGCCTCGAATGCTGCCACAGCATCCACTTTGTGCACTCTTTGCACACGAGCTCTAGACCTTGCACCTCCCCAAGAATAGTTATTAGAAACCAAATTTTCAATAAGCTTAAATACTTGTTCCGGGGTCTTATGATTGATGAAACCCCCTGCATAAGAGTCTACCACTTGCCATGTTGCGAACGTGAGGCCATTTAAAAAGATAAGCATTTGCATTCCTAGCTCAAATCTGTGGTGTGGGCATTTTCTTAACATCTCCTTAAATTTCTCTCAACTTTCATACAAGGGCTCAGAATCTAATTGTTGGAAGGCAAAGATTTCGTTCCTAAGTTTGGCTGTCCTAGCTGGAGGAAAATATTTGTCCAAAATTTTTTCAGCTAGGGCATTTCAAGTAGTGATGTAACCTGTAGGTAAAGACTTCAACTAAGATTTTGCTCTATCTCTCAAAGAAAAAGGGAAAAGTCTTAACTTTATGACATCCTCAGAAACACCATTCATCTTGAAAGGATCACAAATCTCAAGAAAATTAGCTAAGTGAGCATTGGAATCTTCTTCAGGTAGTCCGTCGAATTGAAGCATATTTTGCTCCATTTGGATAATGTTTGGCTTTATTTCGAAATTGTTTGCATCTACCTTAGGCCTAGTGATTCTCGAGCCAATGCCTGAGATTGCGGGTTTCAAAAAGTCATCCATAACCCTCCTACCATTCTCAGCATTGTTGTTTTGAGCACCATCCATTTCGACAATCAAGTTCCTTTAAATTGTCCGGCGAATTTTTGACAATGTCCTTTCGATTTCAGGGTCAAAATCGACTATCTCACCTTCGGATTTTCGGGTCATGTACCAAGGATAACACCTAAGAAAACAAGAAGCAAGTTAGAGAACAGAATTAATGATTAAAACCAAATTAGAAGGTTACAAAGTTAGACATCAAACATAATCAAAGTTAGTAGGTTATGTTAGGTTACAAGGGTGTCCAAGAATATATGAAATACAAAAGATAGCACCTTTTTGCAAAAGAACAATTATACATAATTTACATATTTACGTAATTACATATTTATATGGTTAAATCAACAAAATCCAGTTTTCATCATATTGTTCCCCGGCAACAGCGCCAAAAACTTGATGCGTAAGGATTTGGGTATAAGAATCATATGAAAATTAAGCACATTCACAATCAAGTTTACATTAAAACGTTAACCCCAAATTACACATATGAGCAAGCGCACTCATTATGAACATAGCACAAGGTTCAAACGAGTGTCGATCCTCAAGGAACAAGTATACATTAATCACATTTCTTTCATTGTTTAACCGACTCGATAAAGTGAAAACGAAATAAAAAGAAAAATAAAATAAATAAAATAAAAATATAAACATGTCAATGATGGAGAAGTATGTAATTCAAACCATTGTTTAGACAACCATGATCTTAAAGTACCCAACTATTATCATAACCAATTATTCTCTTGGCATCATGAAAGATTATGATAAATTAGCATCACTTGGTCTGTCTCAACTAATTCACCCACAAAATGCATTAAACACAATCCTTGATTAAAATTTCTTAGTCTGGCAAATTTAAAACATGAAAATAATCAATGAATCCTTGGTCTGATAAAAATCAATTAACCTTTAATTACTCAATTCTCAACAATTAACCTCTTTGGTCTAGCAAGTTAACAGCCAATAAATTTGAAATTAATCAATTGCAACCACTATCAACCTCTTTAGTCTAGCAAGCTAATGAAAAGAAACAATCAATTAATCTCGTAATATGCCCAAGTAATTAAATACCAAGAAGAACAATCAATTAATCACAAGATCAAATAACTCTAAAAATCATAAACATCTAAAACAATTTCAAATTACAATAAAACAATTAACATCTCATTGTTCAAGAAAAAGAAAACAAAGTAAAAGAAAGCACTCATAGACAAGCCTCCTTCTTCTTCCTTTGAAGACCTTCTTACACAACCATTCTTGAATTTAAGAATTCCTCATTTTATTTGAGTGATTTTCTATGATGATCAATGAATTCTCCCCTTTTCCCTTGTGTTTTTCATCTATTTATAGGCTTAAGAAGTGCCTAAACTCGTAGGTATAATGTTCTTAGCCGAGTAGAAGTTGGAAGATACTAAAACTCCACAGATTACCAAAAATCGCATAGAAAAATCAAGCACCGCCTTAACTTTAGGGCACAGCCAGCGCCGCCTAGGCTCTTAGAGCTGGTGCCGGTTGTGTTCTGGTTCTTTACTTGTTTGTCGATTTTTCTCTAAATTTCACATAATAAAGACCAGAATGCAGTCGGTGCCGCCTTGACTCTTGGAGCCGGTGCCGGTTCCACTCTATTTTACTCTGTTTCAACAATTTTTTTGTCGCTTCGAAGTTCGTGTTAACAGTGCATGGCCGGCACCGGTTCTAGGGCCCTAGCCGGCGCTGCCTCTCCTCTATTTTGCGATGTTTCTGTTTTTTTTACCCCAAAAATCTACAATAATGAACAAAATACCTTTCCAAGGGTAAAATTCCAAATATGACGAAATATGACTAGTTATTGAACAAAATGTATCACAAAAGAGCCTCAAATAACTAGGAAAAATATGACTAATTTAGCCCCTATCATCAACCTTATACATGAAATGGGTTTAAGGCAAAAGAGAAACTAAAAAATTCTTGAAACAACTTCAAAAATAAGTTGAAACATTTTTAGTTAACTTGCTTGCGTGAAACAATTTTTCACAGATTAACAAATACTACAATGAGCCATATTTCATGGCCAAATATACAACCTATTAACATATAAAAGGGTCTTTGATACCACTGTAGGAATTCCCCATGCAAAAATAGATTTACGCAGCGGAAGAAAACTGGAATTCTAGACAACTAGGATCACTCTTATGCGTTAAAAGGAATCAAAAACCAAGTGAGAATAATACCTTCGGTCTACCTCTGTGAAATAAAAAATTTTCCCTCTTTCCTGAAGGTGCAATCCAGCCAAGCGTAGAGAATATCTTCTCTTTTGTTCCGTCAAAGCATTGCAACCTAAGTATAGGACTGCCTCCAATATAGTCCACATGAGAATGGTGCTCAAGAGTCAGTAGAGTTTTGTGCTAGCAAGACTGATTATGGCTGCAAAGGTTTTCCGTGATTTTTGAAAAGAAGAAGACGAAGTGAGCTCTTAGTTTTTTTTTTCAAAAAAAAAACCTCTGTTATTAAAAAAAAAATCAAAATCATCACGGAGTGTATATAATCATATATATATATATCACCCGTGTAGTTTTTGGTAATCAGACTCCATAATGTATAGGGATTGTTAATTGCCAATTATTATTATGATTATTGTTAATTACAATACAAAAACTATAACTAATTATTATTTGACCACAACAATTTCTTCTTTTCACAATCATTCTTGTAATGTAATTAAACAACATCTTGAGTACTCGATTCTCTATTGTGTGTGACCTATTAGGTTTCCCAGACTATTGGTAGTAAAATATGAATTAATCTAAACATCTTTAAGGTTAATAATCCTTAATAATTTTAGAATTGACTTAGTAAGTCTAATAAGGATTGATTTATTAATTTTATAATTAATAAATCTATATTCAGCAGATCATGAGTAGTATCTAGCAACACATCATGACCACCCAAAGTCCAAAAAGTCAAGTGGCTTGATATGAACCTTTCAATAGCAAACAATAGTGCAATAAACTCCTTTCACCATACAATATCTGATTCAGTTTGGAGTACAAAACTAATGCCAACTCCTTCCAAAATAATATATTAATCCGGGCACAAATGTTTTAGTACTTGTTCACGGAATCCACTACTCATTATATGTATTAATTGGAATCATTTCCAATATACAATCGCTTTGACCAAGAACTTCTTGAGTATTGATTCCTACAAGTGGCCGTGAGATATTCGCCCCTACTATTAGGAATGGTGAATCCTTTATTGATCCTCTTAACTACTTACATTTACTTCATGTTGTACCCAATATCCATCTTATAGGCGGTCTTGTCCGGACTCCAGATATTGACATCAAAGTCCAACACTTAGCAAATAAAGTACCTTGGTGATTTCAAATCCAAGGATACTAGCACATTTGCTGTGATGAGATTCTATCACTAGCACTAAATAGTTATACATGTGATTATCTCATAGTCAGGTCATCCAATGTATTTGTTCAAGTAACAAGCATCCACGTATTAACTTTAAGTATCACAATACTCACGGATGTGAGAACCACCGTCTGATTAAATCAGAAAATATAACACATCATAGTCTTAACGTATTAATAATGCCCTATCTCATTAATACTACGACTCTGGACAATTTAAGTACGAACACTATCTAGTATAATAGGAACCTCACATCATGATCTTTATCATGATTTCTTTGACATAGTGTTGCACTTGGGACCTTATCTAACCGTTATATTCATATGAAAGTTTAAATAAAACAAATTGAAAGATAAAGAATACCTTGTTTTATTTGATAATGCATAATATACATAATATATTTGATTGTTTCTAGGGTATAGCACTAACAAAAACACTATATAAAAAAGCTAAGAGCTTGAAGAACAAACCTTGATCTTGTTGTCTTTCTTTATTAAAGTGTAAAGCTTCAAAGAGGTAAACAAAACATAGATTTTCTCCTCGTGATTCTTGCTTTGGCAGAAAAATGCCCCTATTGGATAGATTTTTGTTTTGTTTTAATTATGCATTATAGATGGAATTACGTGATGCAAATTATTATATTTATGTTAAGGGCTATTATATGATTTGATAAATGAACCTTTTATGGTGAAATTTTTATTTTGCTCTTGTATTATGTAAGAAACCGAAATCTGTACATGTTGCCAACTCTTTCAAAAATAATGGCTTGAAGCCATATTTGTGTAATTTCATCTTGAAAATTTGATAAATGAGGTCTAGAATAATTTAGAATTACTGGAGAGTGGATGTGTCATGGATGGAATGTTGGTCTTGCTGCAATTTCTGTACAAACTAAGAAATAGCTCTATGTGTATCTTTTTTCTGCTCAACTATTTTGTTCCTGAAGTTCATGCTTGAATGATGCAAAATTTTGATGTATAATATTGTGGTTGTGCTATGGAAATGAAGCCCTATGTGTATGACATATGTATTGTGGATGTTGGATGAGTTTTGGTGTTATTATGCTCAAGTGATTGATGGGGGAAATATAGAGGTTTTCCTGGAAGGATGGATTGTAATTTGGGTATTGTGTTGTCAAATCAAAATTGTGAGCATGTGGCTTGTGTGTGATGTTTTATAGGACCTAGAGTGAGTTGGGAACCTTTTTGAGGGTGTACAAGGGTATGGTGTTCGAAAATTTTGGTATATTGTAGTATGTGTTCATGTTGCCAAGAAACCCGAGTACAAAGCCCTACTTTGAAGCCCTAAAAAATTTACTTTTTGTTGGAGTTTTTAACTTAGGAAAAGTTTGGCTCATGAATCATCAAAAACGCCTTGTAAATTGAACGAAATAAATTTTTGAAAATTGCTGCTCGAGTATGGTTACTATTCTGGCGAGTTTCATTGCAAAATTAATTAACCTAGTTTTCAAAAGAGTTTTGGGCAGGGGATTACATGGTAATTCACCTAACATCTAGGGGAATCAAATTGGAAATTTTCATCAAGAAATAAATGTTTTTCTTAGAAAATTAAATCAATCTTAGAAACCCCTAATTTTCTTTAAAAACATAATTTTCTTCAATGGATTAAATATGTAAATTTTGTCTTAAAATTTGCTATAACTAACATGAATTGAGCATTAATGGATTTCATGGAATATTTTGATTTTCTAGAAAAATATCTCTTATGGTTCTTTTTATACTCATGTAGTTACTCGATTTTGGAGGTTTGGAAAACCCTAATATTTTCTACACATAAAATCACTCTGGTAACTATTTATTCATCTATATATTTATCTAATCATTTATTCATCTACTTAATTATTTACTTATCTATTTATCTATTTATTCATTTGCTTATTTAACTAATTAATTAATGAAGTACTTATTTATTTACTAATTTATTTACCCACGTAATTATTTATTCATTATTTATTTATTTATTTTGATGCGTATTTTTTAGTGTAGAAAATATTACCAATAAATTACACAACTAATCAAGTTTTAATTAAAATACCAACCACTAAAACCACACATACGGGCAAGTATACCCATCGTATAGTATAAGGACTAGCAAGTTCCAATCCATGAAAATTTAGCCTCCCACTTTACTTTATCCAACTCTTGATTATTTAGCTAATAAAATAGGAAGAGAATAAAAAGGAAAACAAATAAAGATATATATATATATATATATATATATATATATATATATATAACTCAAAATTATAAATTCATGTAACTAGACAATTATCTTGAAAACATAATGTTGAATCAATTAGCATTCATCACAATCAATTGTCGTTTTGGCAACGTGAAGGAACTTAAGTAAAATTCAATCATTTCTCAAGTCATGAACTTATATAGATTCTACTTCTTTCCCAATCCATGGAATCACTATCCTTTGATTAATTTAGCAGATTTTCAAATCAAACCAAAGCAACCAAAAGATGCATTAAACCCATACCTCATAAACATGAAATTAGCTAATGACCCTTTGCTTGAGCTGAAATCAACTAATATTTGATCACTTTAGTCATTTAATCTTAACTTCGTTTCCCAAGTCCATTAAGATTTGACAAATATGAAATCAATACAATGAGCTCCTAACATTGTTTCCCAAGTCAGTTAGAAGAACTTACGTCAATAACCAATGATAACAAGTAATCAAATACCAAAGATAACAATAGATTGATAAAAAATTCCAATTAACTCAAAATCATAATCTCCAAAATAATATCGAATTACAATCAAAATATTAAGTACATCATTGTTCTAGAAAAGTAAACAAATGATAAAAGAAAAAACTTACAGACAAGCCCTTCTTCTTCCCTTGAAAACCTCATTTGAACAATGCTCCTTTGAGTGGTGATTGAGTAGCTAGCTTGGATGCTTCAAATCACATCTTTCTCTTGTGTTTTTCTTGTATTTATATGCCTCCTTGTATTTCAAGTCTAGTTCGAGTAGAATTTAGAAAATACCAAAATCCTTTAGAAAATACAAAATTCGCGCATAGCCGCCTCTAGGAAGAGTGGACTTGGCGCCGGGTCCATTCTAGTTTTCTCCTCAATTTCCTCTTTTCCAGAGTAGACTTGGTGCTTGGTGCATTATTTGGACCTGGCGCAAGGTACGTGCTGGAACCTTTCACTTTTTGGTCGAAATCTACTCAATTCTGCACATTTTCATCAAAAATGCTTTTTACATTCAAAATATTAAATAGGAAGGAATATGCCTAGTTATTATAACAAAAGTATCTCAAACTAACCTCAAATGACTAGGAATATAGTGATGATTTTAGCTGCTATCATATTTACTCATTTTAACTTGGCGGATTGCTTTCCTTCCTAACTTATATAGGAAAGTTTTGTTAGGATTGTTTATTTGATTAGGGGTCTAGGATTAATAAGGTTAGCATAAGCGATTGTGTTTAGCGTTAGAAAATAGAAGAGATTACTTGGAGTATACGTAACCTCTTTTTCCTTAGGAATTTATTTGGTATGATCTCTATGGAACTGTGGATGAATGATTATTGTATAGTTTATGACCCCAACTTAGGAGGGAAGAGCGATTAAGAAATTTGAAACATATTTTGCCAAGCTTTTAGACAAGAGGTAAGTCCTTACATCTCAAGACTCCTTTATGAAAAATACCTCTATAGAAAATTCATATGATCATGCATACACTTTAATGAAACGAATAAGCTCGTGATATGATTTTCATCTTAGAATATTCTTGGATAATCCATTTTGTTGTACTTGGTCTCAACCTTATTCACCTTACGATTTTTATATGAAAATTATGCATGATCAATTT
Organism: Voacanga thouarsii; assembly: GCA_026120185.1. Classification (NCBI taxonomy): domain Eukaryota; kingdom Viridiplantae; phylum Streptophyta; class Magnoliopsida; order Gentianales; family Apocynaceae; genus Voacanga; species Voacanga thouarsii. Next base: position 1,671,745 of record JANUWF010001100.1, on the reverse strand, counting down.
TTGAGAATTTCTTATAAACATTATGTTATGATTTGGAGCCATGCATCAATATTTATATCTAATTACAAACTTCCTTCATGCACATAATTGTGAAAATCATAGCATGAGATTTTGGCTCCTAGCAATATTGCTTTTGAAGCAAGTTATGAACTAATTTAATTTAATTACACCTTGAACAAATTTGGATAGAACGGATGTAAAGATTTCAGTTTTGGAAATATTTTGGGGAGAAAGTACAGTTATGGTTTCGGGTTCGGTTGAATTTCAAACAAAATAAGGTTTTCAAGATTGGAACAATAATTTGGAATTGATATTGTATATTCCATATTGGAATGGGAATTTCTTGAACCGCTCTTTTATAGACTTGAGTACTCAAGGGACGAGACTATAGGACTAGGTTACGTTAGAATATGAGAGGATTCCAGTTGATTGGCCTTCTCTGAAAAACTATCTTTTCCAAATAGGGCGATAGTCTTAGTAGTTGAGCAGGGTCCTTAGCTAGCAACACGATATCCAAAAAGGAATCAGAGGACGAATGTAGGACATCTGGTTTGTATATTTATGAGAGGGATGCTGGGGTATCCTCATCCCTCTCGGTAGGAATGTAAACCCTGCCCAACATGTCTTCTCAGCATTGAACATGTCGTGGTCATAATTATGCAGTATTATAGATAGGTAGTCTCGATACAGAATCTGGCTTGAAAATGACGGGTTCAAGACTATTGTTGAAATGAATTTTCATTTTAGGAATTTGACTTGAATTGATTACCCAACAAAATTTTTTACTATATATCATATTTAATCGTATTTCTGATTTTCTCTCCAAAATTTGATAAAAAAATTTGAGTTGAATAAATGCTAAATTTTCTGATGATTGCTTCCGTTCGAATTATTGCATATTCATGAATCATGCCATTAATTTCTTAACAGTCACTTTCACACTACGGACTTACTGAGCCTATTTGTAATCTCATATGAATTTTTCTAACAATGGTTTTTAGGGTAGTATATAATTATCAAGACCGAGTGCAGAAGATCCCTTTTGTAATAGATTTGGTTTTGATACTCTATTAATATCAGTCTATTTATGTTATGTAGTGGTTTTACTTTGGTTAGCAGGGTTTACACATGCATATTTGTATTTCGATTTATTTAGATAGAAAATTCAATTTCTTACTTTGAGGTTTAATATCTAGTTTACCCTATTATTTCTTTCTCTTTCTTCATTATAAAGATTCTTGGTCTGAAAGAACGGGGCGACATCCCTAGCCCATCTGGGCTACGTAAGTAGTGGGGTGTTACAATTGGTATCAGAGCCTAGGATTAGATTATGCCTAGGTATAAATTAGAAACTTAAGATTGGATTAAGACCTTGAAAGAGTTAGGTTTAAGTCTGGATTAGTATAACTTTGTTCTTGGTTTAGGAACCTAAATGTATATTTCTAAGTTTACACTTGTCTTGACTTATTCAATAATTTATTTTGGTAAACTTTTTGGGACTAAGCACATGATAGTTATTGTAGGATGGCGAGCATGTTGCACACCGATTGCAAGACAATGAACCAGTATCGTTGGCGACCACCACCACCGGAGCTTGTAGAACCAAACTCTTCAAATTCCTCTGTTTTGGAATTTGTAAAAGTGGATGTGATCGAGATCATAGAGGTATCTTTTGAGAGTGAAGATAAGGTCATTGTTACACCTGAGGTAGATATAGCTGAAGAACCCCCAGCATTAGGGAGCGAGGGTCCTGGAGAGATGGAGTACGAGGAGCCCAAAGAAAAGACTGAAGACAACTCTGAGGAGAGTAGGCCCACAAAGAGAGCTAGGGTTGATGAGAACTCTGAAGCTGAGGAGAACGCTGATAGTGACACTGAGGAGTACTAGACTACTAACTAGGAGGAAGATAGAAATAGGAAACTAACATATTTTGGTGATGTATAAAATATCTATTTTTGGATTCCTTATCTATGTGCTTAATTGCTAATTTGAATAATTAGGAAATTGCCTATTGTGGGCTCATATATATATGGATATTTTAATCACAACTGCTCTTTTTCTTTATATATAGGATGCACGATAATATACTTGATGATAGTTAATTATGAATTGGAAATAGTTTTTTGTTCTTACTTACTTATTGGACTTTAATGCTTTCCACACACATCATATCATGCACATACTACCTTTAGCCATACATTTTTATTTTTTTTTTTTTGCGATCCCTGCTAACAACGCCCTTTACGTAATAAAGCGCTATCATGCCGCCAAGATAAAGGCTGATGGTTCATTTTGTGGGTGACATGGTTGGAGAACCACCATTCCTTATCAACAGCCCTACCCTAAACCTACCACCGGGTGAGCAAAATAAAGGACCAAGGGCTGAAAAAGTGGAATCTGAAAACGGCATTCCCGAGAACGAGGAGCCCGAAGAGGTCGCTGTTGCTCAAGCCTTTGGTCGGATGACTGAAATTCTACGAAACCTAATAGAATGTAGGGCCCCACAAGGTGACGATAAGTGCTTAAGAGGTTCCTTAAGTTTCAACCAACATTGTATTTTGGAGAGGTGAAACAAGAACAAAAACTGAGATGTAGATTGAACAAATGGAAGACATCTTTTGAACTTTGCAGTACACAGGGGAAAGAATGGTGAGATTTGTAGTTTTTCACTTGAAAGGACCAGGCTAAATTGGTAGATGCGGATTCAAGAAGCTTAGGAGCAAATCGAACAGGAATGGAGTTGGGACCATTTCTTGGAAGTCTTTCAAATAAAATTCATCCAGTAATAGATTATTGTGAAAAGAGAAGATGAATTTCAGAACCTAAAGTAAGGCAACATGTTAGTGGCATAGTACGCGGTGCAGTTTAGTAAATTACCAAAGCACTATCGTTGCTTGGTGGACACAAAGCAAAATAGGACTCACCAATTCATCAAGGGTGTGAGGCAAGAGCTAAGAAGAGCCCTAGCCCCATCTCTGCCGACCACTTATGTTGTTGCTATGGACACTGCCACTAGAACATAAAATGAGGACAAGAGTCGACTTGTTGTACAATAAACAATTTCCGATGAAAAGGCTAGCTGGACCACAGGGGATAAATAGAAGAAAGAATGTGAGAACCAACCTTATCAGGATTGGGCAAAACGAGGTAATTTGCCATCGTTGTAGAGAGCAATGACACAAGGAGAAGGATTGTTGGCATAGGGATACAACCAAAAGATGCTTCAACTGTGAAGACCCCAACCATTTTCGTGATAAGTGTCCAAAACTGTAATTCAACACCTGTGGTAATCCTGCTCCACCAATGCATCAAGAAAATCATAATAATGGTGCAGTCCATTGAGAGAACAACCAAAAGCCGCAAGTAAAAGCCAAAGTGTTTGCATTGAATCGCGATGAAATAGGAGCTGACTCTGCAGTAGTTGAAGGTATACTTTTTTATTCAGAATTGCAAAGTAAATTTGTTAGTTCTACCCATTCATACATCAATAAATCTTGTGCATATAAGATGGGATTTGTTGGCTTAGAATTGCCATATACTCTTTTGGTTAGCACACCTTTGGGAAAATCTGTAGAAGCCAGGGAAATTATTAAAGAGTGTGCGATTGAGGTGGGGAGAGAGAAATTACCTTGAGACATCATTGTCATACCTTGTGAGGATTATGACGTCATTCTAGGCATGGATTGGTTGGCCAAGCATGGTGCTCAATTCGATTGCAAAAACAAATCTATGCAGGTCGTTAGGCTGAGAAAGGATGTTTTAGAATTTCGGGTAGTTAAAGTAAAAGAGTTGAAGTACTTAGTCTCAGGAACTAAGGCTTGAAGGATGCTTAGGAAGGGATGTCAAGGTTACCTTGCGTATCTAATTAATTAACCCACAGAAGAGAGTACCCTGGAGAGCCTTGTTGTGCGGAGCGAATTCACTGATGCCTTCCTTGAAGAATGACAACCCGACCCCTACCACGAGAGGCGGAGTTAACTATTAACTTAGTGTCTGGATTCCAAAACCCTATACCATGTAGCCTCTGCAGAACTGAAAGAGTTGAAGGAATAGTTAGAGGAGTTGTTGAGCTAAGGGTATATTAGGCCAAGTATTTCACTGTGGGGAGTAGCGGTGTTATTTATGAAAAAGAAGGATGACTATAGTGGTGTAAATGGTTTGACAATTAAGAATAAATACTCACTCTCACTTATTGATAAGTTGTTTGATCAATTAAGAGGGTCTAATTGTTCTTCTAAGCTTGACCTGAGACAAGGATATTCTCAAGTGAGGATCCGGGAGGAAGATATCCCTAAGACTACCTTTAATACCCAGCATGGGCATTTTGAGTTTGTTGTGATGCCCTTTGGAATGATAAATGGCCCTGCAACCTTTATAGATTTAATGCAACGAATATTCCGACCTTATTTGGACAAATTCATTACAAACATTATTGATGATATATTAATTTACTGTAAGAGCCCCAGAGAAGCTTACAGTTGAAAGAGCTTCAACCATACACCAACTTCAGTGAGTGTGAGTTTTGGCTAAATACAGTCTCATTTTTAGGGCATGTGGTGACTAAGGAGAGAATTAAGGTAGACCCTGCCAAGGTGGAAGCTATTGAGAATTGGAAACAACCTGAGACCGTTACTGAAATTAGGAGTTTCCTAGGTCTAGCTGGATATTATTGGCAATTCATTACTAGGTTTTCAACCCTCACCTCACCTTTGACTAGGTTTTTTAGCAAAGATGTACCCTTCCTATGTATAAAAAAGTGTGAGAATAGCTTCGAGGAGTTGAATAAGAGGTTGATAACGGCATATGTATTGACCTTGCTAGAAGAATGGAAGCCCTATGCTTCATATACAAACATATCAAAGGAAAGATTAGGCGCAGTGCTAATGAAGGAAAAGAAAGCTATAGCTTTTCCCTTAAGGAAGTTTAAACCGAACGAGGTGAATTATCCCAACTTCGAACTAGTAGCTATTGTGTTTGCCTTAAAAAAATGACGACACTATTTGTATGGAGCGAAATATGAAATATTCACGGATCATAAAAGTCTGAAGTACATATTCACCTAATAAAACTTGAAGTTAAGGCAGATGAGATGAATGGAATTCTTGAAGGAGTATCACTGTCCAATTAATTGCCAACTGGGCTAGACTAATGAGGTTACAGTTGAGTTAAGTAGAAAAATAAGGATAGCAAGATGGCAAGCTCGAGAAGTAAAGGAGTTATAAGAAGTATTAATGGAGGATGCCATAGTGAGAAAGGATAAGATTTAGATAAGAATTTTAACATAGGTCTTTGAGCAGAAAAGGAAATATATGATACCCAAACAAATAACCCAGAATTTCAAAATTTTAAGGAGAAAGAAATGGCAAAGAACAATTTAGATTTTAGAGTAGATGAGTAGGGAATAATGTATTTTAGGGATTGATTGTGTATACCAAATGTGGAGGAGCTGAGGAAGAAGATTCTAGGAGAAGCCCATAAGAGCCGATACACGATACATCTCGAAGAGACTAAGATGTATCAAGCTTTGAATCGAATGTTTTGGTGGCTGGGTGTAAAGAGTGATGTAGTGCAGTATATGTCTGTGTGCCTCACTTGTTAGAAGGTGAAGGTAGAACATAAGAAAACTGTTGAACTGTCACAACCTCTATCGGTATTGGATTGGAAATGGGAATGTGTCCCAATAGACTTCGTCACCTTACTACCAATAAGTAGGACTCAAAAGGATGTCGTTTAGGTTGTCGTAGACTGACTAATGACAACTGCGCATTTTATTTCAATGAATGTGAGATATTTAATGGAGAAGTTGGCACACGTTTATATTTAGAAAGTTGTGAGATTACATGGAGTGCCGACAAGTATCGTATCGGATAGAGATCCTTGATTCACCTCCAAATTTTGGGCAAAATTTCAATAGGCTATGGGGTAAACTTTAAAGTTTAGTACTTCCGCCCACCCTCAGACAGACAAACAATCTGAATGTATGATACAAATCCTCGAGGATATGTTGAGGGCATGCGTGTTTGATTTTGGAAACCAGTGGATCAATAGTATTCCTTCTGCAGAACTAGCCTACAACAACATTTATCAAGCAACTATTGGCGTCACACCATATGAAGCCTTGTACGGGCGGAAATGTCAAACGCCATTGTATTAGGAATGGAATGAAGATAGTCAAATTAACAAAGGAGGGGGAATAAATATCCAACAGATAGTTGATAAAGTTAAGCTAAAACAAGATAGACTAAGAGCAACTCAGAGCTAACAAAAAAGCTACGCGAATAATCACAGGAGAGAATTGGGGTTTCAAGTGGGTGATGAAGTATTTTTAAAACTAACCCTGAGCTAAAGGATTCTAAGACATTTGAAGGGTGGAAAGCTTAGCCTTAGTTATTTACCTACCATAGCATACAGGTTGGAACATCTGGATGGATTAATGGGTATCCACGACATGCTTCATATAACCTAACTGAAGAAATACAACCCAAATCTGGAGCATGTTATGAACGATGAGATGTTATCACTACAACCAAATATGTCATATGTGGAGAAGCCAGTTAAAATACTGGAGTGAAGCGTGAAGGAATTAAGAAACAAGAAATTTCCTATGGTCAAGGTAATATGGGAACATCATGGAGCTCGAGGTGCCACCAGGGAGACCGAGGAGTGGATGAGATGGAAGTACACTAACCTGATGAGAGGCACAACATAGAGTAATTTTGAAGACGAAATTTTCTTAAGTGCGGAACGATGTGACACCCCATTTAATCAAGGGTTTGGAAGCTAAACTATGTGACCATTGGAGTTTACTTCATAAATTAAATGCATTATATATGGCTATCTTATGTGCTATTTATGTGAATTCTCTTAAGGTAAGTGATAGTATTAAGTTAATTATTCTTTTTGGTTGTGGTAAGTAAATTATATATAAGTAATGGCTCATCCTATGTATACATGTATTATGTGCAGTAGATTTATTAGTCAAATTAATTTGTATATCACATTTCCAATAAAATTATAACAATGACTTTCCTTTTTTGTAAAACACACTCTTGAACAAATTTTATTTTAATTAGGGGTTTGGCCTTGTATGCTAAGCTAACAATCTTAGTTAAATTTCATGTCAAATCTAACTTTGACTGTTAAACCCAATTTCATCATTTGACCTAAAACCCACATCTACAACCCGTGGATTATTTAACCCAACAAAACACCCTCAACCCTCGCCATTAAACTTAGGGTATTTTTAGGTGAAATCATCACAACCCTTGGATAAAAAATACCCTAATATAAAATCTCATTTTCCTCCCATTTCCTCCCTACCAATCGGCCACCTCCCTCTCTCTCTTAATTTCTTTTGCTCCAACTTCTCTCTGTAAGAAAAGCCTTTTTCTTTTTTTTCTTTGCTCCCAAGCTGGCTAATAGCTTGGTCCTCCACTATCCCACCCGAAACACTTGCACACACACTCTTCTTGACCTTACACACATTTTATCCTGAGCTGGCACTAATTCTTGGAACTTGGAAGAGCATTTTCAGTGTCATCAAGCTGAATAGTTGAGGTAATTGTTCCGTTTTCTTGCCATTTCCCCTAGTGACCAAAAATCATGGCCACCAGCTCACTATTTTATTTTCTTTAATTATTCCCTCGCAAAAACACCATACAAGAGCTTGAAGAACAAACCTTGATCTTGCTACCTTTCTTTATTAAAGTATAACGCTTCAAATAGGTAAACAAAATGTACATTTTTTCCTCTTGATTCTTTCTTTGGCCAAAACATGCCCCTGTTAGACAAATTTCTGTTTTGTTTTAATTATGCATTATAGATAGAATTATGTGATGCAAATTATTAGATTTATGTTAAGGGTTGTTACATGATTTGATAAATGAACCCCTTTTATGGTGAAAATTTTATTTCGCTCTTGTATTTAGCATGAAACCAAAATCTACACATGTTGCAAGCTTTTTTGAGAATAATGGCTTGAAGCCATGTTTGTGTGATTTCAACTTGAAGATTTGATAAATGAGGTCTAGAATGATGTAGAATTACTTGAGCATGGATTTGTTGTGGATGGAATGTTTGTCTTGCTTCAATTTTTGTACAAACCAAGAAGTAACTCTATGTGTATTGCTTTTCTGCTCAACTATTTTGCTCCTGAAGTTCATGCTTGAATGCTGCAAAATTTTGATGTATAATATTGTGGTTGTGCTGTGGAAATGAAGGCCTATGTGTATTACATATGTATTATGGATGTTGGATGAGTTTTGGTGTTATTATGCTCAAGTGCTTGATAGGGAAAAAACAGAGGTTTAGCTGGAAGAATGGATTATAATATGGGTATTGTGTTGGTAAATCAAAATTGTGAGCAAGTGCCTTTTGTGTGATGTTTTATAGGACTCAGAGTGGGTTGGGAACTTATTTGAGGGTATACAAGGGTTTGTTATTTGAAAAATTTTGTGTATTGTAGTATGTGTTCATGCTACTAGAAAACTCATGTACAAAGCCCTACTTTGAACCCCCGAAAAACATACTTTTTGTTGGATTTTTTAACTGAATTTTTCACCGAACAAACTTGGGGATGTTAAGAATTTTGGTTCAAGAATCATTGAAAACTTCTAGTAACTTGAAAGATATGAATTTTTGAAAACTACTGCTCCAGTGTGGTTACTATTCTGGCTAGTTTCATTGCAGAATTAATTAACATAGTCTTCAAAAGAGTTTTGGGCAGGGGATTACATGTAATTCACCTAACATCTAGGGGAATCAAGCTGGAAATTTTCATCAAGGAAAAAAATGTTTTTCATAGAAAATTAAATCAATCTTAGAAACCCCTTATTTGATTTCAAAATAGAATTTTCAACTTAGGATTAAGAATGTGAATTTTGTCTTAAAAATTGCTATAACTAACTTGAATTGAGCTTACATGGATTTCGTGGAATATTTTGATTTATAATGCGTAAGTATTTGGGTAAAAAAATTATATAAAAATAAGTATATTCCTAATCAAGTTTAATTTAACACGTTAACCCCAAATTACACATATGAGCAAGTGTACTCATCATTAACCGAGCATAGGGTTCAAAGGAGTGTTGATCTTCAAGGAACAAGTAGACATTAATCACATTTCTTTCATTATTTAATCGACTCAATAAAGTGAAAAATAAATAAAAAGGAAATTAAAAGAAATTAAATATATATACATATCAAGGATGTAGAATTATGTAACTTAAACCATTGTCTTGACATACATGACCTAAAGTACTTAATCTTAATCATAACTAATTGTTCTTTTGGCTTTAGGAAGGATAATATAGATTCACTTCTTTGTCCAATTCATGAATCCCTATCTTCTAGGTAACTTAGCATCATATATCCTGTCTCAACCAGTCTTACCTAAAAGATGCATTAACCATAGTCTTTGATTTAATTCCCATTCCTGGCAAATTACACATAAAATTAACGAATGAATCCATATCCTGCGAGACATCAATTAACCTTGAATTACTTTGTCCCTACTCTTAACCCCTTTGTCCAAGCAAGTTAAGAGCTAACAAATATGAAACTAATGAATTGAAACTACCACCAACCCCTTTGTCCAAGCAAGTTAATGGAAAGACCCAACCAATTAATCTCGTAATTAGCACAAGTAATCAAATACCAAGAATAACAATTAATTAATCAAAAGATCAAATAACTCTAAAAATCATGAATATAAAAAAACAATGTCAAATTACAGTAAAACAATTAATACATCATTGTTCAAGAAAAAAGAAAACAAAGTAAAAGAATGCACTCATAGACAAGCCTCCTTCTTTTTTCTTTGAAGACCTTCTTGTACAACCTTCCTTGAATTGAAGAATTCCTCCTTTGATTTGAGTGATTTTCTATGATGATTAATGAATTCTCCCATTTTCTCTTGTGTTTTCCCTCTATTTATAGGCTTGGGAAGTGCCTAAACTTGTTGGTGTAATGCTCTTGGCCAACTAGAAGTTGAAAGATACTAAAACTCCACAGATTACCAAAAATTGTTTAGAAAAAATCAAGCACCGTCTCAACTGCAGAGCACAGCTGATGCAACCTTGGCTCTCGAAGCCGGCGCCGATTTTGTTCTGGTTCTCCACCTGTTCGCCGATTTTTTCCCAAATTTCGCACAATGTATTCCATAAAGCAGCTGGCACCGCCTTGGCTACTGGAGCCGACGCCGGTTCCCCTCTGTTCCATCCTGTTTCACCAATTTTTTGTCGCCTCAAAGTTCATGCATCCAGTGCATGGCTGGCACCGTTTCCTCTGTCCTAGCCGGCGCTGCCTCTAATTTGTTTTGTGACTTTTTTGCTTCATTTTATCCTAAAAATCTGAAATAATGAACAAAATACATTTCCAATGGTAAAATCTCAAATATGAAGGAATATAATTAGTTATTGAACAAAATGTGACACAAAAGGGCCTCAAATAACTAGGAAAAGTATGACTAATTTAGCCCCTATCATATTCCCCCACACTTAGCTCTTTGCTTGTCCTCAAGTAAAGTGTCACAATAAGTAGGAAAACACAAGCTTTAATCAATCACTCAATCAATTTCAAAACAATATCTTCAGTTCTTTCTTCATTCAAGAACATAAAACACATGCTACTATATCTTTCACAACAAATGCAAGACTTGTGTAAGTAAATAATGACTTAGTAGAACCGTCTCAATACTTTACAATATTCTTAAACCATTGGAAAGAATTTAGTTCAAAAAGATTATGCATTCCATAAGCTTACTTTTCATAAGTCTTTGCACTAATCCGAGATATATCATGATTCTACTTAGATCAAGTAGGACTTTTAAGCTTGTAATGTAGCTTATCAACTGAAGGATATAGGAGAACCAAAAATCAAAGAAACTGAAAGTTTGCAAGAAAAGAATAAACAAAATGAATCAATAATTTCCAAACTCTTCTTGCTCTCCTATTCCAGAACTCAATCAAACCATAACCTTATTCATTAATTACAACTCAACTGAAGCAAATGCTGCATTTTTTTCTCTTTTTTTTTTCTTCTTCTCATCTTTTTACTTTCTTCATCAACTTTTCCTTATTTTTCACAAGATCACTCATATTTTTCAACAATGGTGTCAAGTACTTTATATGAACTTAATGTTTTACAGCTCAATCACCATTTCTCTTGTGATCTTTCTTTTCTTTTTTTTTTTCTTTCAAAAATTTTTCTCTTCGTTTTCTTTTCTCTTCTTGTCATTCACTACTGCTTTTCTTTTCTTTTCTTGGTTTTTTTTTCTTTCCATCTTTTCTAGCAGCTTCTCCTTTTCTTTTTTTTTTTCTCTTGCTTTCAGTCTCTCTTTTCTTTTTCTTTCCTTCCTTTTCTTTCTTTTCTCTTTCCAGCTCTTTCTTTCTATTAATTCATAACTGAAAGTAATGAGTCATGATCTTTCTCCAAGTACTCTCCCTTAACATTTGCATTCATGCACTTTCATCCATCAAGAGCATAAAGATTTGGAAAATTATTCAAACTCTCAAAACAAGCAATGGACAAAGTATTGTGACGGGTTTTAAAGAAAGAAATCAACAATTTAGGCTTAAAATAGGCACTAGGGATGTTATGAAAATAGGTAGGCTTGAAAAGCTCAAACTATCCAAAGAAGGCCTATTACCATCATCCCTAAGTTACATCATGATTGTCTTTCTTATTTCGCCTCGTATTCAAGTAAGTTCTAAAATGCTTCATGAATTTTAGTACAAAACCAGGTTTAAGAACAATTCAAAGCATTTGACCAAGACCTACTTCGTCCAAGTGTGTGCAAAAAGTCATACATAAGCTATAAATGATCTAGAACATATGCTCTATAAGCCATCATAAAGACATGCATTAAAAATACAGCTTGAAATCTCAAAGAAAATAAAAAAATAATAATTTGAAAAATTTTGCTCACATAAGAAGGATGAAGTATAAAAGAATGATGCATAGAAGAATTCTCAATCTAACCACTCCCCCACACTTAAACTGGACATTGTCCTCAATGGCCAAATAAATAGAACAAAGAATAAACCATGCCATGGGACCAGAAATATAAAGGAGAAGAGAAGAAAGAAATTACTTCCATGACGGAGTAGCTCTAATTTTCCAAACTTTGTGCTCAAAATAAATTATTTCTCAATTTCAAAATATTTCAAAATAGCTCAATACTATGAAAACACCAAGATAATTGATAAAAACTTGGACAAAGTATATCACCAAACCATTCCCCCACATTTAAGTTGGACAATGTCCTCCTTGGTAGAAAATACACATAAGAAAGCATCTTCAAAGGGACCAAAAATAATAATGGGTTAAAAAGTTTATGTAAAACTTCCCAAGTGCAATAATGCTCCAATAGATATCTAAACTTCAGGTAAAAAGAAGGGCTTGTCCAAGAGGGCTCTATTCCTATAAAATAAATCACAAATAAAAGCACAAGAAAAATAATAATTTAAAAAAAATACCTAACTAAAAGAAAACAAACTAAAGAAAAAGACTAAAATAATAAAAATAAAACAAAAACTCTCTACACCCATCATGCTTCCTCATCAAACCTTTTGAAAAGAAATTAAATCTCAAAATAGAAGATATGATGAATGTAGAATGAAGAACGTAGGATTTTGAAAAATGGAAGGTTCATGAAAACGATTTATCTCAGCAAAACATATAAACCTCATTCTCTAACATTCCTTTAGACACATAAATATCTTTTCCAACATATAAGTGCACATAGTATCTAACAGATGTATCAAGCTTTGAAATCACCAATTAACCCTTCAAAAGAAGTTTTTTACAACTAAAATTCCCCTTTAAACTTAGTATTTGAGTTCTTAAAAATGGATTGGGAAATCCTTACTTCTCAATGCTTCTACAAATACCAAGTTACCTCCCTGAAATTGGGGTGAAGGGTAGAATTCGTCAACATCCTCAAATGGTTTCTTAGAATGAATGATAGATCCAACTTCATGAGGATTTATGCTGATGTTAAACTCCATACATCAGCATTGGGACCATTGTTCTCCAAGAAGTGAGAAGAACCTAAAAAATCATGTGACAAAGAAATATTAGAATTATGAGCACATAGAGGAAAATTAAATACCTCTCTTGCCACATCTTTCAATTGTCCCTCATAGTCTTTCTTTTTTTTCATGGTCAATTATCCGGGCTAGCATGAACTCATGAGTCTCCTCAACAATCTTAACTAATTGTTTCCTTTGATCGCCCAATCATTGTGAAGCTTCTTTATGCCATTGAACAGATGAATTTGTATTGGCAACAAAAGAATTTACTAATGCTCCTAATGACGTCTCACTAAAAACATCAATGTTAGCTTGTAATTTTGCCAATCAATACACTAATGTTTTTTTTTTTGTTGGAAAACGAAATAAAAATGATGAACATGCAGCAATGAAATAAGTGTCGAAATCTACTAATTCAATTTACTTCATGAAGAAAGAAATAAAAATGAAACAAAACGAAATATGCTAATGTACCAAGGCTAACACCTAGCATAGACAAGACAAAAGTTAGATAATAGAATTCATAATTACTACAAAACTAAAAAGAATACAAAGTTAGTAGGTTAGATTACATAGATACAAAGATACAAAAGATACAAAAGATGGCACATTTTTACCTAAAGAACAATTGTACATATTTACATATTTACCTGGTTGAATCAACAAAATCCAAGCTTTCATGCTATTGTTCCTCGGCAATGGCACTAAAAACTTGATGTGTTTTTTGTGCGAACAAAAAAATGAAAGAATTATTAAACAAAGGAACACAGATTTTTTCCCCGGCAACGGCGCCAAAAACTTGATACGTATGGATTTAGGTATAAAAATCATATACAAATAAGCATATTCCCAATTAAGTTTAAATTAACACATTAATCCCAAATTACACATATGAGCAAGCGTACTTATTTTTAACCGAGCATAGGGTTCAAATGAGTGTCGATCCTCAAGGAACAAGTAGACATTAATCACCTTTCTTTCATTGTTTAACCGACTCAATAAAGAGAAAAATAAATAAAAATGAAAATAAAAGAAAATAAAAATATATACATATCAAGGATGTAGAATTATGTAACTTAAATTATTATCTTGACATACATGACCTAAAGTACTTAATCTTTATCATAACTAATTATTCTCTTGGCTTTATGATGGATAATATAGATTCACTTCTTTGTCCAATCCATGAATCCCTATCTTCTAGGTAACTTAGCATCACATATCCTGTCTCAACCAGTCTTACCCAAAAGATGCATTAACCACAGTCCTTGATTTAATTCCCATTCTGGGTAAATTACACATGAAATTAACCAATGAATCCATATCCTGGCAGACATCAATTAACCTTGAATTACTTTGTCCCTACTCTTAACCCATTTGTCCAAGCAAGTTAAGAGCTAACATATATAAAACTAATGAACTGAAACCACCACCAACCCATTTGTCCAAGCATGTTAATGGAAAGACCCAACCAATTAATCTCGTAATTAGCACAAGTAATCAAATAACAAGAATAACAATCAATTAATCAAAAGATCAAATAACTCTAAAAATCATGAATATAAAAAATAATGTCAAATTACAATAAAACAATTAATACATTATTGTTCAAGAAAAAAGAAAACAAAGTAAAAGAAAGCACACATAGACAAGCCTCCTTCTTCTTCCTTTGAAGACCTTCTTGTAAAACCCTCATTGAATTGAAGAATTTCTCATTTGATTTGAGTAATTTGCTATGATGATTAATGAATTCTCCTATTTCTCTTGTGTTTTCCCTCTATTTATAGTCTTAGGAGGTTCCTAAACTTGTTGGTGTAATGTTTCTGGCTGAGTAGAAGTTGGAAGATACTAAAACTCCACAGATTACAAAAAACCGCGTAGAAAAAATCAAGCACCGCCTCAACTGCAGAGCACAGCCAACTCCGGTTGTGTTCAGGTTCTCTATTTGTTCGCCGATTTTTTCTTGAATTCCGCACATTGTATTCCAGCATGCAGCTGGTTCCATCATGGCTATTGGAGTTGGCGGCGATTCCACTCTATTCCATCCTATTTCACCAATTTTTGTCACCTCGAAGTTCGTGCAACCAGTGCATGGCCAGCACTGGTTCCTTTGTCCCAATCGGCGGCGCCACTAATCTGTTTCACGATGTTTTTGCTTCGTTTTACCCCAAAAATTCAAAATAATGAACAAATTACCTTTCCAATGATAAAATCTCAAATATGAAGGAATGTAATTAGTTATTGAACAAAATGTATCACAAAAGGGCCACGAATAACTAGAAAAAGTATAACTAATTTAGCCCCTATCAATTTACTACAAAAATATCTGTTATGATTCTTTTTATGCTCAAGTAGATACTCGATATTGGAGGTTTGGAAAACAGTAATAATTTATATGCATAAAATCACATTGGTAACTATTTACTCATCTATTTATCTATCTATTCATTTATTCATCTACTTAATTATTTACTTATCTATTTATCTATATATTCATTTGCTCATTTAACTAATTAATTGATAGGAGTTGAATTAGTCATATTTTTCTTAGTTATTTGAGGCTCTTTTGTGATACATTTTGTTCAATAACTAGTCGTATTCCTTCATATTAGAGATTTTACCATTGGAAAGGTATTTTGTTCATTATTACAAATTTTTGGGGTAAAACGAAGCAAAAACGTCTCAAAACAGAAGAGATGCGGCGCCGGCCAGATAGAGGAACCGGCGCCGGCCATGCACTGTTTACACGAATTTCGAGGTAACAAAAAATTGTCAAAATAGATCGAAATAGAGTGGAATCGGTGCCAGCTCCAAGAGCTAAGGCAGCGCCGGCTTCATGCTGGATTACCTTGTGCGGAATTCGAAAAAAAATCGACGAACAAGTGGAGAACCAGAACACAATCGGCACCCGCTCCGAGAGCCAAGGTGGCACCGGTTATGCTCTGAGGAAAAGGCTGGATTTTGATTTTTCTATGCGGTTTTGGTAATCTGTGGAGTTTTAGTACTTTCCTACTTCAACTCGGCCAAGAACATTACGCCAATGAGTTTAGACACTTCCCAAGCTTATAAATAGATGAAAAATAGAAAGGAAAAATGGAGAATTCATTGATCATCATAGAAAATCACTCAAATCAAAGGAGGAATTCTTCAATTCAAGGAGGGTTGTGCAAGAAGGTCTTCAAGGGAAGATGAAGGAGGCTTGTCTATGAGTGCTTTCTTTTACTTTGTTTTCTTTTTCTTGAACAATAATATATTAATTATTTTATTGTAATTTGACATTGTTTAGATATTCATGGTTTTTAGAGTTATTTGATCTTTTGATTAATTGATTATTTTTCTTGGTATTTAATTACTTGTGCCTATTACGAGGTTATTTGGTTGTTTCTTTCCATTGACTTGCATGGAAAAGGGGTTGATGATGGTTTCAATTCATTGATTTCATATTTGTTGTCTCTTAACTTACTTGGAAAAGGGGTTAATTGCTAAGAACAAGGTAATTAAAGATTAATTGATGTCTATCAGGAATGGATTCATTGGTCAATTTCATGTTTTAAGTTTGCCAGGAATGGAAATTTAATCAAATGATTGTGTTTAATGCATATTTTAGGTAAGACTGGTTAAGACAGGAATGTGATGCTAAGTTATCTAGAAGATAAGGATTCATGGATTGGAAAAAAAAAGTGAGTCTACTTTAATCCTTCATGATGCCAAAA
Source organism: Voacanga thouarsii (assembly GCA_026120185.1). Lineage (NCBI taxonomy): Eukaryota > Viridiplantae > Streptophyta > Magnoliopsida > Gentianales > Apocynaceae > Voacanga > Voacanga thouarsii. The sequence continues at coordinate 1,655,001 of JANUWF010001100.1, read as the reverse complement.
GAATGATTAGTTATGATAATGATTAGGTACTTTAGGATCATGTTTGTCGAAACAATGGTTTGAGTTACATACTTCTCCATCCTTGACATGTATATATTTTTATTTTTATTTTCTTTATTTTATTTTATTTCTTTGTCACTTTATCGAGTCGGTTAAACAATGAAAGAAATGTGACTAATGTATACTTGTTCCTTGAGGATCGACGCTCATTTGAACCCTATGCTATGTTAATGATGAGTACGCTTGCTCATATGTGTAATTTGGGTTTAACGTTTTAATGTAAACTTGATTGGGAATGTGTTTATTTTTTATATGATTTTTATACCCAAATCAATACGCATCATTAATTAATAAAATTCTTATTTCTTTACCCAATTAGTTATTTATTCATTTATTTATTTATTTACTCTTTTTAACTTGGCTGAGTGCTTTCCTTCTTGGCTTATGCAAAAAAGTTGTGTTAGGATTGTTTGTTTGATTAGGGGTCTAAGATTAATAAGGTTAGCATAGATGATTGTGTTTACCAATAGAAAATAGCATAGATTACTTGGAGTATAAGTTACCTCTTTTTCCTTAAGAATTTATTTGGTATGATCTTTGTGGACTTGTGGACAAGAGATTGATTATTGTACAATTTATGTTAGATTTGAAGCCGGACATAGAAGGAAGGAGCACTTAAGAAATTTGAAAGATATTTTGCTAAGCTTTTGGACAAGAGGTAAGTCCTTACATCTCAAGACTCTTTTATGCAAAATAGCTCTATAGAAAATTCATATGATCATGCAAACACTTTGATGACATGAATAAACTCATGATATGATTTTAATTTTATTTATAGCAAGAATATTCTTGGATAATCCATTTTGTTGTACTTGGTCTCACCTTTATTCACCTTATAACTTTTACATGGAAATTATGCAAGATCAATTATTGAGAATTTTCTTCTTAAAATTATGTTAGATTGGGAGGCATGCATCAATGTTTATACCTAGTTACAAATTTCCTTAATGCACGTAAGTGCGAAAATCATCGTATGAAATTTTGGCTCCTGGCAATATCGCTTTTGAAGCAAGTTATGAACTGCTTTAATTTTATTACACATTGAACAAATTTGGATAGAACAACGGATCTAGGGATTGCAATTTTGGAATTATTTTGCGGAGAAAGTACGGTTGTGGTTTCGGGTTCATTTAAATTTCAAACAAAATAAGGCTTTCAGGGCTGAAACAATATTTTTGAAATGAAATTGTATATTCCATATTAGAATAGGAATTTCATGAACCGCGCTGTTATAGACTTGAGTACTCTAGGGGTGAGACTATTAGACTAGCTTTCGTTATAGTAGGAAAGAACTTCGGTTGATTAGATGTCTCCGAAAAACGGTCTTTTCCAAACGAGGCAATAGTCCTAGTAGTTTTGCTGGGTCCTTAGCTAGCAACACAGCATCCAAAAGAGAACAAGAGGATAGACATGGGACATCCAGTCTATTTATTTATGAGAAGGATAGTGGGGTATCCTCTCAGGAGGGATGTAAACCCTACCCAATACGTTTTCTTGGCATTGAATATATCATGGTCATATTTATGCAGTATTGTAGATATGTAGTCTCGATGCACAATATGGCTTGATGATGATGGGTTCAAGACTTTTGCCGAAATGAATTTTCGTTTCATGAATTTGACTTGAATTGATTGCCCAACAAAATTCCTATCTACATATCATATTTAATTGTACTTGTGATTTTATTTCCAAATTTTGATAAACTATTTGAGATGAATAAATGCAAAATTTTCTGATGATTACATCCGTTCTAATTATTGGAAATTCATGCATCATGCTATTGATTTCTTAACTGTCACTTTCACACTACGGACTTATTGAGGTTATTTATAATCGCACATGAATTTTTCTAGCCATGGTTTTCAGGGTAGCATATAATTATCAAGACCAAGTGTAGAAGATCCTATTTCTAATAGATTAGGTTTTAATACTCTATTACTCTTACTTTGTTTATGTTATGTAGCGGCTTTACTATGGTTATCAATGTTTACCCTTGCATCTTTGTATTGGGATTTATTTAGATAGCAAATTCAAATTTTCACTTTGAGGTTTAATATTTAGTTTACCCTATTATTTCTTTCTCATCCTTCTTATAAAGACACTAGTTCCGTAAAGACGAGGCGCCATCCCCAACCTATCTGGGCTATGTAAGTAGTGGGGTGTTAGAGAGGGATCAAAAAATTGTGCTAAGGTTATTAATTTGCTAGCTTGGACGAAGGTAAATCCTTGCATCTCATGACTCTTTTATACAAAGTAATTTCATATAAAATCATATGATCATGCATGCACGTTCATGACATTGATAAGCTCATGATATGATTTCCCTACTATTTATCACAAGAATATTTTGGAATGATCAATTTTATTGCACTTGGTATTATTCTTATTTACATTACAACATTTACATGAAAATTATGTATAATCAATTTTAGAGAATTTTCATATGAAATACTATGTTATGATTAGGAGCCATGCATCAATATTTATACCTAATTACAAAATTTATGTCATGCATATAATTTTGAAAATCGTAGCATGAAAATTTAGCTCCTGTCAATATCACTTTTGAGGTAAATTATGAAAATGAATAATTTTATTACACCTTGAACAAATACCGATAGAATAGATGTAGGAATTTTATCTTTAGAAAAATTTTGGGGAGAAAATACGGTTTTCGTTTTTGGTCGGCTCAAATTTGAAAAAATTAGGTTTTGAAGATTGGAACAATATTTGGAAATGAAATTGTATATTCTATATCAGAATGGGAATTTCATAAACCGCTCTATTATAGACTTGAGTACTCAAGGGGCGGTATTATAGGACTAGATTTCGGTAAAATATGAGAGGATTCCGGTTGATTGGCCGTCTCTGAAAAACTGTCTTTTTCAAATGGGGCGTCAGTCCTAGTAGTTGAGTTGATTTCTTAACTATCGACACGATATCCAAAAGAGACTGGACGATGGACGTGGGACATCCGGTCTCTTTATGTATGAGAGGGATGGCGGGTTTCCTCTCAGGAAGGATGTACACCTTGCCCAATGTGTCTTCTTGGCATTGATTATGTCATAGTCAAATTTGTAAAGTATCCTAGAAATGAAGTCTTGATACGCAATATGGCTTGTTGATGGTCGGTTCAAGACTTTTGCCGAAATAAGTTTTTGGTCAGGAATTTAACTTGAAATAATTACCCGACAGAATTCTTATCTAAATATCCCATTTAATCATACTTGTTGAATTTCTCTCCAATTTTTTTTTTTTTGGAATGAATTTGAGATTTATAAATGCTAATTTTCTAATGATTTTGTCCGTTCAAATTATTGCATATTCATGAATCATGCCATTGATTTTCTAACTGTCATTTGCACACTACAGACTCATTGAGATTATTTATATCTCAAACAAATTTTTCTAACCTTGATTTACAGGGTAATATAAAATTTATCAAGTCCAAGAGTAGAAGATCTTTTTGTAATGGATTTTGGTTTTGATACTCTGTTACTATCACTCTATTTATGTTACGGAGTGGTTTTATTTTGGTTAGCAAGGTTTACCCTTACATCTTTGTATTGGGATTTATTTACATAGTATATTAAATATCCCACTTTGAGGTTTAATATTTAGTTTACCTTGATGTTTCTTATTCTTCATTTGTTATAAAGACCCCTGGTCTGAAAGGATAGTGTGACATCCCCGATCCATCTGGTCTACGTAAATAATGGGGTGTTACAACTTGGCATTGCTATCCAAAGTCATAGTTTGTAACTTAGCCGTGTACTTTTACGGTAGGCTCAGTGTAACACCCCGAAGCCTAGGCCCGCCAGGGCCGGGGATGTCACCCCATCCAAAGGACAAGGGGTCTTTATAACTAGGTCACACAAACAAATTGCGAAATAAAAATAATATTTAACTTAAAAAGTTATTACAACCCAAAGAAAATTTCAAGAATAAATCCATGAATTCTAAAACAAAACCATAAATAAAATTATCCACTCTTGTCTCTCCAAAGCAATACATAGAATTAAATGACAACAATCTCATCCAAGGCAGATACCACTAGCTACTCATCCCCACAGCAGGATCATCCTGAAATCATGATAAAAAGTTGATGAGACAGAAATCTTAGTAAGTCCGTGTGTGCTTTGGGTGTTTAGTGAAAACAGTTCGTGGATGCAAAGTGTGAAACTCTTATAAGAGAAACATTGGCAAGCATCAAGCATTAGTCAAAAGCAAGAGTGGCGTTTTGGCATATCTAGCCATACACAAGTAATGAAATCAACCACTCGAAAGAAAGGGATATGGGTTACCACACATTGGGCCCCATAACCAGTCAGAATGCCGACACTTTGTGCAGACTGACAAAAGTAGGTGATCGGCCTACTGGGCAAAATACTCATCCTTCTCTATACCCAAACAACAACCGGGTGTCCATTCCGGCAAAACACAGTCATTTGACTGAAAACAAACTGCTAGCTTGGACCGGCACGACTCACTGGACTGACATCTTATCCGGGAAGGACTCACCCCTCAGAGGTGGCCACTTGCTGAGAGACTTACCCTAACCCCTCAAAGACTAGTCCTAGTAGTCCACCCTTATTGAGTACTCAACGACGTTTCCCACTTGGGATAAAATGTACAAAGCATTGCTCTACATGAAAATAGCAATTTGAGGGTTTCCAAAGTTTTGGGAGAAATCAGTTTTAGAATAAGTTTTAAGTTTGGAAAATCTGCTCAGTAACTTTCGAATAATTTAAATGTTGGAAATAAGAACAAATTCAACCCTCATTTGCCTTCAAATAAACGAGTGTCCATGCACTCCATATTTAGCTTGCCATAAGGAAAACATTTCACATCGATAGGTTTTATGCAGGAGCTTACCTGATTCTTACTCACAACAACAAAGTCTCGAACAGTTGACCTAGCCCCACATGGGTAAATACAAATCTTAATTAGATTCAAGCTACAATCCACTTCCTCAATTTTAAATCAACTCAATTCACTACTACCATGATCCTAGTGTCCCAAGCTTTAAGGCAAGACACTAATTAAATAGGTTTATAAGCTAAGTTTAATTTGTTATTTAAAATAATTAATGGTTTGGGAAATAAATTCTAATAAGTTGAAAGTTTACATCTTGTTAAGAAAAATCTAGAGTTTATTTGATCAAGAGTCATAGGAGGTACTAGGTAAAATAGTGATTTAATGATAGTTTAGTTGTTAGAAAATAATTGATAGCTAAAACTAGTTGAGATTAAATTGAATAAGCCTTTCTTGGAAAATAATAAGTAAATCCTTAAGGGTTTTGATTTAATAAATATTTTACTAAGCATAAACCTTTTTCATAAAGGCTTAAATTGATTTCTTTATTTTAAATAATATTTATTTATTTTACTTTCTAGCAAAATCATTATTTATTTGGCTAAAATATCATTTATATATATAATAATTCCAAATCTACCCTTCCTAGGGTTTTTCGAAATTTACTAGCAAAATTATTATTGAATATTTTATTCATGAACTAAAATTAGCTTAGGAACAACTAGATCATGATCAAGATTCTATGGCCAACCACAATCAATAATATACACAATCCTTCGATTCATCAAATCATCCAAATCTTACATCTAGTCATAGATCCAAATTTATTAAGACATGATTTAACCTTTACTAGCATAAACATGATCATGACTTCAATAATCTAATCATGCATCTAACTCTTATTCACCAAAGGTGACATAATCTCCAGCATGCTTTGACACAAATACAACCTATGATATGCATCAACCCTCAAATCAACATACAATCATCCAAGATGAACCTTTCATGCATAAATCCCATCTCCTTCACAATCATACAATTGCTCATGCTTCAATCTCAACAATAAATATATATACTCAAATCCTATCACCATCCACCTACTAACAACATCATCCTAGAGACATGATTCTAGAGTTTAAAAAGAAGATTGAAGGTACTTACTTGATTGGTGAATGTCTTGAAGGAGTTTGGAATAGATCTCAACTCCTAGATAGCTAACCTTGTCCAAGAGAGATGGCAAGAGCAAGATTATGGAAGGAGAAGTCATCCGGCCAAGGGTGACAGATTTCGGCCATGAGAGAGAGAGAGAGAGAGAAGAAGAAGAAGAAGAAGAAGAAGAAGAAGAAGAAGAAGAGATCATTAGCATGTCTATTCATATAGGTTTTCATTAGAGATCAAGTTTGGAGAAGATGAAGTTGTTAGAATAAGTTTACCTTGAAGATGTTCTTGACCTTCACAAAAATTTCTGGTTTTGATCCAAAGTAGCAAGATAATTTGTGGAGTTTGATGTTAAAAATGGTGTTGATGGATTCACAGCAGTGAGTAAGTCAAATCTGGAGATTTTCATGAGGGTTTGAAGTTGTTTGGAGGTGTATTAGGTGTAGGGAAGAGGTAGGTGTTCTTGGTGTAGTGTGTGTGTGTGTGTTCTTGATGGTTGAAGAAAATCGAGAGAGAGAGAAGAGGAAGCTGCCGAATTTCTGTGAGGGATAGGGCTGGCCGATTTTCAGTAGGGTTTGGGAAGTTGTTTCTCTGATTTGGAAGGGAAAAGGAAAGGTTAGTTGTTACAATCCTTGAAGAATATTTTTAGGAAGTGAATTTGGAAAGTAAATATTCTAGGATATCTTGATAATTTGGAGAGCTTGGAAGCCTCCTATGGCCGACTGCTGGAGTGATTTTTCTGAAGGATTAAAGCTGGTTCAAGGTGGCTTATGGTGGCCTAAATTAAGGTGCACAGAGATAGAGAAGAAGTCTGGTCAATTGAGTAAGATATTATGGAAAGTTGCTAAACAAGATGGCTGGAATTTTGGAAACCAATCAAGCTAAATTGCAGGGATTTGTTGGAGAGATTTTCGGGCAGCCATTGATGGAATTTCGTGCAGAAGCTTAATGGAAATAATGGAGCTCTGTTGCTGGAGGTTTAAGGAAGGTTTTTTCAGAAATAGATTGGTGTTTCGGCTGGAAAAGAATTGGGAAGCAAGCTGGAAAATTCCTGCACAACAATTTTCGCTGCACGGGAAATTTTCTGGCAAAATTTCGTCCGCCTCTTCCAGCTGAGATGCAGCGAGTTTGAAGGGGGTTTTTAGGGGTATTCAAGGCTGATTTCTAGCCTTCTTCATGGAGGAAAAACATGGCTAAGGTTCTGCACAAAATCTGGAAGTAAACAGCTTGGTTTTGGACCTCCAAAGCTGCGATTTTGCCCAGAATTTTCACTGGTTTTGCACAGCTTTTGTGCAGTCCGAAAATGGCAGAAATAATTCATGTTTCAAGCTGATCTTAGGGCCATTTTTCTGGAAGCATTTGGAAGGAAATGTTAGCTAAGAAGTTCGACATTTTGAAGGTACACAAGCTAGAAAATTTCAGCTCATTCTAAGAAGGAATGTGAACTAGTTTAGGATGAAATTTCAACAAGCTCACTAGAGGGATTCTTCCTCTTGGAATTTCCCACAACTCTTTCATAATTTTTCAGACTATAAGAAGTCTTTTACCAAGACACTTTGGTCCTAAAAGACCTCAGCACTTTACTAAATTTTCTGGAAAGAATAAGGCTAGAACATCTTGATCAAACTAAGGAGTTGAAAATTAAGAAAAACTAAAGATCAAGGGAACAAGAATTCCCTTTGGGAATTTCGAGTAGGCAAAGGAGTGGAATGAGAATACTCCTAACATGTCTCTCGTAGGACATCATTACTATATTGATCTAGGCCCTTAAGGCCGAAACCAACTCCCCCCAAGCAAAAATAAAATTTAATCTTGCTAAAGCTTCTATGATGGAATTTGAACTCTAGACTTCAATAATTAATTCTAAGGCTCTAACCACTACACCACAACAACTCTTGTTGCTATTTCCACTAGAAAAATTATTTTCTATTCAATCCACAATCTATCTCCCTATTTTCACCTCAGGCAAAAATTACCATTTTGCCCCTCTCACACAATACTCACCAACAAGACAATAAAAATCAAATCCAAAGCACATAGAAATCATATGAAGATATATTTAATCAAGAAATAAAGCATGATATGCATCCCAACCCCCTTACTCTAAAGTTGGTTTTAACTGGGGTTTCACACTCAGTAGCTAGGAAGGCTGTCCAATACTAGCAAGAGAGTGTCAAGCCTTTGTCAAGACGTAGGCCCTAGTAGATAGGACACTAATACACTTGGAGAATTCTACCTCGACAGAGTGGAGGGGGGCCGGTGGTCTGCAGACTCAAGTGATTGCTAATGACCAGGTGCAACACAATAGAAGGGAGCATCGTAGTTAACATTTGGCAAACTTGGCCATTCTAAATGTTAGTTAATATGATCGATATGCTTATGTGTCAACCAGATTAAACCCTAAGAATACGTGAAAATGAATCGTACCTTTGTAGATATCATCTTCACCAATACAATCCTTAAAGTCTTTGGCCTTCTAGTAATGCTCTAGACCCCCAAGTCTTCTTAATCTCCCTGGATCAGAAAATTGCTAATTGTATTTTTCTTTCTCTTTTTTTTTGAGTGTGGACTCCCACAAAAACTAAGAGAACAAGAATGTTGTTTCTCATGTATATCGAAAATAGAGTCATAAATTAATATGTATAATTGAGTCTATCCCAAAATACGAATCCTGATAGAACAAGAAAAGTATAATTAGGTACAACTATTTCCACTTATCCTATTATATTTCAAATACGATTTTTGGTTTCCTACAATTTTCTTTAATAAATTATAATTTATTATTGTCTTATAATTAGGAGCAACTGAAGGGACCTAATCGGATACACTTAGACTAAGTTCCAATAAATTATTTTGTCAATAGAAATAATTTATTAATTACGTTCCACTCCACTAAAAGAATATAATTGCACTCTTAGTCTAATTGCAATTATTGGAGTCAATAATTATATCCAATAATTGATCAATACAACAAATTAACCCCGTGGATCAATATAATACTTTGAATAAAATAGTATGACCATAGTGCCCTCATTCAAATCCTCAATTCTCATCTTCAATTTGACAGTACCATATGACCATGTCATACTCACAAATTGAATTTAATAGACACTATTAAATTACTGAGTTCAAATTTAACTGTCCTGTAGAAGAACTCATGAGGAAATGATCTTGTCTATTAAAGGTGACGGATTCCATATTGCATAACAATTATTTCATATTTATTTCACTTTAATCCCAAGATGCCGAGATATTGATTATTGAGTTAATCTCACTCTTTGGCAACTTAAGGAACTTCAAGTTAGTAAATATAAATAATTGTTTGCTCAGGATTAAGGTATTATGTACGACAATCTTTTAATATTTTATTTGTACGGTCTATTGCACAAATAAATATTGATGGTCCAACCAATATATCAAAATACATCCTTAATTTTATTTCCAAAGTCAAAGACAAACTTTAATAAAATTAAGACAATCTTATCAAAATAAATTGCCCAAATTTATTTTAGATCGCTGATAATTTATTTTGAATTAAATTATAAATTAAGAATTTTTGTGTTTAACAAATAAACACTTGATTTATAGTATCTAAATAATTCGTGGACAAAACAAGCTCATACATAACTCATACATATAAATATATAAAGACATACTTTATTTAATTTCAAAATACAAATATTGTATTTACTCGATAGGCATATCTAACAAAAATTCTCCCACTTATCCTAGAGTAAATGGGACATGTCAGAATTACCCATACTTTTTATATGACTTCTAAAAATAGTTACAGGTAAACTTTTAATAAAAGGATCAGTAAGATTTTCAGCAAAAGAAATCTTGCATACTTCTACATCTCCATGTTGAACAATCTCCCTAAGTAGGTGATATTTACATTCAACGTGTTTACAACGCTGATGGTTGCAGGCTTCATTTGCATTTGCCACTGCATTATTGTTGTCACAGTATAAACTAATGGCTTGAGATGTAGAAGGAACCACTTTAAGTTCTATAAAGAACTTCTTCAACCATACTACCTCTTTAGCTGCTTCACAGGCTGCCACATATTCAGCTTTCATTATAGAGTCAGCAATACAAGATTGTATGATACTTCTCCACATAATTGCACCACCACCTAAAGTGAAAATAGAGCTTGAGGTGGACTTGCGAAGATCTCTATCAGCTTGAAAATCAGAATCAGTGTAACTTATAGGTACCAATTCTGGAGCAAAGTAAACTAGCATATATCCTCGAGTTCTGCAAAGATACTTGAATATATGCTTCACTGTTGTCCATTGTTCCGGGCCTGGATTTGACTGATATCTACTAACCATCCTAACAGCATGACAAATGTCTGGACGAGTACAAAGCATAGCATACATGAGACTTCCTACAGCTGATGCCTAAGGAACTCGTTTCATGTACTCAACTTTATTAGGAGTTTTAGGAATATGCTTTTGAGATAACTGAATTCCATGTCTGAAAGGTAATTGACCTTTCTTAGAATTTTGCATTGAAAATCTCGTCAGTATTTTGTCAATATATGAAGCTTAGGATAAAGTTATCTGTCTATTCTTTCTATCCCGAAGGATCTGAATGCCCATAACATATCTTGCTTCTCCCAAGTTCTTTATATGAAACTGTTTACCAAACCAACTTTTCACCAATGTTAATGTTCTTACATCATTTCCAATGAGAAGGATGTTATCAACATACAGTATAAGAAAAATCACCTTACCATCTATAATTCTCTTATAGACACATGGTTCATCAAGATGCTGATTAAAACCCTAAGATTTAATGGCTTGATCAAACCTGATATTCCAAGATCTAGATGTTTGTTTAAGCCCATAAATGGACCTATTTAGTTTACAAACTTTTTGTTCTTGATCTTCTTGGATAAAACCATCAGGCTGTGCCATGTAGATGCATTCGTTAAGATTTCCATTAAGGAAAGCTGTCTTGATATCCATTTGCCATACTTCATAGTCAAAGTGAGCTGTAATGGATAGGAGGATTCTTATAGACTTTAGCATTGCCACAGGCGAAAAGGTTTCCTTATAGTCAAAACTTTCTCGTTGGGTATAACCCTTAGCAACCAATCTAGCTTTGAAAGTTTCCACTTTCCCGTCTACTCCTCTTTTTCTTTTGTAGACTCATTTTCACCCAATAGGTTTTACCCTATTAGGTAGGTCCACAAGTTCCCAGACGGAGTTAGTGTACATGGATTTCATTTCTGAATCCATTGCACTCTTCCAATGGTCTACGTCTATGTCCTCTACAGCTTCTTTATATGTAGTGGAATCCTCTTCTTCCTCAAAAGAGATTGCTTGAAAAGCTTCTCCATACAGTAAGTATCTAGAGGGACATTGAATGACTCTCCCACTACGTCTAAGCTGGGGAGGTTCTTAGATGATTGGACTTTCCTCCTCCTCATTGATTGGAGCCAGATCTACTAATTCCTCAACGACTGGATTTTGAACAGGGGTAAGAGGTTCTTCCACTCTATGTGCCGAAGAGCTAGTGGGTATAGAAGGCGTAACATCTATTTCTCTTCTATTGGAATCTAACATGTTAAGTGGCATACGAACAAATCCTCTAGGTGAATCTTGAGTATAGGTTTCTATAACCATTTGCTTGGGATTATCTCCCTTGGTTTCTTCCAAAATGACCCTACTCTTAGATCTACATTCTTTTATGTACTTTTTCTCTAAGAAAATTGCATTTGTACTTACAAATATTTTCTTATCTTGAGGACTATAGAAGTAGTATCCTTTTGTTCCTTTTAGATACCCAACAAACAGACGTAAATTTGATCATGATTCAATTTTATCCATCTTTCCCTTTAGCACATATGAAGGATAACCCCAAATTCAGATATGTGTCAAATTAAGCTTCTGCCCATTCCACAATTCCAATGGAGTCTTAGGGATAGACTTTGATGGAACCAAATTCAATATATATGTCACAATTTGTGTAGCATACCCCCAAAAGTGTGTACTGAATGTAGAGAAGACTAGCATTGTTGTGACCATATCTAACAACGTCCTATTTCTCCTTTCTGCCACTCTATATTGTTGATAAGTGCCAGGTGCACTTAGTTGGGATAAAATCCCATTTTCTGACAAGTAAGATCTAAAGTCATGGGATAGATATTCTCCATCTCGATCTGATCGAAGTGTCTTAATGTTCTTTTCTAACTACTTCTCAGTCTTAGCTTTAAATTCTTTGAATTTTTCTAAAGTATCAGACTTATGAGTTATTAGGTAAATATATACATATCTTGAGTAATCATCCGTAAAAGCAATGAAAAACTCATACCCACCTCTAGCTTAGACACTAATTGGTCCACATACTTCAGAATACACTAATTCTAAGACTTCATTTGCTCTATTTCCTTTGGAAGGAAATGATATTTTGGTTATTTTACCTTCCAAGCAAGATTCGCAAAGTTGAAAAGGTTCCACCTTGAAGTTACTTAAAGGACCTTCTTTTACAAGTCTTTGAATCCTATTTAGATTAATATAACCAAGTCTAAGATGCCATTGGAGAGTCTCATTAGTAGGAGATAACTTAATGTGTTTGTTAGCTTCAGTATGATATAATGAACTGTTGGTAGGTTTCAAAATATACAGATCATTATTTAAATATCCACGACATATCAAAGAGTTATTCAAAAATATCTCTACTGATAATTTATAAAATTTAACAGAATATTTTTCTTTGAATAACAAAGAAACCAAAGTCAAATTTCAATAAATGTTAGGAACATAATAACAATCTTTCAAAACCAAATGTTTATTATCAAAATAAAGATAAACATCTCCAATAGATTGTGCAGATATCACTGATCCTGTGCCAACCCTTAGAGTATGATCTCCTTCATTGAGATGTCTAGTTACTTGGAACCCCTGCAATGAATTGCAAACATGATTAGTAGTTCCAGAATCTACTATCCACAGTACAAGAAAATTGTGAATCTACCACAGATTTTTGCCACGGAATATTTTTCGTGACAATCAGCGATAGATTTTGCCACAGAATAGCAAAATACAAGCAACTTGTGAGGGAAAAATACCCTAGCAAATCCGTGGCAATTTGCCACAGAATTGCAATGGAAATAGAGCAAGTAGCGATGCAAACATATTTCGTCTCAAATCGGTAGCAAAAAAAGGCACCAAAAAATTATGCCAAATATTAGCCACTGATTTGCAATGGAAACATTTCCGTGGCAAAATTATGCCAAACATTAGTCACGGATTTGCAGTAGAATCACAAAACAGTGATAAAAAAAAGGGCTAAATTTTTGTTGTGTGTTTCGTGAAAAATCCGTGGCTATTTGCCAAGGATTTGCCACAGAATCATAATATTACCACTAATCCGTGGCAATTCCGTAGCAGGTTGCCACAGATTTTCCACCCGTTTTTTTTGTTCTAATTTATTAATTAGATTAGTTTTTATTAATTTTTTATCCATACATTTTAAATAACAACGACGAAATATTTTGTAAGTATCTTGATTTATTTATTTTCTAATGCATTCATTCTTGAAATGGAATTGAAAATGGGATGTATTATTTTAGAGTATCGAAATATATGTTTGTATTAAAATTATAAATATTAAAGAAACGATGTAATTTTATTTTATTTCGATTGTAAAAGCCATTGAAAATTGTTTTGAAGAACTATAATATCATTGAGATCTCACCTAAAATTATGTTACGCAAAGTAGTTATAAAAAGAAATGACTAAATTTTTGTTGTGTGTTCCGTGGCAAATCCGTGGCTATTTGCCACGGATTTGCGACAGAATGACAAAATTGCCACTAATTCATGACAATTCCGTGCGAGATTGCCACTGCATTTTTTTATTTTTTTTATGTTCTAATTTATTAATTATATTGGTTTGTATTAATTTTTGTTTTTTACATTTTTAATAACAACGACGAAATATTTTGTAAGTATATTGATTTATTTATGTTATAATGCGTTCATTCTTGAAATGGAATTGAAAATAAGATGTATTATTTTTTAGTATCGAAATATACGTTTGTATTAAAATTTGAAATTTTAAAGAAACGATATAATTTTATTTTATTTTGACTGCAAAAGCCATTGAAAATTATTTTGAAGAACTATATTGTCATTGAAAATACATAAAAAAGAATGTTACACAAAGTAGTGATTAAAAAAAATGGCTAAATTTTTAGTGTGTGTTCCGTGGCAAATCCGTGGCTATTTGCCACAAATTTGCCACTAATCCGTGGCAATTCCGTTGCAGATTGCCACGACATTTTTTCTTTTTTTTTTTTCTAATGTATTAATTATATTGGTTTGTATTAATTTTTGTTTCATACATTCTTAATTACAACGACGAAATATTTTGTAACTATCTTGATTTATTTATTTTCTAATGTGTTCATTCTTGAAATGGAATTGAAAATAAGATGTATTATTTTTTAGTATCGAAATATACGTTTATATTAAAATTAAAAAATTTAAAGAAACGATATAATTTTATTTGGTTTTGACTGTAAAAGCCATTGAAAATTGTTTTTGAAGAACTATATTGTCATTGAGAGTACATAAAAAAGAATGTTATGCAAAGTATTGATAAAAAGAAATGACTAAATTTTTGTTTTGTGTTCCGTGGCAAATCCCTGGCTATTTGCCACGGATTTGCCGCAGAATCACAAAATTGCTAGTACTTCATGGCAATTCCGTGGCAAATTGCTAGGGATTTTTTTTTTCAAATTTATTAGTTATATTAGTTTGTATTAATTTTTGTTCCATACCTTTTAAATAACAACGACAAAATATAAATATATGAATATATATATATATATATGTATATGAATGTGTGTGTGTGTGTGTGTGTGTGCGTGCGTGTGTGTGTGTGTGTATAAATCAATTAATAAAAAAGATAGTATAATTGATAGTATATAAAATTTTAAAATTATATAAATATACAAAATATTTTTTTATATTGAATAATATGGTTTTTATTGAATATAAATATACAAATTTTTGTTGTGTGTTCCGTGGGTATTAGTCACAGATTTGCCACGGAATCACAAAATTTCCACTAATCCGTGGCAATTCCGTGGCTGATTGCCACGATTTTTTTTTTTTTCTAATTTGTTAAATTTTTTTGTATTAATTTTTGTGCAAATCTTTTACGGAGGACTTGTTGTTGTGGATCCTTATTTGAGTAAGATCTACTATAAATTGTCCTAAAGGCATAGCTAGATCCTTCCTCGACAGACATTTCCCCCTTTTGCTGACACCTGCCGCGCCTCCCCCAGCAATCCCTTCTCCCTGTCCCCCACCCCGCGAGCCCCCTCCCGCATCATCCCCTGGTGTGTCCAACTTGGGTATAAAAAAATCATACAAAAACTAAGCACATTCCCAATCAAGTTTAAATTAAAACGTTAAACCCAAATCGCACATATGAGCAAGCGTACTCATCATTAACTGAGCATAGGGTTCAAACGAGTGTCGATCCTCAAAGAACAACTAGACATTAATTACCCTTCTTTCATTGTTTAACCGACTTAACAAAGTGAAAAACAAATAAAAAGGAAAATTAAAAGGAAATACAATAAAAATATGTATATGTCAAGGATGTAGAATTATGTACTCAAGCCATTGTGTAGACAAACATGATCTTAAAGAACTTAACCATTATCATAACCAATCATTCTCTTGGCACCATGAAGGATGAAGGTAGACTCACTTTAATGGTCAGTCCATGAAATCACTATCTTCTAGATAAATTAGAATCGCTTGGTCCGTCTCAACTAATTAATCCAAAAGATGCATTAAACACAATCCTTAATTAAATTCCCTTGGTCTCGACGAATTTAGAGCATGAAATTAATCAATGAACCCTTGGTCTCGGAGGACATCAATTAACCTTCAATTACCAGTTTTTAAACAATCAACCCCCTTTGGTCCAGCAAGTCAATTGCTAACATAATATGAAATTAATAAATTGAAACAACCATCAACCCCTTTTGGTCCAACAAGTCAATGGATAGAATCAACTAACTAATCTCGTAATAAGCACAAGTAATTGAATACCAAGAATAATAAACAATTAATCAAAATATCAAAAAACTCTAGAAATCATGAATATCTAAAACAATGTTGAATTACAATAAAACAATTAACATATCATTGTTCAAGAAAAAGAAAACAAAGTAAAAGAAAGAACTCATAGACAAGCCTCCTTCTTCTTCCTTTGAAGACCTTCTTGCACAACCCTCCTTAAACTTGAAGAATTCCTCCTTGGACTGAGCGATTTTCTGTGATGATCAACGAATTCTTCTCTTTTCCCTTGTGTTTTTCATCTATTTATAGGCTTAAAAGGTACCTAAACTCGTAGGTACAAAGTTCTTGGCTGAGTAGAAGTTGGAAGCTGCTAAAACTCTTTAGATTTCCAAAAATGCGTAGAAAGATCGCAACACCGCCTCAAGGACAAACCACAGCCGGCACCTCCTTGGTCCTTTAGAGTCGGCGCCGCCTGTGTTCTGCTTCTCCACTCGTTCGTCGATTTTTCTCTTAATTATGTGCCTAGGTTCCAGAATGCAGCCAATGCCGGTTCCAGCCTTACAGTCGTCGCCGCTTAGGTTCTGTTCTACTCTGTTTCTACAATTTTTCCATCACTTTGAAGTTTGTGCAACCAGTGTACAGCTGGCGCCGCCTCTGTTCTGTTTCGCGACGGTTTTACTTTGTTTTACCCAAAAAATCTGAAATAATAACCAAAATACCTTTCCAAAGGTAAAATCTCAAATATGAAAGCATATGACTAGTTATTGCACAAAATGTATTACAAAAGAGACTTAAATAACTACGCAAAGTATGGCCAATTTAGCCCCTATCATCCCCCTCCCGCCGTAGACCCTCCCCCCTTCTGCTGATCCCCACCCTGCCATCCCCCACAACCCCATCTCCCTTCCCCCCCAGCCCGCACGCCTCTCCCCGCAACTCCCCCTACTCCCCCTTCTCCCTTATCCTACCCCCTAGCTCCCACCTCCGCCCACCGCAACCACATCTCCCTTCCCCTAGCCCTCGCACCTCTCCTTGCAACTTCCCCCCTGCCCGCACACTACTCCCCTTCGCCCTTCTGCTGAAGTTTTGATTTTGATTTTTTTTTAATAAACGGAGCATGCTTAGGAATGCCAGGACCAGAATTTGGAGAAATACGAGATCTTTTTTCATTTTCCAGGCTTTGGGAATGCCTCAAGAGGCAATTCTGTGTTATCAACGAGCTCTTCAAGTGTGACCAGACTATGCCATGGCCTTTGGTAAGTCTTTTTTCTGTTCATCTTTTAGTTTATGATATTGAATACAAGTTTTCCTTGGTGAGTCAAATAAGAAGAATCAGTAGCAAGATTTACTAAACTGATGGTCCCAAATGGTAGACAGTAAATGTGGTCATTTTATCAAGAAATAAGTAGTTCAATGATCTCTTAGTTATTGAGAAATGCTTTTACTTGGCTTGTCTTTATAACTCTCTTAGATGATATGTCTGCATTGAATATATTTTGCTGAATTCCCAGTGGAGCTGGGGTTGTATTGTGTTAACATGATTTTTACTTTGATCATGACTATATTTTTGCAGGCAACTTAGCTAGCATGTACTATAAGCAAGGTAACCTGGAAATGGCAATACTCGAGTACAATAGAGCAATACCCATGTTTATAGGTCTCATTTTATTGTTTGTCAACTTCTAATTTAAATTCTTTTGAAAATGTCAATCTGATACTTATTTTCCTCCTGTGTTCTAAAGTAATGCCTTACTCTCCAACCAAACCACCCACAAGTACTTACCAATCTTGGGAATATTTATATGGAATGGTAAGCTTTCACAAAAAATCTTTTTGTCTCAATTTTGTAATTGTGGAGGATGATTGATCCATTTAGCCTTTTGCTTTGGTTCCTACCACAATGTACTATTATCTTTTTTTATTATTATTTTGCAATTATGTAGGAACATGACCAATGTTGCTGCACACTGTTATAAGGCAACATTAGCTGTGACCAGTAGTCTGTCTGCTCCTTTTAATAATTTAACAATAATATACAAACAACAGGTAAACCTCCATTGGAATGACAAGTTTTATTTGTTATTGTTGTAGCTGTTTATGGTGCTCTGAGTATTATTTTGTTCATCGGAATGCTTGCATTTGGTGGTGTTTACTGAATTTTTTAAAACTGGATGATCTATGGTTTAGTTTATCACTGTTTATGTAGAATACATATTCACAAGGATAAATTGTTGAAGCACTTAAGTTGGCTGCCAAATTTTTTTTAAAGAACAGAATCATAGGTGATTGCAGTGATCAACAGGTGGTTGTCCTCTGCATTCTCTAATGAGGAAGTGTAATAATACAAAGGAATTATTGGTTTGAGTTGGTGGTAAATGACCCTAGATCTTTTGAATATTTGTTCTAATTCTCTTTGTTTCTTATTTTGGAGCTCTCTGTTGTTTTTTCACTCTATACCAAATATGGGCATTCAAGTACTTTTTTCAGATTCTCCTTTTTGAGTAATGAGAACATTGCAACATGGGCTTCAATTTTGTTACTTTTTGAACAGGAGGAGTTAACTGTTTCATACCATCAGAATAAAAGGGGATATTTCTTGATATATATGTGTTGCTTATGACTGAAAATCAGTGATTAGATGGTGTTTAAAAGGGGATTTGGATTGAATTCAATGATCTTCAAGTGGTATGATGAAGTAGGAATCAAAGGGAATCAAAGTGATTTATGTGTAAATGCTAGTGAACTCTTTATTCTATTAGTTTTAACAAGCAAAATAGTTTGGACAATGATGGGACTAGGAATTTAAGGACTCAAGGCAAACTTTTAAGATGTTTGTATGTGTGATTTCCTTATGTATATCTTTGTGAATACTGTGCATGTCATAGAAGATTTTGAAGAGAATGAACTGAAAGATTTTGTATTAACTTCATGGGTCAATTTTTCTCCACTTTTCTCCCCCCCCCCTGCATCTTTTTTTCTCTTTTTTTTTTAACTTATATGAATGGATCCCTGTGAGTGATTGATCATTCCCCATGGGTAATGGGTGATTACCCTTACATTAGTTCTATTGAATAATTGCTGTGACAGTTAACTTTTTTCTTTTAATGTTGTTGATTTTGTGGCGGCTTGGTGCCTAGAAACGTTCAGTATATAGGGGAAACTCTGCCGATTTTTTTTTTTGTCATCTTGATACTCCAAATAAGTTGATTACCCTTAAGCTAAATTTAATACAATAGATTTTAATGCCTAAGCATCTTCTTAATATAAAGAAAAATTTGAGAAAGATCATAAACTTGACCTTATGTAACCAACACAATCAGACTAACATCAGCCTCTCAAAATTTTTTTCCAGATCCCTGAGTTTTCTTTTCTCATATTTGGCCTTGAAACGTGCTTGTCTCAGCCTTTTTGTTTGGTCTTCCAACTTCACATCAGGGATTTCTTCCCTCAACTTCTTCTCATGTTCCAATGTCTCAATGGCCATTCTCAACTTCTTCTCAGCCATATGTACTCTTTCTTCTTCATTTTGCAAACCCTGCAAATCCAAATGGAAGCTTTCAAAAGGCATTATTTCTTTGTTAACTTTGGGGACATATATTCCGTAGACAAGTGTGTGTGAGAAAGAATCTGAACATTCTTGATTAGGTTCTCCAAGCTCATAAACTTCTTGTAAGGCCATCGATGAATTCCCAACTTCGTACATCCTTTCTTGAGACCAATTTGACAAACATTCAGTTCTTTGGCCACCTAAGTCATTGTCATGTAAAAGTACTTCGAAATGGTCTCTCTTGATAGTGTCTTGGAGCTAATGCCCTTCTCCTTTCGCTACCTCCTAATTACCTTCTTCTCCAAAGGAACTTCGTCAGAAGTGATATCTTCAATAGGCATTTTCTTCATAGGAACCATGTTCAGGGAGTAGAAAGGATCATTCACAAACGCATCCTCCATTAGAGGAACAACATAAAAAATAGTCTCTTGAATAGGTAGATCAAATTGGAAATCCAAAGCAGCATGATCATAACTTCCACTGATTCATAACACAACAAACCAAACCAGATGAAGAAGAGGAGTGAACCCCCCCCCCCCACCCCCCTCTCCCAAAAAAAAAAAAAGCCTTAAAAGTATATAACTTGAAATTAAGGAGAAGTGGTTAGCTTGGAAAGGAAAACACATCAAAATCTTCTTGATTGGAAGCTATTTCAAAATTTTACCACCTCTCACACGAATTACAACTATCCATCAGAGGAACAGCATCAAAAATAGTTTCTTGAATAGGTTGATCAAATTGGAAATCTAAAGCAGCTTGTTCATAACTTTCACTAATTCATAACACAACAAACCAAACCAGATGAAGAAGACGGGTAAACCCCTCTCCCCTCCCCCCCCCAAAAGCCTTAAGAGTATCTCACCTGAAATCAAGAGGAAGTGGTTGGCTTGGAAAGGAAAACACATCAAAATCTTCTTGATTGGAAGCTATTTCAAAATTTGACCACCTCTTGAACAAATTACAACTATCCATCAGAGGAACAGCATAAAAAATAGTCTCTTGAGTAGGTAGATCAAATTGGAAATCCAAAGCAGCATGTTCATACCTTTCACTGATTCATAACACAACAAACCAAACCAGATGAAGAAGACGAGTGAAAACCCACTAAAAAAAATCCTTAAAATTATCTTACCTGAATCAAGAGGAAGTGGTTGTCTTAGAAAGGAAAGCACATCAAAATCTTCTTGATTGAAAGCTATTTCAAAATTTGACCACCTCTCAAACGAATTACAACTATCTATCTTTGAGAAAGAAAACTAAATAAGAAATTCCGGTGCCTTTATGGTTTCCACCAATTCCTGATGACTTAAAGATATATATATCTGTGTGGGAAGAGGGGAGGGTGGGCTGAGGAGAGAAAAAGACAAGGAGGAAGATGAAGAGACAAGGAGAGAAAAAGACAAAGCAAAAGATGAAAGGTTAATATTTTAGAAAGAGACAACGAGGAAGGAGAAAAGTCAATTTTTAAGTTCTCTATTCAGTTGTCTGTTCAATTCTCTATCCAGCTGTCAAATTCATGCTTGGAGGTTTTGCTTGTTTCAGTCCATATGTGAAACAGTAATAGACATGAAGAAACTATATTTATAAATTGCATTATTATATTTCCTGTATTTTAGTGTTTACCATGCACAGAGTACTACAATTATTTTCTGTTCTTGACGAGCTTGAAGTTGTTAACATTGTGGATGACAATTGTGGGTATATGTTAGATATGTAGTCATTTCTATGGCTTTTCTATTGGTCATTACAAGTTCCAAACAAAATGTTAGTCCTTGATCTATCTCACATAATCTAACTCAAACTAGATCAAGAAAAAGGTTTAGACGTCATCTTTGATAGGCTGGATACACTGAGAAATTTTTTTATTCTGTAATTTTTCCAGATACGGTCTAGTCAGAGCTTTTGCTTCTGAACTGATCTTCTGAAATGTGGTACAAGATGTGAATTTTTTTCCTTCTTGGCAATTTATGATACCCTTTGTGCTCGTTTCTATTGTCATCTTATTGAAAAGTAGATCGTTTTACTTTTGCAAATTGAATGAGTTATAGATTTCAACTAGATTATTTATACCATCTTCAATTTATGTAATGTAAAAGAACATCTGAAAGATTCAATGAAAACTCTGTATGAATCGCTACTAATGGCAAAATGTAGAAGTTCAATATTGGCTATTAGTTTTTATTTTCATGAACTTCTGATCATGTTTTTTTAAGCTCCTTGCTTAGTTTGTATTGAGGTTCATATCCCATTTTGTAACAAATTCTCATTCCCTGAGTCAGAGGTTTTGTAAATTTGTTACCTTGAAAAATTAAGGCAATTCACATAGCAAATTTGTTCTTTGCCAATCAAAATTATCACAAACTGCTCTACATTTTTTTGAAACCAGTTATTTCAGAACCTACCCAATCATATATATTCCTCTTCTTGTTTCTTATTAGACAATATGTATGTATAATCATACTTGTTGATTTCATAACAGGCTTCACCATATAAACTGAATTACTGTAGAAATCTTTCTGCAAATGTAGACGCATAAGCTCCTGTAAGTTCGTGATGGAATTTGACAAGTTATGCTTGAATACATCTCCATGAGACTCGTGTTAATCAAAGAAGCTTGCATCATTCGCAGCAAGCATATTACTGCTTAGTATATTATATGCTTTACTTATATGAATAGATACCCGTGAGTGATGGGTTATCAATCCTAGTGATTGATGGTTGATCATTCTCCATGGGTAATGGGTGATTACCCTTACATTAGTTCTAGTGAATAATTGCTATGGCAGCTAATGTTTTTTTTTTTTAACGTTGTTGATTTTGTGGTGGCTTTGTACCTAGAAACGTCCAGTACGTATATAAGGGAAACTTTGTTGAATTTTTTTTTTCAAGTCATTTTTGTATTACTTTTCTTTCTTTACCTAACTTATTGATGATGTATTTCGTTTTCTTCTTGCAGTATTTTCTTACGAAGCTCAGGTGGTGAAGTAATTTGTGAGGAACACAAAGATGTTGGGAAGTTTGCATGTTTTACGAGGCTAATGAGTGTAGATATAAGGGCTTGTAGATTAGTCAAGTAGTTCTATAGGAAAAGTAGTTCTATACAATTGTGGGTGTATATTAGATATGTAGTCAATTGACCTCAAATGAGAAAATTGTGTTATATTTTATTTTTTGTTGAATAAGTTTATTCTATTGTGTTTGGTAGGAAATTGTACTTGTGCAAGGTCAAATACCAAAAAATAATAATAATTTAAAAAATAACGTGTGTAGGGTTAAATTTTAATAAATTTTAATTTTTAATAATCCGTGGCAAATTCGTGATAATTTACTATGAAAAAAATAACGTTTTCGTGGCAAATTTGCAGCAATTTGTCATAGATTTGCCACAAACAGCCTATATTCCATATTATTTCCATGGAAAATCTGTGGCAAATTGCCACGGATTTGCCACGGACCGTACCTGCTTGAGAAACATCTGTGGCAAATCCGTGGCAATCTGCCATGGATTTACCACGGATGGTACTTGCTTGAGAAACATCTGTGGCAATCTATCACGGACTATACCTGCTTGAGAATTGTCCATGGCAAATCCGTGGCAATTTGTAATGGATTTGCCACAGATAGCCTATATTCCATATTGTTTCCATGGAATTTGCCACGGATTTGCCACGGACGGTACCTACTTAAGAATTGTCCTTGGCAAATCCCTGGCAGATTGCCACGGATTTGCCACAATCTGCCACTGTTCCCTCGCAATATTTCTCCCCAAATGTGATACCAACTTTGTGGCAAATCCGTGGCAGATTGCCACGGAAAAAAAGCTTCGTCGCAAAAAATGCTTAGCGACAAAGGTATTTGCCACAGACCAATTTCGTCGCAAATCCGTGGCAAATTCCAGTTTAGCCATAGATTTGTTTGTGGAAAATTGGCAGATTTCTTGTACTACCAAATATTTGTAGAATCAAACGCTAAACAAGTTTCAATGTAGGATAACTCACTAGTACATTACTTGCATTTAGCTAAGTAATCTAGGCACTATATCTTCCAATGTCCCTTTTGCTTGCAGTGGAAACATTTTACCTTTGGGCTTTTCATCCACTTTTCCTTTCTTAACCTGCTGCTTAGGCCCCTTTTTATTATTTTACTTCCTCTTATTTTCTCTTTTACCCTTAGGCTTGGAAGAGGAAGATTCAACATGAGTTAGAAGAAGAGCATTGCCACTTCCCACTTTTAGGGTAGCCTCAACAATCTTAAGCCCCTTATCAACTCTGTAAGAGATATCTCTATCTTGTTCATGTCATAATTAACTTTGAACTGCGAGAACATATCTAGGAGAGTTTCTAGAGCCATATCAACTAAAGTCTCAGGCTTAATTTTAGCCCATAAGACCTTTGCCACGTTGAACTGAGCGATCAATTCTAATATATGATCCCTCACGAGCGTTCCAGGTTTCATGTGCATATTCATTATGCGCCTCATTGCTACTTGATGGGCCTGACGTCCTTTGTGCTCAAACATTTGCTGGAGGCTTCTCATGATGTCTGTAGCAGTTGTCATGTTCTCATGTTTCTACTACAACACATTTGAGATAGATCCCAAAATGTAGCAGCGAGCCATCTCATCAGAACTCAACCACTTATCATAAGCCTCCTTTTGTTTGTGCGTGGACTGTTCAGTAGGCTTAGCATGACAGGGTTCAGTTAGCACATATTTGAGCTTCTCAGCAGTGAGTACGTTTATGAGGTTCCATTTCCAATCAATAAAATTTTCTCCAACCAGTTGGTTCTTTGTTAAAATTTGGGATAAAGTGTTGGAAGTCATTTTTCTAAAATTAAATAATATAAAACATATGAGTCATTCATCATATCATGATGCATGATCAATATGATAATATTTTAAGTAGTAATAAACACTACTATCAAAATACGACAACCTAAAACTCTATAGTTACATGTACCTCTGTAGTAGACAACAATGTAACTTATAGTTAGGTTAAGATCTACAACCTAAAACCCCAAAGTAATATGCACCTCTATAGGAGATAATAGTATAACTTATAGTTAGGTTTGGATCATCCCACTAAAATTAATATATCTTGCATCTAAATGCAGTATTAGTTTTAGTGTTGTAAAATACTTTTGGCTATCATAGACATTATTTGGATATTCTATAGGAAGTCCTTATAATGTCTTTGATTTAAGTGTAACCCCTATATTCAAATTATATATATATATATATATATATATATAAAGTTTCCAATCCAATCACATCACATATAGGGTAATTATGAATGAATTAAACATTTAAAAAATAATTAAAATTTTAATGCCTAATCTAGTAACTAATAAAATGTAGCCTTCCTATAGGAAGACCATTTAAAATGGCATGAAACAAACGTTAATTTTACTAATGGGCTAATAGGGGAGGCCTAAGGTTAAAATTAACCATTTCACACTTAATTTTTTTTTAATTTAATAAAAAAATATTAATTTATTTATGTATAACTAAGTAGTACCTAGAGCGGCATTAATGCAAACTATATGGCATGTTAACATGAATGATACATAATTCAATCTAATTAAATAGTAAAAAACTGTAAAATAAAAATAATTTTATGGCCAACCTAGACTCAAAATAAAATTACAAAATTACAATTGAAAATCTAATTGGCTAACAAAATAGACAACCTTCAATCTTCAGCAATCTTAATTTGAAACAAGTCATCATCATAAGATTTTCAGTGGTCCAGTGGTTAGCACATGTGGCATTCACTCATGAAACCAGGGATCAAATCCCATCATGAAACCAATGTGTACCAATGCCCAGGCCCAAGCCAGTGCGCACCAGTGCCCAAGCAACCACACACCAATGCCTAGGCCACCACACACTAGCCCAGGCCAGCGCGCACCAGCGGCGAGGTTGCCACGCACCAGCCATAGGCTGCCGTGCACCAGCCCAGGCCTTGCTTGCGCTAGCCGTGCCATGCTCCATGTGCTATTGGCCATTGTTTCATGTCTCCAACGTCTGCCATCCACAATTTTGATACCACGAACGGCTCCAGGAATTGCAAAAAAACTTCTTCTGTGCATCGGCTTTTGCTCCAATGAATATTTACAGTTTTTTTTAATAACAACATAAAAGAATAATATTAATAAACAACTCAAAAGGGAAACATGGAGACTTAATCCACCCCTTTTGTTACAAGACTCGATAATACTTATACATATTAACCGAATAAAAAATTATGGTCATAAAATTATTTTGAACAAAATTAATCAAATCATTCACCATGAACATAAATACATTATTCATACACCACTCAACTATATATATGCATAAAAGATTTAATCTTAACATATAAACACATATCAAAACCTGGCTCTGATACCAATTGTTAGTTAATATGATCGATATGCTTATATGTCAACCAGATTAAACCCTGAGAATACGTGAAAATAAATCATATCTTTGTAAATATCATCTTCACCAATACGATCCTTGAAGTCTTTGGCCTTCTGGTAACGCTCCAAACCCCCAAGTCTTCTTCAATGTAATATCCCTGGATCAGAAAATTGCTAATCTTATTTTCTTTCTCTCTTTGTTAAGGGTGGACTCACACAAAAATTGAGATAACAGGAACGTTGTTTCTCATGTATATCGAAAATAGTGTCACAAACTAATATGTATAATTTACTCTATCTTATAATATGAATTCTGATAAAATAAGAAAAGTATAGTTTGGTACAACTATTTCTACTTGTCCTATTTGTACAACTATTCCTTTTTTATATCACCCTTGGCACTAATAGTTATTCCCAAAAGAAAAAGGAAAAGAACTTATCCTAACCATCCTTTTATATTTGTACAATTGGCTAAAGAAGAATTTATTTTGGAAATGGCTAAAGGGAATTTTGCAGGCATGCACAAACACTGGAATTTCTTTTACAGTTTCCAAAACTTAATTTTTGCTTATAAAAAACCTAGTAAGTGCCGAAACATTAATATCCTATGGTGAACATTAATATCCGTATTTCAAAATTGTTTCTTTCAATTAATTAATAAAGTATGTTTTGATATGGTTTCATAACCCCAACAAAAAAGAGAATGTAAAGCATCCTAAAATGGAGAATGCACTAAACCTTACTATCACTCCGGCATTGCCCGGGTGCAAAAACGCTAAACCCTCGCAAAGGTACACTCTAAGTCAGTGTGATTCATTTCAAGGCTTATGAATTATTGCTTGTAAAAGGTACTTACTGTTTCACATACTTCCTTCTTTTTATTATATTAAATTATTTGTTATTTAATAATTTTATTTTTAACTTTTATATAAAATTTTGCATTTGATCAAACAGTATCATTTGGAGCAGAATGGAGGGGGTCTTATAGTGGGTCATCTGTTCGAGCTTGCAATATGCATTAATTGTACTTTACCATTGCCTAACTTTGGTTGTTGATGCCGTTGAGAAATTTGAGAAACTAAAATCAATGAAAAGAAAATTTTAGAAATTAGCGCATACGATAATTTTAAAAAATCCATGGATGAGAAAGAATTGTTTGTTGTTGCTGCAGGGGGTGAAATAAGGGTCATGTGTATGGGATGGGCTTAGAAAGTAAATGAATCAAAGCAAAAAAAAAAAAATTACAAATTGGTGCATCTCAGTCCCAAGCTTCTTCTATAGAAAGGGAGATAATTACTAACCTTACTTCCAAGCTTAGCGAGGTGGAAAAGAAGTTGGCTACTAAAGATGAGCAAATTCAATTTTTGATAGACCAACAAAAAAAGATGCAGCAGACTTTAGATGAGCTACGAGGAAGTAATAGGAGTATATGCATGAACGATGTTTCTACTATTGTTGGTGACTTAGGATCCGATGACAATGATTTGCTTGTTATATTTTGTATTCTTTCCTATCCATTTTTGAATGAATGGTTAAGTTTTATTACTCTTATCACATTTGCTGGAACTTTTAGATTTAATGTGAATGAATGCTTAAGTTTTATGTTCATTGGAACACTAATTTTCTATGTGAAGCACTTGTTATACATTATTCAAATTGCGTGTTATTTAAATGTTGAGTGATTGTTGTTGAATAGGAACCAGAGATTTGAATGTTGAGTGGTTGTTAAATGGGAACCGAAGATTTAAATTTTGGTTGTTGTTGAATGGGAAACAGGTACAGGAATGTAGAATTGTGTTTGTTGCTATAACAGGGCATTTCTGGGCATTTTTGTGTTGTAAATAGATCACACTATGTGGTTGCAGGTAAGCTACCGAATTGCAACCGCATAGCGACTGAATGTAGCAAATAATTGAATAAAAATTGGAAAACTTCAGTCACATATCGGTCGCAGATTGCAACCTATTTGCGACCAACCCAGCATTTTAAAAAAAATAAAAATTGCGATGCGCGGTCGCAATTTAGTAGCAAGACCCTAAAATGGTGACGCAAGACGCGCGGCAATGAAATTTGTGATGCTTTTGCGACCATATTGCAATCGCAATTTGCGACTGAACATCTATCGGTCACAAACTTCATTTTTGCTACTACTGCAGAGCGTCTAGTACCTATCGGTCACAATTCAGTTGCATTGCAACCGAATTGTGACTGATAGCGTGGTCGTAATTTTGCCATTTTCTTGTAGTGTGCAGACTATACCCCCCGCTGCTCCAGGCCCTGGGTTTCCCTTTGCTTATCCATATATATTTAAGGTGAAAGGATTGCTATCTGGAAGAAGGAGACCACCTTATAATGATTGTCCATAGAGAAGAAAAATTGAGGTGCATGAACCAGAAGCCCGCGCCAAGTTTCTTAGCAAAACTTCCTACCTTAAAAGGATAAGCCACTTAAAAGGTCTAAAAGGAAGTAAGCATTTTCCCTTCTTACAATAATTAATTAGTTGATCATTACTCATAAGAATTTTCCCTTCTTGCAATAATTAATTAGTTGATCATTACTCTACCTATGGAAAAATTTTTTGTTACAGAATTATACTTGAAAAATGTTAATCTTTTGATCTTTATGCCATATTTTAATTGTATCCATGCAGGGGCTTCCTAGTATGTCTTTGTGATGTTCCCTGTATAGAATTTCGAACAGATAATGAACTGTTCAAGGTAAATTAACTACATCTATGAACTCTTTCTTATTCCTAGTGATGCTTGTTCACTTTTTGCTATGTGACATTCTCAAATGGTTGGTGTTATCTCTAATATGTTACTTGATTCTTCAATTTACAAATTTTGAATGTGAAACTTTACTCTTCATTAAGTTGCATGAATCTGGAGGGGAAAATCTCTATAACTTTTCTTTAGATACTAAGTCTCACACCCGAGCATTGCTCGAGATAAATCATTTTTTATTTTTCTAAAGTTTAAGTTGCGTTGTGTCTACATATATGTACTTCTATCAATAAAAATTTGTGAATTCTTATTACACACCCTATTATCTGGCTTAGAACTTTGACGTGTAAAATTTTTCATCAAATTAGAAATATTATTCTTTAATATAATTATAAAAATTAGAAATAAATTTGCTTGTAATTTTCATGTTATCATACCAACAAATATCATTAATTTTTTCATGCAAAGCTTCGATATAGAAGCTGAAAAATGAGATGATTACATGGATATTCAAGTATGTTAATTGAAATCTTTTTGCTTTATCTTATGTTAATATAAATGGTTAATAAACTGTTTCTGCCAATATGTGCGGTTTGGTTCCCTACCTATCTTGATAAAATCTCTAAATTTACTTCAAGAATACTGTTGGGTTCCTTGATTTGAATGACGTATTTTATTTTCATAAAGACCCATCATTGTCATGGCTTGTTAATCAATGACATTGAAAAAATGAGAATAACAATATCAATTGAAAGATCAAACAATTACATTTTCAGCTATAAAATCGAAAACTTAAAAATCCAAAAGATAAAAAAAAAAAAAAAGGAAAGAAAAACCCACGTTCTGGAGGAAGCACAGCTAGGAGTAGAAGCTTGGAACATGCCTTATTAATGTACTAGGTAGCTGCCTCGCGCAAGGGGTGAGCTCGGGTACCTATGGGATAAAATATTGGTACAAAAAACAATAGATTATAATAAAATATAGAAGCAACACTTTTATATATTAAGATATGAGTTCAAATATTTTCAATGTTTGCATACTTTGCAAACTATCTTCATACAATATTCATACACTGATGTCCTAAGAAATTTTTGAAAATCTCTCATATATAAAATTTCACATGGTTTCATCAAATTTTTATGTTGCGTCTTCTGCTGCTGCAAGGGAGAGGCATATTATTTCTAAGCTGTGCTTGCCATGATCCACATAGTTATCCAAGATTTTAAACAAACAAAAATCAATTCCTTGACCAACAACCATTTTATCTGCCAACAACAAATGTAGCAACATATTCTTCAACTAAAAGGAATGATAATGAAAAGAAAAAAGAGAATGCTAGGTTGAATATGCATCACCAATAATAATTGATCAGAGTTCCCATATATGAAAAGGATAGCATCAAAGTCTGCAAAATTCATGCTGCATGAATCTCTACTATAATGCATATTCAACTTCTCAAGTCTCCAACATAATAAGAAAACAATTAAGAGTTAATATTGTAGACAAATTTGACAAGAATAGGCATATAGTATTTAACTATTGTAAGAAAAGATCTATTTTATTCAATTTAAGTGGGGCCCAAAAAAAACACTTCAGAATATATTTCAATTTGCCAATGCTAAAAGTCTATTTATTAAACTATTACTTCTTCTAGCATAACAAAGACCATAGCCTCTGATGAAGCAAACCAACTCTAACGAATGTAAGATGGGTGGAATGCAATTTCACTACTGGTAAGTTGAGTTTAGTTCAAGTTGAATAGTAAAATCAATGACACAAAAAAGTGGTGGCCAGCAAAACTAAAAGGAAATGCACTATATAGGCACACTCAAAGAAAGGTCATAAGATGAGGGGAAAAATCAGCCCTAAGTGCAGGAGAGTGTTAGAATTCAAAAGGATTACACTTCTCTCTATTGTGGTGATGATTTTTTACAACACGTAGTAAATTGACATGCACCAAAAGCAATTTTCACCATTTGGGGTTCACTTTTTCAGGATCCAGGTCAACATCAGATTGATCTGATTACCTGTCCAGTGAACACTCCATGTCCAAATGAGGAAGTAGTATTATGCAGCTTTAGTTCTAGTTAAACATGAATTAATCAAGTACTGTTCCAGGAAGATAAAATGATATGATTTAAAGATCGTCTTCTTTTGAGGTTAACAAATTAGGCTGAATACATGTCTCAAGATAACATTAAACTAACATGCATGGATGACGAAGCAGTATAAATCTCATGCTTTCAGGTTATGCAGGTTTAGTTCAAGTTAAACATGAATTAATCAGGTATGTTCTAGGCAGACAAAAGGACATGATTAAAAGATCATCTTCTCTTGAGGTTAACAAATTGGCTAAATACCTGTGTCAACATGAAAAGCACCTAAAATCTTTCTTGCTAACAAAAAGGAAAAGGAATTTCTTTGTCCTTTTCAAAATAACTCGCATCAAATCAAAACAGGATAAGCAAAGTACATCCTTTTAGTGGAACAGCTAATTCAGTAATTCAAATCGATATTACTTATACAACCCATTACAATTTGAAACAGTATCACTCCAAATAGCCCAGCTTCTATGCTCATCAGACCATACCAAAACACAAACACATGAAATTTTACAAAGGCAACATCTTTCAAAAGCAAAATAGCATCTTTAACCTCCCAATCAATAATGTGACACCCCATTTAATTGAGAGTTTGTAAGCTTAATTGTATCACTTTTTTGGATTGCATCATAAATTAAAATGATCATTTGTGGCTATCTTATGTCCTCTTCATGTGTATTCTCTTAAGGAAAATGTGTTTGATAAGTTAATTATTTTGTTTGGACGTTGTAAGCAATTTATTTGTAAGTAATTGTTCATGTTATGCATATATGTATTATGTGTAGCAAATTAATTTGTGAATCACTTTTTCAATAAAATTATCCTAATGATTTTTCTCTTGTGCAAAGCACATCCTTGAACAAATTTATTTTTAATTGGGGTTTTGGCCTTGTTTCCCAAGCTAATAATCTTGGTCAAATTTTTGGTCAAATTTAATTTTGACTTCTTGACTTAATTTCACTAATTGACCCAAGACCTAATTCTAGGACCCATAGATCTTTTAGCCCAACAAAACACCCTCCAATCTTAGCCATTGAACTTAGGGTATTTTTAAGTGAATCCAGTTCCACCATTGGATTAAAATTCACCCTAGTATAAAATCATATTTTTTCCCCTTTCCCTCCTCATTATGGTTGAAAATCCCGCCCCTCTCTCCCTCTTGTTTTTATTTTTCTCTAGCTTCCCTCTACCTTCTCTCAAGCTAACACACTTCTTGGAGGATTGAAGAAAGCATTTTTTTTTTTTTTTTTTTACTTTGGGTTGATTATTGAGAGTTCAAGATCATATTTACCTTGCTATCTTTCCTTGTAGAAGACTAGATCTTCAAAGAGGTAAGCAAAAGAACACATTTTCCTCCTCATTTATGCCTTGGCCGAAATTCATGTTTGGCTGGACAGATTTTTGCTTTGCTCTATTTAGGCATTTTAGATGGTGATTTGTGAGGGAAATATTGAGATTTATGTTACGGGATGTTGTATGATGTGTAAAATAATGTATTGTATGCAAAGAAGTTAATTTTATCCTTTATTATAGCATGAAACCGAAAAATATACATTCTGTCCAGATTTTACAAAAAGCATAGATTAAAGCTTATTTTGATGATTTCTTTATGGTTTGTGTTGAATAATGTGGTATTTATGTTGTGTAAATGACGCCTTATGAGTATGATATATGTATTGGGGTTATTGGAGGAGTTTTGATGTTGTTTTGCTCAAGAATTGTTGGGATAAAAACAGAGGTGTTGCTGGAAATGGAGGATATTGTTATGGATGTTGTTTTACTTGAACCAAATGGTGATCATGTGACTTGTGTATGAAGTTTTATAGGATTTAGGGTGTTTTGGGAATATTTTTGAGTATTTACAAGAGTTTGGTGTTTGAAAGTTTTGATGTTTTATTGAGTATATGTTTCCTGCAAAAAACCCTGTTCAGAGACCCAACTTTAAAACTCAGAAAAACAAACTTTTGTTCGGATATTTCGGCTGAAGTTTTTATTGTACAAACTTGGGGATGTTAGGAAATTTTTGGTTCAAGAATCATTGAAAAACTTCTTGTATTTTGAAAGTTATGAATTTTTGAAAATTGTTGCTCCAGTGTAATCGCGATTCTGGCGAGATTTTTTGGGAAATTTAATTAACTGGGTTTTTCAAAGAGTTTTGGGAAGGGGATTGCATTCTAATTCACCTAACTTATAGGAGTATTGTTCTGGAAATTTTCAGCAACAAATGAAATGTTGTTCTTAGATAATTTAATCAACTTTTGAGGCCTCTAAATTGCTTCCCAAACAGTATTTTACACTAAGGGTTTAAAACATGAATTTTGCCTTAAAAATTTCTTTAACTAGCTTCAAATGAATTTACATAAAACTTATGGAATATTTTGACTTTCTATAAAAATATCTCTTATGGTTTTTATGTTTAAATAATTACTCTCTTTTTAGTAATCTTCAAGTACAAACTTTTAAAGATAATTACATATCTATTTGGCTAGTTAATTCTCTATTTATTTGTGAGTCTATTTATTTACCTCTTTATTCAGTTATTTATTTAATTAACTATTTATCTAGTTATTTATTTATTTATTTATTATCTACTTATTTATTATCTATTCATTTGTGTACTTATTTATTATGTATTTATTTATTCATTGACTTATTTATTTATCAATTTAGCTATTTATACATTGTTTAAATTATTTGTTATTTTTAACTTGATGGGATGCTTTCCTTCCTAACCTATGTGGATTAATTGCTTGATTAGGGGTTTAGGATTAATAAGATTAGAATAGGCAATTGTGATTAGCGTCAGAAGGTAGAAGAGATTACTTGGAGCATAAGTGGCCTTTTTTTCCTTAGAAATTTATGTGGTTTGATCTCTAAGGACTTGTGATCAAGAGATCAATTTTTGTATAATTTATATTAGATTTGGAGCCAGATTTGGGAGGAATGAATGCTAGAGAATTTTTGAAAAGATTTTTTTTGCTAGCTTTTAGACGGAGGTAAGTCCTTGCATCTCATAACTTGTTTACACAAAATAACTCTATGGAAAGTTTGTATGATCATGTATACATACTTATGATACAAGAAGCACATGATATGATTTCACGTATGAATTTTATTTAATGGCACTTTGTATCACTCTTACCACTTTATGACTTCCACTTGGGAAAAGCATGCAAAATCAATTTAATTTGGGAATCTTTTTATGAATGTTATGATATGGTTAGGAGCCGTGCATCATTGTTTATGCCTAATGACAATTTTCCTTCATGCACATAATTGCTAAAATCATAACATGAGATTTCTTAACAATATCACCTTTGAGGCAAGATATGAACTGATTTGATTTATTTGCGCCTTGAGCAAATTTGGATAGAACGGATGACATGATTTCTATTTTTGAAATATTTTGGAGAGAAAGTACGGTTGTGGTTTTGGGTTGGACTGAATTTTAAACCAAATATGATCTTGGGGACTGGAACAATGTTTTGGAAATGAAATTGTATATTCCAAATCGGAATGGGAATTTCTTGAATCTCTTTGTTGAAGACTTGAGTACTCAAGGGGCAAAGCTATAAGGCTAGCTTTCGTTAGACTAGGAGAGAGTTTCGGTTGATAGGC
This sequence comes from Voacanga thouarsii, assembly GCA_026120185.1. Taxonomy (NCBI): domain Eukaryota; kingdom Viridiplantae; phylum Streptophyta; class Magnoliopsida; order Gentianales; family Apocynaceae; genus Voacanga; species Voacanga thouarsii. Next base: position 1,620,526 of record JANUWF010001100.1, on the reverse strand, counting down.
CGTCTTCGGAAAACTGTCCTTTCCAAATTGGGTGTCAGTCCTAGTAGTTGAGTCAAGTACTTAGCTAGCAGCAGAGTTTTGAGAACTCTGACGGACAAACGTGGGACATTCAGGCTTGAGGCAAATGTGTGAGAGAGAAGGAGGAGGAGCATTCTCTCTTTAGGTTGATCACCTACATGTGATTTTTCGGCATTGTGCATGCCGTGGCCATATTTGTGTGGTATCGTTGATCTACAGTCTTGATATGGTTGGTTGATGACAAATTCAAGACTTTTGCCAAAATGAATTTTTGTGTTCCAAACGTTTAATGTGAACTGATTGCCCAACAAAATTCTTATCTACATTTCATAATTAATCATACGTATGGTTTTTCTCTCCAAAATTTGATAAAGGATTTGAGATGAACAAATGCAATTTTTCTGATGATTACATCCATTCGATTTATTTCAAATATATGCATCATGTTATTGATTTCGTAATTGTCAATTTCACACAGTACGGACTTACTGAGATTACTTATAATCTCACGTGATTTTTCTAACCACGATTTTCAGGGTAGTGTATTTTTATCAAGACCAAGTGCTGAATATCATTTTGTAATAGATTAGGTTTTGATACTCTTCTACCAATACTCTACTGATGATGTCTAATGATTTCTTTTAGCTTGCGGAGTTTTATCTTTGCGTGTCTGTATTGGGATTTATTTAGACAGTAATTTAATTTCCTCTTTGAAGATAATATTTAGTTATACCTTGTTGCTTTCTTTTCTTCCTTTGTTATAAAGACCCCTTGTCTGAGAGGATGGGGCGACATTCCCTGGTCATTTAGGCCATTTAGTAGAGGGTGTTACAAATAACAAGATCAAAATGCAAATAAAGCAACCAAATAAACAATAATCCAACCCAACCTAGAACCTTACCTTCAATTTTATCCAAAGAGTACCAAACAATTGGCATTAAAAAATAAAATTTTACTTGTGCAATAATATTACCAACCCCTAGAAGAAGAGAGAGAAAGAGAATAGAAGTGTGGTGGTAGGGATGGAAAGGGAGTGGATGACAATTGACAATGGCCACCCTCTCTATAAATACAAATATCATTCTACTACTACTATTATCATATCTGCTTACTCCATTGACCACAATGCACCGTTATACACACAATCAAAAAATCTAATTCTGGTGCTGTTATAACCACAATGGCCTTTTCATCAGGACTCGTCCGATCTGAATAATCCATCATACATAGTGAAAATGGAGGGCCAATGAATACATTTAATTATCTGACATACAAGAACCTTAATTTATAACTCAAAACAATCCATTGAACCAAAACAAGGTTTTTCTTTCCAGATATTTCAAAAACAAAAAAGTTGAATAAAATATAAACATAAAGAGCAAAAATAAGAAAGGGAAGCTATCCAAGCAATAACAGATCGAGTACACCAATGGTTACTCAGCCGAGAAGGAGATATATAAGTTATGATTAATATAGACCAAAAAGGTAAGAAAAGAAAATCAATTTTCCTTATTGTGAATCATTGTGAGAAGAACAAGACACAGAGAAATCTTAGGAAAAGTAGAATCTAAAGATTTATGGATCGAATTGTCCAAGAAAAAAAAAAGAACAAAAAAAAGGGCTGAAGGGTAACTCTTTTTTCACAAATCAGGAGCTAATTATTGTTTTAAGCAGTTCATATATTAAGATCTCAATTTAAAGGAATATAGGTAGGTGAGGAGAAGGAGAAGAAGAGATGACTCAGATCAGGGAGTAAGGAAACAATCAATGACATCAATAGAAGGATCTCGAAGCTCAAAGAAAGAAACCCCACAACAACAAATAAATGATTTTGCCCGATGTAGAACAATCTCCTCTTCTCCTTCCTCCTATTAGAAACCTTGCATACGATGAATTACATCCCAATATGGGTTGCTAGAAGGAGTGGCTGAATCCACATTAATATATAGAGGCTAGAAGATAGAGATAGTAGGCAGAGGAGGAGGAAGAAATAGTTGCAGTCCAAGTGGTTTCGCAACTAGAATTGGTAGTAAGTGCAAGGGAAGCAAGTGTAATCTGTAGAGTTATTTTAATAGGCCGCATGCACTCCACTTGAATCAGGTATCATCCTTAATTCCTTGGCCTTCTCTCAGCATCACTTAGGCTCCCATTGCCTTTTCACCATGTTCTCCTGTCGTGGTGGTGGTTGCCTCGGTCGGTTGTTCGGCGTCCCATGCCCGGCCTTAGCTTAGATCGTCATTTTCCCAAGTATAGGAGGCCTTTCCTCCTTTACAATTTTTGCAAGTCTTGGGTTATCCCCTTGGACTCTCTTTTCTAGTCGCTATGGCCTCAACTCGTTCCATTGGCAAACTATTACCTTGCAAGGTTCCATCCCTTGCATGAAGAGTATAGCATTGGTCCTTGCCCTTAGGACAACATCTAGGTAGTCTATGAACCTTGTCCTAAAGACTACCTCTTCCATTAGTTAGGTGAAGAAGAAGTTGGTCATATCTGTCCAACGTCCTATTCGAACAAGCACATTTTCACCTCTCCTTTGATTGTGTACTCGTGCCGTCTGCTCCATTGAAATAAGTCTTGGTTAATTTCCATGTTATCCCCAATGAATATACTTTGTCCCCACTCATGTAGTTCGCATTGGCCCTTGTGTCCTCCAAGGCCTTCACGTTGTGCCCAGCTATTGTTGCACATTCGTCCCCTTTATCGTTTTTGCTTACCGGCTTGATCCTTGTCAAGACAATGCTTGCACGCTACCTTGCATTGCTCTTTATCTTAGCACAACTCCTGTGCTAAGGCTGCCAACTTATCTCGGCTTGGGTAATCTCATGGTAGGTGCGGTCCTTCGCACAAGAAGCACTTGATCGATCGATAGAGTTTTTCTATCTTAGCTTCCTTGCATTGTCCCATCTTATCTCGATCGAACCCACGTTGCTATGGAAACATTAGTCCCTTATCTCCATTGTTTTCACCCTGGCTCACCTTCTTGGCCTTGTTTTTGCCTGTTCTTTTTAGTTGGAACTCATATAGAGACTCGGCCATGACCAATACTTGAGTTATGTCTTGCACGCCATTTCATTGTAGCTCAAACTTGGCCCATCGACTAAGGCCATCCATAAAAGTGAACAAAGTCTCTTTTGGTGCTATGTCAAGTATCTCAAACATCAACTCAGAGAACTCTCGAACATACTCATGAATATACCTGTCTTTATGTTGGAAACAACGAAGTTTGGCCCGAGCTTCATCCTTCGCATCAACCAGTTGGAATTGCTTATTGAGCCTGGCCTTAAATCCATCCAAAGTCGTATAGCATCGGCTCCCCTCTGAATGTCATTGTTCCTTCATCTCCACCATATCAATGTGGTATCCTTTAAGTATAATGGGGTCGTTTGCAACTTAACGGCATCACCAAAGACACTAAGTGCATCGAAGGTGCAATCCAAGCTTTAGAGAAAATTCACAATCTCTTAAGCCTTCTTCGTTCTTTCATAAGTGTCGGGTTTTGGCACCTCAGTCCTTAGTGTAGTCGTGACTGCACCTATTGCTCCTTGTGACCTAAACATCTCAAAATCCACTTTAAGCTTGGATATCTCAATCCCAAACAAATGATAACTCCCTAACATGCACTGTAGCGGCCCTTGCTACTTGTGTTTTACACTCCTCATGCTCATATTTGAGCTTGGTGACTTCGTCTTCGAGAGACTTTACCATAAACCTTAGTGTTTCATCCCCCTTGACAAAAACATCTATGGCCTCATTTAAAGCCCCCCCCCCTGCATGCCCTCACATAGCTTTTCCCCCATCGAGTTGTGCAATGCATTGGTCAAGTTCATCCCAATGGTCATGGCGATCTGTCACAATAAGCTCTACCCTTGCTAGCATCTTCTCAAACAAAGCTAACGGCTTTAGGGCAACTGACTTATCCTTTCGGCCCCTACCTACTTGTAGGATTTCTCTCAGTATCACGTCCCATGTGCACTCCATCAAACTTAACAAGTTTAGAAATGGAAGCAATAAGTGAAGCAAAATGTACCTTTAGTATAGACCACGTCCCATGATTCCAAAACGATGCCTAAACGTTGCTTTGAAACCAACTGTAATGGGTCGGCTATTTTACCACCAATAGACCGTGCGGTTCTAGCGAGCTCAATGACTAACAAAGAAGATTCGCTAGATGAACCTTGTCCCAAAGTAGCAGAAACAATATCTCAACCCAAAAGGGGAGTGTAAGATAAAGGAAGAATATTAGACATGTAATGGTTGAGTGGCTAAGGGTTGGAAGGCTTTAAAAGCAAGAGAGCTTTTGGGAGTGTTGGAATTTTTACCCAAAATAGACTATATGTTTCTATATTTTGAGAAATAATAAAAGTTTCATTCATTAATAGTTATTTGTTTATATATATTCCACATTAAGGTCTAAATGTGTTAGTAAATAATCTACGTGATTGAGTCGTGCTTTCACAAAAAATGTGTAGATTATAGGCTACTAACACATAAGCAAAAAATTGTTCTTGGTCAACTGATGGAATTGAGCACTTTATCAACGTTTAGATCATTATACTATGGTTTCTAAATGTGGAATGGTTTACCTTTAACCAGTGAGTAATCCACTCACACAAATAGTGTAAACATATTTGGAATACCTAGAATTGGACCACACGATAATAATCTTTATATAAGTACTAAAATAAATAAAGATTAGTTTAAAACAGCTATTGCTAGACAAGTACATTAAGACTTGAGTATAAGTTAGTGGTCTGGTGAAGCGGGACTTGTACACTTTTATATATGTTGAGTGAGGTATTATCACAAGGCCAATAACCTTGTATGTTGGGTGTATAACTCTAGTTAATTAAGATAGATTTATAAAATATAGTTTCTATACTTTATTACGTGAAGAAACCACCCCCTTGTGATTGTCCGAAATAATCTAAATAATCCAAAGTCCTGAGAAACCTGACTAAGTATGTACACTTTTGTGTAGCTCCCTATGATAAGTGGATACATACTGGAAGCATAGATTTTTGGACTAGCTATCAAAGGATGGTAGATGTCATTAAAAAATGTGTTTGTGCATTTTTTTTTTCTATCTCAATGACGGGTGTTACGTAGAAGGTATTTTCGTCATTATACATGTAGGTCGAAGACATTGTCCTTGCAAAATTATTCTCGGGGCCAATATTTCAATATGGTGATAAATGAAATATTTAAAATGGTAAAAATACCGCTATTTTTTAGAAGAGGTATTTTAGTCATTTTAGTAGCTAAGAATAATATATTTTTCGGTCCCCAGAGTAGCTCAAATAACCTTAATAAAATTATTTATTATATGGGCTTATGGGTGAATTTATTATTGGAATAATTATTTTAGAAGTCCATTTAATTATTTTTTTTTGGGCTAGAATAATTAATTAGGCTAATTTAATTATTTAGCTTATTAATTAATTATCTTGGATAATTTTATATTGGGCTAAAGTGGATTAATTAATTAATAAAGAGCTAATTTAGTTAATTTGTTTTCTAATTAATTATATTAGGTAATTTTATATTAGGCACAAGTGGATTAATTAATTAATAAGCAAGCTAATTAATTGGTCTTGGAGTAATTAAGAAAGCCCTGGCCCACCAAAGTTTGGGTGTGGTGGCTAGAAGGTTTTAGTAACCTAAAATAGCTATCACACATGACAAAAGAAAAGGAAACAAGGAAAAAGAAGAAAAAGAAAAACTGGACGTATGTTTGAAAAGGAAAAAGGAAACATGGTGGTTTTTTTAATAAGGCATCACGTGTGCCTTATATGAGGTTGATTGAATCATAGCAACAACTTTCGATTTTTTCCTTAAACGAAAACCAAGCTGCAACTTTCTTGTCATTTTTCCTTTACCATTTTAGCTCTTTCGTTTTTCTTCCAATCTTCTTCACCCTAGTTCTACTTTCACCGGTAGAAGTCCATAGGAATTCTAGAATACTCTGGGAGGTCAAGAGCTAGCAAATGTGGTAAGTGTTTAATGGAAGGAGCCGACAGTTAACTGGTATTTTCGTGGAATAAGTAGACATTCCCGTTCCAAAAGCGTCGTTGAACCCCGAATCCAACTTCGATTATTCATCTAAAACAACCTAGAAGTAAATATTCCTAAACATTGGCTAGGGAAAAATTTTAATTTGTTATCTTCTGCTGCGTATTTAATTTTCCCACAGTCCTTTCAAATGGTATCAGAGCCAGGGTTTAATCTAGGAGCATGCTTAGGGTTAATAATCGAAAAAGGTTGTTCCTTTACTAATAAAAATATGGTCTTTGTGAATGAATGGATCCCTCGTATTTTTTGACATTGGTAGATTTTGTATATGCCTCGCATGTGGAGGTATAGACACATGTAATTTATTGTTAATGGCTTTGTGTAGAATTCGTGTAAACCTTGTTTTGAAAGACATAGGCGATTGATATTGAATTTCAATTTTATTTTACGAATTCTTATAACAAAAAATTGGTGCCTTGATCAACACAAAAAAAAAACCCCTAAAGAAAGCCTGAAGGAAATTGTAGAGAAATGGAAGAAACTGGAGGAGATTTAGAAAAAAATTTCTACATCAAAGAGACTAGAGCTAGATTGCGGCTGGCTTGTGTGTACGTTCACTCACAAGGTATGGCCAAATGAAGCTATGTCACGGCTGGCTGCCAAGTTTTTTGGACTAAGAAACCGTGACTGGCTTCTATAATGCCCCAGCCAGTTTGCATTTTTTTTGGGTATGTAGCCGCGGTTGGCTTCCCAAGACTCGTAGCTAGTCTTTCGATCTTCATGTCTTCAGAAGCCACGGTCGGTCCAAGTGAAGCCGTGGCCGACTTGTGACACAGTAGACCAGTTTTTGTGCTGGTTCGATCAAGCGGTTCGATTCTTCTGGTTTGGGTCATCTAAAGTTTTTCTTGTTTTATTTTCTTGTAATTTTTTCTTTTGGGGCACATATCACGCGAGGTTATTTTCTTTCAATTGTGTACTTATGGAATTAAATAATTTTGTATTAAAATGTTTAGTAAATGTGAAATCACCTTAGGATTAAACAAAATTATTTTAATTTTATTATTATTATGATGTTCAATCCATTTCTTGGTCACATAAGAATTAAAGGTTACAAATAGCATGTAAAAAGTTTTTTTTTTTGGAGTATGTCTATTTCATTTAATTTTGTAATCAAGAGCACAAAAGTTTTTAAGAAATTAATTTTCCACTAGATAAAATAATTAAGGAAAATGTTTTTAAAATGGAACTAAGTAGTTTAAAAATAAATTCATGGTTTATTCTTCTAAAGGTTTTTATTGTTGACATGGAGAATAATTTTGAATTTAAGTATTTTAAATTTAGTTCCTAGAAAATGGTTTTAGCTTGAGTAGTAAAACAAAAATTCATAATTTATTCTCTTAAAGAGTTTTATCCTTGACATAAAGAATAATAGTTGAACTTTTAGGTTTTCACTAATAAAAACCAATTACTTTTAAGGAAATGTTTTCCCTAAAAACCTATATTTCTGAAAATATTAAGTAGGAAAGGGGTTCCAATGGCCCTATGGCTTCCATCACAGATTCCTATTGGAGAATGTGGATTTCCTCGCGACATTCTGAGCATGACCCCCTATAGGATGGATTTTCATGAAAATTTAGAACTAACAAAAGAATTATAATTAAAGACTAGGATATTTGTTAGTATCGGCCAGCCTATCATTGGAGGCATTAATGCTAGATTGTCCGTAGGTAGTGAGAGTAGTGACCATCCTATTGATGAAACTATTTTTGCATCATTAGTTATTAAGGAAGTTTAATTTGTTATGGTTTTACACTTAACTTCAAAAATTGTTAACAATCCTACGAAGCTTTGTCAATTTTTCTAAGAGCCAATTTTTTTTGTATTTTTGATAACGGATTTAATAGTTTAACTATATGATATGGGCCAAAATCATCATTATTTTACTATTTATTTGAGGTTAATTTGAGATACTTTTGTTATAATAATTAGGCATATTCCTTGATATTTGACTTTTTGCTTGTAAAAAGTATTTTTGACAGATTTGTGTTGATCTAAATAAATTTCGAGCAAAAAGTGAAAGATTCTAGATTGGACACAGCGCCAGGTCAAGTTAAGGTACCAAGCGCCAGGGCTATTCTAGAAAACAGCATTTTTGAGGAGAAACAGATTAGACCTAGAGCCAAGTGGGTCGAATGGACCCGGTGCCATGTCCATTTTGATCAATATCGGTAGGTTTTCCTTTTCCAAGCAGATTTTGGCAATTTCAATTTGATTCTTTTGGGAACTCTTTCAACCACGGAAAAGGACTCTTTTGCACACTTTTTTGCAATCATAACTCATATAAATACAAGAGAGTAACATTGTACAAACTAGTTTTTATAGTTTTTAATTCTTCAATGTAAAATCTTTAGAAAAATCATAGAGAAACACCAAGATTTAGGAAGATCAAGGGGAATTCTTAGAAAAGAAGAGGAGGTTACTCAAGAAGGTTTCAAGGACGAAGAAGAAGGCTTACTTGTCTATGAGTGGTTTCTTTTTCTCTTCTTTGTAATTTATTCACAGTTTGATATTAATGTTTTAATTGTCTTTAGAGGATATTCTTTTGGATTCATAATTTGTATTGATTTTAGTTCTTTGAACCATTTATTGCTATTCTTGGTATTTGATTATTTGAGCATAATATTTTGTTGGATAGATTAGTTCTCTTCTAATTAACTTGAAAAACGAGGAGTCAATGGCCAACTAATTAATTCAATACTAGTTATTCTTAACTTGCTTGAAAAAGATGTTAAGGGTAAAGACTAAACAATCAAAGATTGGTTGATGATTGCAAGAATATAGATTTATTGGCTAATTTCATGCTTAATTCGTCTAGAATATAGGGGTTTGTATAAGGATTGATTTTAATACATCTTTTGGGTAAATTGGTTAAGATAGAATAAATTCACTGATTTAACTAGAAGATAGTGATTCCATAGATTGCAAACGAAGTGGGTCTACTTTAATCCTTCATGATGCCAAGATAACAATGAATTGAGAGAATTGCTAGTTAATCATTGTTGTGTATTCAAGAATTTCTATCTATTTACATGCCTTTTCTCTGTATTCTCACTCCCTGATTATCCTTGTGACTTTTCTTATGTGACTTGATTTTCTCTAGCATATTAGGTTAGTAGGTTATTTATTTCTATTCTTTTATTTTAATAGACAAACAATAAAGATTTGGATAAAGTAAGATGTGAACATAAGTTCTCGTGGATTCAATACTTGCTATTCTCTATACCATACGATGGGTATACTTGTCCATGTGTGTGATTTTAGTGGTTGGCATTTTAATTAAAGCTTGGTTGATTGTGTAATTTATTGACAATATTTTCTACACTAAAAAATACGCATCAAGTTTTTGGCACCGTTTCCGGGGATGGGCACTTTTGAAAATACTCGAATCTTGTTGATTTAGCCTTTGTTGTATTTGTATATATCACTAACTTTTGTGTTTTGGTAGATTGTGAATATTTCTAATTTGTGTGTTTTTCTTTTCTTTATTTTTCTGTTATTTTTGTTTGTTGTTATTTTTATTTTTGATTGGATTTTTGTTTTTCATTCAGTGCGAGATTCAAAAGATCATCATGGATAATTATTCATCGGCATAATGTCAAAAGAGCTATAATGATGATATGTTGGTAAGGTTGCAAGCTCGAATTAATGCTTTTAGTGAGACGTCACTTGAAGCTTCATTCAAATCCTTTGTTGCTCGCACAAACACATCCATTAAGTGGCATAAAGAAGCTTCCCAATGATTAAGCCATCGATTTGCCAAGTTGGTTGAAGATGCCTTAAAAGCCCATACACTTGAAGAGGAGGACTCCTAAGGAGAGGAGAGAGGCTATGAAGAACAATTGTACAATGTGATGGGGAAAAACTTTGATTCTAATCTATGCTCTAATTAATATTTCTAATGTTTCTTTGTCACATGAATTTATACGTATCTCTCAACTCACAGAACCTAATAATGCCATTGATGATGTGTTGAATTTACCATGCCTCAATGAGTTGGATCTTTCAATGCTACATTAAAAGAAGTCATTGGAGGATGGTGGTAATTTCTACCCTTCACCCAAATTTCAAAGGGGTAGGAATAAATACTTCTTAGACCAGCCCTCTTTTCTACTTCCATGTTTTAACATTTACTAGAGTTTATTGCACTTAGAGAGTATTGATTAAACTTTCTACCCCTTTATTATTTTTGGTCCCTTCGGAGACCCATTAATGTGTTAATTTTTGTCCAATGAGGACGTTATCCAATTTAAGTGTGGGGATGACAGGGGCTAAATTAGTCATACTTTGCCTAGTTATTTGAGGCTCTTTTGTTAGACATTTTGTGCAATAACTAGTCATATTCTTTCATATTTGAGATTTTACCCTTAGAAAGGTATTTTGTTCATTATTTCAGATTTTTGGGTAAAACGAAGCAAAACCATCGCGAAACAAAGCAGAGGCAGCGCCGGCTAAATTCTGGAACTTATGTGCAAAATTTGGAGAAAAATCGGCGAACAAATAGAGAAGCAGAACACAGGCGGTGCCGGCTCCGAAGGACTAAGGCAGCGCCGGCTGTGTTCTGTCCTTGAGGCGGTGCTGCGATTTTTCTACGCGTTTTTAAAAACCTGAGTTTTAGTATCTTCCAACTTCAACTCGGCCAAGAACTTTGTACCTACGAGTTTAGGTACTTCTTAAGCCTATAAATAGATTAAAAACACAAGGAAAATGGGAGAATTCATTATTCATCATAGAAAATCACTTAATCCAAGGAGGAATTCTTCAATTCAATAAGGGTTGTACAAGAAGGTCTTCAAAGGAAGAAGAATGAGGCTTGTCTATGAGTACTTTCTTTTACTTTGTTTTCTTTTCTAGAAAATGATGTTTTAATTGTTTTATTGTAATTTAACATTGGTATTTAGAGTTATTTGATCTTTTGATTAACTGATTGTTATTCTTGGTATTTAATTACTTGGGTTAATTGCAAGATTAATTGATTGTGCTGTTAACTTGCTTGAGAATATGGTTGATGGTTTAAATTGATTGATTTCATATTTGTTGCCTTTTAACTTGCCTGAAAATGAGGTTAATTGCAAGAACAGAGTAATTAAAGGTTAATTGATGTTTGCCAGAATATGGATTTAAGTGGTTAATTTCATGGGTTAAGTTTGCCTGAGAATGGGACTTAATCAAAGAATTGTGTTTAATGCATCTTTTGGGTAAGACTGGTTGAGACAGAGTATGTGATACTAAGTTACCTAGAAGATAGGGATTCATGAATTGAGAAAGAAGTGAGTCTATTTTAATTCTTCATGATGCCAAGAGAATAATTAGTTATGATAGAAGTTGGGTACTTTAAGATCATGGTTGTCTAATCAATGGTTTGAATTACATAAATCTACATCATTGACATGTATATATTTTTGTTTTTATTTATTTTATTTTATTTTATTTCGTTTTGTTTTATCGAGTCGGTTAAACAATGAAAGAAAGGTAATTAATGTCTACTTGTTCCTTGATTATCGACACTCGTTTGAACCCTATGCTCAATTAATGATGACTACGCTTGCTCATATGTGTGATTTGGGTTTAATATTTTAATTTAAACTTGATTGGGAATGTGCTTAGTTTTTGTATGATTTTTATACCCAAATCCGGACACATCAGGGGGCATGGTTTGGTAATATTCTTTGTCCAAGGTTTTATCAATTATTTTGGTATTTTCTTGATATTGAGCTATTTTGGAAATTTTTGAATTTTGGAAAACAATTTTGTTGAAAATTTTGAAACTTTACAACAATTTTGTTGAAAATTTTGAAACTTTAAAAATTGAAATTTGACAACTTTGAAAGTTTGGAGATTTTGGAGCTAAATTGAGTTTATTTGTCTATAATGAAGTTATGACTTTCTTTTTGACTTTGGATATGTATTTGTCATCCGTTATGGTGGATTTTTATTGAAAAATGTAAACTTGTGTATTAAGTTGGATTTTGCTAAGTTTTGAGAATTTAAGTTAGCCTTGGTTATATTTGGTATTTGAGTTTTGTTTTATTCTTTGAGTTTGAATATGGATGATATGATGAGTATGTGAAGAGTTGTTAACTAATTCTTGTATTATAGATTTAAATTTTTATTGACTTTAAGTTGTGAATAAAGAATGTGTGGAAAATTTTTGAGTGAAAAGAAAAACAAAAGTGAGTTGAAAAAAAAAATTTACTTTCCTCTTTTGAGAAAAGAGAAAAGAGACATTTTACTTAAAAGGGGGCCAATACGTTGAGGGGTAGAGAAGAAACAAAGAAGTATCACACTGTCTTGAGGCTATACTGAAGGCAAGAAGGTAAGAAAAAAAGGCAAGAAAGAAGGAAATTGTTGAAAAAAGGATGATGACTATGAGGGGGCCAATACAGTGCGTGAAGAAAAATCCATTCACTTGATACTATCAATTCCCTAAGTCATTGAAAAAAATTTGAGTGGAAAAAGAAAATGGAGCGTTTTCCTTATTTCATTAACTTAAGTTGTGTAAATTTGAGTTTATAATGCTTGAATTAGTTAAATGACTTGACTTATATGATTTATGTTATCTATGTTTTTGCTTGAGGGGTAGGATAATTTTCTTGTACTAAATATAAGCTTGTTTAACTTAACTTTGATGACCTTAGGATCTTTTGATTTAATACATGAGTTTGAAAGGTTCTAAAAGGGTTGAATGAATAACATGTTTGTATTTGAGGTTGGAAGAAGATTATTCATTTATTATGGATGAATTTGCTAAGGATAAATTGAAAATTTGTTTTTTCTTGTTAAAAATGCATAGTGTTTTAATTCTAGTTTGCTTGAGAACAAGCAAAAGTTTATGTGTAGGGGTATGTGATAGGGGCTAAAATCACTATTATTTTACTAGTTATTTAAGGTTAATTTGAGATACCTTTGTTATAATAACTAGGTATATTCCTTCATATTTGACATTTTACTTGTAAAAATTGTTTTTGGCAAATTTGTGTAGATTTAAGTAGATTTTGAGCAAAAGTGAAAGATTCCAAATTGGACGCGGTGCCAAGTCTAGTTAAGGTACCAGGCGCCAGGTCTGTTCTAGAAAAGTAGCATTTTTGAGGAGAAATAGATTGGACCTCATGCCAGGTGGGTCGAATGTACCCAGTGCCAAGTCCATTCTAATCAATGTCTGTGGGTTTTCTTTTTCCAAGCAGATTTTGGCAATTTCAGTTTGATTTTTTTGAGAACTCTTTCAATCATGGAAAAGGACTCTTGTACACACTTTTTGGCAATTAGAACTCTTATAAATACAAGAGAATATCATTGTACAAACTAATTTTGATAGTTTTCAATTCTTCAATGTAATATCTTTAGAAAATTCTTAAAGAAACACCAAGATTTAAGAGGATCAAGGGGAATTCTTGGAAAAGAAGAGGATGCTACTTAAGAAAGTTTCAAGGAAGAAGAATAAAGCTTACTTGTCTATGAGTGATTTCTTTTTCTCTTCTTTGTAATTTATTCACAATTTGATATTAATGTTTTAATTGTTTTTAGAGAATATTCTTTTGGATTCGTGATTTTGTATTGACTTTAGTTCTTTGAACAATTTATTGCTATTCTTGTTATTTGATTACTTGAGTATAATATCTTGTTGGATTGATTAGTTCTCTACTAATTAACTTGAAAAATGATGTTAGGAGAGAATGTCCAACTAATTAATTCAATACTAGTTATTCTTCACTTGCTTGAAAAAGATGTTAAGGGTAAAGACTAAATAATCAAAGATTGGTTGATGATCGCCAGAATATAGAATCATTGGCTAATTTCATCCTTAAATCACCTAGAATATAGGGATTTGTATAAGGATTGATTTTAATGCATCTTTTGGGTAAATTAGTTGAGATAGAATATATTCACTGATTTAACTAGATGGTAGTGATTCCATGTATTGCAAACAAAGTGGGTCTACTTTAATCCTTCATGATGCCAAGATAATAATGAATTGAGAGAATTGCTAGTCAATCATTATTGTGTATTCAAGAATTTCTATCTATTTACATGTCTTTTCTCACATTCTCACTCCTTGATTATCCGTGTGACTTGATATTCTATAGTATATTAGGTTTGCAGGTTATTTATTTCTATTCTTTTATTTTATTAGCTAAATAATAAAGATTTGGTTAAAGTAAGCCTAAGTTCTCTTAAATTCAATACTTGCTATTCCCTATGCTATACGATGAGTATACTTGCCTGTATGTGTGGTTTTACTGATTGGCATTTTAATTAAAGCTTGATTGATTGTGTAATTTGTTGGTAATATTTTCTATACTAAAAAACACGCATCACTATATCATAGAAATAATATGACGTTTTAAATGTACATTTCTATGTGTTTTCTAAAAACAAACATTTTTCCTGAATGAAGTTTTTCCAATCAACAGAAATGTCTAGTTTTTGTCCTTTGTCCATTATTCTCAAGAAGAATAAGTTAATTGGACCTAACTACAAGGATTGGAAAAGGAATCTAAACATAATACTCACTGTAAAAAAGCACGAGTATGTTCTGACCAACTCGTGTTCTGGAATTAAGGAAGATTCCTCTGTTTAGGATTGTGAGGTTGAGAAAACATGGAGGAAAGTTGATGAAATGGCTAGATTCTATATTTTGGCTTCCATGTCTAATATTATCTAGTCTAAACATGGAAACATGCCTACTGCATACGACATTGATGTATCGTTGCGTACCACATTTATTGACAAGAGCCAACCCACAAGGCAGGAACATTTTAGAGCTATCATGAACACTAGGATGACTAGAAGGCAATCAGTTAATGAGCATATGCTCAAGATGATTGCTCACTTTGAGATAGACAAGGTCCTAGTGGCAATAATCGATGCTGAGAGCCAAATTAACATGGTTCTTGAGACTTTGCTAACTTTATATTCTCAATTTAAGTTAAACTATAACATGAATAAGTTGAATATGTCTTTCACTGAGTTGATGAAAGAACTCAGGCTGCTGAGAAAATTATAAAGATTGAGTCAAAGATTTTGGTTACTCGTTCTAGTTCATCTTCTAGAACTAGGGCCCAGCCTAAGAAGTTCAAGAAGAAGAAGGCCTAGAATAATGCAGAGGCCTAGCCTAAGGTATCCAAAACTGGTCCGTCTAAGCCAAATGCCAAGCCCAAGGACAAGTGCTTCAAGTGTGATAAGAAATGACACTTTAAGAAGGATTGTCCGGACTACTTGGCTAAATCCTCTTCAGGTATTGTTCTATACATAGGGTCTATATTGATAGTTAGATCATCATCCACTTGGATTATTGATTCTAGAGCCACAAACCGTATCTGTAACTCCTTACAGTGGTTTAACAAGATAAAACGACTTAGTAAATGAGAGCATGAACTATGAATGGGCAACGGAGAACAAGTGTGGTCCGAAGTAGTGGGAGACTTGGAGCTATTATTTGATTGTAATAGGATTTTAGTTTTGAAAGATATTTTATATGTTTCTAGTTTTAAATAAAATATGATTTCAGTTTCAAGATTGATTAATCAAGGATATTCTATGTTCTTTCCATTTTAGTATTTCAATCAGTAGAAATGAAAAATATTATTTATTTTGGAAACATGTATGAGAATCTTTTCTATATTAATTCTATTAATCGTAAAATAAATAATACTCAAACGAAACCTAATAATAAGAAGAGAAATGTCACATCAAATAACTCTTATTTATAATACTTAAGATGAGGACATATAAATCTTATTCTGATTGAGAGGTTAATCCAAAATGGATTTTTAGACTCATTAAAATTAGAGGAATGACCTCAGTGTGAATCTTATCTTTTGGGTAAAAGACAAAAATGTCCTGTACTCAAAAGGCAGAAAGAGCCAAGAAAATATTATTAGTTCATACTGATGTTTGTGGTCCTATGTTTTCACCTACTAGAGGTGGTTATGAATACTTTATCATATTCACAGATAATCACACGCATTTTGGTTATGTTTCCTTGATAAGGCACAAGTCTGACTTCTTTGATAAATTTAAAGAGTTTAAGGCTGAGGTGGAGCATTAAACAAATAAACTAATCAAAAAGCTAAGATTGAATCGTGGTGGAGAGTATCTCCTTAGTAAGTTCAAGGGCTACTTGTCACATCAGGGTATTGTATCTCAACTAACTGCACTTGGGATTCCTCAACAGAATGAAGTAGTTGAGAGAAGAAATAAAAGATTGATAGAAATAGTTAGAAGCATGATAAGTCATGCAACTCTTCTTATTTTCTTTTAGGGATATGCTTTGGAAACAATATTATATATTCTGAACTTGGTGGCTTCCAAATCAGTGCCTAAGATACTCTATGAGAAGTGGACTGGATGAAAGCCCAGTATGAATCATCTCAAGGTATGGGATTCTCTAGCTTATATACTAACTAAAGGAACTAAGCTAGACCCAAGATCAAAATTGTTCTATTTCGTGAGGTATCCAAAAGGAATAAATGGTGGATACTTTTATCATCCTCAAGAGCAAAAAGTACTTATTCGTATTCGTGCTAGATACTTAGAGGATGAAAAAAGTGTACTTACAAATGTTTCGAGTAAGGTGGAATTGAAAGAGAAGTTGATTGATACTTCAACTTCTAGTATCTCAATTAAGGAACCTAAAGAGGTACAACCAGATGTTCTTATACAAAATGAACCACGCCATAGTGAGAGGATATCTAGGGTTCTGGAAAGATAGACTAGAGAAGCCTTTGAGGCCATCTCCAAACTATCAGGAACAAAATCCCACTAGATATGATGAGGCCATTGCTGATATTGATACTAATAAATGGCAAGTAGTAATGGATGTTGAGATTAAGTCTATGTATCTCACTCAAGTCTAAGATCTTTGTCACTGTAGCTGAAGGGATTAAACCCATAGAGTTCAAGTGGATATATAAGAGAAAGAGAGATGCAGATGGAAAAGTAAAAACCTTTAAAGTAAGGTTGGTTCCAAAAGGTTATAATTAGAAAGAAAGGATCAATTATGGGGATACCTTTTCACCTATTGCCATGCTTAAGTCCATACGCATTCTTTTGGCCATCGCATGTCATTATAACTATAAAATATGGCAAATGGATGTTAAGATTGATTTTCTTAATGGCTATCTTAGTGAATATATCTATATGATCCAGTCCATAGGCTTAATTGTGAAAGGCCAAGAGCATATGATCTGTAAGTTTAAAAAGTCTATTTATGGACTTAAGCAAGCATCACGAGCATGAAACATACCTTTCGATGAGACTGTAAAATCTTATAGCTTCATACGAAACATAGATGAGCTATGCGTGTATAGGAAGATAGATGGCAACAACGTGTCTTTTATGGTACTTTATGTAGACGACATTCTACTCACTGGGAATTATGTAGAGACATTGTCATTTATAAAGGTTTAGCTATTAAGTCAATTCAACACAAAAGATATGGGATAAGCTAGCTACATTCTCGGAATATGTTTCTTAGAGATAGGAAGCAAATAATGTTAAGCTTATTCTAATCTACTTAAATTAACAAGATGTTGGCTAAGTTTAGCATGGATTAGTGTAAAAGGGTAATTACCCTTTAGACACAGATTGACCTTATCTTCTAAGTAGTGTCCTAAGGCATAGGAAGAAAAGAAAATAATGAGTAGGATTTCCTATACGTTGATAGTGGGAAGTCTCATGTATGTCATACTTTGTATAAGGCCGGATATCTATTTTACAGTAGGCATGATTATCAAGTGTCAGTCAAACCCAGGGGAAGAACATTGGCAAGTTGTAAAGTATATTCTCAAGTACCCAAAGGGAATAAGGGATTATATGCATGTTTTTAGGGCTGATGACTTAGTTCCTACCAGTTACATGGACTCAGACTGCTAGATGGATAAAGATAAAAGAAAATACACAGGTGGATATGTTTTCACTTTGTTTGGAAAGACAATTTCTTGAAGGAGTATCAAATAATTTTGTATTACTGATTCTACCATAGAAACTAAGTGTATGGCAATTGTAAAAGCTTCTAAATAAGCAATTTGGCTGCGAAAGTTCGTCACAGAACTTGGAGTTGTGCCACAAATGAACTTTCACGGTCTATTTAGTACAAATGTGAGACTGTTGGAATGTATGCTCAAAATGGACTATGTATTTCTGCATTTTGAAAACTAATAAAAGTTTTATTCATTAATGATTGTTTGTTTACATATCTTGCACATTAAGGTCTAAATGTATTAATAAATAATGTACGTGATTGAGTCGCGTTATCACAGTAGGGTATAGATTATGGGCTAGTAACATATATAAAAAAAATTGTTCTTGGTCGATTGATGGAGTTGAGTACTTTATTAAGGTTTAGATCATTACACTTTGGTTTCTGAATAGGAAATGGTTTACCTTAATGTAAGCATATTTGCAATACATGCGATAATAATCTTTAGAAAAGTACTAAAATAAATAAAGATTGGTTTATCACAGCTACTATATGGACAAGTACCCTAAGCTTGAGTATAGGATGGTGGTCTGGTGAAGTTGGACTTGTACACTTTGATGTATGTCGAGTGAGGTCTTATCGCAAGGCCAACAACCTTGTACGCTTAGTGTATAACACTAGTTAATTAAGACGAACTTATACAATAGAGTTTCTATGCTTCATTACATGAAGAAATCATCCTCTTGTTATTGTCCAAGATAATCTAAATAATCTAGAGTCCTGGGAAGCATAACTAAGTATGTACACATTTAGACAACTCCCTACAATAAGTGGATACATACTAAAAATTGTAGATTATCAGACTAGCTAAGGGATGGTAGATTATCTCAATGATATTACAGTGTCATTGGTAGATTATCTCAATAATATCATTAAGAAAGATATTAGTACATTTTTCTTATCTCAATGACATGTGTTACGTAGAAAGTATTTTCGTCATTACACCTGCAATATTATTCTTGGGGTCAATATTTTTCTATAGTGATAAATAAAATATTTAAAGTGATAAAAATACAACTATTTGTAGGGGTATTTTGGTTGTTTTAGTAGCCAAGAATAATATGTCTTTCATTCTCCAGAGTAGCTCAAATTTATTTACTATTTGGGTTTATTGGGTGAATTTATTATTGGAAGAATTATTTTAGAGGTCTAATTAATTATTTATTTGGGCTAAAATAATTAATTTGTTCATTAATTAATTATCTTGGGTAATTTTATATTGGGTCCAAGTGGATTAATTAATTAATAAGAGAGCTAATTAATTCCGATTGAAATAATTGGGAAGAGCCCTAGACCACCAGGGTTTGGGTGTGGCGGCTAGAAGGTTTTAGTAACCTAAGGTAGCTGCGACATGGCAAAAGAAAACGAAATAAAGAAAAAGAAGAAAAATGAAACTGGACTTATGTTTGAAAAGGAAAAAGGAAAGCTTAAAAAGGTACCACGTGTGCCTTGCACAAGGTCGACCGAATCATAGCAACAGCTTTCAATTTTTTCGTTAAACGAAAACTAAGTTGTCATTTTTCCTTTATTGTTTTAACCATTCTATTTTTCTTCCAATCTTCTTCACCCTAGTTCTACTTTCATCGGTAGAAGTCTATAGGATGTTTGAGAATACTGTGGAAGGTCAAGAGCTAGAAAACATGGCAAGTGTTTGATGTGAAGGAGCGGACGGTGAGTTGGTATTTCGGCAAAACAAGTAGACATTCCCGTTCAAAAAGTACCATTGAACCCAAATCCAATGCCAGTTATTCAAGTAAAATGCCTAAATGTAAGTATTTCTAGGCTTTGGCTTGTGAAAAATTTTAATTTTCTGTCTTACGCTGTAAATTTAATTTTCCCGCTATCCTTCAGGGAGAACTTAGCCTTCACTCAAACTTCACAAGACTTGGACTTGGTTACAAATTAGAAGGGGTTGGCCTATTCATAGGTAAGACATGGATTCTAGATTCTTTTTGCAACTTGCTATTGCAAGTTGGCCACTTGCTATGCAATTTCCATGTCTACATTTTCTAGAGAATTCTAGCCTACACTAGTCTTATATGTACAATTCTAGTCTTTTCCGCACACAAGCCTAGGGACTCCAGGCATACATTATAATACCAGACAACGTTTGACCAATGTTTAACTGTCAACCCTGCCAGGTCCCACCCCAGTCCCCTCCAGTCTACTCTAGAACATTCCATCTTTTAACTGTTTAACTGCCTGACTATTGATCGTGGGTCCTTTTCGTCTCGTTCTAGGATGTTCAGCCCAAACATCGCTCGTGTATCACATGCCGCATCCCATCTGGCTCAGGCCGCATACTCAGCTGGCACTCGCATTATGTCTGTCATGTGCCTTGTGTGTTAGCCTCGTGTCATGCTCGCATCTTACCCGTGCTCATCTGTGTTGGGCTCGTGCTACACTTGCATCTCGTGCATAGGTTTCATGTTGTGTGTGTGTCGTGCTCATACTGGGAGCCCATCTTACCCCTTCCAGACTTATCCACATTCCTAGTTCTCGATCATCCCATTCTGGTCCCAAGCCGTCTTAGTTTGCTCTGGGTCCTTCTAGAGTCGGCCTCGGGCGGCCGTACCTATTTTAGTCTGTTTTCATCCTGCTCATTCTGGAACTTCCCGAAACCTTCAAGACTATGTCATCTTGGTCCGTTCTCACTCATTGGTCTGTGTCCATTCCGTCAAGTGTTCTTTCATCTCTTCGGCATGTTGGTTCGTCCTTCGTGTACTTCTTAACTTAACATCTCATTTTCCTGCTAGTTAACCTCCCTAGCATCTTGTTTATGCATAGTGGTGCCCATTTCCACACTTAGGCACCAATCGCCCCTCACTGTTACTTGTCGTCACGGTGCGAACCGTGACACAATGAACCAGGTATAAGGGATTAGGTACAAGATCATTAAAGGTCTATTTTTACACTAGTTGCATCGAAAAGGATGATTGCTTTAATACCTTTAGTTTCCTTTCTGCCTTTTGGTTTATAGATGTTCAAACAGTTCTTTGCTAGGTTAAGGTATTATTTTAGTTTAGCAAGCTGAGGGTTGTAAGAAGGTAACCCTACAAATTAGAAGAAGCTGCTACCTAACTTGTTTCCAGTTTCCACTTTCCACATAAATGTGGATGTACCAGATTACAACATCAACAATTAAAGTAGTGTTGTAATTTCCTATTGTACATTCTTTTAGGATCTTGCTCGTTCTATATTCTTATTCTTTCCTTCTTCCTTCCCCTTCCAAAAAAAAAAGTGTCTCATCATATTTATTTTCAGCTTCAGCTTCTTTAATTTGCTTTAGTTATTTGAACCATACTGTTAGCAACAGATAAAATTCTTATTTCTTATTTTCATGGTAGGCATTCCTCTCCAAAACCTAACACCACCCCCAGGGAAAAAAAGAAAAAGAGTTACTGTGTATATACGTGTTAAAGGAATTTCCAAATTCCTTAACAATGCTAAACTTTACTGAGTTGGAAATTACTTAATTGATAATTAACAATGTTTAAGCAAAAACATGTAACACCCCACAACCTACGTAATTAGGAAAATAGTTTCAGAGGATCTAGGAGAAAATTATGAAGTATCTAGTAAGGATTATGCTATGAATTTATGGGAACCTTCTGTGATTGAACTATGAAAATCTTAATAAGTATCTCTTAGGCAATCTTCTAATTCAACAAGGAATCAAAATACTCTATTTCAACTCCTATGGAAATAGCCTAAGGAACATTGACTTAATGATATAAGACAGAGATTAAATTATTCAGTAGAGTGCATTGAGTAATACAGATAGTTTTCATGAAATATTCTGAGTGATTTCGAAGCATACAAAATTTATAAGTATTCTAGTTTTGATTGTCAATGTATGCTTCATGATTCAATTTATTGCTACATCTAGAGTATATCATTAAGGAGAGCTTGAATCGATCTTCTTTTCCTTAAATACCTTTCTGGTGAGAAGTTTTTAAGTGTCAAAGGAAGTGCCACCGTTCTGAAGCAACAAAAGTTGAAGAGAGTTCAACTAAGGAGTTTGACAAGTTAGTGGATTGTTCTATTAGAAGCTACTAGGAACCACTGCTATTAAAAATAAGTGTATTCCTATAACCTTTTCTATAAGTGGCTTGTTTTATATTATTTTTTCTTGTGAACTTTTCTACTTAGTAGACTTCTATAGCTAGCATTTTTAGAAAATTTGATCTTGTTTTAGGTACTCTTTAGTTGGCCTATTTTGCAAGATATTGAAGTTATTCTTCTTCATAATATGTTCAAACAAAAAACTTATGATCTGGATTTACATATTTCCTAAATCAACATCTTTTTGGTTTATATGTGAGCCTTTGGGTTGATAATCTAGGATTGACGGTGTTATACATTTTGCTAGGAGGAGATGTAGCGATTTGTTAAAAAGATCATAGGTATTATGTGAGTAGAATTACTCCTCTCTTGGCAAGGTGGTCCTATCATTTTGTTACAAGTCGTGTGGAAGTTCTTTCTTATATAATATTATTGTTACCAAGAATTGTTAGGCAAGGTAGACCATGATTAACCAGGTGACGAATATACCTCTCCAGCACAGACTTCTCATTTATCTTCTAGGGTTCAATATTGCTCCTAGAGTTAGTAGCCTCAATAAGGCTAGAGTAATAGAAATATATTCCATATATAAGATGCTACATTCTCAGCCTATCCCTCTAGCCCCCATTGTCCTCACTTGCATGCGAGAGGTGGTGTAACACCTCGCTACCTATGTACCCAAAAAAAGTAGGGATGTCACCCCGTCCACTGGGCCAGGAGTTTATAACGAGAAACAAAAGAAAAATAGCTAAATAAAATAAAGCGATAATCTTATTACATCTAAAAACAAAACTTATACAAGTCTGAAATTTAAGACTAGCAATCGTCTCTCAAAAGTTGAACATTTATCTGTTATTCCTTTAATTTTCTCAATAAAAGCACTCCCCTGAAAACATGATATAAAATTTGTGTGAGATTGGCATCATAGTAAGTCCCATGTGTGTGAATATCACATTAAATATTTTATGTATGCAAGTTTGTCAAAACTACAAAATATGTTTACAAGTTAACTTTCTTAAATGAACAGTCATTGAGTAGGCCAATGCATATCATATTCAAAACAATTCTCAATAAGTCAAACACTCATCAATACCATAGATTCATAAAGTAGGGATTAGTAATGATTCAATAATAATATCAAAGTTCATATCATGATTACTATCATGATAGCTTCCTAGTGTAACCGTTCAATACTGGGCAGTGGGTGATCTACCAACTAGGGTGAGATACTCCTATATCTCTACACCTAACACACCGATTGTCCAATTCAAAAAAATAAAGTCCACATGGACCAACATGCTAGCTCGGACCAGCCTGACTAAGTAGTACTATCATCTCTTTGAGAAGAGTTCCTCTTCGGCAGCCTCTTGCCAGAAGACTCATTCTACCTCTCCAAGACTAGTACTGCTAGCCCCCGCTAAGTACTCAACACTCACCATTTAGATGCAGAATTATTTCCCTTATTTTCACAATCATTGAGTACATTATCTTTGCAAAACATGATTTTCACATTAAACTTTTCAAAACGTTTCAATGATAAAGGAAAGGAAACCGTTTTCTATTGAAAGTTAAGATTTGGCAAAATCATTTAGAGATTAAAATATCCATGTTTTCGATCCAAGTATCAAAATATCACATTGGCATTTCATCATGTTTCAACCATCATTTCAATCATCATATTGACACCATTTCAATATCATTGTACAAAAGACTTGCAAACATGTATTATTTAGCAAAACAATTATACAGGGATTTACTTGAATATTCTCAATAATCAACCAAAGCAATGCTTGTCCTCACTTCCACTTCCTTCCTTATTTAAAATTAATGATTCTATAATTAGAATCCAAATATTTATCCACTATCATCATGCATCATGAATCCCCATGATATTATTAAGCACCTAAATCATCCATGACATCTAGATGGATTAATTCATTAAATCACCTCTATAGCCTCTTTTTTTTTTTTTTTGTCATGCATCTCATTATTGTGCATGCATATACTCACTTTGACTAATCAACATGACATGTCAATTATTCTACTATCATTCAATCCATATAATAACCTTTTTTTTCATTCAAAAGATCTCATCTTTAACCAACAAGCAATAGATCTAGGTCATCCTAGCACTATTTAACACCATATATGCCTAGTTCAACATATTGCACCATCAAAACTCATTAATCTAATCTAATCATGCCTTCATTCTAACTTCATGCATAATACTATCACTATAAAATCAACCTTATGTAAAACAGAAGAGATTGAGACCAAAAATACCTCTTGACGAGACACACTAAGAGTAAAGGTGGCATCTTGGTGATTGGTTGGGTTCACTTGAGAAGAAGAGTCACTTGGTTCTCTAGGGTTCCTTGAAGACCGTGATTTTAGAAGAAAAAGGGAGAAAAATTGAATAAAAGTTGAAGGAGGTTGAAGGGTTACTTACCTTAGGTTTAGTTTTTAATTTTGGAGGTGTTTGGAGTAGTGATGGACGAACTTCTTGGAGAGGGTGGTGGCTGGAAATTTTGTGCAGTAGGGAGTGTTTAGGGCTTGATTGAAGGCTGGTTTGATGAAGGAAATAGGTTAGGGTTGGGTGTTTTAGTGCTTGGAAGAGTTGCACTTTGTTTTGGACTCTTGATCACAATAAGGAAAAAAATAGCTCTTGGTTCTACTTGTTGTAGCCAAATTTGAGCAATTTTTGGAATGGTTTTATTGCTGATTTCTGGTTTCTATTATGGCCAAAATAATGAGATAAAAGAAGGAAAAGAAAGGTTGAATTTCAGTCAAGCTTTGTGTGAAAAAAGAAGAAAGAAAATTGAGGTATTTCGTGTTTTGGTTTTGGCTAAACAAGAGAGGGTTTAAACCTAGAATTTTTGTGTGATTGTGAATTTGTTATGGTGGCTAAAACTAGGGTCAAAGAAGAAGAGTAAATCCGATTGATTAATTAGCTAAAAGAATTTTGATTGGTTAAAATTACTTAGGGTAGATTTCTCCTATATTTTAGAGAGTGTGAGTGGAACTAAATGTTCAATAAGGTGGCAGCTAGGGTTTTAATTTTTCCAAAACTTTTAAGCAAAGAAAATAGGCTATTAATTCAATAAATAATTTAGTTAATATCCTAATTTATTTTAGGCAAAAATAATTAATAAAGGGATAATCATATTTTGAGTTAAAATCTAGTTTTTATGTGATAAAGCTGATTTTTTTTTTTTCTTTCTTCTTGAATCCTAATTTTCGAAAATAGCTCCATACTAAGAAATATTTATTTCAATTAATAATTTAACATTATCTCTTTATTTCATATGAAAACTCTTTGAAGAAAATTACTTTGGAGAGACTTTTCTCTTATTAAAAGTAATAGCTAAAATATAGCTTCCAAGATAAAGGCTTCTCTGTTTTTTTTTTTTCTCCTCAATAAATCCTTTGGATAATAACTTTAAAAAATTCTAAATGTTGAAATATTTTAAATTCCTAAAAAAATAGAATAAAATACTAACTACAAAATAATAGGAATTTAGTTTATTTTAATTATTTTTAGCAAAAACCCAAAATAATTACATTCCTATATTTTAGGAAGTGGGAAATTAAGGTGGCGGCTAGCCTTAGGAATTTCGGCCAACTGAAGAAAAATAGGGGGGAAAGAGTTTAATTAGGGATAAGAAGGAAAAGATTTGCAAGATTTGGGATTTGAATTCAAGTCACCAAAGAATACACACCAAGCTTTAACCACTATTTCACAATAATTCATGTTTAAATATTCTTCAAATAAATTCTCATAAATCCAATTCAACTCACTTTATTATTCTTTCATTAATTTCTACTCCGTGAAAACAAAAGCTCTACCACCTCATACAACACAACTTTTTCCAAATAAATTACTCCATAAAATGTCAAACACATATATCACATATGCTTTATGAAAATAGTTCTAATTTATCAAACAAAATATAAAATTCTATGCTATGCATGACATTTCCCATGAGCTAATGGTGATTTGGTTTGGCGTATTACAGGTGGTAGCATCTCACTATGCCTCCATGGCCTTTATTTTTCCCCTCCCCATCACTCGTATACTCTAGCACTTTCATATGCATACTGAGAGAGAGGCACCAGTCACCACTACCTCTGAAGATATAGTATCAGATGGAACTGTAACTAATTGTGGATTCCAGTAAGATAGGAGGGTGGGGACATTGTTGACCCATAGGGAGAAGAGGCATAGAGTGGAAGGTCCACCACAGTAGCCAGAGGAGCTACCGCAACTAGCAGAGGAACAACCAGCAAGGAGCCACTAACACCACCATTGCCCAGACAGCCTCAGGGGAGACCAGGACCTACTAGAGACTTCCAGATAGAGATGAGGGTTGCAGTGAAGTAGATCAGGATGGAGCAAAGTGCATTGAGAGCTGAGGTTACACAGCTGCATGAGATGCTCCTCCATCAATATATGGAGATCGCATCCATTACAATAGGCAGATGGAGCTCTTGTGCTAGTTGCTCCTACTTTTCCTCTACCACCTGAGCCTTCTGGAGACATCCCTGTCACCCTTATGGTTTAGCCTGGCCAGAGCAGTCCCCGTGGCACCTCTTAGAGGTTCTAGAGATTTTATTTTTGCTATTTTCTTCTATGATTACTTAAACATTTCTCTTGTATATATTTTTACAACTTTTATGGACATTCAATATTAGCATTTATATTTATTTATGATATTTTTTCCTTCCAACTCCTCTTTGATTATTTAGCTAATATTGATATTTTTTGTGATTGTAGAAAGAAAATTTGGGAAGCATATGGAACAATGCTATACCTCATCTTCTCAAGCAACTTGTGAAAATTGTGCTTCAAAACACTTGGAAAGTATTGATTTTCCTCTTTCCCTTATCCCTTTTTAATTTTTATTAGAAGTGGTTATTAAATGCATTTGTGGACAATGAAGATATTGTCCAATTTAGGTGTGGGGGAGAGGATCAAGCTTTGTTTCTTGCAAAAGAACATATTGAATTTCTTGGCACTCCTTGGACTATTTCTATTGGTTAAAATTTACTTCTCTTGATGAAAATTTTATGAAAAATGAGCAAACATTTTTTGATTTTTTTTTTTTTTGTATACTTTGAATTGTATGATATTGCTATTCTTTTTCTCTTGGCATGAAAATTTGGAATGAGGTTGTTTGGATTGGGATATTCTGAGGTAAATGTGTATATTTCATATGATATAGATTAAGTCTTGAGAATTTGGCTTAACCTTGTTTAGGTTTTAGTAGACATTGTTACACTTTAATTTCTTGGGAACGAATGAGAAAATTATGATGGAGTATAATTTAGGAATTTTTAGTCTATTTATATTCTACGATCTTCTAAATAGTCCAAAGTTTGAGTTTCAATAAATATGGATTAAGGTAAGAAAATATAGAGTAGGGTAAGGTAATGCAAAAGTTGAGAAATCGTTAATTATATCTTTTCTAGGCATTTGTATTTCCTTGCTCGAAAAAGAAAATGAGTGTTTAACGAAGGAAAGTAAAAGTTGAAAAATCATTACTTATATCTTTACTGGGAATTTACAATACCATGAAAAAGTGAGCAATTGGACTAATCCTCTATTTACTACTTAGATTGCAATACCATTGGGAAGTCATAGAACTTAAATACACCAACTATTCCTTACTTATATGAATCACTTGAGTCATATTCTGGACTTAGGAAATAATTTAAAGCATGTTGAATAAGCATAGACTTGTTTAATCTAACTTCAAGGGCCTTAGTTTTATCTACTCAAAAACATATATTTACACGAGCTTGGCTTAGTCAAGTGACCTTGAATTGAAGTTTCATATCAAAAGAAAAGGAATATCTTTCTTATAAGAATCATTTTTGCCAAAAATCTTACATGGATGAAGATTTTTTTTGCTTGATGTACTTATTCTTCTAAGAATTTTCTTGAGGATAAGTAAATGCTTAAGCGTGGGGAAGGCGGTGATGAGTGCTCATTATGTCCATATTTGTTAGTTATTTTGTACCAAGTTACGCTAACTTTATTATCAAATGACTACTCTTTTCTCCTATTTTTTTCCATGATTTGTGTAGAATGTATAAATAAGAGATGATTGAAGAAACAGTGTAAAAATAGAGCAGGAAGCATCAAACTGGCTCCTGGAACAAGTGTAAACTGGTTGCGGAGTAGAATAGAAGGTTCAGAGAAACATTCTGGAAATAACATGCACCATATTAGAGGACGCACATGCGCTAGTTGCTTGATTCAATAGGTAGCGATTGGACAACCGAAGAGGTTCTAGTTATTTCCAGATAGTTAAGAATCTCAAACAAGACTAACAATAGGTGCTAGCTTAAAGAATGGGCAGGCTCCAGTTTGGAGTGGGATGTAAGATCTTTGAGAGAACGTGCATAATAAGTGCCGGTCCAGCTTTACAACAGGCATCGGTTTGATTCGGGACAAGTCAGTACATAACATATTTCAAAGGTTTTCAATGAGCACTACAAATAGACCACTATGATGTCTTGTGAATGGATGGTTCAAGGAAGGTTCCAAGTCTCCTTTTGAGAAGATGAGAGTATCTTCAAGTGGAAATTGCAAGAAGAAGAAGATATCACTTGTCTAAGAGTTTATTTTCTTTTCTCTTACCTTTCCTTGTTGATTTTGATGTAACTTTTGTGGATTAATGACGTATTTAAAGGGTTAAACCCTTATTTTATTAGATTTTGACATCTATTTAAGTTATTTACAATTTATGTTGGGTATTCAATCTCTTATTATGTATTCTATATTTCTATTTATTGGGTTTTCTAATTCTAATGATTTAGAGAGATAGGATTATGATTTAGAGGCTCAATTGGCAGATTTACTTTCTGTGTTTCTCTTGGATTGCCTCAAGAGAGGGGTTTGAGAGTACGAATTAGATGACTAAAGGGTAGTGACGTCGCCAAGAGATAAGGGCTTCATTTTTCCAAAATTAGATGGATAATGGGCAATACAAGAAATCTGCCAATTTGCCACGGACAAATCGTGGCAAATCCGTGGCTAAACTGCAATTTGCCACAGATCTACGATGAAATTTGTTCGTGGAAAATGCCTTCATCGCTAAGCATTTTTTTTGTTCTAGGGAACTCTTTTTCCATGGCAATTTACCAGGATTTGTGACGAATTGTTCAAGTTGGTAACACCTTTTAGGGAGAAATATTGCGAGAGAACCATGGCAAATCCTTCTCAATCTGCCATAGATTCGCCACGAAAACAATATGCAAATAAGCTATCCATGGAAATCCATGGTAATTTGCCACGGACAATACTCAAGTAGGTCCCATTCGTGGCAAATCTGTGGCAAACTACCACAAATTTGCCACAGAATCAATATGAAAAATAATTATTCGTGGCAAATCCGTGCCACAGATTAATCCATTAGTACTATCTTCCGTGGTAAATTTGTGGCAAATCTGCTATGGATTTGCCACGAAATCAATATCCAAATAATTATTAATGGCAAATCTATGGCAGACTGCTACGAATTTCCCACGGACGGTACTCAAGCAGGTCCCATTTATGGCAAATCCATGACAATCTGCCATGGATTTTTCACAAAATAAATACGAAGAATAATTCTTCACGGCAAATCCGTGATAGATTGGCACAGATGTGCCATGGAATTACATCAATTGGTTCGATCTTCCGTGGCAAATTCGTGGCAGATAGTTACGGATGGCATCCATTGGTACGATATTCCACGGCAGATTTCCACGGAATCAATATGCATTATATTATCTGTGGCAGATTGCCACGGATTTGTCACGGATGACATCTACTACTACTATCATCCATCCCAAATCCGTAGTAGATTGCCACGGAATCAAAATCCATGGTAACATACTGTCTACAATTTCAGCTTTCAAAACCTATTACATTTCCCTATTCACAATTCCATAGCAACCCTATCACACATATGCACAATACCTATCACACTCCCTGCCTATATAGTTTTGAATCACATTTCGCAAACATATACACACCAAACAGCCTATAACATTTGTAATCCATTATCCATACACACGTATGCACTATACACAACCTACAACGTTCTTGGGTATCATACTCCCTGCACATATGCACAACACGCCACCTACAACATATCAAATCATTTTCCCACCACACAATGCACAACTGCAAAACACATTCACCACAATTATTTTATCAAACTATAAAATTTCATAATTTGTTTAGAGCCCAAATACACAAATAATCATATATCACCAAAATATATAAAAATAGCAAATATAAATTCATAATAATACTAAATATATAATCAAAGTAATCCAAACTTAACATCCACGTGAAAATAAAACCAATCTAACTATCATCCACTGCTGAAGGGCCAGAGTCATCCTCGTCAGAATCATCAGAGTCAAAAGAGGGAATGGAAGGCACTTGTAAGTTAAGATGCTGCATCACCATGTGATTCATCTCAATCAATGCAGACATCTTCTTATCCTTTTTTCTCCAAAGTCCTCTTCATCATTAACCTCTCTTTCTCTATCTCTTTGTTCTTCTTGTCCAACTATTGCTGAAGCTGCTATTGAAGGGTCTGCTCAAGCTTGCCACGAAGCTTCTCTATATGCATTGATGATCCCGAAGACGAGGCCCCAAACTGATGGTACTGAAGTCTGAAGCGTGAGGCCTTGGATCCCATGCCATAGACCCTTCCTGAATAATTTGAATGTGAAAATATAAACAAAAATTAAAGTGTTATGTAATTTTATAAAAATGAAATTAATATGTAACATACACTGATCTTGCAAGATCTCTCATTTTCAAATTCGTTCTTATTACGCCCATCTCGAAACTGGTGTAATTTTTCAAACAATGCAAGATAGTCAAAGTCATTCCCTGGCTTCACACGCTGCAAGAAGTATTAAAGTGATAATTAAGTTCAGAATTTGATTGGACATGTACAAATTTAATAGTAATTATTAAAGCGAACATTTAACTATAGATGATATAAGATAAAATATCGTCTCTTTTGAGGTAGTAAAAATACAAAGAAGAAGAAAATCAAAATATGTCACTCATCGCGAGTAGTCTCATCAGCTATTTGAGGTTGGTGTTGGTCCCTTTCCCTTGCATCTTACACGACCGGTATCATCTTTTCCCCTTCTTCCTTGTCTCTTTCTCTCCTCAATCCTCCCTCCCCTCTTCCCTCCCTCCACCTGTCATCTACCTCTTCCTCTTCCTCCTTGTCTCTCTCTCTTCTCAGTTCTCACTCCCCTCGTTTTCTTCGACGGTGCACAAACTCCAAAAACACAGTAATCTAAGATGGATATATACATAAACCAACAAACATTCATGCATGAGTTGGCCAGTTTAATTCATGTGACGGTGCACGAACTCCAATGCACCAATCATTCAATGCATTTACATTAAACTATCGCTATTTATGGTTTCTCTTCTTCCTCACACAGATATATTTATTTCTCTAGTTTTTCTTCCTCTTTATTTGAACCCTTCATGCAAAATTTGCTCTCTCAATCACCAGTCATTAGTGGACTTCAAAAAAACACAAAGGGACCATGATTTCTTCTTTGATTCTCTTTCTCATAGATGAAGAGTTATAATTTGGTTGAGAGTTGGCCAAATTTTGAATTGGTTTCCAAAGAAGAAGATTTTGATGTGTTTTCCTTTCCAAGCCAACCACTTCCTTTTAATTTCAGGTGAGATACTTCTGAGGGATTTTTTTTTTTCATCCATTTTCTTCATCTAGAAATAGGCTTTATAATGAAACTGAACTTCTTTTGGTTTGTTGTGATGTGAATCAATGGAAGTTCTGGACATGCTGCTTTAGATGTCCAATTTGATCTGCCCACTCAAGAGACTGCTTTTGATAATATTCCTCTGATGGAGGATATGCTTATGCATGATCCTTTCTACCCCCTAATGGATTTTGAACAAAGCCAGAACATGGTTCAAGGTTACCATACATTAGAACATGGATTTTGAATGGCATTACCTTTATTGAGATTATTTTTCTTTTTTTCGGAGAAATATGGAGTGGTCTTGGCAATGAATTCAGAGTGGGGAATCATGAAATGCATTTTGAATTTAATATTGAGGCGAACCGGCCGCTGTTATTCTATGATAGCTGTCAAGGTATCACTTCAGACAAAATTCTGGTGGAGAAGAAGATGATCAGGAGGCAGAGAAATGAAATTCATATGTAGATCCAAAACATTATCAAGAGAAACTATTTCAAAGTACTTTTACATGTTAATCACTCGGGCGGGTAAAGAACTGAATGTTGGCCTAACCCTTCTCAAGAAAAGATGTAGAGAGTTGAGAATTTGTTAATGGCCTTATAGGAAGTTGATGAGCTTGGAGACCTTAATCAAGAATGTTCAGGTTCTCTCTCACACACTTGTACATGAATGAAAAACTTACATCACAGATCTGCAAGTATGAAAGATTCAAAAGTAAATAATGACCATATAATTTTGCTACTTGTTGTTACACATTTAATTTACTTCATGAATACAAGTAATTAACATATGAACATTATAGAAATCTATAAACAATAAGGTAGCATTTCAAAAAAAAAGAGATAAAGGAATACAAAAATTCATATTTGTTCTCAATAGGTATTCAATTAGAATTAATATGAATTAATATAAAAAAGAATTCACCAAAAAAATTGTAAAAAATCAAATCCCTGGCAGATCTCTCACAGACTGCCATGGATTAGCCACGGAATAATTGAGAAATTTAATCTTCTGTGGCAAATCTGTGATAAATTGTTACAGATTTGCCATGGAATCAACTGAATTGCCCAATTCTGTGACAAATTGCCACGGATTTGCTAGGGAACCAGTAAATAAAAATAAATTTAACATTCTTTTTATCGTTTTTCCGCCTAACACATTTTTTTTTATATATATATTCTCAACTGTTATACATTAAATTAAACTCACAAGGCTAATGGAAGTTTTTCAAAATAAGTGACATGTCTATATTTGCTACTTGTTGTTACACGTATAATTTACTTCATGAATACAAGTAATATATGAATATTATCAAAATCTATAAACAATAAGGTAGTGTTTCAAAAAGGAGATAAAGGAATACAAAAATTCGTATTTGTTCTCAATAGTTATTGAATTAGAATTAATATGAATTAATATAATAAAAGAATTGGAAAAAATGTAAAAAAATCAAATCCATGGCTGATCCCTCGCAGACTACCATAGATTAGCCACGAAATAGTTGAGAAATTTATTCGTCCATGGCAAATCCATGATAGGTTGCTACGGATTTGCCACGAAATTAACTCAATTGACCAATTCCGTGGAAAATTGCCATGGATTTGCGAGGGAACTAGTAAATAAAAGTTTAAAACACATTCAATTATTAATTCCCAATTTTCATTTTAAGACTAAATAAGTTATAGACAAACAAATCAAAAATTTTATAAAGCATTTGATCTTTGCTCTTCAAAGGGTGTTGAATTGCAATTAATACAAATTAACATAATAAAAGAATTAGAACGAAGAAGAAGAAAAAATAAATTCATGGCAAAGCCTTACCGTTTGCTTGGGATTGGCCACGGACTACAAGCCGTGGCAAATTGTCCGTGGCAAATCCCTAGATCCCTAGCAATTTGCTAGGGATTTTCCATGGAAATATTTAATTTTATTTAAAAATTATTCCATGAAAAATCCGTAACAAATTGCCACGGATTTGCGACAGAATACAACTATTACAACTTGTTATGGATCAGTGACAAAATATTCTACACTTCTCTCATTTTTCATTTATTGGAAAATGCTATAATTTTGCCACGGAAATTTTTTCATCACAAATTGGTGGCTAATTTTTGGTAGAATTTTTTGGCTCTTTTTTTTGCTACCGATTTGTGACGGAATATGTTTTCATCACTAGTTACTACTATTTCCATCGCAATTCCGTGGCAAATATCTACGGATTTGCTATGGTATTCCATCCCTCACAATTTGCTTTGTCTTTTGCGGTTTTGTGGTAAATCCATCACTAATTGCCACGGAAAATTTTCCGTAGCAAAAGTCCAGGGTAGATTCATAGTTTTCTTGTAGTGGGGTCTTAATGCCCCTTAGGATTGATTAGTGAAGCTGAGATACCCACTAAATTGATATAAGGGTAGGGGGCTCATAACTTAAGAGAGTGTGTGTCTTTTGTGTGATTATCCATTGGTGCCTACTTTAAGTTGTTAATTAACAACTTTAGGTGGTTAACATTTGACTTGATTTGGGGTATTCCATTTACTTGTGTTACTTATCTCCTCTTTTTTTCACTGAGCTTTGTGACCTTGAGTGAATTCTATTGTGATAGGGTTGGCTAATTCCTTTGATGATTAGTCCATTTCCCATAGATGAATGGTTGACCAAACAATGAGACAATTGCATAAGTAGAAGTAATTACCACCTTACTCAAGGGAAAAAAAATACTATTAGAACTCTATGTTATATGATTGGTATACTTGTCCAAATGTGTGTTGTGTATGAGTGATTTTGATAATTTATAATTAAACTTGATTACTTTGTGTGGATTATTGAGATTATTTTCTAAGCACGAGGATATGCATACAAGCAACACCCACCATATAACATCGTTTATTTTTAAGATTGCTTGTCACATACCTCTACAGCTGGACAAACAAGACCTTATTTTGAGCTTGCAATGCAGCAACAAGTGGGTACTCCTGTTCATTATTCTTTTTAGTTCTTATCTAATAAAATTCCCGCATTTCGGTGGTTAGATTATATATATACACTTTTGAGCTAAATTCTTTAACATTCATAAACTGAATTTGATTTGAAGCTAAAATGTAAAAAATGGATCAAATACGGTGTACTTTTCCAGTTTAGGGCAGCATTTATAAGGTTTCCAAATTATTGAAAAAGAAAATTACAAAGTTGCAATGCTTCAGGTGGATACGAGTTTTAATATTCCTTTTTCTTCAAAGGAAAATTCTAACCTTTTTTATATCACCCTTGGAACTAATAATTATTCCCGAAAGAAAAAGGAAGAACTGATCCTAACCATCCTTTTGTATT
The DNA here is from genome assembly GCA_026120185.1 of Voacanga thouarsii. Classification (NCBI taxonomy): domain Eukaryota; kingdom Viridiplantae; phylum Streptophyta; class Magnoliopsida; order Gentianales; family Apocynaceae; genus Voacanga; species Voacanga thouarsii. Next base: position 1,585,311 of record JANUWF010001100.1, on the reverse strand, counting down.
TGTACAATTGGCCAAAGAAGAATTCATTTTGGAAAGGGCTAAACAAAAAGTAGCTCAAAGTCTCAAAACAAAATTCTCTGTAGATAATTTTTCACTACTTTCTGTCTTGAAAATTGAAATTCAATTTAGAAGACAGAATGGGAAGATTTTCTCTAGTAAATCAATTCATTTTCAACCTAAGTCCACCAATGTCATACGTTCAGAATTCTTGTGATGTTCCTTGGCATTACAACAATTTGTTTAGGTTGTTAGTGATGTTAAGCCCTATATTTGAGGAGATTTCTTTCTCACATATTGTTAGGGAAAGAGGGCAAAATGCATTGCATTCCCATGAACTTAAGTCTTTATATCAGATTGGCTCTTCAACTTTGGACGACTATGATGGCCCTATGAGAAAAGGGAAAATGTCATTTCATTTTCCATTGAATAAATTGCTAATCTAAAATTGATATACACTTTTTATTTGTGGATTACTGTGTAAATTTGTTTGATTCTGAGTATATATCTTTTAGCTAATCTTGTTTATTTAAATTTTCTGGCTTCTTACCGGTTTTACAAAAAAAAAAAAAACTAATATGATTTATTCAGCATATATGGTAAGTTTTTTTTTTTTTTTTTGGTTTTTTTTAATCCACCCAATGGGTGGGAAATTTTATAGAGATAGAAAAGGGGAATACAATGAGGGGGGTATTAGCCTGACCTCCGAATAATTATAAACAAAATCTAATGGAAGGGACTTGCATCTTGTCTATATGGTATAATCCGTGAACGTGCCTAGGTAACTCTGAAGAGTTAGAAAAAGTAAATCGCCCGTTTTGAGTCAATGCATAGTTTGCTAATTATTCTGCAATCTGATTCCCCTATAAACGTAAGTAACAGTAAATCGTCTGAATTTCCCCCAAAGTAGCTGGAGAAGATAACTAATTTGGAGGTCCTTCCAGTTCGATCGAGCTCCATCAGCAATTTTTCGGACTAGCAATTTACAATATGACTGTATTAGAATATCGAAGTGACCCAGCCTGAGACACCACCTAAGTCCCTCGACCAATGCAGAAAGCTCAGCAGTGAAACTATCCGATTAACCAATAGTTTGGGCAAAAGCCTGTATGAAACTGCCGTCTCCGTATCTCAGAATGCCTCCGACACTGGATAAACCAAGATTCCCTTTTCGTGCTCCATGAACATTTAGAATGACCTCATCGTGTGCTCCCTTCAACCAAACGACTGCCTCTATCTGTCTCGTCTTTGAAGCCTTCCATGAGATAGGGAAAAACTGAGAAAAGTCTGCAAATCCCGCACAGAAGCTAAGAGGGAAAGCTTGCATGTTAGCTGCGAAAGTAGTGGCCACTGCAAGACAAAGTTTGTGACATTGAAAGTGGAGATTATCATTCCTACATTTGTTCCTGTACTTCCAAATCTCCCATAATGAAATAGCAAAGAAGCGCCGGCTAATAACTATCGCAGAAGAGGTCCCCTTCCACCAAGAAGTCGACAAAAGAATGCCAACGAGTTGGAGTTTTACGTCTAGGGAGATGGACAGCAGCAAGTTCCCAAAATTCCATCACCGCATAGCACTCAAAAAATAGATGGGTAGCAGATTCCTCTGCTGCCCAGCATAGATTGCAGCACGATGGGAGCTCAAACCCTTAACATTTAAGACGCGAATCTAGTGCAAGGATGCCATTGAATAATTTCCACAAGAACACCTTAATGGAGGGTTGGATTTTGAGATCCCCAATATCTGATGCTCCCTGATGGGGCTCGCCTTTGAGACGAACAACTTGCCAAGCTGAGGAGGAAGAAAAACTCCCATTCGCAGAGAGTTTCCAAATCATCGTGTCATCATCACCTGAATTAAGAAAAGGCAGCAACAATGTAATAATTTTATACGCCCATCCCGAATCCAACAATTGCCTGATCAGATTAACATTCCAAAAACTACTGGATAAGCATTGAGAGACTCTCAGGTCTAGTTGGACAACCACCGAGTTCAGATTACAAAGTTTCCCAAAACCAGTCCAATCATCAAACCAAAATGATGACGAGCTATTACCAAGACTGAAGCCGATATTGTCCTCAGCAATCGCCCTAATTCTGAGCATCCTTCTCCAGACCCGAGAAGAAGAATAGTTGGAAGATAAAAACATAGGATGAAGCCCTCTAGGATTATACTTAACATGCATGAATTGGGACCAAAGAGAACCACCCTGCCTAAACTTCCACCACAAGCCTAGGCCAAACGACATACTCATATCAAATAACGACCTAATCCCTAATCCATTCTCACTCCAAGGAAGACATAAGGATTTCCAAGATTTCCAATGCCGTTTCTTCCCATAAAGAGAGTAGCCCCAAAAGAAATCAGCGAAAGCTTTCTCCATCACTTTTAGAATAACTTGCGGTGGCTCCATTGTGTGAAAAATATGTAGAGGCATAGAGAATAGTACTGAACGAATGAGTTGCAAACGCCCCGCATCGGATAAAATTTTGAATTTCCACCTTTGAGTACGTTTAAGTAGTTTGTCCAGAACTGGATGGAAGTGGATTCTTTTATTTCTTCCTTTGAACATCGGGCAACCCAAATATGTAAAAGGGAGATGCTTCCACGAGAAACCAAGGATTTGGTGAAGACGAGCAATAACAGCCTGTGGAGCTTTTTCTGACATAATATAGGAGCTTTTGTCAAGGTTGATAAATAGGCCAGAGAAAACCTCATAATCCTGAAGAACATTTGAGATTGACATGAGAGCTGCATTAGAGACATTGGAGAATATAATTGTGTCATCTGCGAAACTTAAATGGGAGATAGTAGGACAAGAACGAGGAACATTGTAAAATGAGCCCCCCCTCCATAAGATGATTCAAACTTCTAGAAAGAAGTTCTTGCGCAATGAAAAATAGAGTTGGAGAAAGGGGATCTCATTGTCGTAGGCCTCTAGTGGATTTGAAATACCCATGTGGTTGACCGTTGACAAGGATAGAAAACCAGTAATTGGAAATGCAGTGATTTATTAGAAGGAGAATATGCTGATTAAAACCAAACTTAGACATAACTTGCAAAAGGGCATGCCACGAGATGTGATCAAAGGTCTTCTGCATATCCAATTTAAGGATGACATTTTCAACTCTTGATTTTCGATCCAAGGAATGAACCAACTCTTGAGCTAAAAGAATATTGTCCACAATGTCTCGTCCTTGCACAAAACCAGACTGATTTGGGGAAATGATTTTGGGTAACAATTGAGCCAGCCGAGAAGCCAAAATTTTAGTCACAATCTTGTTACAGTAGTTGCACAAACTGATGGGTCGAAAATCTCCAAAGGAATGAGGAGGACTTCTTTTAGGGATCAAAACAATGAATGTGCTAGTAAAGCCTTTGGGAAAGGGAACGCCAGCAAAGAAATCACTAACAGCATTAACTATATCTGAAGCAATCAAGTCCCAACATGCAGTGAAGAAATGACCTGAAAAGCCATCAAGACCCGGGGCACTATCAATACCAAGACTAAATACTGCTTGCTTGATCTCTTCTTTACTGTGAATTTTGGAGAGCATTATGTTGTCTTGATTAGAAATCAATTGAGGAATGTTATCCAGGAGTGGAGTTGTCAAAGGAGAAGCATTAGAACATGCTAACAGCTCAGTGAAAAATCTCACTGCCTCTGCACTAATATCTGATTGTTGAGTCAGCCTCACACCATCTTGATCAGCAATAGAAGCAATAATAAGATTGGATCTCCTACGTTGACAGTATGAGTGAAAAAAAGAAGTGTTAGAATCGCCTTCTTTCACCCAATAAAGACGCGATTTATCCCTCCAGAAGTCCTCTTCCGCTTTTAAATGAAAGGCTAGATGAGCATTGGCTTCCTGTAACTGCTCCCTATGCTGAGTTGAGTTAGATAGATCAAACTGTGATTCTGCCTGAATAACCTCATCTTCTGCCTTTTGGACATTAGCGAAGACATTGCCAAAGACCTCTTTGTTCCAAGAACGTAGAGCTAATTTGACAAGCTTAAGTTTTCCAAGAAGGACTTGCATACCATTCCCTTCCACAGGCTTCCTCTATTCCTGCTCTACTATTGAATGAAATGATGAGTGACGAAGCCACATTTTCTGAAACTTGAACGAAGAAGGACCAGTAGCAGGAGCCACAAAAGAAAGAGATATCAGTAAGAGAGAATGATTAGAGCCAGACCGGTGTAGGTGTTCAACCTTTGTAGAGAAGACTAAGGAAATCCATGAAGAATTTAGGAGGATTCTGTCCAACTGTTCGTAACAAGGCCTTTCACCACCTCGAGCCCATGTGAATAGACTGCCTGTAAAAGGTGGACTTTGAAGAGAACAAGCATCTATAAATGAAGAAAAATCTTTCATAGCCACATAATTAGGAGTTGAGGTACCCGAGTATTCGGACATTTCAGTAATGACATTAAAGTTACCTCTGACCAGCCAAGGACCTTCCGATGTGGTAGAGATATCCATTAGTGCTGTCCAAAGAGGAAAGAGTCCAGCTCGAGTACAAGAAGCATAAACAATTGTGGAATAAAAAATGGTTCCCGTGGGCATTGTGAGACTCAAATGAACAAATTGATCGTGATCAATAAGAATAGAAGAGTCAATAAAGTCCCTCAAAAATAGCCAAACTTTACCTGTACAATTTGAAAAATAGTGTTGAAAACCCAATTTTTGTGCATATATGTGAATCTGATTCGCACTAACCATTAGCTCCAGAATGGCTAAAATATTCAGCTTATGTTTGCTAATTAGCTTCTTCAATCTTCTTGTGGAAAATCTATTAGCCACACCCCTTATGTTCCATATGAGGGTATTCATATTAATTGGATGGATGAAAAGAGGTTGAGCACAGTTTAGCCTTCCGGGTTGGTAATTTTTTCCTTATCTGAGTGGTTTTCGGATGGGACTTCACAGTGGGTGCACTTCTGCGAGATTGCTTTTGGAGGATTGCCTCCTTGAGCAGATTTAAGAAATTTGGCCGTAAGGTCAGGGCATCCTGATCAGAGAAATGTCCTGGTTCTATATCAGACTCATCATCCGAGACATGATGATCACTTAGCGAATGACTTTCAGAAGGTTTTGAAGAAGCTAAACCTTACACTAGCTCTTCATTATGATGAACTGAGTTTGGATTCAGGTTTGCAGAAACCGAAGATGGCTCCACTGGGTTTAAAACTTGAGGTCCTTGGAGAACTACTTCTAACGTTATTCCATCTCTGTTGGCCACAGGGGCTTCATCCGAGCTAGACCCATTGATTAATGGTGAAGGCTGTTCCCTGACTTTCTCTGTTACTGGAGCACTATTCATCAAAGGCATCTCTAAGGCTGCAATATTTGGTATTGAAGGGCTAATCGGTACATTATGAGACACACCATCGTTCAAGTTAGGGTCATCCGCCTCTCCTGAAGGAGAAGACGACACAATAGGGTGGCCGCTTTCTAGAGCCTTCTTTGGAACCCATTATTCCAAAGGTTTCTGAAGAGGATGAGAAACTGTTTTCTGAGGTGCAGAAATCTGTCTGCATCATGCAGCCTCATGTCCAATTCTACAGTAAACCGGGCAGTATGATGGCATATTCTCATATGATATTGGTTGATAAAACCCTGATGAACCAACTCCTATCCAGATTCGAGATGGGTTAGCCTTAAGTAGGTTCACCTCGACACATACCCGAGCTACACTAGGCCTGGAAAGCGTGGCAGTTGCATCGTCGATCTTCAAGGGGTTCCCCACAGCAGATGCTAACTAGAAAAGAATTTGCTTAGAAAACATATGAATGGGAAGATGCTCCAAAGCAATCCATACGGGGACAATGGCAGGATCTGTAGAAACTTTGAAATTAGGGGTCCATTTGAGTATTCTCATGTGAAAACCAAGAAGATACCACAATCCTTTGAGCCATAATCGAATGAAGTCTTCCTCCAAATCTGGCCGGATCAAGATATGCTTCGGATCAAGCCAACCGATATGAACACTGCCATTTAGACCAATAGTTTGAAACCCCCGCTTTATGGCATCTATGGAGGGTTTTCCGTGCGGGAACATACCCACCAAAGCATACTTGAAAGGTTCTAAGAGTTCCTCAATCTCGGAAGAGGAGAAAAAGATGGCAGGTTCACCTTTGAATTGAGATAATGGTTTCGGAGGAGCTGTAGGCGTTGAATCATGGGAGAAAAGCGAAGCAAAGGATTGCTGATTCCATGGATCTGCCGGCAAAAAGGATGGTAGTGGTGGCTGGGGCGGTTGGGAGTTGTCCAATTGTGAATTGGATTGATCGGTTGGCATATATGTTAAGTAAAATTCACTGTGACCGAAAATTTCATTTTTTGTCAAGCCACAAATAATTGGTCTTCAATTTCATTATAAATCGACTACTATATGTATTGAAAAAGGTGTTCCCATCTTTGGCCTATCTTCAATTCTCATAACGCAAAGATGATTTTCTTCGAATTTAAGTTTTCTATTAAATATGACTTTGATTAAATGGTAAAGACAATCTATCAAATAACTCTTAAAAATTAATGATTCCTTTCAATTGTCAAGAATTGTTCTTAATGGCTAATACATCTTAAAATTACAAGCGGTGGATTTTTTGATGCATTTGAAATTTATTGACTATAGAGATTTTTTTATATGTGTGTTTTCCATGTCTGATTTGTTTTCCAAAGACAATTGTATATATAAATAATATATATATATATATATATATATATATATATATTCAAGTAATATTTACTACCCCATGTTCTAAGGTTTTGGAAGGTGGATGTACAGTCGAGCATAGATGGCTCACAGGCAAATTGTAGAACGCCAAAACAGAAGACAAATCTGTTCTCCTGTTTTACGCTTCTGCATAAAGTGTGAAAGAATGAGAGAAATCGGTGAAAATTTTGCTGTCATGTTCAAAATGCTTTCAAAATTAAAATTTCAACCAAATTTTGGAAGGAAAGATGTAAAACAAACAAATATGCAAATTTAAGAGAATTAAATGAAAATTTTTTTGAGGCCTCATCTTCTAATTTCTTAATTCATTCTTTTAACTTTCGGAATTATAAAATCACTTATTATGATTGTATACTTTAAGAACATAGATAGCTCTCTATGTAATATTTAAAGTATACAATCATAACTATAAAGTTCCACCAAATTGTAGAAGAAACGATGCGAGAAGATTTTGGAAAAATGGATGTGCCATACAACGTACAGATCTGATCACAAAGGCAAATTGAAAGGAGAGATCTGTGCTCTTGTTTCCACTTCTGCAAAGAAAGAGAAATCGCTGTAATTCTGTGTATTGGTGAAGAAGAGAGTACGATCAACCTTGAGAGTATCTAAAACGAGACCTTTTGAACAGTGACAGATTGGACCATAGTTGGGTTATAAATTAATTGCATGGTGTACACGCGGATGTCCATTTTTGTTTCATGGAAAATAATTAACTTCCTGCATTTTGTTTTATGTAAGAATAATCTCTATGCACTTCTGGCGTAGATTTCTGTGAACATTGGTTGCAGAACCAAATATTTCACAGATTGCGAAAGTTGTTCAGTGAATTGAATACAACATCGACTGTGCTGTGTTTTTTTTTTTTTTTTCATAGTCAGTTAGTATCTCTACAGATATCCTTGTCTAGCTTACAAAATTGAATTAATACAATCAATAAAGATAAAATAAGATTTTACAAAGAAATACATCTCAAATGTGAACATAATAAGATTTAATAGTTTTGTAACTATATAATTGAGTCGTAATTTAAAAGATTCATTCTTATGATGTAGAACAGATTTGCATTCTTAAACAATGCAAATCTTCGGGTTCCATTCCCCCTGCCCATTCCCCATATGCCTACCCAACCCCCCCCCCCAAAAAAAATTGAAATCAAAATGAATTTCTGAAAATATAAAGCAGAGATAAATACAGACATATATTGTGTTTCCAAATAAAATTTCTTGAAAATATTGGAAATATTTTTTGCTCAACTATGCAACTTCATTCCCTCAAAGAGTATCCATATTAGTTTTTCCAAATTTATTATATTTTATAGTTGAAAAAAAGACGATAAAACAGTGAAGAAGTAGAGGAAACTGCAGATTGTGGATATATACAAAAGAATGAATTGAGGCATAAACATTGTGATCAACTTAGAGAATGATTTCAGCGTTCCTCCCATTTCCACACATTGTGGAGTTATCCAGGTGGCTCTTGTCCAACTGAATTGTGTTCCACATCAATTGCAGTTGATGATGTGGCTACTGATTGGGATGATGACTGGTACTGCTTTTGTAAAAATGTCTGCTAACTGGGATGATGATCGCAGTAGTGCATTTGTTTCTTTGATTTCCAGGCACTACAAGAAATCTGCCAATTTGTCACGGATAAATCCACGACTAAATTAGAATTTGTTACACGGATTTGTTATGGATTGTCGTGGCAATTTACCATCCTCACACACCAGCCACACCGGATCACAAACTATTTGGTGCGCAACCATCTCCATAGATGGGCCACACCGGATCACAACCCTTAATTATTCAAGAATTGTGCAACGCAAGAGTCAAACCCATGATCTCCGAATTAGCAAATGTTGTGTTTAGCCGCTGAGCCACGGCAATTGTTATGCTATCGTTTTTTTTTTTTTAACTACTCTAAACAATCTTTGTGTACTTTTTTTAAAATAAAAATATTATAACAAAATATAATAATCATATAAAATTCAATATGAAACCATATTATTGAATATAAAAAGTATTTTGTAAATTTATATAACTTTAAAATTTTATATACTGTTAATTATATTATCTTTTTTATTAAATGATTTATACATATATATATATATATATATATATATAAATTCATACACAATATAACCCACACACACATATACATTCATAATCATAAATATACATAAACAAACATATATATATATATATGAGTATATATATTTTTTATATAGATATTCATATATTCATATATATATAAATATAAATATATTCATTTATATATATATATATATATATATACATATATTTATGTACATAAATGTGTGTGTGTGTATATATATATATATATGAATACATATATATATATATATATATATATTCATATACGCATGTATATACATATTCATATATATATATATATATATATATATATATTCATATATACAAAACAAATTAATATACACATATATATACATATTCATATATATATATATATATATATATATATACATATTCATTTATTTATTTATATATATATGCATATATATATATATATATATTCACTTATTTATATATAATTCACTTATTTTAATTTATTAGTAAAATAAAATTAAAAAATTAGAATTTTTATTCAAAGTATTCTAATTTTTTGAATAACATAATAAAAGTATTAAAATATTACATTCTTTTTACCACTATTTTACTTAACATATAATTTGTATATTCTAAATGGTAATATAGTTAATTGCATTGATATTTCCATTGGCTTTTGTTGTAAAGAAAAAAAAAAAAAAAGTGGAGGAACGAAATTTTTTAGATCAAAATTAACTTTAATATGTTGGAGTGTATACTAATTTTGGAGGAACGAAATTTTTTAGATTGGAATTAATTTTAATTGTGCTGCAAGTTTTATTTATGTATTTTTTTGACATAAAAATTTAAGAATTTTAAATAGTGGAAGTAATGAAATTTTTAAAACAACCTATATTTATTGGTAAGATTATTCAAAATCAGTATATATAGTCACTACTTTGCTTGAAAAAAATAAAACAAATTAATAAATTGGGAAAAAAAAAAGAAAAAATGTCGTGGCAACTCTGCGGCAATCTGCCATGAAATTGCCGCGAATTAGTGGCAATTTGGTAATTCTGTGGCAAATAGCCCCAGATTTGCCACGAACATATACAACAAAAATTTAACCCTTTCTTTTTATCACTACCTTACATAACATACTTTTTTATATACTCTCAATGAGAATATAGTTCTACAAAACAACTTTCAATGGCTTTTATAGGCGAAATAAAATAAAATTATATCATTTCTTTACAATTTTTAATTTTAATACAAATGTATATTTCAATACTAAAAAATAATACATCTTATATTCAATTCCATTTCAAGAATGAACGAATTAGAACATAAAAAAAATCAAGATACTTACAAAATATTTCGTCGCTGTTATTTAAAATTTATGGAACAAAAATTAATGCAAAGAAATATAATTAATAAATTAGAATAAAAAAAGAAAAAAAATGCCCTGGCAAATCCGTGGCATCAGCCACGGAATTGCCACGGATTTTAGTGGTAATTTTGTCATTCCATTTGCTACGGAATATACAACAAAAATTTAACCCTTTCTTTGTATCACTACTTTGCGTAATATACTTTTTGTATACTCTCAATCATAATATAGTTCTTCACAACAATTTTTGATGGGTTTAATAGTCGAAATAAAAAAAATTATGTCGTTTATTTAAAATTTTTAACCTTAATACAAACGTATATTTCGATACTAAAAAATAATACATCTTATTTTCAATTCCACTTCAAGAATGAATGCATTAGAATATAAATAAATTAAGATAGTTACAAAACATTTTGTCGATGTTATTTAAAATTTATGGAAAAAAATTTAATACAAACAAATATAATTAATAATTTCAAACCAAAAAAAAGTAAAAAATGCTGTGGCAAATCCGTGGTAATTTGCTACGGATTAATGGCAATTTTGTGATTCCGTGGCAAATTTGTGGCTTTTGTAATTTCGTGGCAAATCCGTGGCAAAACAAAACACAAAACAAATTTAACTATTTCTTTTTATCACTACTTTGTGTCACACACTTTTTTGTATACTCTCAATGAAAATATTGTTCTTCACAACAATTTTCAATGGCTTTTACAGTCGAAATAAAATAAAATTATACCGTTTCTTTAAATTTTTTTATTTTAATGCAAACGTTTATTTTGATACTAAAAAATAAAACATCTTATTTTCAATTCCATTTCAAGAATGAACGCATTAGAACATAAATAGCTTAAGATGCTTACAAAACATTTCGTCCTTGTTATTTAAATTTTATGGAACAAAAATTAATACAAACAAATATAATTAATAAATTCGAACAAAAAAAAAAGAAAAAATGCCGTGGCAAATCTGTGGTAATCTGCCATGGATTAATGGCAATTTTGTAATTCCATGGCAAATTGTCACGGATTTGCCACGGAACACACGAAACAAATTTAACCCTTTCTTTTTATCATTACTTTGTGTCACATACTTTTTTGTATACTCTCCATGATAATATTGTTCTTCACAACAATTTTCAATGGCTTTTACAGTCAAAATAAAATAAAATTATACCGTTTCTTTAAAATTTTTTATTTTAATACAAATGTATATTTCGATACTCAAAAATAAAACATCTTATTTTCAATTCCATTTCAAGAATGAACACATTAGAACATAAATAACTTAAGATGCTTACAAAATATTTCGTCGTTGTTATGTAAAATTTATGGAACAAAAATTCATACAAACAAATATAATTAATAAATTAGAACAAAAAAAAAGCAAAAAATGCCATGGCAAATCCGTGGCAATCTGCCATGGAATTGCCACAGATTAGTAGCAATTTTTTCATTCCGTGGCAAATCCCTGGCAAATAGCCACGGATTTGCCACAAAACATACAAAAAAAATTTAACCCTTTCTTTTTATCACTACTTTGCGTAACATACTTTTTTGTATACTCTCAATGATAATATAGTTCTTCACAATAATTGTCAATGGCTTCTACAGTCAAAATAAAATAAAATTATATCATTTTTAAAAAATTTTAATTTTAATACAAATGTATATTTCGATACTCAAAAATAATATATCTTATTTTCAATTTCAATTCAAGAATGAATGCATTAGAATATAAATAAATCAAGATACTAACAAAATATTTCATCGTTGTTATTTAAAATTTATAGAACAAAAATTAATACAAACGAATATAATTAATAAATTCGAACAAAAAAAAAAGAAAAAATGTCGTGGCATATCCGTGGCAACCTGCCATGGAATTGCCACAGATTAGTAACAATTTTTTCATTCCGTGGCAAATAGCCACGGATTTGCCACGGAACACACAACAAAAATTTAACCCTTTCTTTTTATCACTACTTTGCGTAGCATACTTTTTTGTATACTCTCAATGATAATACAGTTTTTCACAAAAATTTTCAATGGCTTTTACAATCGAAATAAAATAAAATTATATCGTTACTTTAAAATTTTTAATTTTAATACAAACGTATATTTCGATACTAAAAAATAATACATCTTATTTTCAATTCCATTTCAAGAATGAACTCATTAAAATGTAAATTAATCATGATACTTACAAAATATTTCGTCGTTGTTGTGTAAAATTTATGGAACAAAAATTCATACAAACAAATATAATTAATAAATTAGAACAAAAAAAAAGCAAAAAATGCCATGGCAAATCCGTGGCAATCTGCCATGGAATTGCCACAGATTAGTAGTAATTTTTTCATTCCGTGGCAAATAGCCACGGATTTGCCATGGAACACACAACAAAAATTTAATCCTTTCTTTTTTTCCCTGCTCTGCGTAACATACTTTTTTGTATACTCTCAATGATAATATAGTTCTTTAAAATAATTTTCATTGGCTTTTACAGTCAAAATAAAATAAAATAATATCTTTTCTTTAGAATTTATAATTTTAATACAAATGTATATTTCGATACTCAAAAATAATACATCTTATTATCAATTCCATTTCAAGAATGAACGCATTATAACATAAATAAATCAAAATCCTTACAAAATATTTCATCGTTGTTATTTAAAAGGTATGGAACAAAAATTAATACAAACTAATATGATTTATAAATTAGAACAAAAAAATGAAAAAAAAATTCCGTGGCAATCTGCCACAGAATTGCCACGAAATTAGTGGTAAATTTGTGATTTCGTGGGAAATCGATGGCTAATGTTTGGCATAATTTTGCCACGGCAACGTTTCCTTCGCAAATCGGTAGCTAATGTTGGGCATAATTTTTTGGCGCCTTTTTTGCTAATAACTTGCGACGGGATGTGTTTTCATCGCTACTTGCTACTATTTCTATCACAATTCCATGGCAAATAGCCACGGATTCTCTATGGTATTTTTTCCCTCGCAAGTTGCTTGTATTTTGTTGTTCTGTGACAAAATCCATCTCTGATTGCCACGAAAAATTTTCCGTGGCAAATTCACAAATTTCTTGTAGTGAGGAGATCTGTGATTCTCATAGAAAAACACTGAAACTAGTTATTGATTTTTTTTTAAAATTTTCTTGCACTCTCCCAAATCCGAATCACTGTAAGCTATCAATGTCTTGTTAGAAACTGCAGGGGAAAATAGGCCTTGCCCTGGAGCAGCCTTGAGATATCTCATTATCCTATGCACTGCTTGCAACTGCATTTTTCTAGGATTTTCCAAAAACTGAGACAATTGTTGCACACTATAGTAGAAAACAGGCTTAGTATTAGTAAGCTACAACAATTTCCCAATCATCTGCCGGTAAACTTTGTTGGAAGGTAGAACTTCAGAATCAGTGTTATTCTTACCACTACAGTCCATAGGTTTGCTTCCAAGAAAACAAAACTATTCTAGCATTTCAAGAGTGTATTTCCTTTGATAAAGAGAAATCCCTCCTTTTGTTCTTGCTATCGCCACCACAAAAAATACTTCAACACCCCCAAATCCATAATAGTAAATTCCGGATACAGTTGCTTCTTCACTTTGTCAATTTTATTGAGATCATTGCCAGCTACAATCAGGTCATCTACATACACCAAGAGCAAAGTAAAACTGCCTTCATATTTCCTGATGAATAGGCTGGGGTCACTATAAGCATTTTTGAAATTCTGCTGTAGCATAAAAGTACTAAGTTTCTGATGCAATTTCCTATTTGCCTGCTTTAGTCCATATAGTGACTTTTCCGGTTTACAAAATAGATTCACCACATTGGTTTTGAAACATAGGTAATTCCATCCATATAAACTTCTTCTATCAAGTCACCATGCAAAAAGGCATTATTAACATCCAATTGGTGGAGGAACCAACCTTCTTGTGCTGCTAGTGCTACAATAACCTTTATAGTAATCATCTAGACTACAAGAAAGGAGGTTTCCAGAAAGTCTAGCCTAGCTTGTTATATATACCCTTTTGCTATTAATCTCGCTTTATATCTTTCTATACTACCATCTTCCCTGTGTTGAATCTTGTATTCCCATTTGCATCCAATTGCCTGCTTGTTTGGTGGCAGTGGCACCAAAGTCCAGGCTTGATTTTGTTCAAATGCTGAAATTTTTGCCCTCATGGCCTTTTTCTACTCTTTTGACTACAAAGCATCCTAAAAACTGCTAGGTTCTTTATGTAATGTCATATTCATTACAAAAGATTTATGATCAGAGTGCAAATAACGCAAAGAATAAACTAAATGTATAGAATGTGGAGTAGTATGCTTTGATAAGTTGCAGATGTAGTCATTAAGGTATGTTAGTCTATGCTTTTCTCTAGTGGACTTTCTTGGAGATAAGGAATTGTGAGGTTGTTGGTTTGTTAGTTCTGAAAGGGAAAACAAACTCAGGGAAGGTAACATCTTTGGAAACAAAACTTGGCTGGATTTGAGATCCAGAAGGACATAACCTTTACTGACAGATGATAAATCTAAGTAGACTGAAGGTTTTCCTCTATGATCAAATTTGGAATGATTAGGTTCTAGACTTGCTACAAAACAAAGGCAACCAAATACTTTGATGCTTTCAGATCCTGGAACCTTTGAGTATAAAAGCTCATAAGAACTCTTGTTCTCTAGTAGAGGTGTAGGTGTAAGATTAATTAGGAAGGTAGCATGCTGAAGATAAAATCCATAAAGTGAAATAAGAACATTGGAATGCAATTTCAGGGGTCTTCTAATATTCAAAAGGTGCTGATGGTTCCTCTCTACCATGCCATTTTGCTGTGAAGTACAAAAACATGTCTTTTGGTGTATAATCCCTCTAGACTGATAAAAATCAGACATATTGAATTTAGTACCATTGTCAGTCCTAATGACCTTGCTTTTCTTGTAGAATTGAGTGTCAACATAAGCACAAAAATCACGAATAAGTTGTTGAGATTCTACCTTGGACTTCATAAGAAAAGTCCCAAGTAAATCTAGTGTAATCATCTACAATAGCAAAAAAAATATCTCTGAGCATAAATAGTGTTATGTTTATAAGGCCTCCAAATATCAATAGGAATTAGATTAAAAGAAGTATTAGAAATGGAAAAGCTAACAAGGAAGCTCAATCTATTCTGTTTAGCAATTGGAAAAAAAGTACAACTTTCAGGTTTAGAATCTAATAAAATAGAAGCTACATCCTTAATGTGGCTAAGCACTCTGTCAGACACATGGCAAAGTCTAAAATTCCACAACAAAGATTTATGAAAAGTAAAAAAAAAAAACAAAAATGTTTAAAATCTTGAATGCTTTCAAATTTTGTAGACTGAAAAACTGGAAATGTTGCAAATTTTGTGAAGTAGTACATGCCATGATGAGGACTAGCTAATCCAATCATCTTCTGTCTGGCAATATCTTGGATAATAACAAAAGTTGGATTGGAAGATCAATCTATAATTTGTCTAGTCAATCAATTTAGAGATAAAGATTAGTTTGAAGTAGAAGGTAGGGACTAAAAGCACATCCATAAGAATTATGTATTCTAATAGATTGACAATCCCTTTATGAGTGACTTTAACACATTAACCATTGAGAAAACTAACAAACATATTGGTCACAGGATTATAGGAATGGCAATGCCACAAAGATGTACAAATATGATCAGATGTCCCTGAGTCCAAAATCCAATGTAATGAATTAGAATCACAAGGAGGAACCATACCTGTCTCATTGAACCTTGCAGTAAGAACAGTGGCTTGGTTAGCCATGGAATCTAGATTTATGACTCCTAACCCAGGCCTTTGCTTCTGCAGTAACTCTATGAATTGCTGATATTGATTGGCAGTTAATTCATACAGGCCATCTGTTGCATTACTATCATGAGGTTTAGATTATGTAATCCCTATGTTAGCATAATTAACTGTTCCTCCTTGTTGAGGCCCTGTATTCCTTTTTCCTTTGTATCTAACAAAATATCCATGCTTCGTAGAGCATTCGTCAATTGTGTGTCCATTCAACCCACAATATGTGCAATAAAGTTGTTTCCCATTAAACCTTCTAAGTTGCCTTTTGTATTAGCAAACAAAACAGATTGGAAGCTGGATGAATTTCCTTCTAATTGCATAGTTTTAGGCAGCATACTAGATTCCATCACTGAATTCACATTTCCATTTGGTAAATTAGAAGCCATTTCACTTCCTACAGTCATAGCTAGTTGCTCAATGGACTGAATAAAATTTCCAGTATTTAAATTGCCTGCCCCTCTCTCAATTTTCAAGGCCATGAACAAACTTGATTTATGCTAGGCAAAAGGGACATCAGTAACACTTAATGATTTCAGAGTACTAAAATTGCCATTAAGCCCTTTCTCAAATCAAATCACACAGTCACCTTCTATATACTTCCTAATATTACTGGTCTCAGTGCAAGTACAGCAAGTCATTCGTCACAAATTAAGCATTTTAACCCATAATGGCTTCAACTTCGTAAAATATTGAGTGGCGGTAGAACAACCTTGCCTCAAATTATTTATTTCCTCTAATAGATTCGATAACCGAAGCATATCTCCTTGGTTGAATCTCTCATTCAACTCCTTCCACATATCAGTGGTAGTTTGCTTGTTCACCACAAATTTGGCTATTTTTGGAGTGCAGGACTTCATCAACCATGCCATTACAAGATTGTTACATTGTCACCATAGTTCATACATCCGATCTCCAGGTGCAGGTACTTGTATACATAAATCGATATACTGTTCCTTGTGCTTGCAAGAAAGAGCAATTCTCATAGATCAGCTCTATGTCTGACAATTACTATCATCTATAGGTGGTGTAACAAGCACAAGGGAAGGGCAATCACTAGGATGAATGTAGTATGGAGTAGGAGCAACGTAATCTGCAACACCAGCTGTTGTAAATCAACGCCAGTGATCATAACCAAAACTTGAAGAATCACTGAGTAAATCAACGCCCAGAACACTCTGGAATATGCTCAGATACCATGACAAAATAGTTAAAAAGAGGAGGAAACTACAGAGAGCTAAAAAGGAATTTGTTGAGTTAACTTGATTTCATTATCATAAAAACTGAAGCTTGAACAATTGTGTATATATATACAAAGTGATCAAAATTGGTATATTCAAAAGAATTGAGGCATAAACATTGTGATCAATTAAGAGAATGAATTCAGTATTATTTGTATTAACCTCCTATGTGCACACGTTTTGCAAATAATGCAGGTGGTTCTTTGCCAGCTGATTTGTGTTCTATGTCAATTGCAGTTAATGATATGGCTATTGACTGGGATGATGACTCAGCAATTGATGACCAGCAGCTGCCTCAACACCTTATTCACATGAACTTAATCCTATCTATTAAATTACCCCTTAGAACTTTGGACTCCATCCATTCATGGTTACAAGTTTCCCATGAGTTATGGAAGATACAAATATTGATGTGAAATTGACTAATAGAAAGCTAACAAAGCAAACGAAGAACTCCAAAAGAGAGAAAACCAATCCATTCTCCAGTTTCCAGTTCTGAGAAAGTGAAATCCGCAAAAAAAAAAAAAAAATCACTGTAAAGATAGAGCGATTTTCACTTAGAATCTATGAATTGATGTGCACTTCTGTGAAGAAAGAGAAATAACTAGAAATTACGTAATGTGAAGAAGAGTAGGCACCTTGAGCGTATTTAAGACAAGAGAATGACCTCTGACAGATTGGGACTATCTTAACCTACGCAGGAGTCTACTTGAATTTCCATTTCAGTTTTACGCAAGAATTAACTTGTTGTACTTTATCTTTTAATGTAAAGATTTTTCATATTCATCACACAAGATTATTAATTTCAATAATAATTAAATATCTCTTTCGTCATAAAAATACCTATTCAAAATTAGAATTTTGATGCATTTTGTTAGTAATGGCTTTTAATTGTTGATGTTTTGAAAGTGTCCAATTTGGGATTTGTTGATGCATTTAACATTATGAATTCTTTTTTTAAAGGCCAAATCCAATTTATTGATATTTGGAAAAAAAAAATACATGCATAAAACTTAATCGAGTCACATGCGTTCTAACACATAGTAAAGGAGCTTGTAACCTATCCATATTACATAATGTAATACCTATTTCCATGTGTGTAGCATCGGTAAATAGCATGCATTAAGATGTTCTTCTTATTTTGTTGTTTTGTATGTTTGCCTTCTTGATAAGTTGTGATTTATTTGGATAATATTTAATGAATAAGTTATTTGATTTAAATAGATAGATGAAGTTGCTTTATGTGCCTATTATTTAATACTAATAGTATATTAAATAAAAAATATATTTCTCTATAAAATTATATTTTCTATAATCTTATTACAGAAAAATTCTACCTTATATATACTATACATTTGATTAAGAACTATTACATTTGCTGTAGATTATTATTATTATTATTATTATTATTATTATTATTATTATTATTATTATTATTATTATTATTATTATTATTATTATTATTATTATTATTATCAATTATTAGTATTATTATTATTACTATTATTATTAATATCATAGTTAGGTCACCTAATAACATGATAACAACCTATAATAAATGGGGCCACATCATTTATGAAAAACTCTAGCTATTTTAATTAGGGTAAATGGCACAAATTGTCACTAAACTTAACAAAATGCACCATTTGCCCCATAACTTCATTGCTATAAAATGAAACCCTTGAGCTATATAAATTATCACTAGTTGCCCTTTTGTCCAATTGAAGGCTTTGAAAGAAAAAAAAAAAGTCAATTCCCTTTTGTGACCAAGAGCCCATCTATGCGGTTAGAGTTCTCATTTTAGTATCACATTGTTTTCACTTTGTTCAAATAAGAGTTGTACCTATATGGAATTCTTCTGTTTCTCAATATACCTCTATCAATGACTTTGACAGCAGCTCCTGCTAAAGCAATTGTAGTAGCGCATGGATATCTTAGATTTGGGTTGTAAAGCTTGATTAAGCACTCCTTAGGAAGCGTGCTATGAATAGATCTTGTGTATGGTGTTGTCTGCCACAACACCGAATTTTAGAGTTTTTCTGGAGGACTGGCTCGGAGTACCTGATTGGGTTCCCTGCATTGTTCGTATGTACCTACTGCTTTCTAGGTCGTTGCCCTTCCGCCCCCCCTCCCTTCCCCCCCCTGAAGTCAAATGGCTTTCTGGGTCGTTGTCCCTCTCATAAAATAAGTTTAGGGTTTTCTTAGCCGGTGTTCTAAATTTGTGTTCACTTGAATATGCTTCATATTTTTTTGGATCCATCTACTTTTGCTAACTTCATTTGAGGGAGCCTTTTAGCGAATTAATTTTTGGATAAGGTGGCTGAGGATCTTGGATGTGGGTTGCTTGGTCGTGTTTACCCAAATTATGTTCGACTAATTCTACTTCCCGTCTCTATTGTGGGTTACTGTACGATTAGCTAAATTAATTGTTCGGGTATGAAACCCTAGTCTTTCTTATCTTTCATGCTATATTCCTCGATTTGCTAGGGAAACTTGGGATTTTGGCTACTCTTTCTTTGTGAATAGATTGGAATCTAGCTTGAATTAGTTACTTTAGTTTTTACTAATGTGCTCCCACCCGTGTATTGATGATAGATCCAACAAGATGCCTTTTTTTTGTCTTTTATTTATGCAGCAGTGAAACTCTGCCCATGAGTTCTATGGGCTTTGTTTGCATGTTCATTGCCAATCTCAAGCCCAGATAGAGGAGGAAAGTTGCGGTAAGGCATGTGACAGCCAGCATAAAAAAATAGTTGCATCCATGACATGTACAAATCGATTGACTTTGTGGGAATGTTCCCTACTCAGCGACGTGCTGCACTTCCTAGACCCAAGTGTAGTGATAAATATGTGAGGATTGATAAGTTGTTGCCCAAAAGCAACACGCCATGTCGGTCCCAAGATACGGTGTCAAATATGTAAGGGTGTAGGGTAAAAAAGACAGTCCTCAGTGATAAGATCCATTTAGCTTCATGGAATAGAGGATCTTTGACCAGTAAATTGGCAAAATTAGTGGAGGTTATGAAGAGAAGAAATATTAACATTTTGTGTCTTCAAGAAACCAAATAGGTAGGTGGGAATGCGAGAGTAGTAGCACCTTGGGGTTATAAGCTTTGGTATTCAGGTAGAGTTAGGAATAGAAATAGAGTCGGGATTATTATTGACCGTAAATTTATTGATGTTGCTGTTA
The DNA here is from genome assembly GCA_026120185.1 of Voacanga thouarsii. Lineage (NCBI taxonomy): Eukaryota > Viridiplantae > Streptophyta > Magnoliopsida > Gentianales > Apocynaceae > Voacanga > Voacanga thouarsii. Next base: position 1,564,839 of record JANUWF010001100.1, on the reverse strand, counting down.
AAGTACAGAGGAAGAATGATAAGATTTTAGCATCAAGATCATAATTGGCGGCTAGATTACTACTATTATTATTGTGTATGCTCCATAAGTGGGACTTGATGATTCAATTAGGCAACAGTTTTGGGATGATTTAGATTAGATTGTACAAAGTGTACCGTGTGCAGATAAGCTTTTCATTGGTGGTGATGTAAACAGACATGTGGGTACTGATCAGAGTGAGTTTGAGAGTGTCCATAGAGGTCAAGGTTTCGGACTTAAAAAGGAAGCAGGAACCGCTATTCTTGACTTTGCCTTAACCTACATTTGACTATAGCAAACACATGGTTTTAGAAGAGAGATTCTCACTTAATGACTTTTAGAAGCGAGTTAAACGCCAGTCAGATATACTTCTTTATTATGAGATATAGGTTTCATAGCAGTTGTACAGATTGTAAAGTTATTCCAAGTGGTAGAGTAGTTATGCAACACAGGCTGTTGGTCATCAATTTTAATTTTTGAAAAATTGGCAAGCAGCAAAATCATCGGGTTGACCCTAAGATCAAGTGGTGGATGCTACAGGGAGATGCAAGAATAGCTTTTGTCAATAAGGTAGTTCAGGTGGATGACTAGTCTTCTGATATGGATTTGGATCCAAATACTATATGGAGAAAGAAGGCTCAATATATTAGGACAATAGCTAAGGAAGTGTTTGGTGAATCTAAAGGAAGAGTAACACTAAACAAGGATATGTCATGGAGAACAACAAAATGAAAGAAGCCGTAAGGAGTAAAAAAAAAAAAAAAAAGTGCTATAAAAACATAGAGAAGTGCAGGAGTGATGAGAATTTTAAGAAATACAAGGTCGCGAGAAGAAAAGCTAAAGAAGTTGTTAGAAAAAGCAAGATCCATAGTTTATCAGGATTTATATGAAAAGTTAGATACTAAAGATGGAGAGAAGAATATATATAGAATGACACATTTCAGGGAGAAGTAGACGAGAGATATCAGTATGGTGAAATGTGTAAAGGACAACAACCACAGAATTTTGGTTAAAGACGAAGAAGAGATGGAGGTCATATTTTGATAAGTTATTTAATGGGAGTCAATTTCACATTCCGAGTCTGGGGAGCCTTGTGATTTCAAATGAGGAGGTTAACCATGCATGTATTCATTGTATTCAGAAGTATGAAGTTTGAGAGACCCTTAAAATGATGAAACCAAAAAAGGCGGTGGGACCAAATGATATACCGATTGAGGCTTGGAAGTATTTAGACGAGATAGGTATTGCGCGGTTGACAAGTCTGTTCGAATAAATATATAAAGTTAGTAAGATGCCTACAGAGTAGAGGAAGAGTACTCTAATTCCGCTGTACAAGAATAAATGGGATGTTCAAGATTTTGTCAATTACTGTAGGATTAAACTCATGAGTAATATTATGAAGCTTTAGGAGAGAGTGATTAAACAGAGGTTAAGAGGCCTTATAAAGATTTCAGAAAAATCAATTTGGTTTTATGCCTAGGCATTCCTCTATGGAGACAATTCATTTATTACTGCAGATGATTGAATATTATATGGAAAGAAAGAAAGAAAGATTTACACATGGTATTTATTGACCTAAAAAAACCTATGACAAGGTGCCTAGAGAAGTAGTTTGGTAGATGCTAGCCATGAAAAGTGTCTTGCTAAAGTATATTACTCTCATTAAAGATATGTACGAGGGAGCATGTACAAGTGTAAGGAGTTGCGCTGATAGTAGAGTTTCCTATTACCATCGGAGTGCATCAATGATTAGCGCTTTGCCCTTTTCTCTTTACAACTGCTATGGACGAGTTGACTTATACTATACAGGAGGTTGTGCCATGGTGTATGTTGTTTGTTGATGATATTGTGTTGATTGATGAGACTAGAGCCGATGTAAATGCTAAATTGGAGTTGTGGCGACAGACATTAGAATCCAAGGGCTTCAGAATTAATAGGAGTAAAATAAAATATATGAAATGCAAGTTCAGTAGTAGCAAAAATATGGCTCAAAGCGTAACTTTAGATGGTAGAGATATACCGATTGGTGATTACTTCCGATATCTAGGATCTATTATTCAGAAAGATAGAGTGCACAACGGCAACGTTGCACACCGAGTTTCGGCGGGTTGGTTGAAATGGAGAAGCGAACCGATAATCTATGTAATCATAATATACCGTTGAGCTTAAAGGGAAAGTTCTATAGAACAGTTGTAAGACCTACCTTGCTATATGACATAGAATATTGGGCATTTAGAAGGTGTCATATTCATAAAATGAAAATAGCTGAGATGCGTATGTTATGGTGGATATATAGATATACTAGAAATGATAGAGTCAGAAATGAGACCGTTAGAGAAATGGTGGGAGTGGCATCTATTGAGAAGATGATGAGAAAAAGTCTGATATGTCTGGACTTGGGTGTAAAAATCATACAAAAACTAAGCACATTCCCAATCAAGTTTAAATTAAAACGTTCAACCCAAATCACACATATGAGCAAGCATACTTATCACTAACCGATCATAGGGTTTAAATGAGTGTCGATCCTCTAGGAACAAGTAGACATTAATCATCTTTCTTTCATTGTTTAACCGACTCAATAAAGAGAAAAACAAATGAAAAGAAAAATAAAAGTATATACATGTCAATGATGGAAAAGTATGTAACTCAAACCATTGTATAGACAAACATGATCTTAAAGAACTCAATCATTATCATAACTAATTATTCCCTTGGTATCATGAAGGATTAAGATAGACTCACTTCTTTTTCAATCCATGAATCCCTATCTACTAGGTAACTTAGTATCATATATTCGAAATCAACTAGTCTTACTCAAAAGATGCATTGGACACAATCCTTGATTAAATTTTCATATTCTGGCAAACTTAAAACATGAAACTAACCAATGAATCCATATTCTGGCAGACATCAATTAACCTTTAATTACAAGTTCTTAGCAATTAACCATTTTTTCAAGCAAGTTAAAAGACAACAAATATGAAACTAATGATTTGAAACCACCATCAACCCCTTTTTCAAGCAAGTCAATAGAAAGTAACAATTAACCAATCTCATAATCAACCCAAGTAATTAAATACCAAGAAGAACAACCAATTAATCAAAAGATCAAATATCTTTAAATATTATAAATCTCTAAAACAATGTAAAATTACAATAAAACAATTAACATATCATTGTTCAAGAAAAAGAAAATAAAGTAAAAGAAAGCACTCATAGACAAGCCTCCTTCTTCTTCATTTGAAGACCTTCTTGTACAACCCTCCTTGAATTGAAGAATTCCTCCGTAGATTGAGTGATTTTCTATTATGATCAATGAATTCTCCCCCTTTTCCCTTGTCTTTTTCATCTATTTATAGGCTTAGGAAGTGCCTAAACTTGTAGGTACAATATTCTTGGCCGAATAGAAGTTGAAAGATATTAAAACTCCACAGATTACCAAAAACCGTGCAGATAAAATCAAGCACCGCCTTAACTTCAGGGCACAGCTGGCGCCGCCTTAGTTCTCGAAGCCGGCGCCGATTGTGTTCTACTTCTCTACTCGTTCGCCGATTTTTCTCTGAATTTTGCACAATGAAGACTAGAATGCAGCCAGCACTGCCTTGACTCTTGGAGCTGGTGCCAGTTTCCCTCTGTTCCGCTCTGTTTTGACAATTTTTTGTCGCTTCAAAGTTCATGCAATCTAGTGCATGGCCGGCGCCAGTTCTAGAGCCCTAGATGGCACCGCCTCTCCTCTGTTCTGTGACGTTTTTGTTTCATTTTACCCTAAAAATCTGAAATAATGAACAAAACATCTTTCCAAGGATAAAATCTCAAATATGAAGGAATATGACTAGTTATTGAACAAAATATATCACAAAAGAATCTCAAATAACTAGAAAACATGACAATTTAGCCCCTATCAAAGTCTCTTGCATTGGTTTGAACATATACAGAGAAGACCGAGGAATGTGCCTGTTAGGGGAATTGAAGAAGGGAGGCAGGATAGGTTAGATAGAGGTAGAAACGGGCCTAAAATGATATGAATAGAGGTGATTATGAGAGATATGTCTTTGTTAAATTCGGATGAAAGTATGACGATCGATAAAAGGAAGTGGAAAGAGAGAATTCATGTAGATACCACACATAGCTTGGAATGTGTTCATATTGCCGACCCTAAGTTTTTTTGGGAATTAAGGCTTAGTTTGTTATTGTTGTATTTATGCGGCAGTGAAATGCCTTGAGGTTCTAGACTTTGGGAGTGTTCATTAGCTTTCTAGGCTAGTTCATCCATTTTCATTCAAGCAGTTCATATGGCTTTATTGTTTGATTGAAATTCCCTTTCATTTTGGGTTGACTTGGTGTTAAAATTTGATTGGAAGACCCGCATTGCATAGGGATGAAAATACCCTTTGGAAAGGTTATGTACGAGTCACGTAAGGTCATTTCGTCATGAGTTAATGCTCAATTTAGATGGAAGGGTAACTAATAATAAGTTTATATAGTTCAAGGGCTTCATTTTACAAAAATAAAGTTGAGGGACAAATAGCGCGTTTTTATTAAGTTCAGGGGCAATCTGTGTCATTTACCCTTTTAATTATTATTAATTATTGGTAGTTTTTTTTTTTATCAAGTTAGGTAGCCCCACCTTAATTAATACTTGAGGTGAGTCATTTATGTGGTGGTCCACCTTAATCCTTGATTATATAATTTAATAAAAATATTGTCTCTCTCTCTTTCTATTATATATATATATATATATATATATACAAATATATATCTTGTATTCTATTATCTAATTATATTATCATATTATTAAAATTATTTTTTTAAAGTAATATTTTGTTACTAGAAGTATTAGTTCTATTCTATACAATAATTCTTGGTATTATATTACAATATAATATATTATACTATATTATTGATAATTTTCCATAAACTTCTTCAACATTCTAATACTTTCTAGCGAGCACTAAAAGCTTCCATAAGCTTCCAAAATATTCTACAAAATGATGGGTAATCACATGAGTCATTACTTAAGACTTTCCACCAAAGCTTTTTGGACACCCATAAATAGATGAAGCAAGGATAGAATACAATATTGGAAAATTAAAAAGAGCCAAAGGAAAGAAAGTGCGGGCTGCCAAAATACTTGAGAAGAAAATTAGAGAAAAGAAGAAAGGAAGATGAAAGGAAAAGCTTGAGAAAAAGAGAAAAACTAAGAAAAAAAAAAGGAGAGAAACAGATAACAAGAAAAGGAGAAAAGCTAGCAATTTGGCCAATTCATTTGGGAAGGTAAAATCTTGTTCTTCTTAAGTTAAATTTACTTATTCTATAAATAATATAGATTATTATGATGTATGTTTAATAGTTAATTATGAATACTTGAATAGACTTGTGGTACTTGTGGTACTTATGTTTTAAAATGCAGTGATGTGGTTTTGTTGAAAAATTATGTTTCAGAGAACTTGTGGTGTGGTATGATGTGATTTTGTGCTATTTGATGATGTTTTGAAGGAGTGATAGGAGGAAATTCATGGCTGAATTTAAGAATTATTGAAGGAAGAAAGAAAATGAATGAAAAAGGTTGTGGTTGTTAAATAAAATAAAAGCTTGATGTGTGTATTTGTGGCTACCAGTTTTGATTGTGATGGTTATGTGATTTTTTGCTTTCATAATAGTTGTAATTAGGATGGTTTTGTGATGTTAACATGAGTATTGAAGTGAATTAAATGATATGTATGTAGTAAAGGAAACTAGAATAGATGGAGTGGGAATTTAGCAAGAAAATATTTTGTAACATGAAAATTTTAAGTTTTTCCTCCCAGTAATTTTCTGCTAGTTCAAGAACAATCTAAAAGGACTTCATAATTTTGCATCCAAGGATCATAGGAGTGTTTTGGCACAAATTTAAATTTAATTGAATTTGTAAATCAAAAGTTATGACAAAAATATAAAAGTGTGTCATTATAGGAAAAATGCAACATTTCAGCATAACTAACAAATGTTTGTATTATTATATATTTATGTGTGACATGTTAAGTATGTTGTAATTGTGTTTGAAAAGTACTATGATGTTTGAATGGTGACAATGGTCTGAAAGGTAACATAGGATAAACGGGTAGCAAGGTAAATGATAACTATGTGTAGGATATAGGAAGCTGAGATATATATGTGATGTGAATGATAGGAAATTGATATAAATTTGGTTCATATGATAGATTTCGTAGGAGGTGAAAACGTGGAATTCCAAATCTAGAAGTAAGCACATTTTCTATGGATATAAGATAAGTCCCCACATCCACGCAACCTTTCCAATCAAAAATTTTTATGAGAAAAATATTGAGAAATATGCTAGTTATTCTATTGAAAATATTATGAAAGATTTCAAAGCATAAATGATTATGCCACAATCAAGAATGCTATATTTTGATAAATCATTTACATATGACAGGACAATTTGAAAATCCTACATTAATTTCATCAAGTAATTATGATTTCATGTGCACGTACTCGGTTGTGAAAATCATAGCATGAATTTGTTATCAACTGTTGAACCATTGGAATGGTTTTATAGTGTAAAATCTATTTTCAGGAAGGGTAATATTTTGGGAAAATGAGATAGATCGTTGAAACATTGCATTGATCTTTGGTATTGTGCCATACAATTCTTAAGTACTCAAAGGGACATTGCACTTATACTAACTTATATGAGTTAGAGAACACTGCCCCATTGGTTGCCACTTTTGAACTGTGATCTCTTTCCACTTAAGGTGCTAATATTTGGTGTTTAATCATCTTTAACACATTTATCCAAAGTGGAAACTGAGGATGGGTGTGGGATACTCGAGCAGTAGGGCAAACCATGACGATGGTTATCGTATATTTAATTGTGGCGTAGTGTGACTTTGGGCCAATGTTATCGTATTTTCATACATATTAATTTTAATATTATCGGTTGGACCAATGTTCCTTCCAAATAAGATCACAATATAACTTTAGATAACAAAATTTGTTGAGAGAACCAAATGATTTATGATATAAAGGACTTAGCACTTATTTTATACATAATACTAAGATTATTTTTACTGGCACATTTCCTTCCCTGAAGCCATGCACAAATTGAAAAGAAGTAAATCTTCTTTGAAGAAGCTCAATCCACTTATAAAGAAGGTAATGCTTCCCTGATTTAGCATAATCTCCATTCAACTTGTTGATAAGAAGCTAAGAAATAGATTACAGTATTATAACCCCCTTATTACCAGACCGATAACACCATTGCAAGCCATAAAGAACATCACAAATTTTTGCCTGTTGATTTCAAGAATAACTAATATTCATTGAGAATCCAAAGAGAATGTGTCTTTCTAGGTTTCTTATAACCACACTAGCACCAGACAAGCTGTTGGGTTTTGTCTTGCATTCCTAACCAGGCTAGGACAAAGTGTTTTAAGTTAAAAAGGTATTTCTAATGTATTTAGAATTAGGAAGTTACTATTATCTTATGTATTTTAGAATTAGATAATTACTCTTACTACATCCTATGTTGATTAGGAGTCTTATGACTTGGTACTATTATATAGGTAGAGTTATATGTTTTCAATAAGGTCCTGGTTTGGTCTAGTATATCTAGTATTATGAGGTATATAGGTGTAAGTAAGATGAGTGCATGAGTGATGTGAGATAAGGTTTAGAAAAATACCAAGAATACCTTGTGTAAATCTCGTGATAGGTGTTAATAAAGTATTTCTTGATCTTCGCCATGGACATAAGCTTGGTTTGATAAGTCAATATTTTGTGCCTTGTTTTATTTTTCATGTTCGTTTTTCTATTCTCGTTATCTATCCCAATTTAGATTTCTCCAACAAGCAGTATCATAGCTTAGGTTTTGGGCTTCTAGGGTGCGGGGTTTTGAGATGGTGAAAATCGATAAGAAGTATTATTTAGGCAGTTGAAGATGGAGAAATACTAATTTCACTTGAGATAGATATATTAACCAATATGTATTTTATTGACGAGATTATGTCTAAAGAAAGGTTGTTAGACACTAATAAAATTACTCATACAGTTGTACACCTTACGTGAACTGAATAGGCTATGGACCTAAAGTATCTGATAGTGGATCTAAGATAGGTAAATCCAAATTACATAACTAAAGAAAAGAACAAACGGTTGCATTGTCATGAATGACCATGTATTAATTGGATAAGGAAAAATGAGGATTTGTAATGGTGGTACAATGATAGTGGCATGTGTGAAGATATCCTCACAATCTTCAAGTATATGGATACTTCTTCTCAGGTAGATTTTAGATTTCGGATGTTATCTCCAAATAAATTCTTAGAGTGAGACGTATTTTGGGTTGTGTGACAAATGTCCTAAAAATGCGTGGAATCAAATTTTTTTCAGCTAGTAGGATTCTAAAAGTTGCAATTTTTAATTGAGTTGGAGTCTTAAAATCACACATGACTAGAATACTCCAGTATAATGAGAGAAGTATGGATAAAAATATTCGTCTGCAAGGGAAGAAGTACCTCGATGATCTAGAAGGAGAGTGCACAATAACTTTCACGGGGCAGTTGGTGGTGTGAGGAGAAATCCTACAAAGATGAGAAAATATTGAGGCTTTCTCGTACGGGTCAACAAAGCGTGTTGGACTCGTAACAGCTATGCATGTTCATTAACCGACTCAAATCAGGAATAATTGGGATTATTGAGATCATGTTGTTTCAGGTGTGTAGTTGGATACTAATGAGAGTTTAGTGGTTGTAAAGGTCAATAGGGTCATAAGGATTGTGACTTTGATGTTGCTACCGAAGGTAAAATACAAGCCAAGGTTGAGATTGTTGGGTTTTGTCTTGCATTCCTAATCTGACTAAGATAAAGCGGTTTGAGTGAAAAAAGGTACTCCTAATGTATTTAAAATTAGAAAGTTACTATTATCTTATGTATTTTAGAATTAGGAAATTACTCTTACTACATCTTATGTTGATTATGAGTCATATGACTTAGTATTTATATATAAGAAGAGTTATAAGTTTTCTATAAGGTTCTGGTTTCTTCTGGTGTATCCAGTATTACGTGCGTATGAATATAAGTTAGGTAAGTGTAGGCGTAGTGCGAGACAAGGTTTGCAAAAATACCAAGAATACCTTGTGTAAATCTCCTTACAGCTATCAATAAAGTATTTCGTGATCTTTACCTTGGATGTAGCCTTTGGTGTATAAGCCGAACCACATAAATTATTTTTGCCTTATTTTATTCATTATGTTCCTTTTTCTATTCTCATTATCTATCCCGATTTAGATTTCTCCAACATAAGCCATGGTTTCCTTTAGAGGCCCCATTAACATTAACAATCACTCCATTTGTTGCAAATTTCAACCAACGAAGTCGAAGCAGCGGTAAAGCTACTGAAGCTCTCCAGTTTGTTGACAGAGAATCAAATGCAATAACAACAGGCCAATTAGATCAAGACTAGAGAGTTCTGTGATGAGACTATGAACCCCCCGCTTCAATTTCTCGGAGGAGATGACCACACCATTGGATATGTAATCATTCCTAGACTTTTATGTTCTCAGCAGTAAAAAGGAAATAAGGACTTTTGCATATTCTCTGGCAGAAGATGGTGCATACCACTTTGAGCAAATGAAATAGGACACGTCTATAGCCGAGACATCAATCACCAAAGACAAAGCTTCTGCCTGCCATAAACTAACAATAGGCTCACAATCTTTTAAAACATGCTCTACTGTCTCAGAATTTCAGCCACATAAGTTGTATCCAGATGCTAAGAAAATTCCTAAGAAGGTCACAACTGAGTTAAAAGGAATGAAGTTATTGAATAGATTCCAAAAGAGACCTTAACCTTGCTTAGAAAATTTCCATAATGAATCCAAAAATTGAACTTTAAGCCTCTTCAACCGGATGAACTCATAAGCAGAAGAGATTGTCAATTCCCTAGCATAAGTAAGTATCCACAGTCGAATGTCGTCATCTATTGAGCCTATTCTAGAGTCAGGTCATCAAACACCTCCCTTGAAACAGATGATACAAGGAGCTAATGAATAAACATCCACTCTCCAATATCCTTGAAGATTGAAAAATAAAAAGAGGAAGGCATGCATGCAGGAAGCTAAAAAAAAATAGAGGCCAAACAATAACGAAAACACAACACCACGGAAGCATTTATTCAATACCTCTGTACACCTTAAACCTTTTTGGCTGTGAAGAAGTCAACTGAACCGCAGGGATAACTTCTTCTTGCCTGCCTGATGAAGCCTCCGGTTGAAATCCCACTATCCTCCTGCTTTGCCTTGTTTGCATGAACACTAAAGCTTTCAGGATCTTAGAATATTCCACTGCCTCAATCCAACAAAAGGTGAGGAGCAACGGTCTCAACATTCTTGATCTTTTGCTATTGATTAGCAATATCAAGAACAACAAGAAGAAGAACTCACGAGAGAGAGCAGAGAGAAAAAGAAAATACAAAGGCTTGCTCCTATTTTTTTTTTCCACAGAGACAAAAATATCTTTTTCAAAAACAAAAACACAGTATTAGATATCTGAAAACAATATCCCTAGTATTTAATATTTCAAACACCCGGATGTTATCAACAAAGTGAGTTTGGCTTAGCCTTAAATTCTTCTGAATCGTACTTGGAAAAACCCTATGGTTCAGGCTATTGGGCTAAAATAATATTTATTATTTTTCTTAGACCCAAAGAGCCCAAAACAATAACATTAATTATTTATTTTTTGGGCATATAGAAATAACCCAATAAATAATTAAATAAGCCTTTTTTTCCATCTAGTTTAAGCCCAGGTTAATTTTCTAATTATTCAAACTGGACCTAGGCCCTGAATAATTAATTAACCAATTAAATCAGATAATAAATTTAATTTCTCTCAGCTTTTTATTTTTATTCCAATCCAAAAATAAATTAGATTTCTTGAATAAAATAAAATCCTCTTTAACTGAGACCAATTCCTCAACCCAAAATTAATTAGGACTTATAGGCTATTCCGAGGACCAAAATGACACATCGTCTTAACTACTAAAATGACCAAAATACCGCTGCTATATAAATAGCTGTATTTTACATTTTAGATATTTCCTAATATTACCATAACAAAATATTGACCCCAAGGACATTGCTACGTTAGCAAAGTCTCCAACCTACAGGTGAAATGACTAAAATACCCTTTTACATATCGCTGTGCATTTAGAGAGGAAGAAGTGTCCTAACACCTTTCTAAATGACATCTACCATCATTAGGCTTCTAGTCCAATGATCCACGACTTCTTAGAATGTTTTTGCTTTACAAGAGAGCTACTCTAAAGCAAACATCCAAGTCATGTTTCCCAGGGCCCTAGATATTTAAATCATTCAAACAACCACAAGGGGCGATATTGTATAGAAACTATCTTGTGCAAGTCTATCTTAACTAACTAGTTACATATACCCAATATATAAGTATATTGGTTCTACGATAGAACCTCAACTAAAGCATATCAATGTACATGCTTCTAGCTTCGTCAGACTACCAACTTATACTCAAGCTGTAGAGTATTAGTCCACGCTGTAGCAGTAGTAATCTAGGTTTTTACCAAATAGTACTTTAAGAAACCACTACTACAGGTCCTCTTCTATGTATTCGAAATACGCTTATGTCATGAAGTGAGTGAACTACTCACTGGCTAAAGGTAAGCCATTTCCCATTTGTAATTCAAACATAATAATCTAAACATGATAAGATTCACATTCTTATCAATCGGTTAAGAATAAATGTTTATGTGTTAAATAATCCGTGATCTATACCTTACTGTGAAAGACCACCATTCATATGAATCACTTATTTAAACACAATGGGTCTTTTCCAAATGAAATCATGCACAAAAATATAATAAAAATTCACAAACAATTTCTGAGAATAAAACTTTTATTAATATAAATGACTTTTACAACAGAAACCTAGTCTAAGAGAAAATACATCCCAACAATCTCCCACTTGTACTCTAAGACTAAGAAAGTCCATAGGTGCCCACCCCTATGGCATCTAAGCGTCTTCGAAAGACTTTCTCAGCCAAAGGTTTGGTGAAGGGATCTGCTAGATTGTTCTGCGAGGCGATCTGTTCCACCACAATTTTCCACCTCTAGATGAAATATCGTATCAGGTGGTACTTTCTCTCAATGTGCTTCCCCATCTTATGGTTCCTGGGTTCTTTAAATTGTGAAACTGTGCAAGTGTTGTCGTAGTATATCACAATCGGCCTGTCTATATATGGCATGACTCCAAGTTCTGATAAGAACTTCCGAAGCCAGACCTCTTCATTGGATGCCTCTGAAGCTGCCACATACTCAGCTTCCATGGTTGAGTCAGCAATGCAAGAATGCTTGATATTTCTCCATGAAATAGCTCCTCCAGACAAGGTGAAGACATATCCACTTGTGGATTTTCTCTTATCCTTATCCACCTAGAAGTCTAAGTCTGTGTATTCTGTAGGAACCAAGTCATCAGCCCTGTAAACCGGCATTAATCTCTTGTTCCCTTGAGGTACTTGAGAATATGCTTTACAGCCTACCAATGAACCTCCCCAGGGTTTTACTGATACCTGCTGACTAAGTCTACGACAAAGTAGATATCTGGCCTAGTGTATAGCATGGCGCACATGAGACGTTCCACAGCTGAAGCGTAGGGAATCCTACTCATCCTATCTTTTTCTTCTTGAGACTTCAGATAGTCCTTTAAAGAGAAAGATAACCCATGTCTGCAAGGGATCAGTGCTCCCTTGCATAAGTCCATGCTAAACTTAGCTAGCATCTTGTCAATGTATGTTGCTTGGGATAATCCTAACATTCTCTGCTTCCTATTTCTAAGAAGCTTAATCCCGAGAATGTAACTGGCTTCTCCCAAGTCCTTCATATTGAATTAACTAAACAGCCAAACCTTTGTAGATGACAATGTCCCTATACCATTCTCAATTAGTAGAATGTCATCCATATAGAGTATAAGAAAAACAACATTTATGTTTTCAAGTTTCCTATACACGCATGATTCATACTTATTTTGAGTGAAGCCGTAAGACTTTACAGTCTCATCAAAATGAATGTTTCATGCTAGCGATGCCTGCTTAATTCCATAAATGGACTTCTTAAGCTTGCAAACCATGTGCTCCTGGCCATCAGCAATAAAACCTTCTGGTTGGGGCATATAGATGTCTTTGCTAAAATGGCCATTTAGAAAGGCTGTCTTGACATCCATTTACCATATCTTGTAGTCATAATGACATACGATGGCAAGAAGGATACGGATGGACTTAAGCATGGCGACCAAAGAAAAGGATTCCTCATAATCGATGCCTTCTTTCTGAGTGTACCCTTTCACCACAAGCCTTGCTTTGAATGTTTCCACCTTCTCATTTGCTCCCCTCTTCCTCTTGTATACCCACTTACACACAATGGGTTTTATCCCTTCATGTGAAGCTACAAGATCCCAAACCTGATTAAAGTACATAAACTCAATCTCGGCTTTTATTGCTTCAGACCATAGGTTTGCATCGACATCAGCAATAGCCTTCTTGTATTTAGTAGGATCTTGTTCCTGATGGCCGGAAACTAGGTCAAAGACCTCTCTTGTCCACCTTTCTGGAACCCTAGGTACTCTCCCACTACGACGAGGCTTCGTTTGTATAGGCTCTTGAGGCTGTGCCTCTTCTTGTTCCACAATCGGGTCAAAAGAAGTTGATTCCGAAAATAACTTCTTCTCGAGTTCCAACCTAGTTGAACCTTTAGTGGAAGTACTTTGATCATCCTCTAAGTATCTAGCATTAGTACTAACTAGTACTTTCTGTTCTTTAGGATGATAAAAGTAACCACCCTTTGTCCCTTTTGGATGCCCAACAAAATAGCATAATTCTGATCTTGGTTCTAACTTGTCTCCCATAATCAGTACATAAGATGGACAACCCCATATCCTAAGATGATTCCGACTTGGCTTATCCCCAGTCCACATCTCATAGGAAGTCCTAGGTACTGACTTGGAAGGCACCAAGTTCAGAATGTATGACGTTGTTTCCAGGGCATATCCCTAAAAAGACACTGGAAGAGTTGCATGAGACATCATACTTCGAACCATTTCCATTAATGTCATGTTCTTTCCTCAGCTACTCCGTTTTGCTGGGAAGTCCCCAGCGCAGAGAGTTGGAATACTATTCCATGATGTACCATGTAGTCTTTGAATTCACTAAGGAGGTATTCTCTACCATGATCCGATCATAAGGTCTTGATTAGTTTACCTGTCCGACACTCCACCTCAGCCTTAAACTCTTTGAACTTATCAAACGAGTCAGACTTGTGTCTCATCAGATAGACATAACTAAACCTTGAACAATCATCTGTGAAAGTGATGAAGTACTCAAAACCCCTTCTAGCTGGTGTAGACAAGAGACCACACACATCAATATGAACAAGACTCAATATCTCTTTGGCTCTATCCGCCTTTGGGGTAAATAAACTTTTGGTCATCTTTCCTATTAGACATGATTCACATTTAGGCCAAATTTCCAATCTCAATGAGCCCAAAAGCCCATCATGAATTAACTTCTTAATCTTTATTGAGTTGATATGACCCAACCTTAGATACCAAAGATATGAGTCATTAACATTGGTCTTTCTCTTCCTAGTTAAAGGTTCAGACTGAGCATTATTTAATTGATTGTTAATAGAATTTAAGAAGAATGGATTTTCATACATGTGCCTAGTACATATAACTTCTCTATCTCTAATGATAGTAATGCCAGAATGGAAAGATACAGAATATCCTTGATTTATTAGTTTCGCAACTAAAATCAAATTCTGTCTAAATCTGGGTACATATAAAATATCCTTTAAAACCACTATTCTATTACAATAAAAAATAAGATCCAGCTCTCCCACTGCAAGGGCCCAAACTTGTGCTCCATTTCCCATGCGTAGTTCATGTTTGCCCTTCTGGAGTTTTCTAATCTTTCTAAACCCTTGTAAGGAATTACAGATATGATCAGTGGCCCCTGAATTAACAATCCAAGTGGAAGTTGATCCAACAATTGATATAGACTCTAGATAGAAAACATTACCTGTGGGGTTTTTCTTATTTTGAATATCTGAACACTCCTTTTTTCAGTGTCCCTTCTTCTCACATTTGAAGCATTTGCCCTTGGGTTTGCCTTTGGGCTGGGACTTAGGCTGAGCCGCTGCGTTACCCTTCTTCTTCTTGAACTTTCTGGGCTTGGGCCCATTTCTAGAAGATGAAACCTTAGCAATCATAGCCTTAAATTGTGGTTTCATTACCTTCTCTCCCATCTGGATTTCCTTTATCAACTCAGTTAAGCCTATGTTTAACTTGTTCATATTATAATTTAACTTGAATTAAGTAAAGGAACCCGGTAGAGATTCGAGAACTATGTCCACTTGGCTCTCGGGGTCAATAACAGCCCTTAAGATTTCTGCCTCCTTGAAAGTAGCAATCATCTTGAGTATATGCTCTCTGACTGATGCTCCCCCAGCCATCTTAGTGTTTATGATAGTTCAAAAAGCCTCCTGCCTTGCAGGCCGACTCTAATCTGTAAACATCGTGGCTAATGATTGACTTATGTCATACGCAGTGGCCATGTGCTCATGTTTGGACTGGAGCACATTAGACATAGAGGCCAACATATAACAACGAGCCATCTCGTCGGCCTTCTTCCATGCCTTCTCAGCCTCTTGCTCTTCAGCAGTGGAACCCTCCCCGATCTCAGGACAAGTTTCGTAGAGGACATACTTATACTTTTCGACTGTGAGTATTATGTCCAAGTTTCTTTTTCAGTCCACATAGTTAGGACCTATTAGCTAATTCTCATGGAGAATAACGGCTAAGGGACTGAAAGAACCTCCACCAACCATTTCTGAAAAAATCAAAATAACAAAAAAATCTCAGTTTGTGAAAAACAAAATAATTTTGTGCACTATATATTAAACTGATAATAGTTAACCCTATCACTATTATCTTTAATATGATTAATTTGGCTCGTAGGAGAACTGGCATAGCTTCTTACAAAGATTAACAGTTTCCTAAGCTAAGTGTGTTAACCACCACAAATTAATCTCCCTTCTAGGTAATGATCCAAAAGATAACTCCATCGAGGGGATAGTTGTTTCTTCTTATTTTCTATGGACATTCCTCGCACTATAACCTCCAACGTGGGTTGGCCAATCATAGCACGTGTCTTCGGTTATTAATTACATCCTTCCATTAGATCTAGATCCTTGTGGTATCCCCATCCTATACAGGTTCCCTCCCAGGGTGACGCGAGGAGACCTACGATCCCTAATGTGGATCGTGATGGAAGCCGTGGGGCCGTTGGAACCCTTCTCCCACTTAGTCTTTTAAAATAAGGGTTTTCTGAAAAATATTCTTTTGAAAATTTCCATTAAGTTTTCCTTTAATTCAAAAATTAAATATCCAAACCCATAAAAATCTCTACGTCAAGGTTATATCCTTTGAGAGACTTTTCCATGGACTAATTTTATTTTAAGTTAAAACTTAATGATTTCAAAAAATTTTCAATTAAAACTTTCTAGAGACTTTGGTTTCAAGTTTATTTGACAAAATAATTTTTCTTGTGCAAAAAATAAAACAAAATGGCTTTCTATTTTAACTTACAAAAATATCTACATCCAATATATTTTCTATGCCAATGATTAAATCCTTTGAGAAAATTTCTAAGGATTAATTTTTGTTCAAGTTAAAACAACCATTTAATTTGTAGAAAAATACTTTTCTTGTAAAAAAAAAAATTCCCAAAGACTTTGGTCTTTGAGAAAATGTGCACATAGGCATTCAAAAATAAATAGCATGCTAGAAAACAGTAGATGTTTCCATGTTTTTTTTATTTTTAAACCTAAATGTCCAAATAATAGAATTAAACACATTAATTAATTAATTAATTAATGGTCTTGTTTAATCCTAAAATCCCTTACTATTATTTTTCATGCAAAATTATTCTATGAATATTAACTATTGCAAAAATAATAACTTTGCCTGGTATGGGACCCAAAACAAAAAAGAAAACGCAAGAAAATTACAAGGAAAAATATTTAAAAATTTCCTTGGTCCATGTGCACCCGCTGCATCAGATCATAGCCTGATGGTCCACCATGAGCCAGGTGCACCAGCCACACTGGATCTCCCCTTGCTCAACCTATGAAGCCCACCCGCAGCCTGACCCACGTCCATTGGCCGACCCGCGACTTTCTAAATTGCAATTTGCATGCAATTGAAAATTGCAACTACTTCGAGCCGATGTGAGCCAAGGAAAGCCGCCCCTCGGCTCCAGGCACAACAAGCAGTCAGCGGCTCAGCTCGGCTTAGCTCGACAAGTGGCTTGTGAACAGTGCTTCATCTTCTTCGTTTTTCTGCGCGACTTTTCTTTCGTTTCTCTGCATTTTTTTTCTGCTTTCTCCCGCTACTTCTTTGGACGTTTTTTCAATTACAAAATCTCATCCAAATAAAAACCACATTCGCCTATACCCTTCAAAATTAGGTTCACATGATTGTTCTACAAAAACATGAAAAATTTCAGAGATCCTATGCTTCTACTGTGAAGCTCACAAAGCATCTATCCTATACCAAAACAGCGACGGATCACAGGTTTAAGCACCAAATAATAATCTTCTCCATTTTTATTTACTAACATGCTCCCTACGTTAATCAATCAACATGCTCTGATACCACTTGAAGATTGAAAAAGAAATAGAGGAAGGCATGCACGCAGAAAGCTAAAAAAACCAAAGGCCAAAAAATAACAAAAACACAACACCACAGAAGCATTTATTCAATACCTCTATGCGCCTTAAGCCTCTTTGGCTGTGAAGAAGTCGATTGAACCACAGGAATAAATTCTTCATGTCTACTTGATGAAGCCTCCAGTTGAAATCCCGCTATCCTCCTACTTTGCCTTGTTTGCATGAATGCTAAAGCTTTCAAGATCTCAGAATATTCCACTGCCTCAATCGTTGTTGGTGAAACAAAAAGTGAGAAGCAATGGTCTCAACGTTCTTGATCTTTTGCTATTGATTAGCAATATCAAGAACAACAAAAAGAAGAACTCACAAGAGAGAGTAGAGAGAAAAAGAAAATACAAAGGGTTGCTCCTATTTTTTTTCCCCAAAGAGACGTGAATATCTTTTTCAAAAACAAAAACACAATATTAGATATATGATAACAATTTCCCCAAGATTTGATATTTCAAACACCTGGATGTTATTAATATAGTGAGTTTGACTTAGCATTAAATTCTTCTGAACCGTATTTGGAAAAACCTTATGGTCTAGGCTACTGGGCCAAAATAATATTTATTATTTTTCTTGGACCCAAAGAGCCCAAAATAATAAACATTAATTTTATATTTTCTGGGCATATAGAAATAACCCAATAAATAATTAAACAAGCCTTTTTCCATCTAGTTTAAGCCCAGGTTAATTTTCTAATTATTCAAACTGGACTTAGGCCCTGAATAATTAATTAACCAATTAAACCAGATAATAAATTTAATTTCTCTCAATTTTTTATTTTTATTCCAATCCAATAATAAATTAGACTTCCTGAATAAAATAAAATCTTCTTTAACTGAGACCAATTCCTCAACCCAAAATTAATTAGGACTTATGGGCTATTCCGAGGACCAAAAAGACACGTCGCCTTGGCTACTAAAATGACCAAAATGACAAGGCGATGACCCCAAGGACAATGTTGTGTTATCAAAGTCTCCGACTTACTGGTGAAATGACTAAAATACCCCTTTACACATCACCTTGCATTTAGAAAGGAAGAAGTGTACTAACACCTCTCTAAATGACATCTACCATCCTTAGGCTTCTAGTCCAATGATTCACGACTTCCTGGAGTGTTTCCACTTTACAAGGAAGCTACTCTAAAGTAAACATCCAAGTTATGTTTCCCAGGGCCCTGGATATTTAGATCATTCAGACAACCATCAGGGGCGATATTGTGTAGAAACTATCTTGTACAAGTCTATCTTAACTAACTAGTTACATATACCCAATATACAAGTATATTGGTTCTACGATAGAACATTAATTAAAGCATATCAATGTACATGCTTCTAGCTTCGTCAGACTACCAACTCATACTCAAGCCGTAGAGTATTAGTCCACGCTGTAGTAGTAGTAGTCTAGGTTTATACGAAATAGTACTTTAAGAAACCACTACTATAGGTCATATTCTACGTATTCGAAATACGTTTATGTCATGAAATGAGTGGACTATTTATTGGCTAAAGGTAACCCAGTCCCCATTTGGAATTCGTAACATAATAACCTAAACATGATGATATTCTCATTCTCATCAATCGGTTAAGAACAAATGTTTATGTATTAAATAACCCATGATCCATACCTTACTGTGAAAGACCACAATTCACATGAATCACTTATTTAAACACAATGGGTCTTTTCCAAACGAAATCGTGCACAAAAATATAATAAAAATTCACAAACAATTTCTGAGAATAAAAATTTTATTAATATAAACAACTTTTACAACAGAAACCTAGTCTAAGAGAGTATACATCCCAACATTAAGTTGTTTACAATTTATGTTGGGTATTCATTCTCTTATTATGTATTGTGTATTTCTATTTGTTGGGTTTTCTGATTCTAATAATTTAGAGAAATAGGATTAGGATTTAGAGGCTCAATTGGTAGATTTACTTTATGGGTTTCTCTTGAATTGCCTTAAAAGAAGGGTTTGAGAATAAGAACTAGATGGCTAAAGGGAAGTGAGGTTGTCAAGAGATAAGGGCTTCATTTTTCCCAAATTAGATGGATAATTGGCACTATAAGAAATTTGCCAATTTGCCACGGAATTGTAATATGCCAATTTGCCACAGATACGTCTGTGGCTAAACTGAAATTTGCCATAGATCTACGACGGAATTTGTCCGTGAAAAATACCTTCGGCGCTAAGCATTTTTTTTCCTAGGGAACTTTTTTTCTATGGCAATTTACCAGGATTTGCAACAAATTGTTCAAGTTGGTAGCACCTATCAAGGAGAAATATTGCAAGGGAACCGTGGCAAATCCTTCTCAATCTCCCATAGATTCACCACAGAAATAATATGAAAATAAGCTGTCTGTGGCAAATCCACGGATTTGCCACAGACAATACTCAAGCAGATCCTCTTCTTTATCTAGAAATATGCTTGATAATAAAAATGAACTTCTTTTGGTTTGTTGTGATGTGAATCAATTGAAGTTCTGGACATGCTACTTTGGATTTCTAATTTGATTTGCCCACTCAAGAGACTACTTTTGATACTATTCCTCTGATGGAGGATATGCTTGTGCATGATTCTTTCTACTCCCTAATGGATTTTGAACAAAGTCCGAACATTGTTCAAGGTTATCATACATTAGAACATGGATTTTGAATGGTATTACCTTTGTTGAGATTATTTTTCTTTTTTCAAGTGAAATATGGACTAGTCTTGGCAATGAATTCGGAGTGGGGAATCATGAAATGCATTTTGAATTTAAAATTGAGGCGAACCAGCCACTGTTATTGTGTGACGGCTGTCAAGCTATCACTTCAGATGAAATTCCCGTGGAGAAGAAAATGATCAGAAGGCAGAGAAATGAGAAAGGCAATAGCTCCAGGACATTATCACGAGCAACTATTTCGAAGTACTTTTACATGTCAATCACTCGGGCGGCTAAATAATTGAATGTTGGCTTGACCCTTCTCAACAAAAGAAGTAGAAAGTTGGGAATTCATCGATGGCCTCATAGGAAGTTGATGAGCTTGGAGATCCTAATCAAGAATGTTCAAGTTCTTTTTCACACACTTGTGCATGAATGAAAAACTTACATCACAGATCTATAAGTATGAAAGATTCATAAATAAATAATGACGATATAATTTTGCTACTTATTGTTACACGTTTAATTAACTTCATGAATACAAGTAATTATCATATGAATATTATAGAAATCTATAAACAGTAATGTAGTGTTTTAAAAAAAGAGAGAGATAAAGGAATTCAAAAATTCATATTTGTTCTAAATAGGTATTGAATTATAATTAATATGAATTAATATAATAAAAGAATTGGCAAAAATGTAAAAAGTCAAATCTATGCTAGATCTCTCGCAGACTGCCAAGGATTAGCCACGGAATAATTGAGAAACATGCTCTACTATCTTAGAATTTCTGCCACATAAGTTGCATCTAGATGCTAAGAAAATTCCTAAGAAAGTCACAACTAAGTCGACAGGGAATGAAGTTATTGAATAGCTTCCAGAAGAGACCTTAACCTTGCTCAGAAAATTTCCATAATGAATCCAAAAATTGAACTTTAGGCCTCTTCAACCGGATGAACTCATAAGCAGAATAGATTGTCAATTCCCTAGAATAAGTAAGTATCCACAGTTGAATGTCGTTATCCATTGAGCCTATTCTAGAGTCAGGTCAACAAACACCTCCTTTGAAACAGATGATACAAGGAGCTATTGAATAAACATCCACTCTCCAATATCCATGGCCCATAACGTTGTGAATTATCTATAAACATTCTGCATATCATATTTTCAATGGTAGAATATCTTCAAAATCAACTTCCTCAAATAGTAGATACGCAACCCCAAAGTTTAATAAAATTGCTTAAAATAGAACACAAAAAGGCTAAATTTAATTGATGAAATTGGAACTTTAGCTACAAAAGGTTTTTAGGGAGAATATAGAGCAAGTAAAAGTTTGAGACAAAGGATAGTGCTTTATCAAAAGTTCATGGAGGATTTCTACCAACCATACATAAGAATCCTACACTAAAAGATAGTAAAAAGTGAGTGAGTGGAAATTCTAATTTGGACCTAGTCTATGCAGACTAACATTTTTGGAGGTTTGTACCATATACAATGCAAGTTATACGAAACAACTCTCAACGGATATCCTTGTCTAGCTTGCAAAATTGAATTAATACAATCAATAATGATAAAATAAGATTTTGCAAAGAAATACATCTCAAATGTGAACATTATAAAATTCAATAGTTTTGTGAGTATATAATTGACTCGTAATTTAAAAGATTCATTGTCTAACAAGTAACACAACAACAAGAAATAAAATTTTAAAATTGAATAGCTAATTACAATGCAGAACAGATTTGCATTCTTAAACAATGCAAATCTTCAGATTCCATTCCCCCGCCCCTTCCCCATATGCCTACCCATCCCCTCCCCCCCCCCGCCCAAAAAAAAATATTGAAATCAAAATGAATTTCTGAAAAAATAAAGCAAAGATAAATACAGACATATATTGTTTTCCAAATAAAATTTCTTGAAAATTTTGGAAATATTTTTTGCTCAACTATGCAACTTCATTCCCTCAAAGAGTATCCATATTAGTATATGCAAAATTGAAGATTTTGCAGCAACAAAAATTAGTTTTTCCAAATTTATTATATTTTATAGTTGAAAAAAAGAAGATAAAATGCACCTTATGATAAAGCAGTGAAGAAGAAGAGGAAAATGCAGAGAGTTTAAGAGGAATTTGCTGAGTTAACTTGATTTCATTATCATAAAAACTGAAGTCCTTACAACTACGTATATATATACGAAGGAATCAAATTTGGTATATACAAAAGAATTGAGGCATAAACATTGCGATCAACTAAGAGAATGAATTCAACATTGTTTGTGCGTTCCTCCCATGTGCACACATTGTGGAGTTATCCAGGTCGCTCTTGTCCAACTGAATTGTGTTCCACATCAATTGCAGTTGATGATGTGGCTACTGATTGGGATGATGACTCAGCAATTGATGACTTAGCAGCTGCCTCAACACGCCCTTGGCCCCAAATATCGGATGTACATTAGAGACTCCAAAAAGATTGATAACATGCAATGCTAACATATTCCGGATGAACTGAGCTGGTGATACTGCTTTTGTAAAAATGTCTCCTAACTGGGATGATGACTGGACTGGAAGATGTCTGATGAGCCCTGCTTTGTATTTATCTTGAACATAATGACAATCAATTTCCAAATGTTTTGTTCTCTCATGAAAACTGCTATTCTCTGTAATGTGTAGAGCCTCTTTGTTATCACCAAAAAAGGGAGTAGGTCGGTTAATTGTAATCTGCAATTCTTCAAGCATTTATGTCAGCCACTGAATTTTAGATGTAACTTTCCTTATGGCTCGATATTCTACTTCTATAGAACTAAGGGAAACAATTGTTTGTTTGTTTGATTTCCAGGAGATCTATGATTCTCAAAGAAAAACACAGAAACTAGCTATTGATTTTTTTTTTTTTTTAATTTTCTAGCACTCTCCGAAATCTAAATCACTACAAGCTATCAATGTCTTGTTAGAAATCGTAGGGAAAAATAGGCCTTGCCCAGGAGCAGCCTTGAGATATCTCAATATCCTATGCACTGCATGCAAATGCTTTTTTTCTGGGATTTTCCAAAAATTGAGACAATTGTTGCACACTATAGTAGATAACAGGCTTGGTATCAGTAAGATACAACAATTTCCCAATAATCTGCCCGTAAACTTCGTTGGAAGGTAGAAATTCAGAATCAGCTTTATTCTTACCACTACAGTGCATAGGTTTGCATCCAAGAAAACCAAACTGTCCTAGCATTTCAAGAGTGTATTTCCTTTGACAAAGAGAAATCCCTCCTTTTGTTTTTGCTATCGCCATCACCAAAAAATACTTCAACTCCCCCAAATCCTTAATAGTAAATTCCTGCTACAGTTGCTTTTTCACTTTGTCAATTTTATTGAGATCATTGCCAACTACAATCAGGTCATCTACATACACCAAGAGCAAAGTAAAACTGCCTTCATATTTCCTAATGAATAGGCTGGGGTCACTATAAGCATTTCTGAAATTCTACTATAGCATAAAAGTACTAAGTTTCTGATGCCATTTCCTATTTGCCTGCTTTAGTCCAAATAATGACTTTTGCTGTTTACAAACTAGATTCACCTCATTGGTTTTAAAACATAGAGGTAATTCCATCAATATATACTTATTCTATCAAGTCACCATGCAAAATGGCATTGTTAACATCCAA
Source organism: Voacanga thouarsii (assembly GCA_026120185.1). NCBI lineage: Eukaryota > Viridiplantae > Streptophyta > Magnoliopsida > Gentianales > Apocynaceae > Voacanga > Voacanga thouarsii. The sequence continues at coordinate 1,540,717 of JANUWF010001100.1, read as the reverse complement.
TTGGAGGAGGAACCAGCCTTCTTGTGCTGGTAGTGCTACAATAACCTTTATAGTTATCATCCAGACTACAAGAGAGGAGGTTTCCAGAAAGTGTAGCCCAGCTTGTTATGTATACCCTTTTGCTATTAATCTCACTTTACATCTTTCTATACTACCATCTTCCCTGTGTTGAATCTTGTATACCCATTTGTAGCCAATTGCCTGTTTGTTTGGTGGTAGTGGCACTAAAGTCCAAGTTTGATTTTGTCCAAATGCTGAAATTTTTACCCTTATGGCCTTTTTCTACTCTTTTGACTACAAAGCATCCTAAAAAATTCTAGGTTCTTTATGTAATGTCATATTCATTACAAAAGATTTATGATCGGAGTGCAAATGATGTAAAGAATAAACTAAATGTATAGAATATGGAGTAGTATTCTATGATAAGTTGCAGATGTAGTCATTAAGGTATGTTAGTCTATGCCTTTCTCCAGTGGACTTTCTTGGAGATAAGGAATTGTGAGGTTGTTGGTTTGTACTAACAAAAGATCCTTCAATATGAGAAAGAGGGATTGAAGGCATTAAAACCTCAGAATAAATATCTGTAGTAATGAAAGCATCATCAGTATGATCTTGTTGAGCTTGAGAGGTGTCAAGAGCAACTTTAGTTCTGAAAGGGAAAACAAACTCATGGAAGGTAATATCTTTGGAAACAAAAACTTGGTAGGATTGAGATCAAGAAGGGCATAACCTTTACTGACAGATGATAAACCTAAATAGACTGAATGTTTTCCTCTGTAATCAAATTTGGAATGATTAGGTTCTAGATTTACTACAAATCAAAGGCAACCAAATACTTTGAGGCTTTCAGATCTTGGAACCTTTGAGTATAAAAGCTCATAAGAACTCTTGTTCTCAAGTAGAGGTGTAGGTGTAAGATTAATTAGGAAGGTAGCATGCTGAAGACAAAATCCACAAAGTGCAATAAGAATATTGGAATGCAATTTCAGGGTTCTTCTAATATTCAAAAGGTGCAAGTGTTTCCTCTCTACCATGCCATTTTGCTGTGAAGTACAAAGACATGTCTTTTGGAGTATAATCACTCTAGACTGATAAAAATTAGACATATTGAATGTAGCACCATTATCAGTCCTAATGACCTTAATTTTCTTGTAGAATTGAGTGTCAACATAAGCACAAAAATCATGAATAAATTGTTGAGATTCTGCCTTGGACTTCATAAGAAAAGTCCCAAGTAAATCTAGTGTAATCATCTACAATAGTAAAAAAATATCTCTGAGCATAACTAGTGCTGTGTTTATAAGGCCTCCAAATATCAATATGACTAAGATTAAAAGAAGTAATAGAACTGGAAAAGCTAACAGGGAAGCTCTATCAATTGTGTTTAGCAATTGGACAGAAAGTACAACTTTCAGGTTTAGAATCTGATACAATAGAAGCTGCATCCTTAATGTGGCTAAGCACTTTGTCAGACACATGGCAAAGTCTATAATTCCATAACAAGGATTAATGAAAAGAAAAAAAAAAAACAAAAATGTTTAAGATCTTGAATGCTTACAGATTTTGTAGACTGAAAGACTAGAAATATTGCAAATTTTTTGAAGTAGTAGATGCCGTGATGAGGACTAGCTAATCCAATCATCTTCTGTCTGGCAATATCTTGGATAAGACAAAAGTTGGATTGGAAGATCAATCTTTAATTTCTCTGGTCAATCAATTTAGAGATACAGATAAGATTGAAGTAGAAGGTAGCTAGAGACTAAAAGCACATCAGTAAGAATTAAGTATTCTACTAGTTTGACAATCCCTTTATGAGTGACTTTAACACATTAACCATTAGGCAAACTAACAAACATATTGGTCACAAGATTATAGGAATGGAAATGCTACAAAGATGTACAAATATGATCAGATGCCCCGGAGTCCAAAATCCAATGTAATGAATTAGAATCACAAGGAGGAATTATACCTATCTCATTGAACCTTGCAGTAAGAACAAGGGCTTGATTCACCATAAATCCAGATTTATGACTCCTAACCCAGGCCTTTGCTTCTACAGTAACTCTATTAATTGCTGATATTGATTGGCAGTTAATTTATACAGCCATCTACTGCATTACTGTCACGAGGATTAGATTATGTAATCCTTATGTTAGCATAATTAACTGTTCCTCCTTGTTGAGGCCCTGTATTCCTTTTTCCTTTATATCCAACAGAATATCCAAGCTTCGTAGAGCACTTGTCAACCGTGTGTCCATTCAACCTACAATCTGTGCAATAAAGCTGTTTCCTTTTAAACCTTCTAAGTTGCCTTTTGTATTAGAAAACAAAACAAATTGGAGGCTGGATAAATTTCCTTCTAACTACATAGTTTTAGGCAGCATACTGGATTCCATCACTGAATTCACATTTCCATTTCGTAAATTAGAAGTCATTTCACTTCCTACAGTGATAGCTGGTTGCTCAATGGACTGAATAAAATTTCCAGTATTTAAATTGCCTATCCCTCTCTCAGTTTTCAAGGCCATGAAGAAAACTTGATTTATGCTAGGCAAAAGGGACATCAATAACACTTAGAGATTTCAGAGTACTAAAATTGCCATTAAGCACTTTCCCAAATCTAATCACACAGTCACCTTATATATACTTCCGTATATTACTGGTCTCAGTGCAAGTACAGCAAGGCATTAGTCATAAATCAAGCATTTTAACCCATAATGACTTCAACTTCGTAAAATATTGAGTGACGGTAGAACAACCTTGCCTCAAATTATGTATTTCCTCTAATAGATTCGATAACCGAAGCATATCTCCTTGGTTGAATCTCTCATTCAACTCCTTCCACATATCAACAATAGTTTGCTTGTACACTATAGATCTGGCTATTTTTGGAGTGCAGGACTTCATCATCCATGCCATTACAAGATTGTTACATTGTCACCATTGTTCATACATCCGATCTCCAGGCGGTGGTCCTTGTATACATAAATCAATGAACTGTTCCTTATGCTTGCAAGAAAGAGCAATTCTCATAGATCGGCTCTATGTCTGATAATTACGAGTATCAAAAGGTGGTGTAACAAGCACAAGGGAGGGGCAACCATTAGGATGAATGTAGTATTGATTAGGAGCAACGTAATCTGCAACACCAGGTGTTGAAAGCATAGTGATCGTAACCAAAACTTGAACAATCAATGAGTAAATCAAAACCTAAAACACTCTGGAATATGCTTCGATACCGTGACAAAATAGTGAAGAAGACGAGGAAACTGCAGAGTGCTAAAAAGGAATTTGTTGAGTTAACTTGATTTCATTATCATAAAAAGTGAAGTCTGTACAATTGTGTATATATATACAAAGGGATCAAAATTGGTATATACAAAAGAATTGAGGCATAAACATTGTGATCAACTAAGAGAATGAATTCGATATTGTCTGTATGAACCTCCTATGTGCACACGTTGTGCGAATAATGCATGTGGTTCTTAGCCAGCTAATTTATGTTCCATGTCGATGGCAATTAATGATATGGCTATTGACTGGGATGGTGACTCAACAATTGATGACCAGTAGCTGCCACAACACCTTATTCTCATGAACTTAATCCTATCTATTAAATTATCCCTTAGAACTTTGGACTACATTCATTCATGGTTACAAGTTTCCAATGAGCTATGGAAGATACGAATATTAATGTGCAATTGAGTAATAGAAAGCAAACAAAGCAAACGACGAACTCCAAAAGAGAGAATACCAATCCGTTCTCCAGTTTCCACTTCTCAAAAAGCGAAATTCGCAAAATAAAATTTCACTGTAAAGATAGAGCGATTTTCACTTAGAATCTTTGAATAGAAGTTCACCTCTGTGAAGAAAGAGAAATAACTAGAAATCTACATAATATGAAGAAGAGTACGAACCTTGAGCATATTTAAGACAAGAGAATGACCTCTGACAGATTGGGACTATCTTAACCTACGCAGGTGTCTACTTGAATTTCCATTTTGGTTTTAAGCAAGAATTAACATGTTGTTCTTTATCTTTTAATGTAAAGATTTCTCATATTCATGACATAAGATTATTAATTTTAATAATAATCAAATATCTCTTTCATCATAAAAATACCTATTCACAATTAGAATTTTGACGCGTTTTTGTTAGTAATGTCTTTTTATTGTTAATGTTCTGAAAGTGTCCAATTTTGGGTTTTGTTGATGCATTTAACATTGCGAATTCTTTTTTTTTCTAAGAGCCAAATCCAATTTATTGATATTTGAAAAAAAAAAAATACATGTATAAAACTTAATCGAGTCACATACGTTCTAACACATAGTAAAGGAACTTGTAACCTATCCATATTACATAATATAATACCTTTTTCCTTGTGTGTTGCATCGGTAAACAGCATGCATTAAGATGTTCTTCTTGTTATGCTATTTTGTATGTTTGCCTTCTTGATAAGTTGTGATTTATTTGGATAATATTTAATGAATAAGTTATTTGATTTAAATAGATAGATAAAGTTGTTTTATGTGCCTATTATTTAATACTAATAGTATATTTAATAAGAAATATATATTTATCTATAAAATTATATTTTCTATAATCTTATCACAGAAAAATTCTGCCTTATATATACTATACATTTGATTAAGAACTATTACATTTGCTATAGATTATTATTATTATCAATTATTAGTATTATTATTTGTATTATTACTATTATTATTAATATCATAGCTTGGAGACCTAATAACATGGTAACAACCTATAATAAATGGGGCCACATCATTTATGAAAAACTTTAACTATTTTAATTAGGGTAAATGACCCAAATTGCCCCTGAAGCTGACAAAAATGCACTATTTACCCCGTAACTTCATTTCTGTAAAATGAAACCCTTGAACTATATAAATTATCACTTGTTGCCCTTTTGTCCAAATTGAAGGTTTTGAAAAAAACAAAAAAAAAAGTCGATTCCCTTTTGTGACCAAGACCCCATCTATGCTGTTAGAGTGCTCATGAATCTGCTAATGGGTAGTCTCCAGCATAAAACAACATTTCAGTATCGCAATTTTTTCACTTTGCTCATATAAGAGTTGTACCTATATGGAATTCTTCTATTTCTTAATATCCCTCTATCAATGACTTTGACTGTATCTCCCGCTAAAGTAATTGTAGCAGTGCATGGATATCTTAGATATGGGTAGTAATGCTTGATTAAGTGCTCCATAGGAAGCATGCTATGAATGGATCTTGTGTACGGTATTGTCTGCCACAGTACCGAATTTTAGAGTTTTTTTAGAGGACTGGCTCGGATTACCCGACTGGGTTCCCTGCATTGTTCATTTGTACCAACGGCTTTCTAGGTCGTTGCCCTCCTCCCCCCCTTCCCCGTGAAGTCAGATGGCTTTCTGGGTCGTTGTCCCTCTCATAACTAAAAGAAAAAACCAAATTAGCGACGAATTTTTGCGACGGAACAGCAATCGAAACAAAAATTTTGAAAATAAATTATTTTTTAAAAATTTCCGTCGCTAATCCGTCGGTAATTGCGACGGATTAGAGACGGAAATAAATCCGTCACAATTTTGCTACGGATTTGCGACGGATTTCTAAAAATAAAAAATAAATTAAATTTCTTAAAATTTAAAAGTAAAAAACCGTCGCAAATCCGTAGCAATTTTCCGACGGATTTCTAAAATTAAAAAATAAATTAATTTTCTTAAAATTAAAAAAAACCATTGCAAATCCATCGCAATTTTGCTACGGATTAGCCACGGAAATAAATCCGTCGCAATTTTGCTACGGATTTGCGACGGATTTCTAAAATTAAAAAATAAATTAATTTTCTTAAAATTTAAAAAAAAAATCCGTCGCAAATCCGTCGTAATTTTTGCTACGGATTTGCGACGGATTTCTAAATTAAAAAATAAATTAATTTTCTTAAAATTCAAAAAAATCCATCGCTAATCCGTAGCAATTTTGCTAAATTCGTAGCAATTTTGCTATGGATTTGCGACGGAAATAAATCCGTAGCAATTTGTGACGGATTTGAGACGGATTTTTAAAATTAAAAAATAAATTAATTTTCTTAAAATTCAAAAAAAATCCGTCGCAAATTCGTAGCAATTTTGCTACGGATTTGCGACGGAAATAAATCCGTAGCAAATTGCGACGGATTTTTAAAATTAAAAAATAAATTAATTTTCTTAAAATTAAAAAATAAATTAATTTTCTTAAAATTTAAAAAAATCAGTCGCAAATCCGTAGCAATTTTGCTACGGATTTGAGACGGAAAAAATTCCATCGCAATTTTGCTACGGATTTGTGACGGATTTCTAAAATTTTAAAAATAAATTAATTTTCTTAAAATTCAAAAAAAAAATCCGTCGCTAATCCGTAGCAATTTTGCTACGGATTTGCGACGGAAATAAATCTGTAGCAATTTTGAGACGGATTTTTGAAATTAAAAAATAAATTAATTTGCATAAAATTAAAAAAAATCTGTTGCAAATCCGTCGCAATTTTGCGACGGATTAGAGATGGAAATAAAGTCATCGCAATTTTGCTACGGATTTGCGACGGAATTCTAAAAATAAAAAATAAATTAATTTGTTACAATTTGAAACGGATTTCCGTTGGATATATATTAATATATTAATATAGCATTTTTATATACATATAAATATGTTAATATATTTTTTAATATAAAAATAAATATATATACATACATATATACATATTTATTTATGTTAGTATGTGTGTCTATATATATATATATATATATATATATATATATAGACACACATATATATATGTAGACATACATTATATATATATATATATATGTATATATATATATATATATATATATATACATATACATATACATACATACATTTGTTATTAAATATACATACATTAGTAGTAATAGACGCATATATGTCATATTCTTACATATATTCATACATATATATATATATATATATATTTAATATATATACTTAATAATATCATATCTATATTATATATATATATATATATATTTCAACTTACTAATATCTTTTTGCGTATTCTACTATTTCAAGACACACACACACATACTATATCATATGTATATATAAATAATCAAACATTAAATTTTTTTGGGTGAATTTTTTAGATTATCAACGGATTTGCAACAGATTTTTAAAATTAAAAAATAAATTAATTTTCTTAAAATTCAAAAAAAAATCCGTCGCAAATCCGTAGCAATTTTGCTACGGATTTGCGACGAAATAAATCCGTAGCAATTTTGCGACAGATTTTTAAAATTAAAAAATAAATTAATTTTCTTAAAATTAAAAAAAAAATCCTTTGCTAATCCGTCGCAATTTTGCGACGGATTAGCGATGGAAATAAAGCCGTCGCAATTTTGCTACGGATTTGCGACGGATTTCTAAAAATAAAAAATAAATTAATTTGTTACAATTTGAAACGGATTTGCGTTGGATATATATTAATATATTAATATAGCATTTTTATATACATATAAATATGTTAATATATTTTTAATATAAAAATAAATATATATACATACATATATACATATTTATTTATGTTAGTATGTGTGTCTATATATATATATATATATATATATATATATACATATATATTTATACATATATCTATATATATGTTATAATACTTTTAAAATATATTAATATATATATATATATATATACATACATATTTATAGATACATATATATTTGTGTATATATATATAATGTATGTCTACATATATCTATACATACATTATATATATATATATGCAACACAACACACACAAAATGTGTGTGTCTATATATATATATATATATATATATATATATATATATATACATATATTTGTTATTAAATATACATACATTAATAGCAACAGACGCATATATGTCATTTTCTTACATATATACATACATATATATATATTTAATATATATACTTAATAATATCATATCTATATTATATATATATAAATATTTCAACTTACTAATATCTTTTTGCGTATTCTATTATTTCAAGACACACACACACACATACTATATCATATGTATATATAAATAATCAAACATTAATTTTTTTTGGGTGAACTTTTTAGATTAGCGACGGATTTGTGACGGATCAGGGTTTATGAAACCCTGATCCGTCGCAATTTGCGACGGCAATCTAAAATTAAAAAATAAATTTATTATTTTTTAAATTAAAAAAATCCGTCGCAAATCCGTAGCAAAATTGAGACGGATTTGAGACGGAAATAAATCCGTCGCAATTTTGCTACGGATTTGCGACGGATTTCTAAAAATAAAAAATAAATTAATTTTCTTCAAATTAAAAAAAAAATCCATTGCAAATCCGTAGCAAAATTGCGACGGATTTGCGACAGAAATAAATCCATCGCAATTTTGCTACGGATTTCTAAAAATAAAAAATAAATTAATTTTCTTGAAATTAAAAAAAAATCCGTCACAAATTTGCTACGGATTTGCGACGGATTTCTAAAAATAAAAAATAAATTAATTTTCTTAAAATTTAAAAAAAAATCCGTCGCAAATCCGTCGCAATTTTGCAACGGATTTGCGACGGAAAATTCTGTCGTCGCATATTCATCGCAAAGCCCTAGCAAATCCGTCGCTAATTTAGAAAAAAAAAATACTATATAATTAATATATAGCACAATATATCTCAAGAACTCCAATAGTTTAGTGGTGGAGTGCGTGTTCACCCACATTAAGGATGCGGGTTCGAGCCCCCAAGTCCGACATAATCTCATAATATTCTTGGCGGGTCGGGTTGTGGATCGGGTTCTCAGCGGGTCGGATCGGGCCGATGAACGGGCGGGCCGAGTAGCTAATTAATTAATTTTTGATAAAAATTTTTGGCCGTCGCAAATCCGTCACAAAAATTAATTAATTTTTTTAAATAATTTGTTTGTTACCGCAAATTAAATTAATTAATTTTTTTAAAATAATTTTTTTCGTCCCTAATTTATTTTAATTTTTGTAAATAAAAATTTTTTTGCCACCGCAAATCCGTCGCAAAATTAATTAATTTTTTAAATAATTTTTTTCGCTATCGTAAATTAAATTAATTAATTTTTAAAAAATAATTTTTTTTCCGTTGCTAAATTATTTTAATTTTTGTAAATAAAAAAATTTTTTCCTTCGCAAAATTAATTAATTTTTTCAAAATTTAAAAATTTTTTGATTAATTTTTTTTAAAATAAAAGTTTTTGACCGTCGCAAGCGACGGATTTTCTTTCCGTCGCAAATAGCGACGGACTTAATCCGTCGCTAAACGTGATTTGCAACGGATTTGGCCGTCGCTAATTTTATTTTTTCTTGTTGTGCATGAAATAAGTTTAGGGTTTGTTTAGCCAGTGTTCTAAATTTGTGTTCACTTGAATATGCTTCATATTTTTTTGGATCCATCTACTTTTCGGACTTCGTTTGAGGGAGCCTTTTAGCGAATTAATTTTTCGATAAGGTGGCTGAGGATCTTGGATATGAGTTGCATGGTCGTGTTTACCTAAAATTGTGTTCGACTAATTCTACTTCCGGTCTCTATTGTGGGTTGCTATTCGGTTAGCCAAATTAATTATTTCTAATCTTTCATGCTATATTCCTTAGTTTGCTAGAGAAACCTAGGATTTCAACTGCACTTTCTTTGTGAATAGATTGGAATCTAGCTTGAATTGGTTACTTTAGTTTTTACTAATGTGCTCCCACCTGCGTATTGATTATAGATCCAACAAGAAGCCCTTTTTTTTCTTTTATTTATGCGGCAGTGAAACTCTGCATGTGAGTTCCGTGGGCTTTGTTTACATGTTCATTGCCAGTCTCAAGCCCGAATAAAGGAGGAGGGTTGTGGTAAGGCTTGTGACGACCTGCGTAAAAAATAGTCGCATCCATGACATGAACCAATTGATTGACTTCATGGGGGCGTTCTCTACTCAATGACGTGTTGCACTTCTTAAACCCAAGTGTAGTAATAAATATGTGAGGGTTGCTAGGTCATTGTCTAGAAGCAACACACCATGTCATTCCCCAGATACGGTGTAAAATATGTAAGGGTGTAGGGTAAAAAAGATAGTCCATAGTGATAGAATCCGTTTAGCTTCATAGAATAGAGGATCTTTGACTGGTAAATTGACAGAATTACTTGAGGTTATGAAAAGAAGAAATATTAGCATTTTGTGTCTTCAGGAAACCGAATGGGTAGGTGAGAATGCGAGAGTAGTACCACCTTAGGGTTATAAGCTTTGGTATTCAAGTAGAGTTAGGAATAGAAATGAAGTCGGGATTATTATTGACCGTAAATTTATTAATAATGTGGTTAAAGTACAGAGGAAGAATAATAAGATTTTGAGCATCAAGATCATGATTGGCGGCTAGATTACTACTGTTATTAGTGTGTGTGCTCTATAAGTGGGACTTGATGATTCAGTTAGGCAATAGTTTTGGGATGATTTAGATGATATTGTACAAAGTGTACCATGTGCATAGAAGCTTTGCATTGGTGGTGATCTAAACGAACATGTGGGTACTTATCAGAGCGGGTTTGAGAGTGTCCATGGAGGTCAAGGTTTCGGAGTTAGATAGGAAGCAACCACTATTCTTGACTTTGCCTTAGCCAATATTTGACTATAGCAAACATCTGGTTTAGGAAGAGAGATTCTCACTTAATGACTTTAGAAGCGAGTTAAATGCCAGTTAGATAGACTTCTTTATTATGAGGTGTAGGTTTCATAGTGGTTGTACAGATTGTAAAGTTATTCCAAGTGAGAGTGTAGCTACGCAACACACGCTGTTGGTCATCGATTTTAATTCTAGAAAAATTGGCAAGCAGCGGAATCATCGGGTTGACCCTAGGATCAAATGGTGGAAGCTACAGGGAGATGTAAGAATAGCCTTTGTCGATAAGGTAGTTCAAGTGGATGGCTAGTCTTTTGATATGGATTCAAATAAAAAAAACAATGTGCAAAAAGATGGCAGAATATATTAGGATAGTAGCTAACGAAGTGTTTGATGAATCTAAAGGAAGAGTAGCACTAAACAAGGATATGTCATGGTAGAATAACAAAGTGAAAGAAGCCGTAAGGAGTAAAAAAAAGTGCTATAAAAACTTAGAGAAGTGCAGGTGTAATGAGAATTTTGAGAAATACAAGGTTGCGAGAATAAAAGCTAAAGAAGTTGTTAGAAAAGCAAGATCCATAGTTTAGAAGGATTTATATGATGAGTTAGATACTAAAGATAGGGAGAAGAATATATATAGAATGACACATATCAGGGTGAAGAAGACGAGAGACATCGGTGTGGTGAAATATGTGAAGGACAACAACCACAGATTTTTTGTTAAAGACGAAGAAATCAAGGAGAGATAGAGGTCATATTTTGATAAGTTATTTAACGGGAGTTAAGTTCAAGTTCCAAGTGTGGATAGCCTTGTGATTTCAAAGGAAGAGGTTGACCATGCATGTATTCGTCGTATTCAGAAGTATGAAGTTCGAGAGACCCTAAAAGGATGAAACCAAAAAAGGCAGTAGCACCAAATGATATACCGATTGAGGTTTGGAAGTATTTAGACGAGATAGGTATTGCACAGTTGACAAGTCTATTCAACAATATATATAGAGTTAATAAGATACCTACAGAGTAGAGGAAGAATACTCTAATTTCTCTATACAAGAATAAATGGGATGTTCAAGATTGTGCCAATTACCGTGGGATTAAACTCATGAGTAATATTATGAAGCTTTGGGAGAGATTGATTGAACAGAGGTTAAGAGGTCTTATATAGATTTCAGATAATCAATTTGGTTTTATACCTAGGCATTTCTCTATGGAGGCAATTCATTTATTACAGCAGATGATTGAATATTATATGGAAAGAAAGAAAGATTTACATATGGTATTTTTGACCTGAAAAAAGCCTATGACAAGGTGCCTAGAGAAGTAGTTTGGGAGCTGCTGGCCATGAAAGGTGTCTCGCTAAAGTATATTACTCTCATTAAAGATATGTACGAAGGAGCTTGTACAAGTGTAAGAAGTTGCACTGACAATAGAGTTTCCTATTACTATCGAAGTGCATCAAGGATTAGCGCTTAGCCCTTTCCTCTTTATAGCTGCTATAGACAAGTTGACTTGTACTATATAGGAGGTTGTGCTATGGTGTATATTGTTTGCTGATGATATTGTGTTGATTAATAAGACTAGAGCCGATGTAAATGCTAAATTGAAGTTGTGGCGACAGATATTGGAATCCAAAGGCTTCAGAATTAGTAGGAGTAAAATAGAATATATGAAATGCAAGTTCAGCGTAGCAAAAATATAGCTCAAAGTGTAACTTTGGATGGTAGAGATATACCGATTGGTGATTGCTTCGGATATCTAGGATCTATTATTAAAAAAGATGGAGAGCTCGATGGCGACATTATACACTGAGTTACGGCGAGTTGGTTGAAATGGAGAAGCGGACCAGTATTCTATGTGATCGTAATATACTATTGAGCCTAAAGGGAAAGTTATGTAGAACAGCTGTAAGACCTACATTTCTATATGACATGGAATATTGGGTAATTAAAATGTGTCATATTCATAAAATGAAAGTAGTTGAGATGCCTATATTACGGTAGATATGTAAATATACTAGAAATGATAGAGTCAGAAATGAGATCATTAAGGAAATGGTAGCAATGGTATCTATTGATAAGAAGATGAGAGAAAGTCGCTTGTATTGGTTTGGACATGTACAGAGAAGATCGAGGAATGCACCTGTAAGGAGAATTGAAGGAGGGAGGTAAGATATGTTAGATAGAGATAGAAGTAGGCCTAAAATGATATGGTTAGAGGTGATTAGGAGAGATCTATCTTCTTTAGATTTGGATGAAAGTATGACGGGAAAATAGAAGGAAGTGGAGAGATAGAATTCGTGTAGATGACCGCACGTAGTCTGTTATTGGTTCTTATTGCCGACCCCAAGTTTTTTTGTGACTAAGGCTCTCTTTGTGGTTGTTGTTGTTGTTGTATTTATGCGGCAATGAGATGCCTTGAGTTTCTGGACTATTGGGCGTGTTCTTTAGGTTTCTAGGCTAGTTCATCCGTTTTCATTCAAGCAGTTCGTATAGCTTGATTGTTTGATTGAAATTCCCTTTCATTTCGGGTTAACTTGGTGTCAAAATTTGATTCGAAGACCCACATTGCATAGGGATGAAAATACCCTTTAGAAAGGTCATGTGCGAGTCACGTAGGGTCATTCCGTCATGAGTTAATCCTCAATTTGCACGGAAGGGTAACTAATGATAAGTTTATATAGTTTAAGGGCTTCATTTTACAAAAATAAAGTTGAGGGACAAATAGCGCATTTTTATTAAGTTCAAGGGAAATTTGTGTCATTTACCCTTTTAATTATTATTATTGGTAGTTTTTTTTTTTTATCAAGTCAGGTAGCGCCACCGTAATTAATACTTGAGGTGAGTCATTTGTGTGGTGGTCCATCTTAATCCTTGATTATATAATTTAATAAAAATATTATCTCTCTCTCTCTATTAAATAAATATATATTAATATATATATATATATCTTATATTCTATTACCTAATTATATTATCATATTATTAATATTATTTTTTTAAAGTACTATTTTGTTACTACAAGTAAAGTACTATTCTATACAATAATTCTCGGTATTATATTATATTATAATATATTATACTAAATTATATTATTGATAATTTTCCATAAACTTCTTCAACATTCTAATACTTTCTAGCGAGCACTAAAGCTTCCATAAGCTTCCAAAATATTCTACAAAGTGATGAGTAATCACATGAGTCATTACTTAAGACTTTCCACCTAAGCTTCTTGGACACCTATAAATAGATGAAGCAAGGATAGAATACAAGATTGGAAAATTAAAAAGAGCTAGAGGAGAGAAAGTGCGTGCTGTCGAAATACTTGAGAAGAAAAATAGAGAAAAGAAGAAAGGAAGATGGAAGGAAAAGCTTGAGAAAAAGAGAAAACCCACCCCCCCCCAAAAAAAAAAAAAAAGAAAGAGAGAGAGAGAGAGAGAGAAACAGATAGTAAGAAAAGGAGAAAATCTAGCAATTTAGCCAATTCATTTGGAAAAGTAAAATCTTGTTCTTCTTAAGTTAAATTTACTTATTCTGTACATAATATAGATTGTTATGATGTATGTTTAATAGTTAATTATGAATACTTGAATAGACTTGTGGTACTTATATTTTAAAATGTAGTGATGTGGTTTTGTTGGAAAATTATGTGGCAATGAACTTGTGGTGAATTTTGTGCAATTTGATGATGTTTTGGAGGAGTGATAGGAGGATATTCATGGCTGAATTTATGAATAAATGAAGGAAGAAAGAAAATGAATGAAAGAGGTTGTGGTTGTTAACTAAAATAAAAGCTTGATGTGTGTATTTGTGGCTACTAGTTTTGGTTGTGATGATTATGTGATTTTTTTCTTTCACAATGGTTGTAATTAGGATGGTTTTGTGATGTTAACATGAGTATTGAAGTGAATTAAATGATATGTATGTAGTAAAGGAAATTAGAATAGATGAAGTGGGAATTTAGCAAGAAAATATTTTGTAACGTGAAAATTTTGAGATGTTTTTCTCCCAGTAATTTTCTCCTAGTTCAAGAACAATCTAAAAGGACTTCATAATTTTGGAGCCAAGGATCTTGGAGTGTTTTGGCACAAATTTGAGGTTAATCGAATTTGTAAATAAAAAGTTGTGCTAAAAATATAAAAGTGTGTCATAATAGGAAAAAATGCAGCATTTTAGCATAACTAACATATGTTTGTATTATTATATTTATGTGTGACATGTCAAGTATGTAGTAATTGAGTTTGATAAGTACTATGATGTTTGAATGGTGACAATGGTCTGAAAGGTTACATAGGATAAAGGGGTAGCAAGGTAACTGATGGCTATGTGTAGGATATAGGAAGCTGAGATATATATGTGATGTGAATGATAGGAAATTGATATAAATTCGGTTCATATGATAGATTTCGAAGGAGGTGAAAATGTGGAATTCTGAATCCAGAACTAAGCCCGTTTTCTACGGATATAAGATAAGTCCTCCCATCCACGCAACATTTCCAATCAAATATTTTTATGAGAAAAATATTGAGAAATATGCTAGATATTCTATTGAAAATATTATGAAAGATTTGAAAGCATAAATGATTATGCCACAATCAAGCATGCTATTTTTTGAGAAATCATTTACATATGACAGAACAATTTGAAAATCCTGCATTAATTTCATCAAGTAATTATGATTTCATGTTCACGCACTTGGTTGCGAAAATCATAGCATGAATTTGTTATCAACTGCTGAACCATTGGAATGGTTTTATGATTTGAAATCTATTTTTAGGAAGGGTAATATTTTGGGAAAATGAGATAGATCATTGAAACATTGCATTGATCTATGGTATTGTGCTATACAATTCTTATGCACTCAAAGGGACATTACACTTATACTAACTTGTATGAGTTAGAGAACGTTGTCCCATTGGTCGCCACCTTTGAATTGTGATCTCTTTCCACATGAGGTGCTAATATTTAATGTTTAATTGTCCTTAACTCGCAACACATTTTTCCAAAGTGGAAACAGAGGACAGGTGTGGGATACTCGGGCAGTAGGGCAAACCATGACGACGGTTATCGTATGTTCAATTTTGGCATACGTGTTGGGTTATTCATACATATTAATTTTAATATTATTGATTGGACCAATGTTTCTTCCAAATAAGATCACAATGTAACTTTAGATAACAAAATCTGTTGAAACAACCAAATGATTTATGATACAAAGGACTTAGTACTTATTTTATACATAATACTAAGATTAATTTTACTAGCACAGTTTCCCTATGAAAAAAGATTGATCAAAGGATTTTCTTCAATGAAAAGTAATGACTTTTATCACCATTCCAACAAATTCTATCATGCATCAAAAAAGAATATTGGCAAATTTCACATGGCATACTACGGGACTTACTGAGATATATTATCTCACACGACTTTCTTTATACTTTTTAGGCAGACTTTTTGTTAATCCGAATTTGTATAGAACCAAGATTCGACAGAGAAACAATTGATATTTTTTAACCATTTTAGATATTCGGGTTTATATCCCGAAGGTTATGTACTAGAGTCTTGTAAATATGACTTATGTTCTGAGTTGAAATCAGATTAATATAGAAAGTCTTTTAATCTCCAAATTTTAATTATTTAGTTATATCGTTATAGAGACCCCTTGTCATTCAGACGAGGAGACATTTACAACTACTCGGGCCCTATGGTTATGGGGTGTTACATATAAGCCCCTAGCTTCCTTTGGAAGCAAAGAGAACGAGTGCTAAGATTAAGACTCATAAATAGTACGAACAAAATTTGCTCAATAATCTGCCGCATTATTTCCTTCCCTAAAGCCATGCACAAATTGACAAGAAGTAAATCTACTTTGAAGAAGCTCAATCCTCTTATAAAGAAGATAATCCTTCCATGATTTAGCATAATCTCCATTCAACTTATTGATAAGAAGCTGGGAAATAGATTACAGTGTTCTAACCCCCTTATGACTAGACCGATAACACCATTGCAAGCTATAAAGAACAGCACAAATTTTTCCCTGTTGATTTGAAGAATAACCAATATTCTTTGAGAATCCAAAGTGAAGGTGTCTTTCTAGGTTTCTTATAACCACACTAGCACCAGACAAGCTATTGGGTTTTGTCCTGCATTCCTAATCAGACTAGGACAAAGTGTTTTGAGTTAAAAAGGTATTTCTAATGTATTTAGAATTAGGAAGTTACTATTATCTTATGTATTTTAGAATTAGATAATTACTCTTACTACATTCTTTGTTGATTAGGAGTCTTATAACTAGGTACTTTTATATAGGTAGAGGTATATATTTTCTATAAGGTCCTAGTTTGGTCTAGTATATCCAGTATTATGAGGTACATAGGTGTAAGTTAGGTGAGTGCATAAGTGGTGCAAGATAAGGTTTAGAAAAATACCAAGAATATCTTGTGTAAATCTCCTGATAGGTGTTAATAAAGTATTTCATGATCTTCGACATGGACATAGGCTTGGTTTGATAAGTTAAACCACGTAAGTCTTTTGTGCCTTGCTTTATTTTTCATGTTCATTTTTCTGTTCTCGTTGTCTATCCCAATTTATATTTCTCCAATAAGCGGTATCAAAGCTTAGGTTTCGGGTTTCTAGGGTTTCAGGGTTTTAAGAGGGTGAAAATTGATGAGAAGAATTATTTAGGCGATTGAAGATGGAGAAATAATAATTTCTCTTAGGATAGATATATTGACCAATATGTATTTTATTGATGGGATTATGTCTAAAGAATGGTTGTTAGACACCAATAAAATTACTCATACAGTTGTACACCCTACGTGACTGAATAGGTTATGGACCTAAAGTATCTGATGGTGGATCTGAGGAAGGTAGATCCAAATTACATAATTAAAGGAAAGAACAAACGGTTGCATTGTCATGAATGACCTTGTATTCATTGGATAAGGAAAGATGAGGATTTGTAATGGTGGTACAATGATAGTGGCATGTATGAAGATATCCTCACAATCATCAAGTATATGGATACTTCTTCTCAGGTAGATTTTAGATTTTGGATGTTGTAAATTCTTAGAGTGAGACGCATTTTAGGTGGTGTGACAAATGTCCAAAAAATATGTGGAATCAAATTTTCTTGAGCTAGTAGGATTCTAATAGTTGCAATTTTTAATTGAAATGGAGTCCTAAAATCACATATATGACTAGAATACTCCAGTATAATGAGAGAAGTATGGATAAAAATATTCATCTGCAAGGGAAGAAGTACCACGGTGATCTAGAAGGGGAGTACACAGTAACTTTCACAAGGCAGTTGGTGGTGTGAGGAGAAATCCTACAAAGATGAAAAAAGATTAAGGTTTTTCTCGTACGGGTCAATAAAGCCTGTTGGACTCGTAACAACTATGCATGTTCATTGACCGACTCGAATCAGGAATAATTGGGATTATTGAGATCATGATGTTCCGGGTGTGTAGTTGGATACTAATGAGAGTTTAGTGGTTGTAAAGGTTAATAGGGTCATGAGGATTGTGACTTTGATGTTGCTACCGAAGGCAAAATACAAGCCAAGGTTGAGATTGTTGGGTTTTGTCTCGCATTCCTAATTTGACTAGGATATAGAGGTTTGAGTGAAAAATAGTACTCCTAATGTATTTAGAATTAGAAAGTTACTATTATCTTATGTATTTTTGAATTAGAAAATTACTCTTTCTACATCCTATGTTGATTAGGAGTCTTATGACTTGGAATTTATATATAAGAAGAGTTATAAGTTTTCGATAAGGTTCTGGATTCTTCTGGTGTATCCAGTATTAGGAGCGTATGAATATAAGTTAGGTGAGTGTAAGAGTAGTGCGAGACAAGGTTTGGGAAACTACCAAGAATACCTTATGTAAATCTCCTTGCAGCTATCAATAAAGTATTTCGTAATCTCTACCTTTGATGTAGGCTTCGTTGTATAAGCCAAACCACTTAAATTTTGTTTTCCGTGTTTTATTCTTTATGTTCGTGTTTCTATTCTCGTTATCTATCTCGATTTTGATTTCTCCAATACACGCCATGGTTTCCTTTAGAGGCCCCATTAATATTAACAATCACTCCATTTGTTGCTAATTTCAACCAACGATGTCGAAGCACCTATAAAGTACTAAAGTTCTCCAGTTTGCTGACAGAGAATCAAATGCAATAACAACTGGCAAATCAGATCAAGACTAGAAAGTTCTGTGATGAGACTATGAACCCTCCGCTTTAGTTTCTAAGAGGAGATGACCGCACCATTGTATATGTAATCATTCCTAGCCTTCCATGTTTTTGGCAGTAAAAAGGAAATAAAGACCTTTGCTTACTCTCTGGCAGAAGTCGATGCATACTATTAAGAGCAAATGAAATAGGACACGTCTATAGCCGAGACATCAGTCGCCCAAGATGAAGCTTCCGCCTACCACAAACTTACAATAGGCTCACAATCTTTAAAAACATGCTTTACTGTCTCAGAATTTCTGCCACATAAGTTGCATCTAGATGCTAAGATAATTCTTAAGAAGGTCACAATTAAGTTGAAAGGAATGAAGTTATTGAATAGTGATAAGGCCTAAATTAGTCACATATTTCCTAGTTATTTGAGGCCATTTTGTGATACATTTTGTGCAATAACTGATCATTATTCCTTCATATATGAGATTTTACACTTGGAAAGGTATTTTATGCATTATTTCAGATTTTAAGGGTAAAATAAGGCAAAATCATCACTAAACAGACTAGAGGTGGCACCATCCAGGAGTGGACAGGCGGTGCCGGCCACGAGCCGTTGGTATGTACTTTGAGGTCATGAAAATTAGGTGAAACAGGGCTAAACAGAACATAGCCAGTGCTAGTTGGGAGCCCAGAGGCGTCGCCAGCTGCAACCTAGAAGTACTTGGCACGAAAATCGAAAAAAGAGACGAACGGACAGAGAGATAAAATGCAACTAACACCGCCCTAGGCAGGACAATGGGTGCAGCCTGTGCACTAGTACAGAGGCGGTGCCTCGATTTTCATGTGCATTTTGGGCATTTTTTAGAGTTTTGGTATTTTCCTACTTCTATTTGGCCAGAAACCCTGGAGGAACAAATTTAGGCACTTCTAAAGCCTATAAATAGAGGAAAAACACAAGTCAAAGGCATGAATTCAAGGAGCAAAACACAAAATCGCTTAAGTTCAAGGAGGAATTCATCAAATCAAAGAGGATTGTACAAGAGAGTCTACGAAGGAAGAAGAAGGAGGCTTATCTATGAGTGCTTTCTTTTAACTTTGTTTTCTTTTCTTGAACAATGATGTATTAATTGTTTTATTGTAATTTGACATTGTTTTTTGTATTCATGATTTTTAGAGTTACTTTAATCTTTTGATTAATTGATTTTGTTCTTGGTATTTAATTACTTATGCTGATTACGAGATTAATTTGTTGTTTCTTTCTATAACTTGCTTGGAAAATGAGATGATGGTGGTCTCAATTCATTAATTTCATATTTTTTGTCTATTAACTTGCTTGAAAAATGGGTTAATTGCTAAGAACTGGGTAATTAAAAGTTAATTGATGTCTGCCAAGATATGGATTCATTAGTTAATTTCATGTTTTAAGTTTGCTAGGATATGGGGATTTAATCAAGGATTGTGTTTAATGCAACTTTTGAGTGAATTAGCTGAGACAGGATATGTGATGCTAATTTATCTAGAAGATAGTGATTTCATGGATTGGAAAAGAAGTGAATCTATCTTAATCATTTATGATGCCAAGAGAATGGTTAGGTACTTTAAGGTCATGTTTATCAAAATAATGGTTTGAGTTACATAATTCTCCATCCTTGACATGTATATATTCTTTTATTTTATTTTATTTTATTTTTTATTCTTTTTCACTTTATTGAGTCGGTTAAACAATGAAAGAAAAGTGATTAATGCATAGTTGTTCCTTGAGGATCGATACTCGTTTTAAACCCTATGCTATGCTTAATGATGAGTACGCTTGCTCATATGTATAATTTGAGGTTAACGTTTTAATTTAAACTTGATTGGGAATGTGCTTATTTCTATATGATTTTTATATCCAAGTTCGTATGCATCAAATAGCTTCCAAATGAGACCTTAACCTTGCTCAGAAAATTTCCATAATGAATCCAAAAATTGAACTTTAGGCCTCTTCAACCGAATGAACTCATAAGAAGAAGAGATTATCAATTCCCTAGAATGAGTGAGTATCCACAGTTGAATGTCGTTATCCATTGAGCCTATTCTAGAGTTAGGTCAACAAACACCTCCCTTGAAACAGATGATACAAGGAGCTATTGGATGAACATCCGCTCTCCAATATCCATGGCCCACAACGTTGTGAATTATCTATAAACATTCTACATATCTTATTTTCAAGGGTAGAATATCTTCAAAATCAACTTCCTCAAAGAGTAGATACATAACCCCAAAGTTTAATAAAATTGTTTAAAATAAAACTAAAAAAGGCTAAATTTAATTGATGAAATTGGAACTTTAGCTACAAAAAGTTTTTAGGGAGAATATAGAGCAAGTAAAAGTTTGAGACTAATGATAATGCTTCATCAAAAGTTCATGGAGAATTTCTACCAACCATACATAAGAATCCTACACCAAAAGATAGTAAAAAGTGAGTGAGTGGAAATTCTAATATGGACCTAGTCCATGCAGACCAACATTTTTGGAGGTTTGTACCACATACAATGCAAGTTATACGGTATAACTCTCTAAAGTTATTAGTCCACATAAACCCGCTCCATGTAAGAATTTCCCATGAGCAAGATCAAATATAAGAAAGGAATGGAAATTTTGATCAAGTAGGTCAATGCATCACCAAGCACATAAGGATTCATTAAAAAAAAATGAATAATCAAACTTCATTTCTATTTTTTAAGAGTAAATGAGGAAAACCCAACAAATAAGCTTCAAAATAATTAAACCATTAAAAAGTCTATCTATAAAAGAATTGAATGGTATACTTTCAAAACTCAAAGAAAGCAAACCTTGTGAATTTTCAAACTATAATGAGGGAAAAACATGCAATAATTCAAAGAAAATTATTTGAACGTAGGATATGAATCTAATTTTTTTAATTTAATATTATTTGAGAGTAAAACAAAAAAAATATTATCACCAAATAATGGATTTAGTCACTCAAATATCAACTAGTTGCCATAAACCTTTTTTCCTTAGAGGCTTTTGCGCCACTTGAATTGAAGGTTGATAGCTACAACATGACAACAGTTTCAATATTGTCACTAAATACAATATATATATATAAATATATAGTGACAACTTTTTCTTTTGTCACTATAGAATTTTTAGTGACAAAGTTTTCTTGTTGCTATTATATGTGTATACTATGTGTACATATTAGGACTCGTTTGATAATATTAAAATTTGAATATTTAAGTACTAAATTCTAAATATTGAAGTCTGAAGACTGAATTCTAAAATTTAAAATCTAAATATGAAGTTTGAATTAATTATAATTTATTTTTATACTGTATTTTAATATAATTTAGAATAAATATAAATAAATATTAATAATTAGATGAGTATTTAATATATTCAGAGTTCAGACTAAAGTAATTTTCAATTTACTTAAAAATTATAATATGATTCTAGTATGTCTTAGTCAATTAAGTGATAGAAAAAATCTATTATCAAATGCGCTTAATTAATTAAGCACTTTATATTATCGGCTCTTAAACACACCCATTGAAATAAATATTTAATTAATTAATTTTAAGTTTTTAATTGAATTACCAAGTAGGTCCTTAATTCCAATTCCTATTACTAAAAGTTTATTATCTCAAATTTGTTATAACAATCTTTTACCCCAAAAATTTTAAAAATCTTCTATTTAGAACCTAAAAAATTGTAAAGTAATTCCTATATATTTTTTTTTAAAAAATCATAATGACCCAAAAATTCACATTATTTTTTATTCGGTCCTGTGAGTTAATTGCAATAAGGTCCCCTAAATTTTGAAAAGTATGTGCATATGTGTTTGCATGCACACGACAACAATGGTTATCTTATATTAGTCATTTTAGTCTGCCATCTATTTTGTTTGTAATAACTTAATCACTAAAAAATAATTTCATCTTTTATAATTCACAATCAATAAAGTTAAGTGTCTTTTAAATTCACAAAAGTTTTAGAATATTGAAGGGTAAAAATAAAAAATCAGATGCTTTCTTCCTCCCCCAACCTATCTTCATCCTCCACCATCAATGCTACATGTCTTCATCCTTCATAGCAATTCCAGCTGCTATCCCAAAACCTACCTCTGAGCCAAAAAGGAAACACCTAATTTACTGGTCCCTTCTCCGAAAATTTGATCCTATGCTATCAAGAGTGGTTAGATAGAATATTGGTCAATCAAGAGTAGGATAATTTGATTCTTTAATAAGGGTGAGACATCTTCTTAAAGGGGTGTCTGATCATTCTCCCTTGTTGGTTACTTTGAATTTACCTTTTCATTCTACTGGACCAAAGCCTTTCGATTTCAAAGAATGCGGTTTAAGAACCCTTCTTTTCATTTAGTAGTTTAGCAAGCATAGAGTAGACGTGCAAAGGGAAATAGCTTGCAGATTTTATTGGCCCAAATAAAGGAAATAGCTTCCTATAGAATATCCAAATAATGTCTATGATGGCCAAAAATATTTTAACAACACTAAAACTAATATTGTATTTAGATGCAAGATATATTAATTTTAGTGGGTTGATCCAGGCCTAACTATAAGTTATATTGTTATCTCCTATTGAGGTGCATATTACTTTGGGATTTTAGGTTATGGATCTTAACCTAACTGTAAGTTACATTGTTATCTCCTATAGAGGTACATGTAACTATAGAATTTTAGTTTGTCATATTTTGATAGTAGTCTCTATTACTACTTAAAATATTATCATATTAATCATGCATCATACTATTTTATATTGATCATGCATCATGATATGATGAATGGCTCATATGTTTTATTTTATTTAATTTCAGAAAAATGACTTCCAACACTTTATCCTAAATTTTAACAAAAAAACCAACTGGTTGGCAAAAATTTTATTGATTGGAAACAGAACCTCATAATTGTACTCACTGCTGAGAAGCTCAAATACGTGCTAACTGAACCATGTCCTGCTAAGCCTACTGAACAGTCCACGCGTGAACAAAAGAAGGCTTATGATAAGTGGTTGATTTCTGATGAGATGGTTCGCTGCTACATTTTGGGATTTATTTCAAATGTATTGTAGCAGAAACATGAGAACATAACAATCGCTACAGATATTATGAGAAGCCTTCGGCAAATGTTTGAGCATAAAGGATGTCAGGCTCGTCAAGCAACAATAAGGCGCATAATGAATATGCGCATGAAACCAGGAATGCCCGTGAGAAATCATATGTTAGAATTGATCGCTCAGTTTAACGTGACAGAAGTCTTAGGGGCTGAAATTAAGCCTGAGACTCAGGTTGATATGGCTCTAGAAACTCTCCCATAGATGTTCTCATAGTTCAAAGTTAATTATAACATGAACAAGATGGAGATGACTCTTACAGAATTAATAAATGAGCTTAAGAGCACAGAGGCTACCCTAAAAGTAGGAAGTGACAACGCTCTTGTTCTAACTCATGCTGGATCTTCCTCTTCCAAGCCTAAGGGCAAAGAAGGAAAGAAGAGGCAATAGAATAATAAAGGGCCTAAGCAGCAGGTTAAGAAAGCAAAAGTGGATGAAAAGCCCAAAGAAAAATGTTTCCACTGCAAGCAAAAAGGACATTGGAAAACACAGTGCCCAGATTACTTAGCTAAATGCAAAATAAGGTACTAGTGAGTTATCCTACATTGAAACTTGTTTAGTGGTTGATTCTACAAATACTTGGATAGTAGATTCTGAAGCCACTAACCATGTTTGCAATTCATTGCAGGGGTTCCAAGTAGCCAGACATCTCAATGAAGGAGAACATACTCTAAGGGTTAGCACAGGATCAGTGATATCTATAAGAGCTGTAGGAGATGTTTATCTTTATTTTGATAATAAACATTTGGTTTTGAAAGATTGTTATTATGTTCTCGACATTTAACAAAATTTGATTTCAGTTTCTTTGTTATTCAAACAAAAATATTCTATTAAATTTTATAAATTATCAGTAGAGATATTTTTGAATAACTCTTTGATATGTTGTGGATATTTAAATAATAATCTATATGTTTTGAAACCTACTAACAGTTCATTATATCATACTAAAATTAACAAACACATTAAGTTATCTCCTACTAATGAGACTCTCCTATAGCATCTCAGACTTGGTCATATTAATCTAAATAGGATTTAGAGGCTTATAAAAGAAGGTCCTTTAAGTGACTTAAAGGTGGAACCTTTTCAAGTTTTCGAATCTTGTTTGGAAGGTAAAATGACCAAAAGATCATTTCCTTCCGAAGAAAATAGAGCAAAGGAAGTCTTAGAATTAGTGCACTCTGATGTATATGGACCAATTAGTGTCCAAGTTAAAGGTGGGTATGAGTATTTCATTACTTTTATAGGTGATTACTCAAGATATAGATATGTTTACCTAATAACTCATAAGTCTGATGCCTTAGAAAAATTCAAAGAGTTTAAGGCTGAGACTGAGAAGCAGTTAGGAAAGAACGTTAAGACACTTCGATCAGATCAAGGTGGAAAATATCTATCCCATGACTTTAGATCTTACTTGTCAGAAAATGAAATTTTATCCCAACTAAGTGCATTTGGCACTCCTCAACAAAATGGAGTGGCAAAAATGAGAAATAGGACCTTGTTAAACATGGTCAGAACAATGCTAGGCTTCTCTACACTCAGTACATCCTTTTAGGGATATGCTATACAAACTACGACATATATATTGAATATGGTTCCATCAAAGTCTATCCCTAAGACTCCATTGGAATTATGGAATGGGCGGAAGCCTAATTTGACATATATCCGTATTTGGGATTGTCCTGCATATGTGCTAAAGGGAAAAATGGATAAAATGCAATCACGATCAAATTTATGTTTGTTTGTTGGGTATCTAAAAGGAACAAGGGGATATTACTTCTATAGTCCTCAAGATAAAAAAAATATTTGTAAGCGCAAATGCAATTTTCTTAGAGGACAGGTACACAGAAGAACGAGGATCTAAGAGTAGGGTTATTTTGGAAGAAACCAAGGGAGATAATCCCAAGCAAATGGTTACAGAAACCCATACTAAAGATTCATGTAGAGGATTCGTATCTATACCACTTAACATGCCAGATTCTAGTGTGAGAGAAATAGATGTTACGCTTTCTATTCCTACTGTCTCTTCAACACATAGAGTGGAAGAACCTCCTGCCCCGGTTCAAAATCCAGTCATTGAGGATTTAGCAGATCTGGTTCTAGTCAATGAGGAGGAGGAAAATTCAATCATCCAAGAACCTCCACAGCTTAGACATAGTGGGAGAGTTATTTTACGTCCCTCTAGATATTTACTCTATGGAGAAGCTTTTCAAGCAATCTCTTTTGAGGACAAAGAGGATCCCACTACTTATAAAGAAGCTGTAGAGGACATAGTCGCAGACCATTGGAAGAGTGCAATGGATTCAGAAATGAAATTTATGTACACTAACTCCGTTTGGGAACTTGTGGACCTACCTAATGGGGTAAAAAATATTGGGTGCAATAGGTCTACAAAAGAAAGAAAGAAGTAGAGAGGAAAGTGGAAACTTTCAAAGCTAGATTGGTTGCTAAGGGTTATACTCAACGAGATGGTATTGACTATGAGGAAACCTTCTCACCTGTGGCCATGCTAAAGTCTATAAGAATCCTCCTATCCATTGCAGCTCACTTCAACTATGAAGCATGTCAAATGGACGTCAAGACAACTTTCCTTAATGAAAATCTTGACGAATGTATCTACATGGTATAGCCAGATGGTTTTATCCAAGAAGGTTAAGAAGAAAAAGTTTGTAAGCTAAATAGGTTCATATATGGGCTTAAACAAGCGTCTAGATCTTGGAATGTCAGGTTTGAACAAGCCATTAAATCTTATGGTTTTAATTAGCATCCTGATGAACCTTGTGTCTATAAGGGAAGTATAGATAGTAAGGTGATTTTTCTCATACTATATGTTGATGACATACTTCTCATTGAAAATGATGTAAGAATATTAACATTGGTGAAAAGTTGGTTGGGTAAACTGTTTGATATGAAAGACTTGGGAGAAGCAAGATATGTTCTATGCATTCAGATCCTTCGAGATAGAAAGAATAGACAGATAGCTTTATCCCAAGCCTCATATATTGACAAAATACTGACAAGATTTTCAATACAAAATTCCAAGAAAGGTCAACTGCCTTTCAAACATGGAATTCAGTTATCTCAGAAGCATAGTCTTAAAACTCGTAATGAAGTTGAGTACATGAAACTAGTTCCTTATGCATTAGCTGTAGGAAGTCTCATGTATGCTATGTTTTGTACTCGTCCAAACATTTGTCATGCTATTGAGATGATCATTAGATATCAGTCAAACCCAGGACGGGAACACTGGACAGGAGTGAAGCATATATTCAAGTATCTTTGTAGAACTCGAGGATATATGCTAGTTTACTCAGCTCCAAAATTGGTACCTATAGGTTACACTGATTCTAATTTTCAAGTTGTTAGAGATCTTCGCAAATCCACCTCAAGCTCTATTTTCACCTTAGGTGGTGGTGCAGTTGTATGGAGAAGTATCAAATAATCTTGTATTGCTGACTCTACAATGGAAACTGAATATGTGGCAGCTTGTGAAGCAGCTAAAAAGGCAATATGGTTGAAGAAGTTCTTGATAGAACTTGAAGTGGTTCCTTCTGCATCTCAAGCTATTAGTTTGTACTGTGACAACAGTGGTGTAGTGGCAAATGCAAAAGAACCACGCAGCCATCAACGTGGTAAACATATTGAACGTAAATATCACATACTTAGGGAGATTGTTCAATGTGGAGATGTAGAAGTATGCAAGATTTCTTTTGCTGAAAATCTTGCTGATCCTTTTACTAGAAGTTTACCTGTAGTTGTTTTTGGAAGTCATATAGAAAGTATGTGTATTTTTTACATGTCCCATTTACTCTAGGATAAGTGGAAGAATTTTTGTTAGATATGCCAATCGAGTAAATACAATATTTGTTTTTTGAAATTAAATAGAGTATATTTTTATATATTTATATGTATGAGCCTATTTGGTCCATGAATTATTTAGATATTATAAATAAAGTGTTTATTTGTTAAACACAAAAATACTTGATTTATAATTTAATTTGAAATAAATTATCCGCAATCTAAAATAAATTTGGACAATTTATTTTGGTGAGATCGTTTTAATTTTATTAAAGTCTGTCTTTGACTTTGGTAATAAAATTAAGAATATATTTTGATATATTGGATGGACCATCAATGTTTATTTGTGGAATAGACCATACAAATAAAACATTAAAAGATTGTCGTCTCTAGTACCTTAATCCTGAGCAAACAATTTTTTATATTTACTAACTTGAAATTCCTTGAGTTACCAAAGAGATTAACTAAATAATCAATATCTCGGCATCTTGGGAATTAAAGTGAAATAAATATGAAATAATTATTATGCAATATGAAATCCGTCACCTTTAATAGGCAAGATCATTTCCTCATGAGTTCTTCTAAGGAACAATTAAATCTGAGCTCAGTAATTCAATAGTGTCTATTGAATTCAATTTGTAAGTGTGATGTAGTCACATGGTACAGTCAAATTGAATATGAGAATTGAGGATTTGAATGAGGGGCACTATGGTCATACTGCCTCTTTCAAAGTATTATATTGATAGATTGGGGTAATTTGTTGGATCGATCAATCATTGGATATAATTATTGACTCCAGTAATTGTGATTAGACTAAGAGTGCAGTTACGTTCTTTTAGTGGAGTGAAACGTAATTAATAAATTATTTTTGTTGACAAAATAATTTATTGAAGCTTAATCTAATTGTATCCGGTCAGGTCCCTTCAATGGCTCCTAATTATAGGACAATAATAAATTATACTTTATTTATAATTTATTAATAAAAATTGCAGGAAATCAAAAATCGTATTTGAGACGAAATAGGATAAGTGGAAATAGTTATACCCGGCTATACTTTTCTTATTCTATCAAGATTCGTATTTTGAAAAGAGTCAATTAAACATATTAGTTTATGACTCTACTTTTCAATATACATGAGAAACAACGTTCTTGTTCTCTCAATTTTTGTGTGAGTCCACCCTCAACAAAGAGAGAAACAAAATACGATTATCAATTTTCTAGTATAGGGAGATTACATTGAAGAAGACTTGGAAGTTTGGAGCATTACCAGAAGGCCAAAGACTTCAAAAATCGTATTGGTGAAGGCGATATCTATAAAGGTATGGTTCATTTAACGTATTCTCAGGGTTTAATCTAGTTGACACATAAGCATATCGATCTTATTAACTAACAAGAACTCTATGTTATATGATTGGTATACTTGTCCAAATGTGCATTGTGTATGAGTAATTTTGGTAATTTATAATTAAACTTTATTAATTTATGTGGATTATTGAGATTATTTTCTACGCACAAGGATATGCATACAAACAACACCCACCATAACATCATTTATTTTTAAGATTGCTTGTCCCATACCTCTACAGCTGGAAAAGCAAGACCTTATTTTCAGCTTGCAATGCAGCAATGAGTTGATCATCTTAGAAAGCTAAAAAAATAAATAAAATAAAAACGGAAGGCCAAACAAGCTCAGGTTGTAGAAAAGCAACATCGATAGAGTTATATGTAGAATTAACACCAGCTAATGTTGACCAATATGATGACGATTAATACATGCCCGATCGATCTAGAGTGTGGAAGAAAAACAGCGGTGTTTAATTGCCTAGAGACACTATAATTAGAAGGCAAGCTAATCATGATTTTCGATTGTAACTATCATTAGGCTTGTTAAATAATGTTATTTCTTCCATGCTGATTTCTCACCTAGTATCCTTCTTCGAATTGGTACTCCTATTCATTATTCTTTTTAGTTCTTATCTAATAAAATTCCAAAATTTCTGTGGTTAGATTATATATATACACTTTTGAGCTAAATTCTTTAACTTTCATAAATTGGATTTGATTTGAAGCCAAAATGTAAAAAAATGGATCAAATATGGTGTTCTTTTCTAGTTTAGGGAAGAATTTATAAGGTTTCCAAATTATTGAAAAAGAAAATTACAAAGTTGCAATGCTTCAGGCAGATACGAGTTTTAATATTCCTTTTTCTTCAAAGGAAAATTCTAACCTTTTTTATATCACCCTTAGCACTAATAATTATTCCCGAAAGAAAAAGGAAGAACTGATCCTAACCATCCTTTTGTATTTGTACAATTGGCTAAAGAAGAATTCATTTTGGAAAGGGCTAAACAAAAAGTAGCTCAAAGTCTCAAAACAAAATGCTCTGTAGATAAATTTTCACTACTTTCTATCTTGAAAATTGGAACTCAATTTAGAAGACAGAATGGGGAGATTTTCTCTAGTATATCAAGTTCATTTTCAACCTAACTCCACCAATGTCATACGTTCAGTATTCTTGTGATGTGCCTTAGCGTTACTACAATTTGTTTAGGTTGCTAGTGATGTTATGCCCTAGATTTGAGGAGATTTCTTTCTCACATATTTTTAGGGAAGCTAATTCTACAGCAGATGGATTAGCCAACTATGCCTGCTCATTAGAAGATTTTTTGTTTTTTTATTCTTTTTCTATGCTTCCCAAGCATGTACAGTGTGCTTGTAGATTAGATTATCTACAAATTCCTTCCATGTATTTCTTTAATTAATAACTATTAGAGGTCTGTCAAACACTTTACCATCCCGAAAAAAAAAAAAAAAACATAGTCCACCAAAGCAAAAGGAGCTCATGTACAAAGAATATGGAATATTGAACATGCGTACAAAGGATTGTGGAAAGCTCACCAAGCAAATGAAGAATGCCAAAAGAGAACAAATCTAGTCTCCTGTTTCCACTTTTGCAACCACCAAAAAAGAAAAAAAAAGTGAAAATTTTGAGATATCAAATTCCATCTAAATCTTGTAGAAAAAATGTAATAAAGAGAATGAAGGTGCAATATAAAAAGAGCCAACAAGCAAATTGAGAGGAGAAATCATTAGAAATTTGTAAAATGTGAGGAATTGTATCAACTTTGTGCATTTCTAAGACGAGATATAACCTTTGACACAGAGAACCCTAAGATGGGATCCGGTGCATTAGTGAGAGAGAGAAGCTCTCAACTCCCATTGCCGAAGTACCTTCGTCGCTGCTCACTACCACAAACACTCTAACGCACTGCCATGGATTCACATCGCTACTCACCGGGTTAGCTGGTCCTCCTACCCCCACTTCACTCGGTTAGTAGCACTGTCCGTCATTTATTTTCTGCTTCTCGATTTTCTGTTTGTGTGTTACATTCAACCACCCCGACTGCTCATGGCTACTGATCTGCAAGAGGGGGACTGACCAGAATACTTGCTGGTCGTTTGCAGTTGATGTGTGGTTCTTAGTCTTATTATTATTATAAGGTGTGGCTCGGCATCTGCTGCTGTGTCTGGTTACCCTTGGTTGTCCCTGGGTACTGCTGTGCTAGGGTTTCTTCATATGCTTCTGCCTATGTTGCTGCTGCCTATGTTGTTTCTACCTGATGCTAACCGGCGCTCCAACCTTAAAGTCTTCTGCATGTTCTTGGTTTTTTTGTCGGCCTTGGTCTGTCTATTCTGTCAAGCATTTTGTTAGCTTCCGTATTTAGTTAATTTAGTTGTATGGGTATGAATCTGTTTTCTGTCCAGAGGCTAGATATCATATTCAGTCGATATTTCTCCTATTTCCTTTGCCCATGCTTCTACTACCGGTATCAGATGTTTTTTATCTATTTTAACCATATTATTCCTTTGAAATCCAGTTAGTCAGCTATTATAATCAGTCTCGGTCTGGAATATTCCTTCTACGCTAGACTCCAAATAGAATTACACTCTCCCAGACTCTAACTACTCCAACTGTCTGTCAGTCTACTACCCCTCCTTTCCAGAGAAGTCTCCTACCTATTCCATCCCAACGCCTGCTGTTTCTTCTGCTACCTACTCCAAATTCTTGCTATATATGCCTGTTGCGTTATCTGATGGCCTAGACCTAATAGTCCAAACTAGAGGCTGGAGGAAAATAACATCTTCTGGGGTGTTGTCATCTTCCACACCCCAAACATTCGTATCTTCTCCCCAGGTTGAACATAGGTCTCTCACTGTCCCAGCCGTGACCAAGGCCAATCCAAACCCATCAACTCTAACCATACCCTAGACATCCTTGGTCCCTGACCCCAGTCCTTCTCAATCACCCACTCTCATCATTCAGCTGCCTCAATTTCCAACTCCAGAACCTAATTTAGTAACCTCATCAGTGGGCCTGATGTTGGGAGCATGCATTCTCCAACTGCCCAGATCGTTGCAGAAAAAAATAGCCCACGTGAGGACATTATGAATTGCTTGAAAGCGGGGAGCATGCCCCCTTCTACTTACCCGGAATCTTATGTCCCTTATGTTCCATGTGTGGGAAACTCTTCCCCCTCACAGACAAAATCTCATCCCTCTATCAATCCTGTGGATTCCAACCAAACAATACGGTCTTGGGCTAATATTGTGAAAAGGAACAGGGAGCAGTCTAATGGAATGAAGTTAAGTCACATTCCCACCTCGGGGAATTTTGTTGATATTGATGCACTAGAATTTAAGGATACTGTGGGCAAGCTGGGTCCTGTCTTATAGGGATGTTTGCGGGAAGATTCCCGGGAATGAAGGCAGTTATGGAACTCACTAAGCATTGGGGTGTTCTGTCTAAGGTGCACTCTCATGCCTCTGGATGGTTGATCTTCCGTTTCAACTCAGATGCTGACAGATAGAAAGTTCTCCGTGGTGGGCCTTATGCAGTATTTGGGAGATCACTCATGCTAAAGGAGATGCCTGCAGAATTTAATTTTTCATTGGAAGAGGTAAGTATAATGCCTATTTGGGTCATCTTCCCAGCTTTGCCTCTCGGTTGTTGGAACATGAAATCTCTTAGTAAAATTGCCTTTGCCGTTGGTATCCCAATTATGACTGATATGCTCACAGCGACATTTGATCGTCTATCCTATGCCTATGTTCTAGTGGAAGTTGATGTATCTAAACCCCTCGTCAAAGTGGTACCAATAAAACTTTCTTCCAGCAAGATCAAAAAGCAAACTGTGAGGTTTGAGTTTGAACCATCTTACTGTAATTTTTGCAGCAAATTTGGCCATGTCACAGAGGCTTATATAGGGGAAAAAATGAAAAAGAGGGAACAGTTGTTGAAAACTAGTGGGGACCAGACTAACAAGCGGATAAAGAATAGGCCAAGGCTCTTGTGTGCACCGGTCGGGCAGGAGGTGAGATCAGCTTCTCCCCCTCAAAAAAGACAGGCTCATTTTGACAAAGGAAAAGAGCCTGACCAATGTAATGTTGATGAACAAATTCACAGCACTCTCCTTGTACCTGAAGACAGTCTAGAGGTAATGATGGAGGACATTAGAGCCAAAGGTGATCCATCAACATCATTTGGGCAACGAAGCCAATTTAGGGATGCAAGAGGCAGGTCCAGGACAAGGCGTATAGGACATCCACAAATGCGCTCTAATTCACGGAGGCATGTTCAATTTGGAGTGAATAAGTCGGTCTCTACTATTGAAAAGGATAGTGGTCCTGAAGAAATCCCAATGACTACGGTGAATGCAGGTAATGCTACCGTATAGGCTACTCAATTTATTCGGTCAGTCTGGAAGAAATATGCTCAAAGTAGTGTTGACTTGATTGGTGCCAAACAGGCACTAATTAGGCCATCATGAGAATTGCTTCATGGAATATTCAAGGGTTCAACTGGACCCTCAAGCTGCACGGGGTGCGAGAATTCATCTCAAAACATCGTGTGGACGTCATCGAATTACTGGAAACTAAGTTGACGGTTGATGGGTGGGATAATATCCTTCAACATAAGTTTTGTAATTGGTCGGTTTTACATAACATGGTTGAAGCTAATGGGGGTAGAATAGTCATTCTCTAGAATCGAGCAAAGGTGGATGTGAACTTATTCCATTGCTCACCTCAGGCTATCACGGTTCGCATCACATGTAAGATTTCTCATGTTACTTATTTCTTTTCTTTCGTCTATACTTACAATTCTGTTGTGGCAAGAAGGACTTTGTGGAATGAGATTGAGCACTTATCTTCTGCGTTATCGGAGGCATGGATCCTTATGGGTGATTTCAATACGTATTTACATGTGGATGATAAACTCAGTGGTACCATGCCTATTTCATATGAAATTATGGACATTGCCTCATTATGTTCTGATACTGGTTTTCGACCTTTCTTATGTCAGCCCGCGATTTACTTGGACTAATTCTAAGGTGTGGTCAAAACTTGATCGAGTCATGGGTAATGATGCTTGGTTCCAATGCCCTGTCCAGGCATTGGTGGAATTTCTTCCTATTAGGTTTCTTTCTGATCATAGCCCTGACATTTGGTCAGTTGTCGACAACATCGGGGGATCTATTCGACCATTCAGGTTTCTTAATTTTTGGGCCGACCATGACTCTTTTCACAATATTGTCAAGGGAGTATAGGATCGTACGTTCACAGGATTTCACCAGTTCACTCTTTGTCGTCGGTTGAAAGAGCTAAAGCGAGACTTTAGGAGATTAAACAGACTGGAATTCTCTCACCTATTTGGTCGTGTTGAACAAGCAAACTTAGCTGTTCTGAATGCCCAACAATCACTTCTTGAGAATCCCGTGGATCAAAATCTTATTGCACAGTTCAAGGAGTGTAAACGATCTGCATGGTATCTTGCGGAGACAGAAATGAAGTTCTACCAGCAACTTGCAAAAGGTAAGTATGTTGTTCAAGCTAACAAGAATACTCGGTATTTCTTCAACATTGTCAAACGGAATTAAAAAAAAAAAGAGCTTCATTGCTTCTATTCTAAAGGAAGATGGCTTTATGACTGACAGTCCTATGGCACTTGCTGATGAATTTGTGAAATACTTCAGAAACCTGCTGGGAACTAAGGTATGATGCCGGGAAATCAATGTGGACTATGTTCGTGCTGGGCCAATGGTTCCTCATGATCTAATGGATGTCTTGATTAAACATGTCACTATCCAGGATATTAAATTGGCCTTGTGGGATATTGGTGACTGCAAAGCTCCGGGTCTAGATGGTTATTCTGCCTTATTTTTCAAGAAAGCTTAGGATACTACTGGACAGAATTTATGTGATGCTGCCTTGGAATTCTTCACATCTAGCAGACTATTAAAGCAAATCAACCATTCTATTATTACTTTGGTCCCCAAATTTGAAGATGCTGAGAGGGTGGGTGATTTTAGGCCAATTTCGTGCTGCAACGTGGTGTACAAGATTATCTCAAAAATTTTGGCAGAAAGACTTAAGTTGGTTATTCCGCACCTTGTAGACATCTCCTAGACTGCTTTCATTCATGGTAGACTCATGACTGATAATATCCTCCTGGTTCAGGAGCTTATGCGTGAGTATAGCAGGACAAGAGTCTCTCCTAGGTGTACGATCAAAGTGGACCTTAAGAAGGCTTATGACTCAGTTAACTGGGACTTCCTACTGGCATTACTTACAGAAATTGGGTTCCCTCATATCTTTGTGAACTGGATTGAGCAGTGTGTGACCACTACTTCTTTCTCTATTGCTATAAATGAGACTATGCAAGTTTTCTTTAGAGGTGCTAAAGGTCTACGACAAGGGGATCTGATCTCTCATTTGCTATTTGTCATTTGCTTGGAATATTTCTCACAAGTTGTTAAAGTGCACACACTTGGGACTCCATTCAGATACCATCCCAAGTGTGAGGCACTAAGAATTACTCACCTTGCTTTTGCTGATGACCTAATGTTGTTTGCTAAAGGAGATTGTTCTTCTGTCCGTACTCTACTTGACTGTCTGGAAGTATTTAAGAGGTGCTCGGGGCTTGAAATTAACAAGGATAAGTCAAATATTTATCTTGCTGGGATTCGAAGATCTACACAGGAGCGTATCCTGGATGTCACAGGCATTCCTATTAGGAAACTTCCTTTTCGCGACCTTGGCTTACCAATCAGTAATGGTAAAATTAGACTAACCTTCTGCAAACCATTGCTTGATAGGACTGGCTCTTACATTGGGAGATGGTCTGCGCGGGCTCTTTCCTATGTAGGACGACTCCAATTGATCCAGTCTGTTCTTCAAGGAGTTGAGTGTTTCTGGTTGTCCATTCTTCCTACTCCGTCAGCTGTGATTTGCCAGCTAGATAGGATGGCTAGGGATTTTCTATGGAACTCAAAAATGCATTGGTTGCCTGGAAAGATATTTGTTTGCCCAAGACTGAAGGCATACTCGGTTTGCAAAATTTACAAGCTTGGAACGGGGCTCTATTGTCTAGAATCATTTGGGATGTACAAGCAGAGAAACAGTCCTTATGCGTCAAGTGGTTGGACCACTACTACATGAAGGGCAGATCAGTTTGGGAGGTTGACTACCATCGGAGTCATTCCCATCTGCTTCGTAGTATCCTCTCAATTAGAGATGTAATTATGAACAGGGAACAGGATAGTCATAGTGTGGCTACCCTTCTTCACACCTGGGCTATGAGTACTATTTCGTTCACTTCTCAAGCTTATGAATATCTGAGGCCAACTACATTCAAGGTATATTGGGCTAATACTATTTGGAAATAGGGTCTAGCCCTAAAGCACTCATTCATTCTTTCGTTGTATGCTAGGGTAAGATTGAAGACCAAGGATGTACTTGTGTGCCAACTTGAAGATATGTCATATCCACTGTGTAAGTCACAACTGGAAACGATTAACCACTTATTTTTCAGGTGCACAATTTCTACTATGATTTGGAGGGAAATTAGAAGATGGCTAGGATTACCCCAAGCAATGAATACGGCTAGTGCGTGCTTTAAGTGGTACAAGCGTGCCAACCGTGGGTCCTCGTGGTTAGTAAAGGCAAAGGCTACTGCTATGGCAGCCACTTTCTACTTCATCTGGAAGGCTCGTAACAAGGCTATTTTTGAGGGGGAAGTGTGCCAACCGTTGGATATTGTCAAGAGGGTAAAAACACATGTGTACACTGTTTTTTTTACTTTGTACCCTAATGTTTTGACTAATTTTGAGAATTGTAGTCATATACGCTAGCAATTAGTCTCTTTGACTATGGACTAGTGAGCAACCATGTAAATATCTTTTGATAAAAAAAAATAAAAAAAAAAAAGAGAACCCTACTTAGATAGAGAAAGTGTACTAACTTGTTGTACTTTACCATCATTTTAGAATAATCTTGATAAAATGCATGTATAGGTTCCTCCTATTCATGTATTAGTCAGAAAATCAAATATCTCTTAAGTTACAAAAGGTTCTCATATTCATTGTCAAAGCTGCTTAAAGAAATTAATTATCATTGTTAAATAAATAATTTTTGTCAAAATGATTATAACTTTTTATTTTTTTAATAAACTAATTATTATTGTTACAAATTCCTTTGTTTAGATTCCAAGAAAATTCAATAATTGTAATGATAAAATAGCATTTTCAGTAAAGAAATGCAATCAAGTGTGAAATATTAACTATATAATGTATGGTTTAAAATAATGCATTGAGAAATACGTGCATAAACCATTTTCCCATAAAAAATACTTAAAAATTTTGGAAAAGTGTTAGCTCAACTAAGCAACTTCTTAGAATGCAAAATTGAAGATTTAGCTTTATCAAAATTGTTTATCCCAAAATACTATATTTTGCAGTTCAAGAGCGTAACACCCCACTACCTAGGCCCAACAGGGCCGGGGATGTCACCCCGTCCAAAAGACAAGGGGTCTTTATAACTAGGTCACACAAATGAAAATAAAGACAATACTTTAAAATTGAATTTATTACAACCCAAAAATTCAGGAACAAATCCAAAATAAATTGATTACTATCATCTCTCAAAACAACACATAAAATAAATAACATAAAGTCTTCAAAGCAGGCAACAAATCTAGCTACTCATCTCCACAGCAGGATCGACCTGAAAACATGGCATAAAAGGTGATGAGATAAAAATCTCAGTACGTCCGTGTGTGCTTTGAGTGTTTCAAATAAAACAGTTCATGTATGCAAGCTATAAAAATTGTATAAGAGAAAGTGTTGGCAAGCAATAAATAAGGTTAAAAATAAAAAGTGGCGTTTTGCTTTTCAAACCATACATGTGTAAAATAAATACAACCACTCAAATGAGTAGCCATGGGTTACCACATGTTGGGCCCCATGACCATATAACAGTCAGAATGCCACACTTTGTGCAGACTGACAAAAGGTAGGTGATCGGCCTATCGAGTGAGATACTCCTCCTTCTCTACACCCAAACTTACCGGTTGTCCACTCCGAAAACACACAATCCACATGACTGAAACTTGCTAGCTCGGACCAGCGTGACCTATTGGACTGGCATCCTATCCGGGAAGGACTCACCCCTCAGAGGTGGCCACCTACTGAGAGACTTACCCTAACCCTTCAAAGATTAGTCCTAGTAGTCTACCCTTATTGAGTACTCAACGATGATTGTCCCACTTGGAAAAAACTGATAATACATTGCTTTATTTGAAAATAGCAATTAAGGGTTTCTAAAATTCTTGTCAAAGTTGGTTTTTAGAAAGAGTTTAGTATTTGTGCAAAACTACTTGTTTGATTTTCAAATGATTTGTTTGACTGAAATAAGAAAGAAAGCAGTCATTAATTGCCTTTGCAAAATGAGTGTCCATACACATCGGGTTTGGCTTACCATAGAAATCTTTTGTCTTCAAATAAGTTTATGCAGAGGCTTACCTGATCCTTTGCTTGAGCAAATTCAAAAATCTTCCAAAGCTGACCTAACCCTGCCTAGGGTAAACACAAGTCATAAGGTTATACTCAAGCTATATTCACTTACATAAATAATCCTAGTTCAACTTATTACAATCATGACCCTAATGTCCTATACTTTAAGGCTAGATGATAAAGGATTTTATAAAATAAGACCAACTTGATAAGATAAAATAACTAGGGGTTGTAAAATAATTACAAATAAGTTATAGATTCAAATAATAAACCTTGAGTGTCGTTATTAATAAATAAAGTAGGGTTTAATTGTTGAAGAATCCTAAGTTCTAGATGATATTAATATATGGTCATTCTTAAATAGTATTTTTAAAATAAATATTAAATTATTATTAATCTCTTAATTGATACATAGTAAATAATTAATAATAAATAAATTTTATCAAGTTTTGATTAATAGATAACAAATAATTATAAATAGTATTTATGAATATATGGTCTACAAGGTCATTAATATTTTACTTATTTGTATAAAAGGTTTCATATATATATATATATATATATATATATATATTATTTTTAATAAAATATATCATTTATTTGATTAGTAAAATATCACTATTTCATTGAATATTCCAATTGCAAAACTTTCTAAGAATTTCGAAATCTTGGGAGAAAAACATAGTAATAATTTTAATTGGGGTAATAAAATTTGCTAATCAAAATAGCCTAGGATCAACAAGGTCATGATCATAATTTTACTATTGCTAAATTCATGAGCATATACTCCAACATCAATCAACAAACTATTCTATTCATGAACAAAGGCTTAAATCCATACCTACTATCACATGATCAAATCCCTACTAAGCATAATCATATTCACGGCTTCAATGAAAATAAGAACACAATATCCTATTCACCAAAGGTGACATAACATTCTAGCATGCTTAAACATTCATAATTTCTTAAGACATGATGAACATGCATCGATCCACAAGGAAATTCATAAAGCTTAACTATAATCAATCATTCACATGCTCCAATCTCAACTCCTTCATACATATGCATATACTCAATCCCCCATTCATATTCTATCCTTCCTATCAACAACCACGGGACATGAATCTAGAATTCAAAAGAAAGGTTAAAGAGAAATACTTGGTTGATGACTATCTCGATGAAGATTTAAGAAGATCCACTCGCTTGAGAGTCTTGAATTGTCCAAGAAAGGAGAAAAAAAACAGCCATGGTTGTAGCAACCAAAGAGAGAGAGCATTAGTATGATATGTTAAAGATTGAAGGGAAGAAGATGAACAAAAGTTGTTCTTGGTTACCTTGATGATGTTCTTGAGACTTCAAGTAAAATTCTAGTTTTGATCCGATTGTTAATTTTTGTTTTCGAGATTTGATGTTATAAAATCCAGAAATGGACTCTAGGGAGTATGTAGGCGTGTTCTGGAGTTTTTGGGAGGGATTGGAGGTGTTTAGAGTAGTCTTTGGCTTGAAGAAAGGTAGTGTGTGTTCTTGGTGAAAATGGAGAGGATTAGAAAGAAAATGCAGGACAAATTTCTGAAGGGGCTGACCGAGTAATTGAGGGAGTTTTGGGATTTTGATTTTCAGATTAGAGAGGAGAGAAAAATCTAGTTGTTTGAAATTCAAATGGAGAAATTTAAGGAGTGTTATAAGGTAAAAGGTATGGTAATGGTGTTTGATTGATGGAGGTTTCTTGGAGCTGCAAATGCCCGACTGGTTTGTTGTGTTTTGCTGAATTGAATGAGGGTTGAGGGAGCTATAAGGCTGGCCAAATTTCTGAGTTCAATGGTGGGAGGATTTCTGGTTATGAAGCTTAATCCAAGGGTGTTTTCATAGAGAAAATGCTGGAAATTTTGGAATTCAAATGGAAGTTTGATTGGAGTGATTGTAGGAGAAATTTGAGGAGTGGCTATGGAGTCTAGTTGTGCAAGGTCAGTGGAGGGGGTAATGGAGTTCAGTTCATGGCTGAACAAAGGCTAACATACAGAGGTTTTGAGGAGGTTTTCGGCCAAGGCTTGAAAGGAACAATGCTGGAATTTTTTTCTGGTTATGTTTCAAATTGGTTGCTGGAATTTGCTGTGCAGTTTTCTGCAATGTTCCAGCCGATTTACAGAGGGTTTTGAGAGGTGTTTGAGGGTCCTTTAAGGCTATCTTTCAGCCTTCTATATGGAGGAAAAGCAGAGGTAATTTACTGGTTTGAAGGCAAAAGAAACAGCTTTGATCTCGGCCTGCTATGCTGTGAAACTGCCCAGAATTTTTTTCTGGTTTGTGCAGTTTTGTGCAGTCAGGTTTTTGCACAAGAATTTCAGTCTTCAAGCTGAATAAATTGGCCATTTTTCTAGCAGTAATTGAGTAAGAAAGATGGATGAGATTTTCGAAGGTTAGGCTGCTCAAGAATCTGAAAAAATTTCAGATTTCTTCCATGGAGAAGATGAACACTATGGAGT
The DNA here is from genome assembly GCA_026120185.1 of Voacanga thouarsii. Lineage (NCBI taxonomy): Eukaryota > Viridiplantae > Streptophyta > Magnoliopsida > Gentianales > Apocynaceae > Voacanga > Voacanga thouarsii. The sequence goes on along the minus strand of JANUWF010001100.1, from coordinate 1,499,604 downwards.
GGAGTTTGAATGTTCAACCATGGAGATTAATTTCCCTTGGGAACCTTCCTTAACTCCTTCCCTATTTTCAGTCAAATCTCCAATCTCTAAGAGCCATTTTCGAAATTCAAAGACCAATAATCCTTGCTGAATTTTCTGGAATTAAAACATGGATTTGGATAAATTTTGAACAAGCTTAATTGGAGAAGAGGCTAGGATAAGCTAGAGGTAATAGAAGGACAAGAATTCTTCTAGAATTCTTTTAGGACATAAGGATAGGATTAGGGCATTCCTTTCATGTCTCCCCTAGGACAACACTCCTATTTTTTTTTTTTTTTCTATAGAATGCAAGAGATGAAAATCCCACCTTAAATTAAAATAATCATGACAAAAACTTAAATGATGGGATTTGAACTCAAGAGTTTAGAGATTAATTCCAAAGCTCTAACCACTAAACCACAACAACTCTTGTTCTTATTTTCTCACCCAAATATTCTTCTTATTTAATCATCAAGCTATCTTCCTATTTTGACCTCAAGCAAAATTATCGTCTTACCCTTCATACTCAATAAGTATAACCAAGGAGATCGACCTTCATAGGGACCACTCACCCGTATTTCGTAGACTGCTAGAAATTAGAGATATGATACTGGAGCATGAACGAGATATTAACTGTGCGGCTAATCTAGTTCATTCTTGGGCCATGTGCACTAATTCTTTCACAGGCTGTGCTTATGACTATCTGAGATCAACTGCACAGACGATGTATTGGACCAATACCATATGGAAATAGGGACTAACGCCCAAACACTCTTTTATTCTTTGGTTGTGTGCTAAAAGTAGGTTTAAGACCAAGGATACACTTGTGTTCAGGCTTGATGACTTGTCCTGTCCTTTGTGTAAGGTACATCCGAAAACGTCTAATCATCTATTTTTCAAATGCTCAATTTCATCTACTATTTGGACGGAAGTTAAAAAGTGGCTTGGCTTACCGAATAATCTGGATTCAGACAAAGCCTGTCTTAGGTGGTTTTGGCACACCAACCGTGGTACTTCGTGGTTTACTAAGGCTAAGTCTACTGCTTTGGCAGCCACTTTCTACTACATCTGGTTTGCTCGAAATAAGGCCATTTTTGAGAATGCGGTATGCCAACCGTTGGAGATTATCAAGAAGATTAAAAAACATGTGTACACTGTTATCTTTACTTTGTACCCTAATGTTGTGCCTACCTTTTCGGACTGTATTGAGATCCACTAGCTTGTAGTCTCCTTGACTATAAACTAGTAATCCATGTATATTCTTTTTGATAAATATTAATATATTTACATTTACATAAAAAATAAAATAAATATAACCAAGCCTTCTAGACTATAAATCATAATTCTAAAGCACATAAAATCATTCAAAAATATATATATATTCTTGCAAAGTAACATAATATGCATCCCAACCTTTTTACTTTGGCTTTAGGTGGGGTTTCACAAAGAGGGCAAAATGCATTGCATTCCCATGAATTTTAGTCTTTATATCAGATTGGCTCTTCAACTTTGGACGACTATGATGGCCCTATGAGAAAAGGGAAAATGTCATTTCATTTTCCATTGAATAAATTACTAATCTAAAATTGATATACACTTTTGGATATGTGTGTTTTCCATGTCTGATTTGTTTTCCAAAGACAATTATATATATATATATATATATATATATATATATATATATATATATATTCAAGTAATATTTACTACCCCATGTACTAAGGTTTTGGAAGGTGGATGTACAGTCGAGCATAGATGGCTCACGGGCAAATTGCAGAACGCCAAAACAGAAGACAAATCTGTTCTCCTGCTTTACACTTCTGCATAAAGTGTGAGAGAGAGAGAAATCGGTAAAAATTTTGCTGTCATGTTCAAGATGCTTTCAAAATTAAAATTTCAACCAAATTTTGGAAGAAAAGATGTAAAACAAATATGCAAATTTAAGAGAATTAAATGAAAAATTTTTTGAGGCCTGATCTTCTAATTTCTTAATTCATTCTTTTAACTTTCGGAATTATAAAATCACTCATTATGATTGTATACTTTAAGAACATAGATAGCTCTTTATGTAATATTTAAAGTATACAATCATAACTATAAAGTTCCACCAAATTGTAGAAGAAACGATGCGAGAAGATTTTGGAAAAATGGATGTGCCATACAACGTACAGATCTGATCACAAAGGCAAATTGAAAGGAGAGATCTGTGCTCTTGTTTCCACTTCTGGAAAGAAAGAGAAATCGCTGTAATTCTGTGTATTGGTGAAGAAGAGAGTACGATCAACCTTGAGAGTATCTAAAACAAGACCTTTTGAACAGTGACAGATTGGACCCTAGTTGGGTTATAAATTAATTGCATGGTGTACACGCGGATGTCCATTTTTGTTTCATGGAAAATAATTAACTTCCTGCATTTTGTTATATGTAAGAATAATCTCTATGCACTTCTTGCGTAGATTTCTGTGAATATTGGTTGCAGAACCAAATACTTGATAGACTGCGAAAGTTGTTCAGTGAATTGAATACATCATCGCCTGTGCGGTTTTATTTATTTATTTTTTTTTCATAGTCAGTTAGTATTTCTACAGATATCCTTGTCTAGTTTGCAAATTGAACTAATATAATCAATATCGATAAAATAAGATTTCAAGAGATCCATTGTCTAACTAATAATACAATAATGAGAAATAAAATTTTAAAATTGGATAACTAATTATGATGCAAAACAGATTTGCATTCTTAAACAATGCAAATCTTGGGATTCCATTCCCCCTGCCCTTCCCATACGCCAACCCAACCCCCTCCCCCCCCCCAAAAAAAAAGATTGAAATCAAAATGAATTTCTGAAAAAATAAAGCAAAGATAAATACATACATATATTGTTTTCCAAATAAAATTTCTTGAAACTTTTGGAAATATTTTTTGCTCAACTATGCAACTTCATTCCCTCAAAGAGTATCCATATTAGTATATGCAAAATTGAAGATTTTGCAGCCATAAAAATTAGTTTCACCAATTGAAGTAATTGTAGATACAATTGCTATAGCAATGAACTTTTTATACTATAAATTGGTTGAATAATGAAAGCTTTCTATTATTACAAAATACATGTTTATTTTAAAAAAAAAACTGAATGTATTAGAAAGAAATATTAATTCATCTTATGAGTCAAAATTCTATGTTAATATTTATCACAATACTTTACTCCAAAAAATTATTAAAAATCGTTATCTTTCTTCCAGTTAAAAATCCTCGGTCGCATCATCTTTATCACCATAAAAAAGACGTCAAACTCAGTGATGGCATGCCAAAGAATAGTAGGGACAACTGATTCTCTCGTAAATATGTACATACGTAAATATGTCAAAGAATGAATGCCCTATTACTATGTTGATTCTCTTATAACTTGTCGACAAAAACTACAAAGAACTCCAAACTTGCCCTACAAAGGGAGTGGGATGGGACTGCGACTGTGACCCATCTAAGTGAAGGGGAGAGAAAAAAAAGAAAGAAAGAATAACATAGTAAAAAATTTATATGGGAAGTTCAAGCAATTTACTTAATTCATTTTTTATTAAAGATTAATTATTGGCTCTGTATACTGTTTATTCTAGGGAAAATATTTCCTTCTTTTTAATGAGTCAAACTAGATTAATTATTTATTAAATAGTTTTCTTAGCAAATTTCTTATTCATTTACCAAGAAAAGGCAAATAGAAATTCCATTAACTATCTTTTATTGTGTACAATTGGACTTAACATTGAAATTTTGAGGGAAGGAAAATATAAAAACAAACAATTCAGAAGAAAATAGACAGATAAAAATTTCTGCATACTCTATTTGTTATATTGATGGCTAATTTAATTTTAGTTAAAAGATAAATATTAACAAGGCAAAAGACTAAAACCAAAAACTAATGAGATAAAGGAAATTGGGTAACAACTAGAATAGCATATGCAATTATTGTTTCCCTTTCCCTTTTAACATATGCAATTATTTATTGTGTGCTCGTAAAAATTTTATTTAGAATATTTTTTAAAATACAAAATCCTACACTGTTTGAGGAAAGCATCTGTATGCATATAGCACTATATGCTTAAGGTTTAGAATCTACTTTTTATCCTCTCAAAATGTGGATTAAAGGATAAAGCTTATGGAAAAGGTGGATTTCTAAATGTTTAGAAGCCCTAAACCCATGCATGGTAGTTGCAAGCAAATCATCTTTTATTAAAACCCATATTAGTATAGGATGTCATGTAATTGTTTTTATTCTATTTTTCACTAACTTTATACCCTTGTCCAAAGTGTAAAGTTGTAAAGGTAGAAGTAATTATTAGTATAATTGCCATTGCTATCCACTTTTTATGTCGTAAATAGGTTGAATAATGAAAACAAAAATACATGTTTAATGTAATTACTGTTTATCCACTTTTTATTATAATTGCCATTGCTTTCGCTATTATTACAAAATACATGTTTATTTAAAACAAAAATGTACAATATTGAAGAAAGTAAATCAGACATAACAGCCAAGGAAGTACATTCTAGGATGGACAACCCCATCCAAGTAATTAGCCTATTGTCAACGCTATTACAAAATACATGTTTATTTAAGGAGAAAAAACACACAATCTAGGGCTTTATTTAAATAAATCTAGACAAAACAGCCAAGGAATTACGTACTAGGTTTAGCCAGCACCATTATATTATTGTTTGTAAGAAAGAACAGTAAAAACTGTCTGAATCCCAGACATTAGAAGCAATGCAGACGCAGCAACAATTGAAATAACTGTCCACGGACAATTCAGATATTTTGCCCTCAAGCTGGCCGTCCATCGATTTTCTTTTCTGTCGCAATGGGCATTGACTTCAATGAAGAGACCACCATAATGAAAGTAGTCTCCCGGGGCTGTAACTGAGTGGTTAATTTTGCTAAAGAAGTCAGAAACAACCTTTTTATCACCCCACCAATTTTTGATAATCCCCCGGCGGCAAAGCGTCTCAACATCTTTTGCCGAATGAATAAGGCAATCTAGAAATTTCACATAGCTGATTACATAAGTGTGGCGACTATCTGGAGAGTACTCCTCATATGCAATCAGATTCCTCAACAAGCATTCTGTTCTCTCTTCAATAACAAGAGGAGGTATTCGCAGCTTGCCATCTTTGAATTCTATGTCCAGTAAGCAAACACTTGCATCATCAGTTCTTTCGAACTTCACTCCAGATTCTTTAAGTTCTGTCGCCCTGGGAATCAGCGTCCAATCCTCTTGCCATAGTAATTCCTTCCCGGCAAATGATGCGAGCCAATTATCGTGTATCAACCCCAGCAAATGCTTCGTGTGACGGCAATTGTAATCTACACTGTTTTGGCATCCTGTTCCTGGGAGGACACAAAAAAAGTTGATTACAAGTTTTCTAAAATTGCCATCTTGTTGTTCTTCCGCAATCTTCTGGAGCAACTTTAAAAGAACAAACAAGGGAAGTTGATTTTCAAAAAGCAACAAATCTCGTCGTAAGCCATTCATAATCCAATCCATTTTAAAGATAGGATCATCTGATCCTTGATAGGATCGATCCTCAGATTTGCGCTATAGTTCCAGAATGAAACAGCCATCTATAACCAACATTTCAAGGAATTCGTCGTCATTTAATTGAGGTAGATTGGCATAGCATTCTTGGGCTTTATGCTTTAACGGCATTATAGCTTTAACATAGTCCTCCGCTTCTTCTCCTCTACGTTCAAGAAGTGAATTCAGGTAACGTAGTTTCAGTTTCACCATTGCTTCCAAGTTTGGTTTACCACGATGATAAGGACCAATTGAGATAATCTCTGGATCATAGGCCTTTTCATTTGCCATTCGGAGTTGATCATGTACTCTATAAATACAATAATCTGGTTCTTGCGTTGGGAGATGAGCAAACTTTTCACGTATCATATTTGAAACTCTCACAGGCAACTGCTCTATAATTGCTGCTGAAACATTATATTTAAGGCCTCAGCAATATATAGTAATATTTTATTATAAATATTACAGCACACTGAAAGTTTAGAGGTAAAAAAAAAAAAAAAAAAACTGTCATCAAAGAAAATACAAGTATATATATATATGGTGATAGACAACTTACGCAAAGTGGATTCCATAAATTCACCAACTGAAATACTTTTTCAAGAAACAGAATGCCACCAAATCACTGGAGTTGAAGAAGTCTTTTGCACTGAACTTTGTCTTCTCTAGTTTCTCTCCAATGTGGAATGTACTGAGGGAAGAAAGGAAACCTAGCTAAGCGTTGGCACAGAACCTACGACTAGGCTGCTGATCTCTATTTATAAACTTCAAAAACTCACTTCGTAAAAAATTTGTAAGAGAGGTCGATAAATTTCATAGCAAAGATATGATTTTAGAAATTTTAGTTAAAAATTCATATATAATAAAAAATAAAATAAAAAACTAGCCTATTTAGTCCTCAAGTTTAGGACTTGAAATGTTTTCAACATTATTTTTTTTTTTAGCCGTTATAATCTCTAATTAGGTTATAATTTCATTAGGATCCATAATAATTAAAAAACATTAAGGATAAAAATATTATAATAAAAATCATCTAAATTTTAGGGAATAAATAAGATGATTTCTCTATAATAAAAATTACGAATATCTATGTGAATGAATGTTTGCATATATAATTAGACAGCTGATCTCACTCTTGAGCATAGAAACATGGCATTATAAGGTTATTTTTATTTTGTTAATAAGAAAATATTGTGGCGTCCACAAATACCTTCAGAATAGTAATTTTTGTATATTTGATAACACCTAATTTAATAAAATTGATAGGTTTCACAAAGAAGGAATGAAGTAGTAACTTTTTTTTGTAGATTTCTTAACGACTAATCTAAGAACAAGATGTAAATTTAAATAAAGAAACAAGGAGTTTCAGACTCACAATGTAATAATATTGAATTTTAACAAAATTTACTATTTTTTATGAAAATATTACTGTCAAATCAACAAAAGTTACAAATTATGCAAATACCTATTCAACATTACTACATTATTTCTATTTATATAACTTCATTTATTGAGGCATATGGAATGGCCTAATTACCAAGTTGTGTCCAAGAGCAATCTTCCACAGCTTTATTTGCTAGAAAATGCAACGAAACTTCCCAGGTCTTCGCTTCATTCATTCTAAGTCTTTTTGTCCCTTTGCAAAATGCTAATCCACACAGACAATACAATGATAGAAACACCACTTCAAATTTTCAGTTAAGTCCTTTTGTCCCTTCGCTTCAATCTTTTTGTTTTGCTATTTCTATCATGGTTTGATCCATAATATTTTGAAGTATGAATCAAACACTCTGTCACTAAAACATTATCTAAATCGAGAGATGCCATGAATTTGATCTATATTTTTTCTGATTATATACTAAAAGAGAATTATTATTGTGAATATGAAAGCAACTTGTGGCCGTGAAAGAGAAGTTGGGGGAAGTAAAAGGCAAAGATAAAAAAGAGGTGAAAGAAAAGTTGGCATGTCTCCGGGGAGTGTCGTCCAGTAATCACAACAATGACATTAGACAAAGGACAAAGTAAGTTTAAAGTAAGACGACCATGCAACTTCCTGCTTAGTTCTTGGCTTGAGCAGTGAGTGATTCTAAGGAGTATTAGTTCGCCCAGAACTCTATCTTCATCCATCTATTCTACATTTTCCAAAACATTATTCATTTTCTCTTCAATTTTACTTATTATATACCATTGTATCATACAATGATCGTAAATAATGGATATGATTTTTTTTTTAAATTGATTATTGAATAAGATACCTGTCAATTAAAATCATAATACTAACTTAAAGACTCAGTGGCGGATCTCTTAAGGAGCTTGGCTCCCCCCAAAGATTTTTTTTTATAAAAAAAACCCCTTTATATATGTTTATATATATTTAAAATATTTAAATTGGATATCCCACAAATTTTTTTAATATAGATCTTCTTAAAAAACAAAAAAGCAATTGTAAAAATATATTTTAATATTGTTACTCTAATTTAAATTTTGAATTACAATATTAGTATTATTTATCTATTTATTTTACTTATGAATAAAATATTTTAAATTCTTTAAAATAAATTAATTCATCTTAAATATAAAATTAATAAAAATATACCAATTTAACTATTATCTTCATTTTTTCATTTTTTGAGGGAACTTTTAATTTTTCAAGAAAGCCTTTTAGATTTGAAAAGTCTAACAAATAATTTATATCTTCCTTAAGAAGCTTTAGACTTGAAAAAGACTTGGGCAAAAGGTGAAAAGTATATTACAGATCCACACGGCTGGTGCTTCTCCAATTCAGAATTCTCTTATTGGCTCATTCTCTAATTATTTCTTCCTAGTTCTACTTACTTTTAGGACTATTCAAACAGTTAACGGTTTGATTTTTAATTTTTTAAATCGATTTTTATTCGGTTTTAATTTTTTTTCTATCTAACCGAACCGAACCGAACATTTCTCAAAACCGAAACAACCGACTTTCGGTTCGGTTCAATTCGGTTAGGGCTAAAACCGAAATTCAAAAATGCTGGCCCATTAAACAAAGCCCAACAGCCATCCACTAAAATCAAAATACAATACATAGCCCAAAATTTTAAAATTGGCGCAGTACACATTATCTAATCCAACCATTGTAACCAATAGGTCCAATACCATTACATTTACATTACATAGGCATAAAGAAAAATATTATACATCACATGATTCACATCAGTAGCCACTAGCCATCCAATTTTCCTCAATAGCCATCCAATAGCAGAAACAGGCTTTGCCCTCGACTTTCCTCAATAGCCATCCAATTTCAAAAGAAATTCATAACTGTTTTGACCTTTCACAAGAGGTATTAAGATCAGAAAGTTCATTTACATGATGAATCAGAAAGTGATATCTGTGAACAAGGAAAGATTTGCCTTTTGATGCAAGTTTGAAATTCACAAGAAGATTACATAGAAAAATCAAATTGCAAACTAGTCCACCTAGGACTGATGCAACACATTCTCTTTAACAGAAAAAGACACATAACTGCCACGGGAAGCAAATAACTGCCAGAAAACTAGTAAACAAATGTCACTCATAAGAAATTCATTCTTCCTCTCTTCCATGAGCATGTACAGGTACGGTAAGCCAGGGACAAATAACTGCCATGGGAAGTAAATATAATGATCATCTTATCCAACCAAGGCTAAATGAATAATACGATATCAAATTATTCGTAGAAGACTCCAGCTACCTCTTCAACTAACCAAGAAAATACACTACAAAATAAAAATAGACTGCAAAAATACTCAAATCATCCATCCAAACATGACCAAACATCCAAACATCCATATATTTCTCAATGTCTTCATCCAAACATCCAAACATCATCCAATATCTTCATCCAAACATCATCCAAACATTTAGAAATGAGACCATTCATCCAAACATCATCTAATATCATCATCCAAACATCTAGAAATGAGACCATTCAAATTGCATCATATAAGTGTCAAAGAAAAAGTAAACCATCGAGAAAATAGAGATATATTTGTAATATAGTTAAACTCCATTTCTGCCTTGGACAATGGACATCAATCTATTTTCTTTTCTTGGTTCCTCCCATTCAAAGCCAAGTCCTTCTGAAAAATGCTCGAGTGTGAATTGAAGTTTTCAAGAGACAAATTTAACTAAAAATCTGATACTTAGGCAAGAATTTAAAGAAAAATAGCTTACTTAAATTCCCAATCACTTCAATTCTTTTCAAAGATCAAGAATGGTTTATTCATGACCATATTTTGCAAATTCTACAAAAGGAAAGTAAATGAAAAGTTAGAAAACAAATTAAGACATAAATAAATAAATATTTACAAGTATTAAAAAACTAAAATAAAACATGAAATAGATTACCATGATCCATTTTTTCAAGAATGTCAATGTCTTCTTCAATATTAACTGATTTTGCTTCATTACGCAACCAATCTTTGGCACACATAAGACATTGCACCATTCTTGGAGTCAAAGAGCTTCTAAATGTGTCAAGAACACGACCTCCCACACTAAAAGCTGACTCGGAAACAACTATAGAAACTGGAGTGGCCAATATACCACGAGCCATTTCAGCAACTATAGGAAATCTTGGAGCATTTAGCTTCCACCACTTCAGAATATCAAAATCATCTTCATCTTTTTCCCTTTCCTCACCAAGAAACTTATCCAATTCACTTTTTGTATCAACTCCTCCACCCTCATTAAGAAACATATCATACTCACGCCTAGTGTCTACTTCTAAATTTCGCCTTTTTAATGATGGCTTCAATGAATGTTGTGAATGCTGACGTGAAATTGAACTAGAAGATGCACTTGATGATGGCAGTGATGAGCAATAATCAACTTGAGAAACATTTAACCTCTTGTATTCCTCAAAGAGCTCATGAATACCTTCTTTCACCTTATCCCCAAGAGTAATATTATCCAGATACATCTTTTGAATCACCCACCTAACATAATGCAATTTAAATCAGGGATCAAGAATAACTACATAAAACATGATGAAATTCATTTTCTCATGATTCCCCCAATACTTATTGTATTTATTTATCATTCTCTTTACCATTTGAATCAACTATCCATCATCACTACATTCCCATGTATTCAACAATTTAACCACATCACTAAGTTCATGAAGCACTTGATTTGAAGTCACATATACTGAGCCAGAAATCCTCAATGTAAGTTCATAGAAGTGACCTAAAAACTTTACAAAACGAGAAATATTATCCCCATCTTCCTCACTAGGCAGCCCACCATGATCAACTAGTAGGTCAAATTTAAAATGCGGATCTAAATATTCAAATCTTTCAAAGGCTTTTGCAAGACTTAAAACTGTATCTAACATCAAATAAGTCGAGTTCCATCTAGTGGGAACATCCAAACATAATAACCTTTTGCTTTCTATCTTTTCCATTTCAACACACTCCTTAAACTTTTTCAACCTACTCAGAGATTGCCTTATATATCTAATAGCTGCTCAAACACAAGTAATGGAAGGAAAAATCTCTTTCAAACCATTAGCCACAACAAGATTTATTATGTGTGCTATACACCTCACATGAAGATACTTACCCCCAAGCAAATTAGTACTCCAATTAGAAAATCTTTTCTTCAAATAACTAACAACAACATCATTAGAACTCGCATTATCAACAATAATTGAAAAAACATTTTCAATCCCCCAGTCAAGTAAGTATTTTTTTTTTTTTCACCCCTTTTCCAATCGCCTCACCTTTATGATTATCTATTGGACAAAAATTTAGAATCCTTTTATGCAATACCCAATCATCATCTATAAAATGAGCAGTGAGACACATATAATTAATTTGTTGTTCAGAAGTCCATGAATCAGTGGTAAGACAAACTCTCCTAGATGAATGTCTCAAAAAAACCCTTCAATTTTGTCTTTTCTTTCAAATAGATATCATAACAATCCCTTGTAATGGTAGTTCTAGATGGAATTTGGAAGGATGGGCAAGCAACAGACATGAAATGTCTAAATCTTTCATTTTCAACAAATGAAAATGGTTGCTCATCCACAATAACCATATATGCACATGTCTTTCTAGTATCAATTTGATTAAACCTCCAAGTAACAACTGAACCGGCCTTACCACTATGTGCAAGTGAGTGTGGTTGTTGTTTTAGTTGGGTTGCATGAGCCTTATTATTGTATGGATTTTCAAACAGCCTTTCATGTGATTTTTCAGTGAAGTAGTACCATTTATGCTAGGATCAGCTGCATAAGAAAGACTGCAGTAATTGCACTTGCTTTTTTTTCTCCATCTTTAGTTGTATATTTAGTAAAATACAACAACACAATTGATCGTGGTGTTATTTCCCTTCTCTTCTTAGAACTTTGTCGGTTATTGTTTGAAGTATTAGACCCTTCATGACTTGTTGGATCATCTTGTGAATTACTCCTAGGGATGCTGTCTGCTTGATCTGACATCCTACAACTAAAAATGTAAATAAACTTAGGGGCTGTAAGTAAAAAATGTAAATGATAATCACTAGTCAAACTCTTCAAATGATCAAGTTCACAACAAAACAAGAAATAGGATACTTTTGAGATGGTAGGAAGTTGTTAAAAATGTTCTAAAACCTTGTCTCCTTATAATTTTTTATGAAATGTGACTTGCAAAAAGTTCCACTTTCCCTTGTTACTTGGAGGATGAATGGAGATGTTGCAGTTTAATAGTTATGAAGTTGTTCTATGAAAGAAAGAGGTTCCTAAACCACTAACGGAGAGCAGTATAGCGCTTCTAATTCTTTGATTTCTTTCTTTACTAGCTGGTAGTTTGTTGTAGGATTTCAATTATCTTAGTGTATATTTGTTGGAATATATGCCCTCTTAGACTAGGTTTTTTATGTAAAAATCGAATGTTTTAATAAAAGAATTTATTTTCAGAAATTGTTTGTAAATTTACAATTTTTTTGTGCACAATTATGTCTGGAAAAGACCCATTGTGTTTAATTAAGTGATCCATGTGAATGGAGGTCTTTCACAGTAAGGTATGGATCACGGGTTACTTAGCACATAAACTTTTGTTCTTAACCGATTGATGAGAATGGGAATCTCTTCATGTTTGGTTATTATGTTGTGAATTCTAAATGGGGAATGGTTTACTTTTAGCCAGTGAGTAGTCCACTCACTTCATGACATAAGCGTATTTCGAATATGTAGAACAGGACCTGTAGTAGTAGTTTCTTAAAAGTACTATATGGTAGAAACTTAGACTACTACCGCTATAGCGTGGACTAGTACTCTACGACTTGAGTATGAGTTGGTGGTCTGACGAAGCTCGAAGCATATACTTTAATATACTATAGTTGAGGTTCTATCGTAGGGTCAATATACTGGCTTGTTGGGTATGTATGACTAGTTAGTTAAGACAGACTTGTACAAGATAGTTTCTATACTATATCGCCCATTGTGGTTGTTTGAATGATCTGAATATCCAGGGCCCTGGGAAACATAACTTGGATGTTTGCTTTAGGGTAGCTCTCTTAGAAAGTGGAAACAATCCAAGAGGTCGTGGATCATTGGACTAGAGGCTTAAGAATGATAGATGTCATTTAGAGAGGTGTTAGTGCACTTCTTCCTCTCAAAATGTACGGCGATGTATAGAGGGGTATTTTAGTCATTACACCTATAGGTCGGAGACTTTGCTAATGCAGCATTGTCCTTGGGGTCAATATTTTCCTTATGGTAATATTAGAAAATATTTAAAATGCAAAATATAACTATTTATAAGGCAGTGGTATTTTGGTCATTTTAGTAGCCAAAGCGGTGTGTCTTTTGGTCCCTAGTATAGACCGTGAGTCCTAATTAAATACGGGCTAAAGAATTGATCTTAAATTAAATGAAATTTATTTTATTTAAGTAGCTTGATTTAATTATTGAGTTAGAATAAAATAAAGGTCCATGGAGAGAAAATTAATTAAATTAGTTTAGTGGGTTAATTAATTATTCAGGGCTTTAGCCCAGTTTGAATAATTAGGGATTAATCTGAGACTAAACTGATTTAGGCTCATTTAATTGGACTAGTTTATTTGGGCTAAAAAAATTAATTATTTGTTGGACCATTAAGTTAGTTCTAACTAGAATAATTAATTAAGCCCAATAGGTTAAACTAAGAGTCCAATGGACCAATCCAGTTTAACCTAGGGTTTTTTATTTAGGTTAAAGAAAGGGATTAGGGTTGAGGATAATCATCGTTGTTTTACCACACAAGAATGACGGCTTCTTCTCTGTAGAGCCAGGCGTCTCTCTCTCTCTCTCTCTCTCTCTCTCTCTCTCTCTCTCTCTCTCTCTCTCTCTCTCTCTCTCTCCAGAAAATTCCTTAACTCATTAGTTGTTCACCAAACGGTAGTTAGGCAGGCCATATACTAGAAGACCGAGGGTTCGGCGTTGACATGCATGCAAAGGCGGAGTAGGAGGCTTGCAGGAATCGCACTAGAGGCTTCTACCAGCACACCTACACCGATTACACACGTTCCGGTACAGTCAACATTTAGAATAAGAAAAAGAGGTAAAATTTTTAAAACCTCGGGATTGGGACAGTGCGCAACCAGCACCAGCTAGGCTGCCAGAGCCGGCACCGACTCTGCCTTGGAATCCCTATTCTTGTTTTTTTCGATTTTTTTATGTTTGCTTCCGCTGCGTGCTCCGTGTTTTTCCGCTTTCCGTACCTTCAATTGGTATCAGAGCCTGAAGGTTTTTGTAAAATATCGGGAGCATGCATCTAGATGAATAAAACTGGACACATATGTGTGATTAAAAATTGTGATCCTTTGCTGTTTATGGTATGGATAGATTCTCTGTTAAACCTCGCGGGTGGATGTATAGGAATTTGTAATTTACTATTTTTCTTAGTAAATCGTGTAAGCCCAATGTTTATGGTATAGGCAGTTGTTGGTTTTGGTTGATTTCATTGTGTTTGGATTGGAATCGGAGAGCCATGGATACCAAAAGCTGTACAGAAAAACAGGAGAAATTCGCAGAAAAAAAAACTACATGAAAAGGCGAACAGAACCTAACCAGCGCCGGCTAGGCTGCTAGAGCCGGTGCTAGCTTAGCTCTGGAAGGCCGCCGCGCGCTGGGTTTTTTTTCCGTGAGTCCGGGTTCTGTGCAGCGGGTGTAGTAGACCATGGTGCATATGGGGTGCATGATCTAGTGCGGCAGGTGCAATGGACCAAGGAGAAATTTTTTGATTTTTTCCTTATAATTTTTCTTGCAATTTCTTTTGGTTTTGGGGTCCATACCAGGCGAAGTTAATATTTTGCAATAGCTAATATTCATGGAATATTTTTGCATGAAAAATATTAGTAAGACATTTTAGGATTAGACAAGACCATTAATTAATTAATGTGTTTAATTCTATTATCTGGGCACTTAGGTTTAAAAATTGAAGAGCATGAGAACGTCTACAGTTTTCTAACATACTATTTATTTTTGGTACCTATGTGCACGTTTTCTCAAAGACCAAAGTCTTTGGGAATGTTTTGACAAGGAAAAACATTTTTTCTACAAATTAAATGGTTATTTTAGCTTGAACAAAAATTAATCCTTAGATATTTTCTCAAATGATTTAATCCTTGACATAGAAATATATTAAATTTAGATATTTTTGTAAGTTAAAATAGAAAGCCATTTTGTTTTAATTTTGGCACAAGAAAAATGTTTTGTCAAATAAACTTGAGACCAAAGTCTCTAGAAATTTTTAATTGGAAAATTTTTGAAATCATTAAGTTTTAACTTAAATAAAATTAGTCCATGGGAAAAGCTCTCAAAGGATATAAGCCTTGACAAGGAGAATTTTATGGATTTAGACATTTTATTTTAAGTTAAGGGAAAATTTAATGGAAATTTTCAAAAGGATATTTTTCAGAAATCCTTGTTTTAAAAGATTAAGTGGGAGAGGGGTTCCAATGGCCCCACAGCTTCCATCACGATCCTCATTAGAGATCGTGGGTCCCCTCGCGTCACCCTAGGAGTGAACCCGTATAAGATGTAGATACCACAAGGATCTAGATCTAATGAAGGGATGTAATTAATAACCCGGGGCACGTACTATGATCGACCAGCCCCTCGTTGAAGGTCATAGTACGAGGTATGTCCATAGAAAATGACAAGAAACGGCCATCCCCTCGATGGAGTTATCTTCTAAATCATTACCTAGAAGGGAAATTAATTTTTGGTGGTTAACACACTTAACTTATGAAACTATTAATCTTCCCAATAAGCTATATCAGTTTTCCTAAGAGCCAAATTGATTATTATCAATTTTGATAATAAGGATAAAGTGCACATATTTGTTTTGTTTTCACAAACTGCATTTTTCTTTTATTTTTCGATTTTTCAGAAATGGTGGGAGGTTCTTTTAGTCCATTGGCCATTATTCTCTGGGAGAATAAGCTAATGGGACTAAACTATGTGGACTAGAAAATGAACCTAGACATAATACTCACAGTCGAGGAATATAAATATGTCTTGTACGAAACCTGCCCTGTAATCGGGGAGGGTTCCACCGCCGAAGAGCGTGAGGCTGAGAAAGTATAGAAGAAGGCCGACGAGATGGTTCATTGCTATATGTTGGCCTTCATGTCTAATGTGCTCCAATCCAAACATGAGCACATGACCACTGCGTACGACATAACCCAATCGGTAGCCACAATGTTCGCGAATAAGAGCCGGCCCGCAAGGGAGGAGGCTCTTCAAACCATCATAAACACTAAGATGGCTCAAGGAGCATCAGTCAGAGAGCATATGCTCAAAATGATTGCTGCTTTCGAGGAAGCAGAAATCCTAGGAGCTGTCATTGACCCCAAGAGCCAAGTGGACATGGTTCTCTTATCTCTACCGGGTTCTTTCACTCAATTCAAGTTGAACTATAACATGAACAAGTTGAACATGGGTTTGACTGAGTTGATGAACAATTGTTGAATCAATTTCCACTTGGATTGTTGATTCGGGAGCCACTGATCACATCTGTAACTCCTTGCAAGGGTTTAGAAAGATAAGAAGATTCCAGAAGGGCGAACATAGACTACGTGTGGGAAATGGAGCACAAGTTTGGGCCCTTGCAATGGGAGAGCTAAATCTTATTTTTTTTATTATAATAGAATAGTGGTTTTGAAAGATATTTTATATGTACCTGGATTTAGACAGAATTTGATTTCAGTTGAAAAACTAATAAATCAAGGATATTCTGTATCTTTCCATTCTGGTATTTCTATCAGTAGAGATGGAGAAATTTTATGTTCTGGGCACATGTATGGAAATTTATTTTTCTTAAACCCTATTAACAATAAATTAAATAACGCTCAATCTAAACCTTTAACAAGAACGAGAAAAACCAATGTCAATGACTCTTTTTTTTTTTTTGCATCTAAGGTTGGGTCATATCAACTCAACTGGGATTTAGAGGTTGATCCATGATGGGCCCTTGGGCTCATTGAAATTGGAAAATTGACCTTAGTGTGAGTCCTGCTTAATGGGAAAAATGACCAAGAGGTCATTTGCCCCTAAGGCGGATAGAGCCAAGGAGGTATTAAGTCTTGTTCACACTGATGTGTGTGATCCTTTGTCTACACTAGCTAGAGGAGGTTTTGAGTACTTCATCACTTTCACGGATGATTGTACAAGGTTGGGTTACGTTTACCTAATGAGACGTAAGTCTGACTCTTTTGACAAGTTCAAAAAGTTTAAGGTTGAAGTGGAGCGTCAGATAGGTAAATTGATCAAGACCTTACGATCGGATCGTGGTGGAGAGTACCTCCTTGCTGAATTCAAGGACTACATGGTACATCATGGGATAGTATCCCAGCTCTCTACGCCGGGGACGCCCCAACAAAACGGAGTAGCTGAGAGAAGGAACAGGACATTTATGGAAATGGTCCGAAGCATGATGTCTCATGCTACTCTTCCAGTATCCTTTTGGGAATATGCCCTAGAAACAGCAGCATATATTCTGAACTTGGTGCCTTCCAAGTCAGTACCTAGGACTCCCTATGAGATGTGGATTGGGCATAAGCCAAGTCTGAATCATCTCAGGATATGGGGTTGTCCAGCTTATGTACTGGTCAAGGGAGACAAGTTGAAACCAAGATCAGAATTATGGTATATTGTTGGGTATCCAAAAGGGACAAAGGGTGGTTACTTTTATCATCCTAAGGAGCAGAAAGTACTAGTTAGTACCAATGCTAGATACTTGGAGGATGATCAAAGTACTTCCACAAAAGGTTCAACTAAGTTGGAACTGGAGAAAAAGTTATCTTCGGAAGCAACTTCTTCTGACCTGATTGTGGAACAAGAAGAGGCACAGCTTCAAGAGCCTGTACATATGGAGCCTCGTCGTAGTGGGAGAGTGTCTAAGGTTCCAGAGAGATGGACAGGAGAAGCTTTTGAGCTGGTCTTCGACCATCAGGAACAAGACTCCACTAGATACGAGGAGGCTATTACTGATGTCGATGCAAATCTGTGGTATGAAGCAATGAAAGCCGAGATTGAGTCTATGTATCTCAATCAGGTTTAGAATCTTGTAACTTCACCTGAAAGGATAAAACACATAGGGTATAAGTGGGTATACAAGATAAATAGGGGAATAGATAGGAAGGTGGAAACCTTCAAAGCTAGACTTATGGAGAAAGGGTATACTCAGAAAGAGGGAATCGATTATAAGGAAACCATTTCCCCAGTAGCCATGCTTAAGTCCATCCGTATCCTCCTTGCCATTGCATGTCATTATGACTACGAGATATGGCAAATGGATGTCAAGACGACATTTTTAAATGGCCATCTTAGTGAAGACATCTATATGTCCCAACCAAAAGGTTTTATTGCTGAGGGCCAAGAACATATGGTTTGCAAGCTTAAGAAGTCCATCTATGGACTTAAGCAAGCATCAAGGGCATGGAACATTCGTTTTGATGAGACTGTAAAGTCTTATGATTTTGTTTAAAACGAGAATGAACCATGCGTGTACAAGAAGCTTAAAGGCATTAATGTGATTTTTCTTGTCTTGTATGTGGATGATATTCTACTCATTGAAAATAATGTAGGGTCATTATCATCTACAAAGGTTTGGATGTCTAGTCAATTCAGTATGAAGGACTTGGGAGAAACCAGCTACATTCTCGGGATTAGACTTCTTAGAAATAGGAAGTAAGGAATGTTAGGATTATCCTAAGCTGCATACGTTGATAAGATGCTGGCCAAGTATAACATGGACTCATGCAAGGGAGCTCTAATTCCTTACAGACATGGGTTGTCATTTTCTTCAAGGGACTGTCCTAAGGACTGTAAAGTCTTGAGACTTAGGACAGTCCCTTGAAGAAAAGGACAAAATGAGTAGGATTCCCTATGCTTCGACTGTGGAAAGTCTCATGTACGCCATGCTGTGTACTAGGCCAAATATCTGCTTTGTCGTAGGCTTGGTTAGCAGATATCAGTTAAACCCTGGGGAGGTTCATTGGCAAGCTGTAAAGCATATACTCAAGTATCTCAAGGGAACGAGAGATTATATGATGGTTTACAGGGCTGATGACTTGGTTCTTGCAGGATACACAGACTCAGACTTCCAAGCGGATAAGGATGAGAGAAAATTCACTAATGGATATGTCTTCACCTTGTCTAGAGGAGCTATTTCATGGAGAAGTATTAAGCAATCTTGCATTGCTGACTCAACCATGGAAGCTGAGTATGTGGCAACTTCGGAGGCATCCAAGGAAGCAGTCTGGCTCCGGAAGTTCCTTTCAGAACTTGGAGTCGTGCCACACATGGACAGGCCGATTGTGATGTATTATGACAACACTGGAACAGTATCACAATCAAAAGAACCCAGGAACCACAAGAAGGGGAAGCACATCGAGAGGAAGTACCACCTAATCTGGGATTTCATCCAGAGACGGGAAGTCGTGGTGGAATAAATTGCTTCCAAGAATAATCTAGCAAATCCATTCACCAAACCTTTGGCTGAGAGAGTCTTCAAGAGACACTTAGACACCATAGGGGTGGGCACCTACGGACTTACTTAGTCTTAGAGTGCAAGTGGGAGATTGTTGAAATGTATGCCCTCTTATACTAGGTTTCTGATGTAATCGAATGTTTTAATAAAAGAATTTATTTTCAGAAATTTTTTGTGAATTTACAATTTTATTTGTGCACAATTACGTTTGGAAAAGACCCATTGTGTTTAATTAAGTGGTCCATGTGAATGGAGGTCTTTCACAGTAAGGTATGGATCACGGGTTACTTAGCACATAAACTTTTGTTATTAGCCGATTGATGAGAATAGGAATCTCTTCATGTTTAGGTTATTATGTTGTGAATTCTAAATGGGGAATGGCTTACCTTTAGCCAGTGAGTAGTCCACTCACTTCATGACATAAGCGTATTTCGAATACGTAGAACAAGACCTGTAATAGTGGCTTCTTAAAAGTACTATATGGTAGAAACCTAGACTACTATCACCATAGCGTGGACTAGTACTCTACGACTTGAGTATGAGTTGGTGGTCTGACGAAGCTCGAAGCATATACTTTAATATACTATAGTTGAAGTTCTATCGTAGGGCCAATATTCTTGCTTGTTGGGTATGTGTATCTAGTTAGTTAAGACAGACTTGTACAAGATAGTTTCTATACTATATCGCCCCTTGTGGTTGTTTGAATGATCTGAATATCCAGGGCCTTGGGAAACATGACTTGGATGTTTGCTTTAGGGTAGCTCTCTTGGAAAGTGGAAACAATCCAAGAGGTCGTGGATCATTAGACTAGAGGCCTAAGGATGGTAGATGTCATTTAGAGAGGTGTTAGTACACTTCTTCCTTTCTAAATGTACGGCGATGTATAGAGGGGTATTTTAGTCATTATACCTGTAGGTCGGAGACTTTGCTAACGCAGCATTGTCCTTGGAGTTAATATTTCCTTATGGTAATATTAGAAAATATTTAAAATGCAAAATATAACTATTTATATGGCATGGGTATTTTGGTCATTTTAGTAGCCAAAGCAGTGTGTCTTTTGGTCCCAGTATAGACCGTAAGTCCTAATTAAATACGGGCTAAGGAATTGATCTTAAATTAAATAGAATTTATTTTATTTAAGTAATTTGATTTAATTATTGAGCTAGAATAAAATAAAGGTCCATGGAGAGAAAATTAATTAAATTAGTTTAGTGTGTTAATTAATTATTCAGGGCTTTAGCCCAGTTTGAATAATTAGGGATTAATCGGGGACTAAACTGATTTAGGCTTATTTAATTGGACTAGTTTATTTGGGCTGAAAAAATTAATTATTTGTTGGGCCATTAAGTTGGTTTTAAGTAGAATAATTAATTAAGCCCAATAGGTTAAACTAAGAGTCTAATGGCCCAATCCACTTTAACCTAGGGTTTTTTATTTAGGTTTAACAAAGGGATTAGGGTTGAGGATAATCATCGTTGTTTTACCACACAAGAGTGACGGCTTCTTCTCTGTAGAGCTAAACGTCTCTCTTTCTCTCTCTCTAGAAAATTCCCTAACTCGTTAGTTGTTCATCAATCGGTAGTTGAGCAGGCTATATACTGGAAGACCGAAGGTTCGGCGTTGATATACATGCAAAGGCGGAGTAGGAGGCTTGCAGGAATCGCACCAGAAGCTTCTACCAGCACACCTACACCAGTGGCACACGTTCCGGTACAGCCAACACTTAGAACGAGAAAAAGAGGTAAAATTTTTAAAACCTCGAGATTGGGACAGGGTGCAACCGGCGCCGACTAGGCTGCTGAATCCAACACCGGCCCTGCCCTGGAATCCCTGTTCTTGTTTTTTTTCAGTTTTTTTATGTTCGCTTCCGCTGCATACTCCGTGTTTTCCCTCTTTCTGTACCTTCAATATTCTCTTCTAATTTGGTCAGAAGTCAGTACATAACTCCTGAGGAAGAAATTAGTTGGTAGCAACTTGTTTATGGTAAAAGATAGTAGCTTGATGTTGAATGCTTAATTGAATAATATGGATATGACCATTAGGCCTATATTAAAGCGATGCAATATATTCATAAAGCAAAAACCAGCACCTATGGTTCTGCCACTGTCCCTTATATTCACTTAAATTTCTTTTGATGTCTTGGTGTTGAAAATGCAAAGTAATTTCATGTTCATGTCTAATCCTATTAATGTTTTAGAATTGTCCTCAACCTTGTTAATTTCTTTCCATGAATTATATGCCAGGTTAGTGAGAGACTGGATTTTGCTAACCATGCTGGTAGAGCTATGGTCATCACAGGGTTGCCATTTGCCGCAAGGAATGACCCTAAGGTTTGTCTGTTTCTTCTTCACAGCTTCCTGATCTGCTTTCACCAATATCATGTCTATTTTCGTTTTATCAATATTACTATCAAAATGTTGGCTCTAGGTATTTTATTTTCCAGTCTAAACTCACCTTCTGCATTGGTGGAAGTTTTTTAACTTAATGCATGGCAGTATTCTATTTAAATTGTGAAATTTTTTTACGTGAATTTACTTGGTGGTAAACATTTCAGTATGGCCAAAGTGCTTGGTTTTAAAATAGGATTAGCTTGCTTTTTATAGAGTTTCCATTATTTTCTTGATTTGTTAGTCAAAAGTTTCAGGACACTATATTGGATTATTATACTTGCATTTCCTCATTAAATTGGAGATCATGATTGATAGAACCTCCTAACAACAAGTAACCAGTATTGCATTGTTTCAGCAGGAGAAAGAGACATAGTCAAGAAAACTAGCTGACAACAGAAAAAAATGGAGTCTGAATTCAAAATTACCAATCAACATGTCCAAAACATACCCAGAAAGAAAACACAACACCACCACAAATTTGATAGAAGACAACACAACACCACAAAAGAAAGAAAACCCAGAAATTCTAAAAATGAATAAACAAGAAATATAAGTGAAAGACCTGAAATTCAGACAGCTGGGAACTGGAAAACTGGCCGGAAAGTTGACCCTAGTTGCCAAAATGTGATGAAATTTCGACAAGGTGAGCTGAGAAATCGAGAGAAAAGAGGCAGATAAGGATCAAATTCCATAATTGATGGCTTGTCTAGATCTTTTTATGGGAGAAGAAGAAAACAAAGAGGCTAGCCTTTCTACAATTTGCATACCAAGTCACATCAAACGGGTACTTATTGTGGTGAGCAATGCAACTCCGCGGGCCTCAAATGTAGAGGGAAGGCTGCTTCTACAAATCAAATCCTGCTAGCTGCTTATATTGTTGGGCTCCAAGTTTGGCTACAGATTTTTCAGATTATACTATTTGGGTATTTCTTTCTCCGGTAGGCGGTAGGTATGAATGTATGATACCTTCTAAGTTCTGGCAGTGAGGAATGAGGATTGAGGAAGGAAAACGAAAGGAAGTCGAGAGTCTCGGGACTGAAAGACTGAAAGTGAATTAGGGAGTTCGGGTTTCAATTGGATTTCACAATTTTCTTTCCATTTTTAGTTTTAGTTTATTACAAAAATAAATAATTTTTTTTATAATTCATACTTCGGTTTTTCGGTTCGGTTGAATGTTAATTCAACTGAACCGAACACCGAACCGAAATTTATATTTCCTTCTTGCACCGAACCGAACCGTATCCCTTAAAAATCGAATCGAACTCATCTATTCAGTTCGATCCGGTTCAAAAAATCAATTCGGACCGAATATTGAACAACCCTACTTACTTTAGAGTTTCTCTTCTTCAATTTGGCTCTTTTTACCTCTTCAAATTTGAATATATTTTGGACTTTTGCTTATTCTTACAACTTGAGTTCCCACTTGACTTGTTCTTTGCACTTTTCAACCATTAATTGTTATTTATTAATGTTAGTTTGTTAATTTTTGTAATAGATATTTATATAATTTTAAGATGAGTTTTTTGACTTGTTTACACTTACCATTTATTGATTGTTATATATTAATGTTTGTTTGTTAATTTTTGTACTAGATTTTTATATAATCCTTGTGTTTTTTTTTTTTTTTTTTTGAGGAAATAATCTTGTGAGTATATGCATGGGTAATAATCATGTGGACTTCAAGAATTGGACCAAAAATTCTTGAAATTGAACCTTCCAGCCTACATAATTAATAAGGGCCGAACAAATAAATGAAGTTTTATGCCCAATTTTGTCGTAGGAGTAAAGGTGCCAATTTCCCGCTTAAGTGGGAGATCCCACCCAACTTAGTCGAAGATTTTGAATGGGGACAAGACCGGGCTTTGTCCCTTGATCCACCGGGTGGAGTGGAGGCAGGCCAAAGATAGAGATGTAATTTATCCAGCTCGTCCTGGCCTGTCTCGCCAGTTCTTTTGTCTTATATATATATATATATATTTATATTTATAAAAAATATTATTAATATATTTTAATAATATATTCACATAATTTAAATTCTCCAATAATTTTACAGTTTTATAAGGATGTATGTAGCATCTAATTTGATAGAGAGGCAACACATTTTAATATTAATTTGAATTATTATAAAAAAAATTATATTTTATTTTCAAAATAAAACATAAGAAATATTTGATTATATAAAAATTAACTGCCTTCATATATGTTTTTTATTTTTACTTTTACAAGTCTTTTTAAATTTTGAATGAATAAAATTATATTAAGAGATATAATTTTCAAAATTATACTTCATTTCTATAACTTTTTATTAGTTATTATTAATATTGTATTTTGATATTTTTTATTATGTATTGTATTTGCTTCAATTATATAAATTCTATTTGATCAAAATCTATAAGTTCTATATTCGAGTTTTTTTTTTCTTTGTTCTATTTGAAATAAAATTTTGAAAAAAAAAAAAAACCAAATGGGCTACTATTTAAATGCAGAGACGGATATAGGCACCCAAAAAAATTCTGAAATTTTATTTTTAGCTTAGTAAAATTAAAAAAATTTTAAAAGTCTTTTAAATTTTTTTATTCACACCCCCAATTTTTTTTATAAATCTTCCAATATTTTATTTTATATAATTTACCTCCCCAACCCCAAATTCCCAATTCTATCTCTATATAATTTAATAGAGTTTTTATATTCCGAAACTTTTAGTAATTTCATGTATTTATGTAAGTGGCATATATGAACACATAGACATATGCACAGGTATCTAGCTAGAATATTACATATATTATTAAAATTATAAGACAATTTAAAAAACTGCACGTGTATAATGTATGTGTATTTTTCTATTAATATAATAAATATATCCAACTTACAACTTGCAATCCTCGTAAATTAATTTTAGGATTTCCACGTCAGGATAAACTATCTACACAATCAAGATTATTCTTTCCTAAAAATAGTGATTATGCACCAAATTAACAGCTATTTTCCCTTCCTCAGTAGAAGCACAAGTTCGAGGACAATTTCCAAGTGGCTGGTACAAAAATTCTCGTAATTTTGCTTCGGTAGATATTGTGTTCTACATAATTAACCTAATTTTAGCCACTTTCAACTGTAGCCCATCACCAAATGTTCACAAGCAACAACGGTCCGTGCAGCCAAATCCACTTACATCTATGAACAGTAATTTGAAAGACTCTGGTAGTATCAACAGTCTTGAAAATTGTTTGAGAAATAGATGAGAAGTGGGGGAAGGGGCCAAACCAATTTTTGGGTAAAAGATAAACAACAAACACAAGGAAAAAACAAGCACGATGAAGGAAACGTAGAACACAGGCCGAAGAGATGTAGATCTGAAGAAAGAAAGCTAAAGAATAGAGGTTTTGTGGTTTGAAACCAAAAAAAGGGGTGAGTTTTCTAGCACGCTTATTTCTTTTTGTACCCTATGTGTATGTTTTTTCAAAGACCAAAATCTTTGGGAATTTTTTATAAAGAAAAATATTTTTCTTAAATCAAATGGTTAATTTTAATTCGAACAAAAATTAATTCTTGATTATTTTCTCAAAGGATTTTATCTTTGACATAGAAAATATATTGGATTTAGATATTTTTGTAAAATAAAATAGAAAACAATTTTGATTGAATTTTAACAAGAAAAATTATTTTTGTCAAATTAAACTTGAGATCAAAATCTTTCGAAAGTTTTATTGGAAACTTTTGAAATTATTAAACTTATTAACTTAAATAAAATTAATCCATACAAAAAAAATTCTCAAAGTGTATAAATCTTGACATATGAATTTTTATGGGTTTAGATATTTTATTTTTGAGTTAAAAAAAACTTAAATGAAATTTTCAAAAGATATTTTTCAAGAAAACCCTTGTTTTAAAATATTAAATGAGAGAGGGGTTCCAACGGCCCTACAGCTTTTATCACAATCCTCATTCGAGATCGTGGATCCCCTCATGTCACCCTGAGAGTGAACCCATATAGGATGGAGATACTACAAAGATCTAGAACTAATGGATGGATGTAATTAATAACCTGTAACACGTGCTCTGATCAGCCAGCCCACGTTGGAGGTTATAGTGCGAAGAATATCCATAGGAAATGAGAAGAAATAATCATCCCACGATGGAGTTATCTTCTAGATCATTACCTAAAAAAGAAATTAATTTGTGGTGGTTAATACACTTAACTTAGGAAACTGTAATCTTTCCAAGAAGTTGTGTCAGTTTTTCTAAGTACCAAATTAATCATATTAAAGATAATAGTGATAGGGTTAACTATTATTGGATTTAATATGAGGATAAAGTTACAATTTTTTTTTTTTTTTTGCAAACTGAATTTTCTTTTATTTTTTATTTTTCAGAAATGGTTAGTGGAGGTTCTTTTAGTCCTTTGACCATTATTCTCAGTGAGAATAAGCTAACAAGTCTAAATTATGTGGACTGAAAAAAAAAACTTGGATATAATACTCACTGTTGAGAAGTATAAGTATGTCCTCTTTTACACCTGCCTTGTTATTGGAAAGGGTTCCACCGCTGAAAAGTGAGAGGTTGAGAAAGCATGGAAGAAGGCCAACGAGATGGCTCGATACAACATGTTAGCCTCCCTGTCTAAAGTGCTCCAATTTAAACACGAACACATGACCACTGCATACGACATTAGCCAATCACTAGCCACAATGTTCACAGATAAGAACCAGCCCGTAAGCCAGAAGGCTCTTAGGACGATCATCAACACTAAGATGACTGAGGGAGTATCAGTCAGAGAGCATATGCTCAAGATGATTACTACTTTCGAGAAAGCGGAAGTCTTAGAGGCTGTAATTGACCTCGAGAGCCAAGTGGATATGGTTCTCGAATCTCTTCCGGGCTCTTTTACTCAATTCAAGTTAAATTATAACATGAATAAGTTAAACATGAGTTTAACTGGGTTAATGAAAGAGCTCCAGGTGGCAGAGAAGGTCATGAAGCCACAGTCTAAGGCTATGATTGCTAGGACTTCTTCTTCCAAAACTGAGCCCAAGCCCAGAAAGTTCAAAAAGAAGAAGGAAAACGCAGCAGCCCAACACGCCCAAAGGCAAATGCTTCAAGTGCGGGCAGAAGGGATACTGGAAAAAGGAGTATCCAGAACTTCAGGATAAGAAAAACCCTACAGGTATTATTCTCTATCTAGAGTTAATTTCAATAGTTGGATCAACTTCCACTTGAATTTTTTATTCTGGTGCCACTGATTATATCTATAACTCTTTGTAGGGGTTTAGGAAGATAAGAAAACTCCAAAAGGGCAAGTATGGACTACGAGTAGAAAATGAAGCACGAGTATGAGCCCTTGCAATGGGAGAGTTTGATCTTGTTTTTTATTGTAATAAAGTAGTTATATTAAAAGATATTTTAAATATACCTAATTTTAGATAGAATTTGATTTCAGTTACAAAACTAATAAATTATGGACATTCTATTTATTTCCATTCTGGTATTACTATCAGTAGAAATGGAGAAGTTTTATGTACAGGGCACATGTATGAAAACTTATTTTTTTAAAATCCTACAAACAATCAAATAAATAACGCTCAATCTGAACTTTTAAGTAAGAAGAGAAAGACCAATATCAATAACTCATATCTTTGGCATCTAAGGTTTAGTCATATTACCTCAACCAGGATTTAGAGGTTAATCCATTATGGGCTCTTGGGCTCATTTAGATTGGAAAGTTGGCCTCAGTATGAATCATGCCATATGGAAAGAATGACTAAAAGGTTGTTCACCTGAAAGGCTGATAGAGCCAAGGAGTTGTTGGGCCTTGTTCATACTGATGTGTGTTGTCCTTTGTCTACACAAGTTAAAGGGGGTTTTGAGTGTTTCATCACTTTCACGGATGATTGTACAAGGTTTGGTTATGTCTACCTGATGAGGCATAAGTCTGACTCTTTTCAAAAGTTTAAAGAGTTTAAGGCTGAAGTGGAGTGTCGGATAGATAAACTGATCAAAACCTTATGATCGGAACGTGGTGGAGAGTACCTCCTCAGTGAATTCAAGAATTACATAGTACATCATGGGATAATATCCCAACTCTCTGTGCCAGGTACACCCCAGCAGAATAGAGTAGCTGAGAGAAGAAACAGGATGTTAATGGAAATGGTTCGAAACATGATGTCTCATGCTACTCTTCCAGTTTCCTTTTGAGGATATGCCTTGGAAATAGTAGCATACATTCTAAACATGGTGCCTTCCAAGTCAGTACTTAGGACACCCTATGAGATGTGGATTGGGCGTAAGCCAAGTCTAAATCATCTCAGGATATGAGGCTATCCAACTTATATACTGATCAAGGGAGACAAGCTAGAACTAAGATCAGAATTATGCTACTTTGTTGAATATCCAAAAGGGACAAAATGAGGTTACTTTTATCATCCTAAGGAGCAGAAAGTACTGGTAAGTACTAATGCCAGATACTTAGAGGATGATCAAAGTACTTCCACTAAAGGCTCATCAAAGTTGAAACTCGAGAAGAAGTTATCTTCGGAATCAACTTTTTCAAACTCGATTATGGAACAAGAAGAAGTACAGGCTCAAAAGCCTATACAAACGAAGCTTCGTCATAGTAGGAGAGTATCTAGAGTTCCAGAAAGATGGACAGGAGAGGCTTTCGAGCTAGTTTCTGACCATCAAGAATAAGATCCCACTAGATACGAGGAAGTTATTGCTAATGCCGATGCAAATCTATGACATGAAGTAATAAAAGCCAAGATTGAGTCTATGCACTTCAATCAGGTTTAGGATCTTGTAGCTTCACCTAAAGGGATAAAATTCATTGGGTGTAAGTGGCTATACAAGAGGAAAAAGGGAGCAGATGGGAAGGTGGAAACCTTCAAAGCTATATTTGTGGCGAAAGGGTATAC
Source organism: Voacanga thouarsii (assembly GCA_026120185.1). Taxonomy (NCBI): domain Eukaryota; kingdom Viridiplantae; phylum Streptophyta; class Magnoliopsida; order Gentianales; family Apocynaceae; genus Voacanga; species Voacanga thouarsii. Next base: position 1,470,739 of record JANUWF010001100.1, on the reverse strand, counting down.
TCAAAAAGAGGGAATCAATTATGATGAAATCTTTTCCCCGATAGCTGTGCTTAAGTCCATCCATATCCTCCTTGCCATTGCATGTTATTTCGACTATAAGATAAGACAAATGGATGTTAAGATGACATTTCTTAGTGGCCATCTTAACAAGGACATCTATATGTCCCAACCGGAAGGTTTTATTGCTAAAGCCCAAGAACATATGGTTTGCAAGCTTAAGAAGTCTATTTATGGACTTAAGTAGGCATTTAGAATATAAAACATTCATTTTGATAAGATCGTAAAGTCTTACGGTTTCATTCAAAACGAGGATGAACCATGCGTATACAGGAAATTGGAAGGCATAAATGTGGGTTTTCTTGTCCTATATGTGGATAACATTCTACTCATTAGGAATAATGTAAGAACATTGCCATCTACTAAGGTTTGGCTATCTAGTCAATTTAGTATGAAGGACTTAGGAGAAGCCAGTTATATTCTTGAGATTAAGCTTCTCAGAAATAGGAAGTAGAGAATGTTAGGATTATCCTAAACGACATATATTGACAAGATGCTGGCCAAGTTTAGCAAGGACTCATGCAAGGGAGCTCTAATCCCTTGCAGACATGGGTTGTCTTTTTGTTCTAAGGACTGTCCTAAGTCTCAAGAGGAAAAAGATAGGATGAGTAGGACCTACGCTTCAGCTGTGAGAAGTCTCATGTACGCTATGCTATGCACTAGGCCAGATATCTACTTTGTCGTAGGCTTATTTAGCATATATCAGTCAAACCTTGGGGAAGTTTATTGGTAAGCTGTAAAGTATATTTTCAAGTACCTCAATGGTACGAAAGATTATATGCTGGTTTACAGGGCTGACGACTTGGTTCCTACTAGATACATAGACTCAAATTTCCATGCAGATAAGGATGAGAAAAAATCCACTAGTGGATATGTCTTCACCTTATCTGGAAGAGTTGTTTCATAGAAGAGTATCAAGCAATCTTGTATTGCTGACTCAACCATAGAAACTGAGTATGTGGTAGCTTCGAAAGCATCCAAGGAAGCAGTCTGGCTCCGAAAGTTCCTTTCAGAACTTGGAATTATGCCACACATAGACAGACCGATTGTGGTGTATTGCGACAACTCTGGAGCAGTCTCGCAATCTAAAGAACCCAAGAACCACAAGAAAGGGAAGCACATCCAGAGGCAGTACTAGATGATCCGGGATTTCATTCAGAGACGAGAAATCCTAGTTGAATAGATAGTCTCGGAGAACAACCTAGCAAATCCCTTCACCAAGCCTTTTGCTGAGAGAGTCTTTAAGTGACACTTAGACGCTAAAGAGTGAGCACCTACGAGCTTTCTTAGTCTTAGAATGCATGTAGGAGATTGTTGGAATATATGCCCTCTAGACTAATTTAATATGATGTAATTATCGAATTTCTTAATAAAAGAATTTATTCACAAAATATATTTGTGAATTTACATTTTATTTATGCACGATTTACGTTTGGAAAGGACCCATTGTGTTTAAATAAGTGATCCATGTGAATGGTGATCTTTCATAGTAAGGTATAGATCACGGGTAATTTAACACATAAATGTTTGTTCTTAACCGATTGATGGAAATGGGAATCTCATCATATATAGGTTATTGTGTTATGAATTCCAAATGGGGAATGACTTACCTTTAGCCAATGAGCGTATATAGTCCACTCACTTTCTAGTATGAGCGTATTTCGAATACGTAGAATATGATCTGTAATAGTGGTTTCTAAAAGTACTATTTAGAATAAACCCAAATTATCACTGCTACAGCGTGGACTAATACTCTACCGCTTGAGTATGAGTTGATGGTTTGACAAAGCTAGAAACATATACTTTGATATACTGTAGTTGAAGTTCTTTCGTAGAGCCAATATATTTGTATATTGGGTATATGTGGCTAGTTAGTTAAAACAAACTTGTACAAGATAACTTCTGCGCTGTATTACCCCTTGTGATTATTTAAATGATCTAATTATCCAGAGACCTGTGGAACATAACTATGGACCTAGTCTATATGGACCAAAAGATAGTAAAAAGTGAGTGAGTGGAAATTCTAATATGGACCTAGTCTATGCAGACCAACATTTTTGGAGGTTTGTACCATATACAATGCAAATTATACGGTACAACTCTATAAAGTTATTAGTCCACGTGAACCCGCTTTATGTAAGAATTTCCCATGAGCGAGATCAAATATGAGAAAGGAATGGAAATTTTGATCAAGTAGGTCAATGCATCACCAAGCACATATGGATTCATTAAAAAAAATGAATAATCAAACTTCATTTCTATTTTTTAGGAGTAAACGAGGAAAACCCAACATATAAGCTTCAAAAGAATTAAACCATTAAAAAGTCTATCTATAAAAGAATTGAATGGTATACTTTCAAAACTCAAAGAAAGCAAACCTTGTGAATTTTCAAACTATAATGAGGGAAAAACATGCAATAATTCAAAGAAAATTATTTGAACGTGAGATATGAATCTAATTTTTGATATTTAATATTATTTGAGAGTAAAACAAAAAAAAAATATTATCACTAAATAATGGATTTAGTCACTAAAACATCAACTAGTTGCCACAAACGTTTTTTCCTTAGAGGCTTTTGCGCCACTTGGATTGAAGGTTGATAGCTACAACATGACAACAGTTTCAATATTGTCACTAACTACAATATATATATAGTGACAACTTTTTCTTTTGTCACTATAGAATTTTTACTGACAAAATTTTCTTGTTGCTATTATATGAGTATACTATGCGTACATATTAGGACTCGTTTGATAAAATTAAAATCTAAATATTAAAATTTGAATATTTAAGTATTGAATTCTAAAAATTGAAGTCAGAAGACTGAATTCTACAATTTAAAATCTAAATATGAAATTTGAATTAATTATAATTTATTTTTATACTATATTTTAATATAATTTAAAATAAATATAAATAAATATTAATAGTTAGATGAGTATTTAATATATTCAGAGTTCAGACTAAAGTAGTTTGTAATTTACTTAAAAATTATATTATGATTCCAGTACGTCTTAGTCAATTAAGTGATAGCAAAAATCTATTATCAAATGTGCTTAATTAATTAAGCACTTTATATTATCAGCTCTTAAACACATCCATTGAAATAAATATTTAATTAATTAATTTTAAGTTCTTAATTGAATTACCAAGTAGGTCCTTAATTCCAATTCTTATTAATAAAAGTTTATTATCTCAAATTTGTTATAACAATCTTTTACCCCAAAAATTTTAAAAATCTTCTATTTAGAACCTAAAAAACTGTAAAGTAATTCCTATTTTTTTTATAAAAAAAATCATAATGACCCAAAGTCCATGTTATTTTTTATTTGGTCCTGTGAGTTAATTGCAATAAGGTCTCCTAAATTTTGAAAAGTATGTGCATGTGTGTTTGCATACGCACGACAACAATAGTTATCTTATATTAGTCATTTTAGTCTGCCATCTATTTTGTTTGTAATAACTTAATCACTAAAAATTAATTTCATCTTTTATAATTCACAATCAATAAAGTTAAGAGTATTTTAAATCCACGAAAGCTTTAGAATGCTGAAGGGTAAAAATAAAAAATCAGATGCTTTCTTCCTCCCCCAACCTATCTTCATCCTCCACCATCAATGCTACCCATCTTCATCCTCCACAGCATTTCCAGCTGCTATTCCAAAACCTATCTCTGAGCCAAAGAGGAAACACCTAATTTACTTGTCCCTTCTCCGAAAATCTGATCCTTTGCTATCAAGAGTGGTTAGATAGAATATGGTCAATCAAGAGTGGGATAATTTGATTCTTTAATAAGGGTGAGACATCTTCTTAATGGGGTTTCTGATCACTCTCCCTTGTTGGTTACTTTGAATTTGCTTCTTCATTCTACTGGACCAAAGCCTTTCGATTTCAGAGAATGCGGTTTAACAACCCTTCTTTTCATTCAGTAGTTTAGCAAGTATGGAGTAGACGTGCAAAGGGAAATAGCTTGCAGATTTTACTGGCCCAAATGAAGGAAGTAAAGGCTGGCTTCTGAAGCTAGAATAAAAGTACGAAATATTTTTTAAAAACTAGAAAAAGCAGAGAATGAGGTGCTGCAATTAGAGGTTTAGGGTGCTATTTCACAGCTACCAAGTGGCCAAGCAATTTGGCATGAAGTTAAGTTGAAGCTAGCTTTTTGTTTAAAAAATGAGGAAGAGTTTTGGAAGGATAAAGCTAGATTGAAATGGGTGAAGGAGGGTGATGTTAATACATTGCTTTTCCACTTCTATTTGTTAGTCTAAAATGCAAAGATTAATGATAACATGTATAAGAGACGAAAATAGCGTTTTCGCAACCATATTATTTACGTCAGATGAATTTTGGTTGTAAATGAGCACTCAATTGCGTCGAAAAAAATATCCATTACAAATATGATAAACTTTTAATATCATACAACGAAAATTAACTAATTGCAACCGAAGTATGTGGTTGCATGAACAATCTTTATTTGCGACCAAAATGATAATCTTTTGCAATGAAGAAAATGGTAGGGATTATAATTTTGAATATTGATATTCATAATTTAATTTAAAATACTTTTAGAAATAGATGTTAAGTAAATTTAAAAATAAATTTAAAATTAATAATATTTATTAACTCTATGATTTAAAAATAAATATTAATTAAGAGGTGCAATTATCTATTTATTTTGGGAGAAAAAAGAAAACTATAAGAATATATATTAAAGGCCTCAAAGAAATTTTTACACTCATAAAATATTAAAAATTATTAATTTAAAAAATGTTATTTATGAAATATTTACACATTTACAAAGAAGATGCTATAAAATAGCCAACAATTATATGAAAAACCTGGAAAAAGTCTCAATTCAATGACTTAAAAAAAACAAAAAAATTTGTAATTGTCCGCCATAGTCCGAACGAACTAGGAGCGGGCGGAAATACCGAACCCATTTGCATCGGTGCTCTTGCGGTCCGAATAGAGCCAGTCCCAACCTCATCACCTTCGACCGAGTCTTAGGGCCATGCTACAACCGCCCTTGACCGTGGCTTGGGTTGTGTTCCAAAACCCAGTCGATCCTCTCGCTTTTCAGTAAGTCACGGCATTTTTTTTTTTTTTGCCTTAATTAGTTTTCTGCGGAGGAAATCGAATGTCCTAACTCCATTGTGATTCTTCTTCCCAATACACCTCCATAGTTATTACCTCTATTCTTTGCTGCTGAATTTGTTGGCAGAGACCGGAATTCCTACTTCGAAGGTATTTTCTTTCAACCTTCTTTATTTATTTTGATTTCTTTGTTCTGAAACTCAATGGTGGCCCCCTCTTTTTGTGTATATGAGTTTTGAATTGCACCGTTTGATTCAAGAATTTTGGTATTGTTGAGTACCTATTAGTTGAATATTGTTGTTCCTGATATTCTGATACCACTTCTGGGTTAGGGAAGAACCGGACTGAATTCACTTTGTGCATGATGAAATTTTCGTTGGGACATTAATCAATTTGTATATGAGTTATGCTGTAGAGCTTGATCTACAGTACTTATCCCTTCACTAAATGTTTGGATTGGTGGGAGCTTCAATTTGTAGAACTGTGGATGGAAATGATGGACTTAGATGATAAGTTCTGTTTCTTCAGTTGATTCAGCTTTTTAAGGATTTTGCATAGTTTTCATTAAATTTTAGGATTCTGTGGATTCTGTTGGTACATCCGGAGCTATCTATTATTTCTAGTTTAGAATGCAAAGAAAATGTGAAAATTCTGTCTGTAAGGAAAAAGTATCAGCTGATTGGTACCATTTGTCGTCACGGATAGAACTTGTAACAAGTGGGCACCATAGGTTTTATCATTCAAATTAGCAAGGAATAGTAAAAAGAAGTACTCTTACATAGGTTTTAGCATTCAAACTAGCAAAGAATAGTAAAAAATATAAGCTGGGCCGCTTAGGATACTTGGTATGCTCTGCTACGCACTTTAGACCTCTTACTGACACCAGTTGTATCATTAGACGAGAGAATGTTAGCCAAGGTATTCAAAAAATTTGTTTAAATAAGATTCTGTTTTTTGTTTTGGCGTTGAAACTTCTTGCCTGGCTGGAGCTATGCTATATACCATGTAATCTTGTAGGGTAGGTTGTACCAGTAACTGGTATTGTTTATTGCTAATCTATTTGTTAGCAGTACCATTGTATATCTCCCCATATGGAAATCATGAGTGGTAAATTTGTTTACACAGGCCTTTTACAGTAGCCAATCACTACCTTGTGCTCTTTAAGTTTGGATGGGTATTTGATGGCTTCTTGGATAGTATTCCATTGGTTTGTCTTTAGATTGTTTGGGCATATAAAAACATTTTAACCCCTTCCTTTCAATGTGACATTCTGAATTGCTAGAGTTTCCATTTCCAATTTCACTTAGTCATTCCACATTTATAGGGTGAGGAAGAACATATAGGAAGTACTGGCCACTTGCAATCTGGAGGATGGATGAATTTCTTAGAGGACTAGTGCAGTTAGGCGTTTCTGTAGTGTAGAATATGGGATGTACTTGGCATTTCTGTATTTTCCTGTAGAGTGTTGTTTATATGTAGGTGACTGGGTTCTTTCTCATTTTGTGTCCATTATAAAATGGCATGTCCTAGATATTAAATGCCCAGAGGTTGGAGAGGTCAATGTTGACGGACAGTTAGCTACCTTATTTATTGGTGTTCACTCACACAGTGAGAGGGAGAGTTTTTTTACATCAAAGATGTTTTTCACTTTAGTCTTTGTGCAAATACCATGGGTAGCATTTGCTTGACCCCCAGTTTTGATAAATGTGGTGGACTAGAAATGTTATAACTGGGATAGAGTTGCACGAGCACATTGGTTTTACATTTCAAAGTGAATTTTCCAAGCTGTACACCTCCCCTGCCCCCACCCCTAATAGAAAACACTTGGAAAAAGGGCCAAACATGATATGCCAAAAATTTGTAGCCTTATTGTGAAAATGGAACTTCAACAAATTATCAACTTTGTTGTAACTTGAATATTTTGGTAGGGAGGAAAAGAAAAAGGAAATTATAAAGAAAGTGAACTGTAGATCAGGTGTGGAAGGGCTAATGTAAATGCATGATATCTCAAGACCATTTGCAGCATTGTCTTTGCTGTTTGTTTTGTTCTGTAATCATCTTATGAAAATAAGTGGTTAATTAAATGGTTAATTAAATTGGTCCCCTTTTTCCCCAAAGCCCGAAGCGAAATAAAGAAAAGAAAAAGAAAAAAAATAAAAAAGTAACGGGATTCAGAAAAGATGTGATAGCACACAAATCATCATCCTTGCATACAATTCATACAACTCTCTGCTGTAAATTCTTTTCTTATTTTTGCATCCTAAGATAGTGTGCCTTGTAGAAAACAAACACAGGTTGCTTCATTAGTCTTGTTCTTTATGAATTCAATATTAATATCAATTTAAATATTGGACAGAGGTGGAAAACATATGCCATTAACAAATCTGAAATCATGGTGTACACAAAGATCTTCCTAAAGTTTCCGTAGAAGTTTATGTAATACAGTATGGCGTACTTGGAATTTCTATATTTCTACAGAAACTATTGCTACACAAAGGGGAAAGCTATTTAGTGTAGGATATAGAATATTGGAAAATAGCTACATGCACTAATCTTACTATAAATCAGTAGGTGTAGCTGACTTTTAACACGGAATATTGGAAATTAGCTAAAGACACTAATCATCCGTTTCATGGAAAATGTATATCCTATATAACTAATAGATTCATGATGTCCTCTAGTGTGTGGTAGTGATAAATTCTGGTTTGTCATTGTGTTAAAAAGCATAAAATGTGAATATTATCTGCTCTATATTCCCAACTAAAATGCTATCTCATTATTGCCTGGAGACTTTTGCTTGTCTACAATTGATTTTAAAGTAATAAAAGCTTCAAATAAACCTGCTCAAACTGCTATGTCTTCCTGAACCCATTTGCTGCTGTAGTTGTTCACTAAAAATTGGTAATGAGATAGTGTTTCATAAGTTTGTTTGTTTTTTTTTTTTTTTTTTGTTAATTCCTATTTTTCCGGTCGTATTAGACTATGTGTTGGTTTATAAGCTTAACTGAATTGTTTGTTAAGTCTTGCTGACTGTATGTTTTTGTGGCATATAAAAAACATTTAGATGACAAGTGCAATTGTACCTGTGGACAAAAGTTGGATAGACAATTTAAATACAAGGACAAGTGAGTACATATATGGAATTGAGAGATTCTTGGATTTTTTGTATGCTTCAAGACCACCTAATTCCAAAATATGTTGCCCATGTAAGAAGCGTAAAAATCGTTTTTTCATGAGTAGGAATGGGTATTTGAATTTCACAGCATGCAATATCATTTGGAGTTAACCATAAATGCATTGTATTCTCAGTGATAATGACGCGCAAGAGGAAAACACCGGGGAGCACTATGGCTGATGTCATTGCAAATCATGACGTTGATGAACAACCTTTGGCTGAACAAAATTCACAGTCACTTCTACCCATACCACCAATATCCCAACCTTCACATACTATGGTTCGCCATTCTCAGCCATTCCAACTGCTAGGCGAAAACACGCAATTATTGCATTTGCAATTCCAACCTTTACTTTCAACTAGTAGACGACCACAACCCAGCCAAACCTATTCACAATCTATGTCATAAGAGCATCTAAATGGAGAGATTCCTTGTCACCCTACAAACGTACACTATCAATCACAGCCGAATGGACATCTTTCTTTTAATACTGTTCAAAATACTGCTTCCACAGAAGTGCCGTCAAAAAACCAAAAAGAGGTGCTTCACAAATGCCACTGGAGATGAAGTGAAAGTTTGATGAGTCTTATTTCCCTTGTATAATTAAAGAGGATTCTGGAGATGAAGTGTACTACAAAGTTATTCTATTTAAAATGGAGGTGAGCCTTCTGAAAACTATATAGACGAAGGGTCTAAGAGTACTGAAGATGAGGCTTCTGAAGGGGAAAGGTCTAAAATGACTAGGGTGAAAGGACTAAAAATGAATTTGATGGTCAAGGGTTTGAAAATGAATATGATTTCTAGTTGTTTTTTGATATAGATATTTTAACTGATAGTTGTGAATTCGTTGAAGAAGCTGCTAATGAGGGACAATCTAATTTAACAGCTATTCTAGAATTTGATAAGGGGATTGAAAATGATAATTTAACAACATTCCAATACAAGTATTCCTAATATCAGTTAGGTAAAGAGAAAGGCAACTCACAAAAAATTGAGGTTATAAGTGATGATGATGTATTAAATGAGTTTTATGATTCATATAAAGATAACTTTGTTGAATTCCCAGAATTTAATGAGGTTGATATAGATAGACCAATGCTTCAAACTAGCATGAAATTTTCTAGTGTAGATGTTTAAGAGACCGTCCTGAAGGACTATGTTGTTGGTAAAGGAATTCAGGTTTCATATGTTACAAATGAAAGAAAGTGATAGGGTCATGTAAGAAGGATTCTGGGGGCGAAATATTCATGCCGGTAGGATTGGGCTACCTTAACCTTCCAAATAAAAGTATAAGGGGTGTTTCACACAATTGTTCTAAAACTTTCAAAATCTCAGCAGCCTCTGAAAAAAGGATTGCAGAAAAATACATTCAACAACTATATGATTATCACAATTGGAGCAGTAATGTTGTTATAGGATTACTAGGAGGCAATTTATGTTTAATGTTTGTAGAAAGGTTTGCAAAGCAAGAGAAAAGGTGATAGATATCCTTGGAGATAGTGACCTGCAGTATGCTAAAATTCTTGATTATGCTGCAACTATTTTGAGGAAAAACCCTAGTTTCTTTATTAGTTGGAGCCTGGTTTTTGAAAACCAGTAGCAATTATTTCAGCATGTCTCTTATATTATATATGCAAATTGCCTGGTTTTCACCTGTTCAGACACTGGGATAATTGTTCAGAGATAGCCGCCTTCTCTGAATAACTAAATTGAAAGAAAAAACAAGCTTTATATGTTGTATGCAGAGTTACTTTAGCCTATTGTTAGAAAAGAATTCAAGCGTAACTTTAATGGGATACAGAATGATGAGAGCAATGATCGTATGGCATATTGGTTGTCAAATACTTCTACCTTGTTGTTCTTGCTCCAAAGAAGCTTAAAAGCTGCTGGTGGTGCAACTCCAAGTCGGAAACAGCATACTCCAACATCTCTGTTTGGGAGAATGACAATGGTATTTGGTTTATTCTTTTAAAATTTTTCCTATGAATTTTATTTGGCAGGTGAATAAATTATGTTGAATTAGTTTTTTAATTATAATTCTTACAACTTAATCATTGATATGGTTGTCATTTGTTCAGGGATTTCGCTCGTCCTCTGCCAACCTTAGTGCAGCTGCAGGTGCACTTGAGGTAGTGCGCCAAGTTGAAGCCAAATACCCTGCTCTGCTTTTCAAACAGCAGTTAACAGCATATGTTGAGAAAATATATGGAATTATACGAGACAACTTGAAGAAGGAATTGAACTCTCTTCTTAGCATAGGCATCTGTTCAAGTAGCAAGACGTCTGTTCTTTTTAAAATTGATGTTCAATATATAGCCTGCTCCTCATAAACGTGCTATTCAGTGAACATTTCTATATTCCTCTATGGCATTGTTTTATACCTTTGGTTATGTCTATTGTGATTGAATTTCAGGCTGCTCCACGATTTGTTTGGAATAGAAATTTAATGGAAGAGCTTATTGAGATAAGGTTAGAGTTTTATCAAATTGAAAATGACAAAAAAAGTTATGTCCACAAACCATATTTTTTTATCAGTGATTTAAATGCATCTCATGGTGTAATTTTCTCACTCTTAACAGGTTGGCCTTGCAAAGCAAAGAATCGATGAATATGTGTACTCCCAGTTGATGCTGCAAACAGGTGGTCAACAGACTATGTAAGTTTTTAATCGTTTCTTTATTTCTTGATCATGTGTGTTGCACATTACTCAAGTGTTTCTTTTAAGTATTTTTTTCGGCATTTTAACATTTAAGACTAGCTTTTTAAGTCTCTGCTCTTTTATTGAAATTGGTTTTGTTTTTGATTAAGTTGACGTTGAGCAACAGTAACAGTGTATTTTTGTCTCTATTGCAGTCCAGCAATGTCAAATATATACTTTGTTCCAAGCAAATAGGAATTTGCAGGCAAATTCTCTGTTGCAAGGTTACGGACACACTGATGCACTTTATGCAAGCGGGTAAAACACCAGCTTTTATTGAATTTACTTATTGGCTTTTGCGTGTCATATTCAGTTGTTATAAAGAGTTCCAGCATGTTTACGTTGTTTCTAGTTCATATTATTTTTTGCTCTTGGAAAGTCTTTGTGAAATGGACATGCTATGAAATCTTGTAGTAACCATGGAGCTCCTATGGTGGCATCACACCCTCCGGTATATACATCAACCACCGCCAACCAAGCTGCTGCCTATTATGGACAGTCTTTCCAAGCTCCACCAATATAAGCAAGGAGGCGCATCTACATGGCAGTTGGGGGTTTTTATAGGATCACCAGTGTACAAACTGCAGACCATGGAGAGCTTGTTTTTTTCACTCAAACCTGTAAAACTCTGTATTAGTGTAATGATTGGCGCAGAGCCATAGTTTTTAGGTTTAGATTTGTTTTTAAGTGGGGTTGGTTGCAGCTGCAAACTTTTTTTTTTTTCATTATATAAATATTGTTTGATGCGGATCAAGAAATTAGTCCATTCTGTTTTCAAATTTTCAAGTAGGTATCGTCCAGTGACTAATGAAATTTTTTATTTTTTATTGTAACGTGGTTGTGTAATGCTTTTCAGGTCCATCTTTCCTGCCTACCCCTATTTGCTTGCATGATTAAACATTTTCTAATGTGCATTTCCTACTTCCCAGGTGAATGATATATATATACATACACACATGCAGCAAATAGCAATGGCGGTTAGATTAACATTTTCACATTTTTCCTACTTTTCTACAATGGCCTGTTATCCCTGTTACCAAAAGCTGATGCAAAGAATGACAACATTTGAGCAATTCTTTTGTAGAAAAGAATCCGGCATGGTATCCATCTCTTTTTAGAATGTCAAAAAAGCCCAAATCTAATATGATTCATATTTTCAGCGATCAAGTATTGTTTTTTTTTTTTTTTTTTGTGTGTGTGCGTGCGCGCGCTGGGGATGGTGTTGGGGGGTTACCTAGCAACGAATTTGATTGCTGGTTTTGATATGCATACCAATAAGAGGTAAATTTGATACTGAAATGGCTACACAAATTGAAATTACATCAATAGACTTGAGAAAATTGATTGTTTTTTTATAGTAAATGAAAAGAGATTTGTTAATACAACACTACAAACTTTCATAGTCTCACCATTTACAGAATCCGGATAAATCCAGCAGCGTAACCGTTAGCTATTCTAGGGAGGTTGGCTTCAAAGATTCGGCGCAGAACAAGTTCTCAAACAGCATAGGAGCAATAGGGGGAAGGTCCATTGGCTGAGGAGCCATAAAATTGACAATCTCTTCATGAACGTTATACCTACATAATTATTCCCAAAGGTTTGTCAAACTTGGTACTAAATAAATTTAGAAAGAAAAGGCATTTGGCGTCTAACACTATCAATATCAAAAGGGGGGGGGGGGGGGGGAGAGAAAGGGTAAATTTTACCTGATTTTATGACTCTTGGAGGCACGTCGGTCAACAATTTTCCTCATCTTAGTTTGGAGTCTTCTAAGAGCATAGAATGTCGTCTCTGGCAAAATAATAGTCATAATATTAACCATTCAAGGTTCAGAAAACAACTTCTTTGGTAAGTAAAATTGCCAATTCGGCCTGCACCGTTACAATTTGATCGTGTATTAAATTTCTTAAATTTTTAAATGTCATTAAATATAACAATAAAAAAAAATTTAAGTCTTGAAAATAAGTGATGTAGTACACTTATAACTCTTCCCGCCACCATATGACCCTAAAAAATCAAACCCTATTTTAAACACAACATAAATCTTTTTCTTTCTTTCCTCCTCCCATCAAAGCGCGACTTAAAGCTAATTTCAGTATTTTCTTTGGAGACTTTCTTCCTATTAAATCTCTACCGTCTCAATAGTCAGTCAAGGTATTCTCTCTCTTGCTCCTAAGTTTTTTTTTTTTGGTTTTTTTTTTCTGTATTTGTTTGAATCTTTTCTTCTCCATCGAAATTGTTTTTGAATAAAATGATTTGTTTCAATGGTTGTGTAACGAATGAAAGAATACCTTCACGATTTGATGTCGCTAGCCTTTGTGAAACGAATGAAACAAATATATCACAGATGCAGAATTCATGTAAGAGAGGTGATGGCGGAATTCTGGCGTCAGGCTAGTGACATAGACACTATGTATCTTGGTGCCCAGTAATTAACCTGCAAACAAACATCAATTCTGGATCTACCAATTCTAGCATGACTGTTGCCTCTTCTAATGAATACTCGGACCCTAATTTCGGATCTGCCAATTCTAGGAGACGACTGCCTCTCTCTTGTAAAACATAGGCCTGCTCGATGAATGAAAGCAAGATGAAAGTTAAGTAACATGCCAGAGAAACAAAGCCATGAAAATGGAGCAGAAAATGTGTGTAGCTTCTTAGTTAAGAATACAAAGAAACAAGGAAGCAGCAATGGTGTAAGATGGCAAAAAATGCAGATCACGTATGTTGAAACCATAAGGTGAGTGAGGACTGTGACATACATCCTCAAGGTATTCAAAAGGAAATGGCGAAAATAAGAAAAGGAAGCTTTAGTTACCCAGTCAAGAAGATAAAAACATTCTTCCTTTGGCCTGTAATTTGTATTGCTTTTTCCACTGACAATTTCCAAGGCAACTACTCCAAAACTGTAAACATCAGCTTTAGCAGTTAAGTAGCCGAGCATTGCATACTCTGGAGCCATGTAACCTCTGCATGACCAAGTATCAAAATCATTTTGGCAGTCACAACGTAATGAGAAAAAGATTTGTCTTAAACGTGATGCAAAGATTTCTCCAAGAAAATAAGTGTTTACAACTCTGAGGGCCTAAGGGAGCTAAATCTTGTGCAGAACCGCAAACTTACATAGTTCCTGCAATCCGAGTGCTGATGTGTGTACAATCATCTTCATGCAGCTTTACCAGGCCAAAATCAGAGATCTTAGCATTCAGGCCCTTGTCAAGCAAAATGTTGCTGGTCTTGATGTCTCTGTGGACGATTTTCAGTCTTGATTCTTCATGAAGGTATGCCAAACCTTTGGCTACTCCAAGGCAAATTTTCCTTCTTGTTGGCCAGTCTAACTTTATCTTGGATGTTGGATGCTTTCCTATTGAATTGCAAGCAAAAATTAGTGTTTAGATTGCTAGATGCAATTGAAATATGTGATTCTTGTAATCTTCCACCAAACTTTAAATTAGGAGCTAGAGCAATTTTCTTTTTATATTAATAAATCATTCGCAACCAAACTGTTGAATTTAAAAAGTTTTTATCATTTATTTTTCTTCAATCTCTATTCCTATTCAGCACAAGTAACCAACTCACATAAAGGGTTCTTATATAATTTTTTTAATTTTCTTTCATTAACCATTTCCTTACTAATTAAATTGAAGTTTGAATGTTGAAAATTTTAAACAACTGAATTCCTAAAGAATGAAAATTTGTTTAGTATTGTTTCAAATTGAATAATGAATGTGGTTAGAGTATTTGATAATCAAATCTACTACATTTTGCATACTTGTAGTAATACTACTCCTTTCGGAATTCATATTGTCATCATCAGTTGCAACCAACAAAATGTAAGTTCAAAACTTCTACTAATTGAATTATTTTATTTTATTTTTGTTTATTTTTAATCCAAAATAGATTTGTTAATTTACTCTAGCAATTCATTGGTTATTTTAGGAAAGTTTTTACAAGAAAATGACAAAGAGATTGTGATGTCACTAGTGAAGGAGTAATTGCATCAGACACAAATGAATTAAATGCTTTGCATTCTGATAGTGATAACACTCAACCACCTAGTGATGGAGAATTCACTAATACCCAACTAGAAGAAGAAGCTGAAATTAGTATTCAAGTTTATGACGATGTGGAAATTAGAGGTACAAAATATTATATTTTTTTGACAAATTAATGTTTTCTATCAATTTTTTTTTTTTATCATTTTACAGATGAGCAAGGGATTGTAATGAAACATAAAGGAGTTATACGTGCCAAAGATGTAAGGACATTGCCTATTAACCACAGGATTGTGGTCCATTTTAATGAGTTAGGGCAACCGGTTAAAAAAAGCGGTGGAATTTTGGGTGGATGGTTGGGTAATGTTGCAAGGAAAAAGGAATACTATTCAATTGAATGGTCAGATTGGAGAAAAATGCCTAGGATTGATGAGGAGAATTTGATGAAATTGACTAAGGTATTAATGTTATTTAGTTTTATTTTTCGATAATGTTTGATTAACTTCTTATTTGTTTTCACTTTATATGCTTCATATTTATTTTACAGAAATAATTTGATATCCCTGATCAAGTTGAAATACAAAAGTGGGTATTCCAATCAATTGCACGCAAGTGGAAGGATTTTAAATTTGATTTAAAGCATAAGTATTTCTCGTCTCATAAGACTCAAGAAGAAATAGAGAGATTAGTTCCAGATGATGTTTTCCCAAATCAATGGAAGATTCTTGTGGAATATTGGTTCTCAAAGAAAGCTCAGGTAATATGAAATATTATCTTCTAAACTAATTTTAATTATATTTTTAAGTTAATTTTTGTATAAAATTTCTCTTACAATCTGAATTCCCTCCCTACCCCCCCCCCCAATATTTATATGATGGTCAAAATCTTTCAGAAAAAGGTAAAGTAGCACGAGATTATCACAAAACATATCACACTAGTGGATCAAAGAGTTTTGCAAGAGGGAGAGATGAATATGTGAGTTCAAATTTAAATTTAATATGTTTAGTATTTTTTTGTGCAATTCCTACATAAAGTTTAATTCCTTTTTATGTATTTTCTAATAATTTGTAGTTGTTTAATGCATATTATAATAGGAGATGAAGTATGGAAAAAAGCCAGAGGAGCTTGAGTTTTACAAAATCAGTCACACAAGAAATGATGGAAAATTCATAAACGATCAGTCCAAGACTATTGTGGTAGTTTTCTTTTACGTTATTGAAACTAAAATTTTAGTCGCACACCATTGGACGAAAATTAAGGTTACTGCTATTTTTCTTTTTTTTTTTAATGTAAAATAGGAGAACGCAACTAGCGTTGCTGCTGAACGTTCTACAACACATAAAGATTCTAATGCCAATATAATAGAGGATGAAGCACTCAATGAAGTTTTGGGGGAATATCAATATGGTCGAGTTAGAGGATATGGATTAGGAGTTACTCCTTCACAGATTTTTGGACCACATTCTAAGGCAAAAAATAGAAAACAACCTGAGGTCGAAATTCTCCAAAAAGAAATACATGACATAAATGTAAGTTATGAAATGAAGATTGCAAACCTGAAGGAAGAGTATGAAAGGAAGATTACATACATGCAAAATGATTACGAAAAGAAGATTGACGATCTCCAAAAAGAGTTAAACAGTATGCGCAGTGATGTATCTAATTTTAGAATATTATTTTCAGAGGTGAGTTACTATTAACATGGTCATTCTAATTACTATTACTATTACATAGTATCATGGCATGTAAAATTTATGGCATGCGTTTCATTTTTCAGGCTAGTCACAATTTTAGTACATCTACGTTTACATCTACACAAGGTTAAGCTTATGTAAGTATCTTATTTAGTCAAAAAAATTTCAACTGCATTTATTTCATTGAATTTTGAAAAACTATCAATATTTTTCAATACAATTATTTCATTATTTTGAGTATTTAACATTTTATTTGCTTTGATTTACAGGGACATTAAAATATCGAAATCAAAGCTTTGCAAAAATCCATCCACTTTGAAGATGTGAAGAGATGTTTCTGGTTGAGAATTAGTTGAACATTGCGTAATCAAATATTACTTTACTTGTTCTTTATATGGATATTTGAATTATATATAATTTGAATATTTAAATTATGTTTCATATTTTATGCTTTCTAAAATTTAAAAAATCTAATTTGGTAGCTTTAAAAGTATTAAAAAACCAAGAAATAAAAAATGGTACACAATTTATGGAGAAATTGTGTACCAAAAAATGTCACAATTGTAATAATGTGTCGTAAATTGTGAAAAATATTGGGGAAAAAAAACGATGCTAAATTTTGGGACACTACGGAAAAATTAGTGTTGTGAAAAAGGGACGCAAACATACGTATTCCGTCATAACTTGGGGACACATTTTGGGGATGTTATGGATTATTTTGTCACTAAAAAGGGGACAAATTCATAGTTATGCGTCGTCATTTTAAGGACATTTATGTAATAAAAAAAAAGTGTCGCCAAATATGGGACGCAACATACTTATACGTTGTAACTTCGGGACACTTTTCCAAGATGTTATGGATTATTTCGTTACTAAGAAAGGGACATTTATGTAAAAAACACTGTCGCCAAAATTGGGACATTACACAATCATAATGTCCCGATTATTCCGTCACTAGAAAGGGATATTTATGTACAAAAACTGTCACCAAATTTGGGACGCTACAAATTCATAGTGTCGCGATTATTCCGTCACTAGAAAGGGACATTTATGAAAAAACTGTTGCCAAATTTGGGACACTACATATTCATAGTGTAGCAAAAAAGAGGACTCAAGCATAACCTTTGGTCGCTAATTTGGAGACACTTATACAAAGCGTGTCGTCAGGAAAAAATCTATATAATAAATATTAGTAAATTAGGGACACATTTAAAAGTGATGAGAATTAATTAAATATTTATTTTAAAATAAATATTAATTATAATATTAAATATTTGCAACGAGTAATAATTGTATTTACAACGAACAAAATCCATTAAAAAAAAAGCCTATTTGCAACGACCATGCAACGGAAAAAGACCGTTGCATTTAGTTTGGATAGATTTGAGGTTTCTTGCAATGGGAAAAAATGGTTATAAAAAAAGGCATTTTCCATGAAAAATAGATCATTGTGACGGTGCTTATGGTTGCAAAGGCAATTGCAACCCCCTTCAATAGCAACGACCACTATTCCGTTGCAATGCCATTGCAATTGATCATTTACGACCAATTCCATCTTTCTTCCCACGAAATGTAATGGTTGCGAAAATTCAATTTTCTTGTAGTGCATTGAGGATCAGCAAGGAATTAAGAACCATGCAGTTCAGTTATTTTTTTGTTTTCCCCCTTTTTCCCAGCCTTCATGCTTAATTGGATGATTCTTCACTCACTTCTCAAAATTCAAGGCTGTTTGATAATATTTTGCAACTGATTACCCATGAAGACAGCCAAGAAATTGCTGCTTTGCCCGCAGTAGAGGCAGTCAAAAATTGTGGTTTTTTCTTTAGGAGTTGATAGTGTGTTTGTTCCTGATGGATTTAATGGTATATTCTTTACCTTATGTTAGGATATAATCTGTAATGATGTTTATGAAGCAGTCAGAGACTTTTTTGGCTGGGCTTCTCATGCCTAATGGGTTACCTAGTACTCTCATTTTCTTAATTCCAAAGAATAAGTCTCCTGAAATATTTGCGGAATTTCAATCTGTTAGTTTATGTAATTATTATAACAAAGTTGTATCCAAGGTAATTGTGGTTCGCTTGTGCCAGTTGTTACCTCTCATAATCTCTCTTAACCAAACTGGATTTATTAAGGGAAAGAGTATATCTAATAATGTTTTGTTGGTTTGTGCATTTGTTCATTCTTTGGACAAAAGAGTTTGTGGAAATAATGTTGTACTTAAATTAGACACGGCCAAAGCCTTTCACCGTGTTTCTTGGGCATCTTTGTCAATAGTTCTTTCTCAATTTGGCTTTGATCAACAATTTTTTAGGTCGGCATTTGTTTCAATAACTATTGGGTTTTTTGTTTTTTGTTTATTTGGTACTAGTAAACGGAGAAAGTAGCGGTTATTTTCATTCTTCAAGAAACTGAGATAAGGTGATCCTCCCTCTCCTACACTTTTTTATTTGGACACAGGAGTTGTGTTATCTTGAGGATTAAATGGTATGTTGATGAATCTTTTATCCCTTACAGCATTCCTTCGGCTAGGTTGCTTGTTACACGTCTTAGTTTTGCATATGATACTATGATATTTACAACAGGCTCCAAGAAGGTGACTCGGGTTGTTTCAAGTTTCTTAGAAGAGTATCAGTTGGCTTCTATAGGCCGCTCAAAGTAGGTCGAGCATGATATATTATCTAATAAGGGTCCTCAAAGTAGATCGAGCATGATCTACTATGTGTTGCGATTTTCCATAAAATACTTCCCATTTGCATATGCTTGAGATGCCTAATTTTTAGAGGTCGCAAACACAGTATCCAATTCCAACCATTACTTGAGAAGGTGAAGAAACGAATACATGGGTAGAGGTATAAGCACTTGAGTGATGCTGTTTGGTTGGTAACATGGTCGGTACTTCTTTCCATACCTCTACACATTTGTCATGTAATGATTACTCCAAAATTTGTTATTTTCTTACTAAGGGAAGGTATTTAGTGTCTTTGATATTCTTCTTTCGGGGAAAAATAAACATTGGAGAAGTTGGGAAGGAATCTGTTTCCCTTGGACAGAAGATGGTTTAAATTTGAGAGACCTGAATGATTTCATGTTGCATTTTCTTTGGCATTGTAGTGGAGATTTTGGGAACAAAAATTCATGTGTGGGCCAAATTTTTGTGGTCAAAGCATAATCCTTTTGATGCTCATCCATCTCAGCTAGCTGCTCCTATGATTTCGTCTTCTCCGTGGAAGAGGACGCTGGCTATCGGACAAGAAGGAAAAAGTTAAATTGGTTTCAAGGTGACTTCGAGAAATTCATCACTTCGGTACGATGACTGGATGGGTTCGGGGAAATTTGCTGACATTGATTTCATGATTTTGTTTCTATAGTGGATTTTGGAGTGCATCATTCTTGCTGTCTTTCATGGACACAATTACCACTCGGTCTGTTTTATCTACACTACCACCGAGTGCATCCTATAGTAGGAGAGATGTGATGACTTGGAATCCGAGCTCCACAGGCATGTCTTTTATTGTCCCCTGCCTGGAGGTGACGAGGCAGATATGAGTTTCTTCTCAGTAGGGAAGAGTTTGGAAATGGAAAAGCTAACAAGGAAGCTCAATCTATTCTGTTTAGCAATTGGACAAAAAGTACAACTTTCATGTTTAGAATCTGATACAATAGAAGCTGCATCCTTAATGTGGCTAAGCACTCTATCAGGCACATGGCCAGGTCTATAATACCACAACAAGGATTTATGAAAAGCAGAAAAACAAAAATGTTTAAAATCGGGAATGCTTACAGATTTTGTAGACTGAAAAACTGTAAATGTTGCAAATTTTGGGAAGTAGTAGATGCCATGATGAGGAGTAGCTAATCCAATCATCTTCTCTCTGGCAATATCCTGGATAAGACAAAAGTGGGATTGGAAGATCAATCTGTAATTTGCCTGGTCAATCAATTTAGAGATAGAGATAAGATTAAAGTTGAAGGTAGGAACTAAAAGCACATCAGTAAGAATTAAGTGTTCTAACAGTTTGACAATCCCCTTATGACTGACTTCAACACATTAAAAATTAGGCAAACTAACAAATATATTGGTGACAACTGCATCACGTAGATGATAATGAAAGTGCGTCAGAATCACAGCCAGACTTTAGTATTTTTGATAATGGAGATATGGACAATCCTTCCGGTATTACTCAAGCATACTTCTGTCAAAGTCCATAATGACAAAACTCCATTCAAAATGAAAAAGAGAAAAGCGACAACTCCAACTTTATCAACAATCAACGCAGCTTTATCACATCACTCAGTTTTATTGCAAAATAATTCAGTTGACAGTAGAAAATAGTAGACCACTCCACTCAAAAGACTTTTTGAACAATTCTTCGTAATGGCAGACAACCTGATTCCTTCCTCCACTCAGATGGACCCTACAGCAATAATGCAGCAAGCACTCAGAGAAAGCTTTGCCACTTCTGCCTATATAAGGCAGCAATTGATTCAAGAAATGCAGACTCATTTGCAAGCTTAGAATCCTGAGAGTAAAACCCTTCTATATTTTGATACTTGTATCATTTGTCATCGTTTTCAAAATCTTGTAATTCAGCAACATCGCGTGTAAACTTTCAAAGTTTTTATTAAAATCAGAAGATTTGGCATTAAAATATCTTGGGTCACAATTTGCAATTCCTTATGATTATTTAGCATACAGACAGGTAATTAGTTATGTAAACCAAGTAGATGCAGACCTCTGCACAAATCTCAAATTTAAATCTCAAATTGAATCATATCATAAAAAATCTAAAAATGAAGTAGGAAACTTCTGCGAAATCTTTGGATATTCCCCAATAACTCCTCCATCAAAAAAGCTTAAACGGAAGTCTAAAAGAAAAACTTTAGAAAAGATAGAAAAGAAAAAACTTTAAAACCTTTTAAAAAAAGAATAAAAGACAAATCATCTAAAGAGACAATTAAGTGTTATTTTTGCGAAAAACGAGGACACAAGGCATATGAATGTAAACTCAAAGCAAAAAAGTAAATCAACTATCTTTACCCAAAGATACTTTAGATCAACTAATTGTTGAGGAATTCTAGATTCAACTGCTTTTATGATTGTAGAAACAGATGCCTCAGAACTTGGTTATGGAGGTATTCTCAAATAAAGGAAAACCAATTCCTCTTCAGAACAGCTAGTCAGATATCATTCAGGTATTTAACTCTCTAGTCAAAAGAATTATAGTACAATTAAAAAAGAAATTCTTGCTATTGTTTTATGTATTTCAAGATGATTTGATAAATGAAAAGTTTTTACTCCGAATTGATTGCAAAGCAGCCAAAAATGTTTTACAAAAAGATGTTAAAAACCTCGTGGTAAAACAGATCTCTGCCAGATGGTAGGGTTTTTTATCCAACTTTGATTTCAATATCGAATTTATCAAAGGAGAGAATAATTTCTTACCAGATTTATTAACTCGAGAGCTTTTGCAAGGACGTACGTAAGCTTTTAACACAGTATTCAACACTGTAATAAGTACCGATTCAATTCAGGAGCTCATTCATACCCCCTCTATAAATAGCATGCTAAATTGAAGAAACCAGACATGGACCAATATATATATGGCTAAATGGTTGGACATTTGGTGATGGGCTACAGTTAAAGTGGCTAAAATTAGGTAAATTATGTAGAACACAATATGTACCGAAGCAAAATTAGACGAATTTCTGTACCAGCCACTTGGAAATTGTCCTCGAACTTGTGCTTCTACAGAGGAAGGGAAAAATAGCTGTTAATTTGGTGCATAATCACTATTTTTAGGAAAGAATAATCTTGATTGTGTAGATAGTTTCTCCTGACGTGGAAATCCTTAAATTAATTTACGAGGATTACAAGTTGTAAGTTGGATATAAAAACTTACATAAATACATGAAATTACTAAAAGTTTCGGAATATAAAAACTCTATTAAATTATATAGGGATAGAATTAAGAATTTGGGGTTAGGGAGGTAAATTATATAAAATAAAATATTCGAATATTTGTAAAAAAAAAAAAAAAAAAAAAAAATTGGGGGCCGGGGGGTGTGTAGAAATAAATTTAAAAGACTTTTAAAAATTTTTTAATTTTACTAAGCTAAAAATAAATTTTCAAAATTTTTTTGGTGCCTATCTCTGTCTCTGTTATATAGTAGCCCATTTGGTTTTTTTTTTTTTTCAAAATTTTATTTCAAATAGAACAAAGAAAAAAAAAAAGCTCGATTATAGAACTTATAGATTTTGATTAAATAGATTTTATATAATTGAAGCAAATACAATACATAATAAAAAATATCAAAAATAAAATATTAATAATAATAACTAATAATAAGTTATAGAAATGAAGTATAATTTTGATAATTATATCTCTTAATATAATTTTATTCATTCAAAATTTAAAAAGACTTGTAAAAGTAATAATAAAAAACATATATGAAGACAATTAATTTTTATATAATCAAATATTTCTTATGTTTTATTTTGAAAATAAAATATAAAATATTTTTATAAAAATTCAAATTAATATTAAAATATGTTGCCTCTATCAAATTAGATGCTACATACATCCTTTAAAAAACTGTAAAATTATTGGACAATTACTGTATTTTAAATTATGTGAATATATTCTTAAAATATAATAATAATTTTTTATAAATATAATATATGTTTAAAAATATGTATATATATTAATATAAGATAAATAAGTAAAATTAAAAAAAAAAACACAAAAGAACTGGAAAGACGAGCCAAGACGAGCTGTAAATTACATCTCTATCTCTGGCCTGCCTCCATCTGGTGGATCAGGGGACAAAGCCCGGTCTTGTCCCCATTCCTGAATCTTCGACTGAGTTGGGTCGGATCTCTTACTTAAGCGGGAAATTGCCACCCGTACTCATACGACAATGTTGGGCATAAAGCTTCATTTTTTTGTTCGGCCCTTAGTCATAATGTAGGCTGGAAAGGTCCAATTTCAAGATTACTTGGTCCAATTCATGAAGCCCACAATTTCTTATTAGAATTTCCAAATGTAACCCACATTACATCCATGCTTTTATTATATAAAGCCCAATCCAATAATTTGATACATAGCTACTGAAAGTTTCGGTGAGCCGAGCCGTCAGCATCTTTCTGTGCCTGGAGCCAGAAGGTGGCTCGGCTTGGAAGCTTCTCGGCTCAACTGTTGCGGTGAAATTGAATTGCAATTTGCAATTCAACCAAAATCCGAAATTCGGTTTCTCGCGGGTCGCACATGGAGCGGGTCGGCTGCGCAGGTCAAGATCTTGGATGATCCATGACGCGGTCGTTCAAGGGTGTCGTGGACCGTAGTGTAAAAAGGCTCCATTCTTGTACGGCAGGTGCAGTGGACTAAGGGAAAAAAAAAAATTTCCCTTAGTTATAAAATTAGGATAGTGTTAGAATAAAATCTACACACTACACACTAAGAAAATTCTAACTATTCTTTGCACAAGAATTTCTCTTCAAACTTCTCTCTTTCTTTCTCTCACAATTCTTTCTCTAATCTTTCTTTTACTAATCTTTCTTTCACAAAATGATGGTGTATTACAAGCTTAGAAAATAGCTCTATTTATAGAGCTCTAATTAGTGAAATACATCATGGCATACATTATCTTCAACTAATCTCAATTAATGGTATCTCCACTAAATAGTGGACATCCATAAAAATCTTCTAATAATTCACATAAATCCATAATTAGTGGAGCCTCCACTAATTAATGGAGATTCCAATAATTCATAACACTTCCCCTTGGATGTCCATCCATTACATAAAGAATATGCCTCGTTAAAACCTTACTAGATAAAAACCCAGTGGGAAAAAAAATCTAGCGAAGGAAAAAGAGTACACTATTCTATATGTATGTTTATTACTCCCCCTGATGAGATGATTCCTTTAAATCTTTAAACCGACGCATACCGATTTTATATCTCAACTTCTCAAATGTTGAAGTCGGTAAAGTCTTCGTGAAAATATCTGCGAGGTTATCACATGACCGAATTTGTAGCACATCAATTTCACATTTCTTCTGGAGTTCATGAGTAAAGAAGAATTTTGGTGAAATATGTTTTGTCCGATCTCCTTTAATATATCCTCCTCGTAATTGAGCTATGCAAGCTGCATTGTCTTCATAAAGAGGAGTTGGAATACCTTTGATTGATGATAATCCACAACTTTCTCAGATATAATGAATCATGGATCTTAGCCATACACATTCTCGACTTGCTTCATGAATGGCTATAATTTCAGCATGATTTGAAAAAGTAATTGCTATAGATTGTTTCGTAGAACGCCATAATATAGCAGTATTTTCACATGTAAATGATAGCCCGTTTGAGAACGTGCTTTATGTGGATCAGATAAATAACTAGCATCTGCATAACCTATCAATGTTGGATTGGTTTTATTTGAATAAAATAATCCGAGATCAATTGTACATTGGAGATATCGAATGATTTGTTTAATTCCATTCCAATGTCGTCGTGTTGGTGAAGAACTAAATCTTGCTAATAAATTGACAGCAAAAGTAATATCAGGTCGTGTATTATTAGCAAGATACATCAATGCACCAATTGCACTGAGATATGGTACTTCAGGACCAAGGAGTTCTTCATCATTTTCTTGAGGTCAGAAAGGATCTTTATCCACATTTAATGATCGGACGATCATTGGAATACTCAATGGATGTGCTTTATCCATGTAAAATCTTTTTAGCACTTTTGCTGTATATGTTAATTGATGAATAAATGTTCCACTCTCCAAATGTTCAATTTGTAAACCAAGGCAAAATTTGGTTTTACCAAAACCCTTGATTTCGAATTCTCTTTTTAAATAATCAATTGTTTCTTGGAGCTCTTCAGGAGTTCCAATAAGATTAATATCATCAACATATATAGCTAATATCACAAATTTAGAACCAGATTTCTTAATAAAAACACATGGACATACCTGGTCATTTTTAAATCCCGCTTTCAATAAATATTCACTAAGACGTGTGAACCACATGCGCCTGCATTGCTTCAGTGCCATATAATGATTTCGCAACTTGATGGAGTAATTTTCACGAGGATAATGTTTATATGCTTCAGGCATATGAAATCCTTTGGGGATTTTCATGTAAACATCATTTTCTAAATTTCCATACAAGTAAGCAGTGACAACATCTAATAGGTGCATATCTATCTTTTCATGTACTGTCAAACTGATAAGATATCGGAGTGTAATAGCATCAACAACAGGAGAATAAGTTTCATCATAGTCAATACCAAGTCTTTGTGAAAAATCTTGGGCTATTAATCACGCTTTATATCGAACGATTTCACTCTTTTCATTGCGCTTTCGCACAAATATCCATTTGTAGCCAACAGGTTTTACACCTTCTGGTGTTCGGACTGCAGGTCCGAAGACTTCACATTGTGTCAGTGCATTTAACTCCGATTGAATCGTATCTTTCCATTGCAGCCAATCTTTTCTATGCCGACATTCATCAACTGATATTGGTTCAGGATCATCACTATCTTGTATAACATCAAGAGATATTATATGCAAACATATGATTAATAATTGTTTCTATCCGATTCCAACTTCTACCGGAAGTGGTATAATGGATAGAAATTTCAGTGTTACTTTCATTTATGTCTGGTTTTTTGTCATAAGTTTTCTCTTGGTCTTTATCATTCTTTGCTTTAATATGATCATCTGGACCATTAATCCTCTCTTCTTTCGAGGATTTTTATCTTTAGAACCAAGAGGTCGGCCATGCTTCTGGCATGCTTTTGGCTCAGCAGCTATATGTAAAATCTTTTGTTCTGTTGGAACTTTAGAATAAAAGCATTTATAGCTGGCATATGCGATTTTGTTACTCTTCTAGAGTCAACAAAAGCGTCTGACATTTGATTTGCAATGCTTTACAAATGAATTATCTTTTGAACTTCAAGTTCACATGCGCTTGTGCGCGGATCAAGATAATTTAATGATGTTGTCCAAGCAAGATCCTTTTTATACTGTTTTGGTTCTCCCCCTAATTTAGGGAATAATGATTTCACAAGAGAATAAGAAAAGAAATATAAGAAAATGATGACAAGCAGAAAATGACAAGAAAAATATCTCTTTTTTTTTCACTCTTCCCGGTACTGACTTTTCCTCTTCCTCTCTTGTCTTTTCTTCTCCTCCGACCCTCTACCTACCATCTACCTCTTCTTCTTCCTCATACAGATATATATATATATATATATATATATATATGTATCGATATATATCTCGATTATCGATCATTAGTAAACATCAAAAACAAAAATCACAAAGCAGATATGGAGACTCGTAATTCATTTGAGACATGGTCAAATTTTGACTCGGTTTCTGCAGCAGATGTTGATGTATTTTTCTTTCCAAACCAACCACTTCTGCCTAATTCGAACACAGAAGATTTTGATATGTTTTCCTTTCCAAACCAACCGCTTCCTCCTAATTTCAAGTGAGATACCTTTGAGGGCTTCCATTTGTTTTTAGTATGCTTGATAATGAAATTAAACTCTCTTTTGGTTTGTTTTTTATGTAAATCAGTAGAAGTTTTGAACATACTGCTTTGGACCAAGTTGATCTGCCCCTACAAGAGACTGCTTTTGATACTGTTCCTCTTGATGCTATTCCTTTGAATGAGGATATGCTTGTGCATGATCCTTTCTACTCTCTAATGGATTTTGAACAAAGCCAGAATATGTTTCCAGGTTATTATACATTTAAACATGGATTTTGAATGGTATTACCTTTACTGATATTATTTTCTTTTTTTTTAGGAGAAATAATGAGTGGTCTTGGCAACGAAGTCGGAGTAAGTACTCATGAAATGCATAATATCGAAGTTCAAGATATTATTGCAAACAAAATTCCTGGAGAGAAGAAGATGATTAAGAGGCAGAGAGAGAAGAAGGGCAATAACTCCCAGACACTATCAAGAGAAACAATTTCGCAGTACTTTTACCTACCAATCAAGAGCGCAGCCAAAGAACTAAATATTGGCATAACCCGTCTCAAGAAAAGATGTAGGGAGTTAGGAATTCGTCGATGGCCTCACAGGAAATTGGTGAACTTGGAGACCATAATCAAGAATGTTCAGGTTCTCTCTCATACATACTTATGATTTGCAAGTATGAAACTATGAAAGATTTATACGTAAAATCTTTTGTTCTGTTGGAACTTTAGAATAAAAGCATTTATAGCTGGCATATGCGATTTTGTTACTCTTCTAGAGTCAACAAAAGCGTCTGACATTTGATTTGCAATGCTTTACAAATGAATTATCTTTTGAACTTCAAGTTCACATGCGCTTGTGCGCGGATCAAGATAATTTAATGATGTTGTCCAAGCAAGATCCTTTTTATACTGTTTTGGTTCTCCCCCTAATTTAGGGAATAATGATTTCACAAGAGAATAAGAAAAGAAATATAAGAAAATGATGACAAGCAGAAAATGACAAGAAAAATATCTCTTTTTTTTTCACTCTTCCCGGTACTGACTTTTCCTCTTCCTCTCTTGTCTTTTCTTCTCCTCCGACCCTCTACCTACCATCTACCTCTTCTTCTTCCTCATACGATATATATATATATATATATATATATATATATGTATCGATATATATCTCAGTTATCAGTCATTAGTAAACATCAAAAACAAAAATCACAAAGCAGATATGGAGACTCGTAATTCATTTGAGACATGGTCAAATTTTGACTCGGTTTCTGCAGCAGATGTTGATGTATTTTTCTTTCCAAACCAACCACTTCTGCCTAATTCGAATACAGAAGATTTTGATATGTTTTCCTTTCCAAACCAACCGCTTCCTCCTAATTTCAAGTGAGATACCTTTGAGGGCTTCCATTTGTTTTTAGTATGCTTGATAATGAAATTAAACTCTCTTTTGGTTTGTTTTTTATGTAAATCAGTAGAAGTTTTGAACATACTGCTTTGGACCAAGTTGATCTGCCCCTACAAGAGACTCGCTTTTGATACTTGTTCCTCTTGATGCTATTCCTTTGAATGAGGATATGCTTGTGCATGATCCTTTCTACTCTCTAATGGATTTTGAACAAAGCGTAATATGTTTCCAGTGTTATTATACATTTAAACATGGATTTTGAATGGTATTACCTTTACTGATATTATTTTCTTTTTTTTTAGGAGAAATAATGAGTGGTCTTGGCAACGAAGTCGGAGTAAGTACTCATGAAATGCATAATATCGAAGTTCAAGATATTATTGCAAACAAAATTCCTGGAGAGAAGAAGATGATTAAGAGGCAGAGAGAGAAGAAGGGCAATAACTCCCAGACACTATCAAGAGAAACAATTTCGCAGTACTTTTACCTACCAATCAAGAGCGCAACCAAAGAACTAAATATTGGCATAACCCGTCTCAAGCAAAGATGTAGGGAGTTAGGAATTCGTCGATGGCCTCACAGGAAATTGGTGAGCTTGGAGACCATAATCAAGAATGTTCAGGTTCTCTCTCATACATACTTATGATTTGCAAGTATGAAACTATGAAAGATTTATACGTAAATAACCGATGATATCACTTCGATTTACAGGAGATGCAAAATAAAGAAGAAGGAGGACATATGGCTGAGAAGAAGTTGAAAGAAGCCATTGCGATACTGGAATGTGAAAAACAGTTGGTGGAAGAAAGTCCCAATACGCAGTTAGATGATCAAACACAGAAATTGAGACAAGCATGCTTCAATGCCAAATATAATAAGAAATTTAATTATAATAAACTTAAGGAGATCATAAAATCTCAAGACTCATTTCGCAGTAATTTTACGGCTAATTCTGCTGCTAGTCTCGATGCTGGCTCAAAGGGGAAAGAAAAGGAAGAGGATATCAAAAAAGAGGAGCTGAAGTCCATAATTACTAATTGTTTGTCTTCCTCTAATGTAAATATTGAAAAAGAACAATTACAAACGTTCATCTTACATTTGTCAGCTCAATTACAAAAGAGCAACTATAAGCATGTATCCTCAAGTTCATATGAACACTAGTGATATGAATAAATGATGTGATGCTTATTATTAATGGAAATATCTTTTTCCCTTATTATCTTTTCTGTTCCACTTCGTGTGGCCGTATTTCTCTCGTGATAAGGGAAATATCGAGTGTGTCCATGACCATAACCACGGCCACCGCCACAACTACGACTATAACGATGGCTTCTCGCTGGAGCCAACATGCATTCACTTCGGGAGTGCCGTTGGAGCCGCTTCATCCGGCTTCATGATTTCTCAATAATAACTCATGTTAAAGTCGTCAATTTTGGATACCCTTTTTCTCGAAATTGTTACTCGTAGGACATGAAAAGTGGAGAATGTCTTCTCCAATATAACTTCATCAGCAACTTTTTCTCCGTAAAATTTTTAACTAAGATGTAGTTTTATACATCACGGAGTTCACGGTTTTACAATCTTGCAACTTCAGTGCAACCATTCATACCGTGCAAGTGGGTAGTACGACCATCTTCGTGTAGTCAAATCTTTCTTTTTATCCACATGACATATGAATCTCCTTTTTTTTTAGCATTTAGATGCATTTCGTATGACATATAAATTTTTTTTTCGTAAATATCAAGGGCTACAAATTCGAATTTAGCGAGATCAATAAATGCGTACTGTCTTCTCGGCTTTAATAACGGCAGAGACTCGTGTCGATAACGTGTTATAAAATTAGGGTAGTGTTAGAATAAAATCTACACACTACACACTAAGAAAATTCTAACTATTCTTTGCACAAGAATTTCTCTTCAAACTTCTCTCTTTCTTTCTCTCACAATTCTTTCTCTAATCTTTCTTTTACTAATCTTTCTTTCACAAAATGATGGTGTATTACAAGCTTAGAGAATAGCTCTATTTATAGAGCTCTAATTAGTTAAATACATCATGGCATACATCATCTTCAACTAATCTCAATTAATGGTGTCTCCACTAAATGGTGGACATCCATAAAAATCTTCTAATAATTCACATAAATCCATAATTAGTGGAGCCTCCACAAATTAATGGAGATTCCAATAATTCATAACACCCTTGTAATTTTCTTGCATTTAATTTTTTATTTTAGATTCTATACCAGACGAAATTAATATTTTTGCAATAGTTAATATTCGTAAAATATTTTTACGTGAAAAATATTAATAAAGAATTTTAGGATTAAACAAGACAATTAATTAATTATTTAATGTGTTTAATTCTATTATTTGGATACTTAGGTTTAAAAATAGAAAAGCATGAAAATGCCTAGTATTTCTAGCATACTATTTATTTTTGAGTACCTATGTGCGTATTTTCTCAAAGACCAAAGTCTTTGGGAATATTTTTTACAAGAAAACATTTTTTCTACAAATTATATGATTATTTTAACTTGAACAAAAATTAATCCTTAGATATTTTCTCAAAAGATTTAATCCTTGACAGAGAAAATATATTAGATTTAGATATTTTTGTAAGTTGAAAATAAAAGCCATTTTGTTTTATTTTTGCATAAGAAAATTTGTTTTGCCAAATAAACTTGAGACCAAAGTTTCTAGAAAGTTTTAATTGGAAATTTTTGAAACCATTAAGGTTTTAACTTAAATAAAATTAATCTATGGAAAAAACTCTCAAATGATATAAACCTTGACATAGAGATTTTAATGGATTTAGATATTTTATTTTTGAGTTAAGGAAAAACTTAATGGAAATTTTCAAAATGATATTTTTCAGAAAAACCTTATTTTAAAAGACTAAGTAGGAGAGGGGTTCCAACGGCCCCACAACTTCCATCATGATCTCCATTAGAGATCGTGGGTCCCCTCGCGACACCCTGAGAGTGAACCCGTATAGGATGGGGATACATGGAGGGATGTAATTAACAACTCGGGACACGTACTATGATCGGCCAGCCCCTCGTTGGAGGTTATAGTGCGTGGTATGTTCATAGGAAATGAGAAGAAACGGCCATCCTCTCGATGAAGTTAAATTCTAGATCGTTACCTAGAAGGAAAATTAATTTGTGGTGGTTAACACACTTAGCTTAGAGAACTGTTAATCTTCTCAAAAAGTTATATCAGTTGTTCTAAGAGCCAAATTAATTATTATCAGTTTTGATATAAGGATAAAGTGCACAAATTTATTTTGTTTTCACAAGCTAAATCTTTTTCTTTTATTTTCGTTTTTTAGAAATGGTGGGAGGTTCTTTTAGTCATTTGACCGTTATTCTCTGAAAGAATAAGCTAACGGGTCCAAACTATGTGGATTGAAAAAGGAACCTGGACAAAATACTCACAGTCGAAGAATATAAATATGTCCTCTACGAAACCTACCCTAAGATCGGGGAGGGTTCCACCGCTGAAGAGCAAGAGGCTGAGAAGGCATACATTGACAAGATGCCGGCCAAGTACAGTGATAGGGTCTAAATTAGTCATATTTTTCCTAATTATTTGAGAATATTTTGTGATACATTTTGTAAAATAACTAGTCATATTTCTTTTTATTTTAATATTTCTTTTATAAAAATGTTTTTTTTGTAATTTTATGTAAAAAAAAAGAAAAATTAGAGTTAATTGTATGATTTTTCAGAATAGAGGCGGCGCCAGCCTAGGAAGGTAGAACTGGCGCCGGATAGCTGCTGGTGGAACAGAGAAGTGTGCAAAGAAATTGAAGGAACAGGGGAAAAAATTGCAACTGGGAATTAGAAAGGAAAAGGGAGAATCGGCTCGTTCATGGCTCAACTAAGCCAATGCAACAACAAAGAAAATTCAATGGGCCTAGTTGCAAATCAAAGTCAACAATGTCAAGCTGAAAAAGAAGTAGCTGAAATAAGAAAAGAAATTTGAAGAAGAAACAACTTCGGCTGGTTCATGGCTGAGGAAAAGGACAAAAACAAATCAAAGAAAGAAAAGAAAGGGAGTAATCGGTCAGCAAATTCATGGCTCCAAGCAAGCCGACAGAAATTGCAACAAAGAAATAGTTTCGGTGGGCCCAGGTGCAACAAGGAAAGGTCAACAATGACGGAAAGCAAAAAGGCCAAAAGAAAGAAAGTAAAATTGGTGGTTTTTGGCTCAATTGAGCCAATGTAAGGAAAACGGCTCAATTGAGCCAATGCAATAACAAAACAATTTCGACGGTTGGATAAATTTTGGACATCTCTATTTCAGCAGTTCTAATTCAACATCAGCCTCAGCACTACACAACAAAATCAAATCAAAAGTCCGAATTGAAGTTAAATTTTGCTAAGTCAAAGACGGTTCCCTTAGTTTGTTTTATTTAGTTTTATTTAGGATTTTATTTTTGCTTTTATTACTCCTTTTTTGTTTTGGAGATTTTTAGGTAATTTCTTCTTCTTTATTTAGGACTCTTTTAGGAATTTTGTAAGCCTAAAAATAAATGCCAATATACCCTAGAAAAGAGGAGGTGCACAATGTAGAGGCTTAGATTTATTTTAGAGTACATTACTAATATTTTTTTGAGATAAATAATTCAAGAAGGATTGTACAAGAAGATCTTCAATGGAAGAAGAAGAAGGCTTGTCTATGAGTGCTTTCTTTTACTTTATTTTCTTTTTCTTGAACAATGGTGTATTAATTGTTTTATTGTAATTCGACATTGTTTTAGATATTCATGATTTTTAGAGTTATTTAATCTTTTGATTAATTGATTGTTCTTCTTCGTATTTAATTACTTGGGCGTATTACGAAATTAATTGATTGTTTCTTTTTATTAGCTTGCTAGACCAAATAGGTTGATGGTGGTTTCAATTGATTAATTTCATACTTATTGGCTGTTAACTTGCAAGGCCAAAGAGGTTAATTGCTGATAATTGAGTAATTAAAGGTTAATTGATGTTTGCCAGACCAAGGATTCATTGATTAATTTCATGTTTTAAATTTTCCCGACTAAGGAAATTTAATTAAGGATTGTGTTTAATGCGTCTTTTGGGTGAATTAGTTGAGATAGACCAAGTGATTCTAATTTATCTAGAAAATAGTGATTCATGGATTGACCATCGAAGTGAACCTACCTTCATCCTTCATGATGTCAAGAGAATAATTGGTTATGATAATGTTTGGATACTTTAAGATCATGTTTGTCTAAACAATGGCTTGAGTTACATAATTCTCCATCATTGACATGTATATATTTTTATTTTATTTTATTTTTCACTTTATTGAGTCGGTTAAACAATGAAAGAAAGGTGATTAGTGTATACTTGTTCTTGGAGGATCGATACTCGTTCGAACCATATGCTCTGTTAATGATGAGTACGCTTGCTCATATGTGTAATTTAGGTTTAACGTTTTAATATAAACTTGATTGGGAATGTACTTAGTTTTTATATGATTTTTATACCCAAATAAATACGCATCATACAACATGGGTTCATGCAAGGAAGCTCTAATTCCTTGTAGACATGGTTGTCTTTCTTCAAGGAACTGTCCTAAGTCTCAAGAAGAAGGACAGTCCCTTGAAGAAAAAGACAAAATAAGTAGGATTCCCTATGCTTCGACTGTGAGAAGTTTCATATACGTCATGCTATGTACTAAACCAGATATCTGCTTTGTCGTAGGCTTGGTTAGCAGATATTAGTTAAACCCTAGGGAGGTACATTGGCAAGTTGTAAAGCATATTCTCAAGTACCTCAAGGAAATGAGAGATTATATGCTGGTTTACAGAGCTGATGACTTGGTTCTTACAGGATATACAGACTCAGACTTTCAAGCAGATAAGGATGAAAGAAAATCTACTAGTAGATATGTCTTCACTTTGTCTAGAGGAGCCATTTCATGAAGGAGTATCAAGCAATCTTACATTGCTGACTCAACCATGGAAGCTGAGTATGTGGCAGTTGCGGAGGCATCCAAGGAAGCAGTCTAGCTCTAGAAGTTCATTTCAGAACTTGGAGTCGTGCCACACATGGACAGGGCGATTGTGATGTATTGCGACAACACTGGAGCGGTATCGCAATCTAAATAACTCAGGAGCCACAAGAAGGGGAAGTACATCGGGAGGAAGTACCACTTGATCCGGGATTTCATCTAGAGACGGGAAGTCGTGGTGGAACAAATTGCCTCAGGAAACAATCTAGCAGATCCATTCACCAAGCATTTGGTTGAGAGAATCTTCAAGAGACACTTAGACGCCATAGGGGTGGGCACCTACGGACTTATTTAGTCTTAGAGTGCAAATGGGAGATTGTTGGAAAAAATGCCCTCTTAGACTAGGTTTCTGATGTAAATATCGAATGTTTTAATAAAAGAACTTATTCTCAGAAATTATTTGTGAATTTACATTTTATTTGTGCACAATTACATTTGAAAAAGACCCATTGTGTTTAAGTAAGTGGTCCATGTGAATGGTGGTCTTTCACAGTAAGGTATGGATCACGGGTTACTTAACACATAAACGTTTGTTCTTAACCGATTGATGAGAATGGGAATATCATCATGCTTAGGTTATTATATTATGAATTTCAAATGGGGAATGTCTTACCTTTAGCCAGTGAGTAGTCCACTCACTTTATGACATAAGCGTATTTCGAATACGTAAAATAGGACTTGTAGTAGTGGTTTCTTAAAGTACTATATGGTAGAAACCTAGACTACTACTGCTACAGCGTGGACTAGTACTCTATGACTTGAGTATGAGTTGGTGGTTTGACGAAGCTGGAAGCATGTACTTTGATATCCTTTAGTTGAGATTCTATCGTAGGACCAATATACTTACATGTTGGGTATATGTGACTAGTTAGTTAAGATAGACTTGTACAAGATAGTTTCTATACTATATCGCCCCTTATGATTGTTTGAATGATCTAAATATCTAGGGCTTTGAGAAACATGATTTGGATGTTTGCTTTAGGGTAGCTCTCTTGGAAAGTGGAAATAATCCAAGAAGTCGTGAATCATTGGACTAGAAGCCTAAGGATGGCAGATGTCATTTAGAGAGGTGTTAATTCACTTCTTCCTCTCTAATGCACGGTGATATATAGAGAGGTATTTTAGTCATTTTACATGTAGATTGGAGACTTCGCTAACGCAGCATTGTCCTTTAGGTCAATATTTTCTTATGGTGATATTAGAAAATATTTAAAATACAAAATACAATTATTTATATGGAAATGGGTATTTTGGTTATTTTAGTAGCTAAGGTGGTGTGTATCTTGGTCCCCAATATAGACCGTAAGTCCTAATTATATACAAACTAAGGAATTGGTCTTAAATTAAATAGAATTTATTTTATTTAAATGGTCTGGTTTAATTATTGGGTTAGAATAAAATAAAAGTCCACAGAGAAAGATAATTAATTAAATTAGTTTGGTGTGTTAATTAATTATTTAGGGCTTTGGCCCAATTTGAATAATTAAAGATTGACCAGAGATTAAACTAATATAGGCTTGTTAATTGCACTAGTTTATTTGGGCTAAAAAATTAATTATATATTGGGCCATTTATTTGATTCTAATTAGAATAATTAATTTGGTCCAAGAGGCTAAACTAAGAGTCCAATGGGCCCAATTAAAAATTTAATTTAACCTAGGATTTTTATTTAGGTTAAATAAGAGAATAAAGATATACGTTGTTTTCTCTTTCTTCTCTTAGAGAAAGAAAAAAGTGACAACTTTTTCTCTCTTGAAAAATTCCTTAGTCTTGTGAGTTGTTCAGCAAACGTGGATTAGGCATGCCATATACTAGAAGATCGAAAGGGTATTTGACGTTCATATACATGCACAGACGTAGTAGGAGGCTTGCAGGAATCGCACTAGACGTTTCCACCAACGCACCTACCCCAGTTCCACATATTCCGATCCAGCCAACTTTGAGAACGAGAAAAGGTAAAATTTTTTTTACCTCTCGGAGTCCGGACAGACTGGGACTAGCGCTGGCTGAGGCGGCCGGAACCAGCACCGACTCCGGTCTATTTTGTTTTTTGTTCTTCAGTTTGTCTTCCACTGTGTTTTGCTTCCCCTTTAAATCTTCAAGATTTACGTATGGTATTTATTGACCTAGAAAAAGTCTATGATAAGGTGCCTAGAGAAGTAGTTTGGTAATGTTGGCCATGAAAGGTGTCTTGCTAAAGTATATTACTCTCATTAAAGATATGTATGAGGGAGCATGTACAAGTGTAAGGAGTTATACCGGAGTGACCGCAAAGTTTCCTATTACTATCGAAGTGCATCAAGGATTATCGCTTAGCCCTTTCCTTTTTGCAGCTATTACGGGCGAATTAACTTGCACTATACAAGAGGTTGTACCATGGTATATGTTATTTCTGATAATATTGTGTTAATTGATGGGACTAGAGCTAATGTAAATGCTAAATTGGAGTTGTGGCGACAAATATTGGAATCCAAGGGCTTCAGAATTAGTAGAAGTAAAATAGAATATATGGAATGCAAGTTTCAGTAGTAGCAAAAATATTGCTCAGACTATAACTTTGGATGGTAGAGATATATTGAAAGGTGATTGCTTCCGATATCTAGAATCTATTATTCAGAAAGATGGAAAGCTCGATGGCTACATTGCACATCGAATTACGGTGGGTTGGTTGAAATGGAGGAGCGGACTAGTATTCTATGTGATCGTAATATACCATTGAACCTAAAGAAAAAATTCTACAGAACAGCCGTAAGACCTACCCTACTATATGGCACGGAATATTGGGCAATAAAAGGTTTCATATTTATAAAATGAAAGTAATTGAGATGCGTAAAAAATGAGACCATTAGAGAAAAGGTGGGAGTGGCATCTATTGAGAATAAGATGAGAGAAAGTCACCTGCGTTGATTTGGACATGTACAGAGAAGATCAAGGAATATACTTGTTAGGAAAATTGAAAGAGAGAGACAGGATAGGTTACACAGAGGTCAAAGCAGGCCTAAAATTACATGGATAGAGGTGATTATGAGATATATGTCTTTGTTAGATTTGGATAAAAGTATGGCGATCGATAGAAGAAAATGGAGAGAGAGAATTCATGTGGATAACTACACGTAGCTTGGTATTATTTCATATTGCTGACCTCAAGTTTCTTGAGACTAAAGCTTAGTTAGTTGTTGTATTTATGCGACAGTGAGATGCCTTGATTTTCTGGAGTACTGGGCATGTTCTTCAGGTTTCTAGGCTAGTTCATCCGTTTCCGTTCAAGCAGTTCATATAGCTTGATTGTTTGA
Source organism: Voacanga thouarsii (assembly GCA_026120185.1). Classification (NCBI taxonomy): domain Eukaryota; kingdom Viridiplantae; phylum Streptophyta; class Magnoliopsida; order Gentianales; family Apocynaceae; genus Voacanga; species Voacanga thouarsii. Next base: position 1,432,804 of record JANUWF010001100.1, on the reverse strand, counting down.
TTGAAATTCCCTTACATTTCGAGTTGACTTGGTGTTAAAATTTGATTCGAAGACCCGCATTTCATAGGGATGAAAATACCCTTTAGAAAGGTCATGTACGAGTCACGTGGGGTCATTCTATCATGAGTTAATGCTCAATTTGGACGGAATGGCAACTAATGATAAGTTTATATAGTTCAAGGGCTTTATTTTACAAAAAATAAAGTTGAGGGACAACTAGCGTATTTTTATTAAGTTCATGGTCAATTTGTGTCATTTACCCTTTTAATTATTATTATTGGTAGTTTTTTTTATAATGTTAGGTGGCCCCACCTTAATTAATACTTAGGTGAGTCATTTATGTGGTGGCCCACGTTAATCCTTGATTATATAATTTAATAAAAAAAATTATCTCTCTTTTTGTATTATATATACATACATATATATATATATATATATCTTATATTCTATTATCTAATTATATTATCATATTATTAAAATTATTTTTTTAAGTAATATTTTGTTACTACAAGTATTAGTACTATTCTATACAATAATTCTTGGTATTATATTATATTATATTATTGATAATTTTCCATAAACTTCTTCAACATTCTAATACTTTCTAGTGAGCACTAAAAGCTTTCATAAGCTTCCAAAATATTCTACAAAGTAATGAATCATCGCATGAGTCATTACTTAAGACTTTCCACCTAAGCTTCTTGGACACCTATAAATAGATGAAGCAAGGATAGAATATAAGATTGGAAAATTAAAAAGAGCTAGAGGAGAGAGAGAGCGGGCTACTGAAATAATTGAGAAGAAAAAGAGAGAAAAGAAGAAAGGAAGACGAAAGGAAAAGCTTGAGAAAAAGAGAAAAACCAAAAGAGAGAGAGAGAGAGAGAGAGAGAGAGAGAGAGAGAGAGAGAGAGAGAGAGAGAGAGAGAGAGAGAGAGAGAGAGAGAGAGAGAAATAGATAGCAAGAAAAGGAGAAAAGCTAGCAATTTAGCTAATTCATTTAGGGAGGTAAAATCTTGTTGTTCTTAAGTTAAATTTACTTATTCTATACATAATATAGATTATTATGATGTATGTTTAATAGTGAATTATGAATACTTGAATAGACTTGTGGTACTTATATGTTAAAATGTAATGATGTGGTTTTGTTGGAAAATTATGTGGCAGTGAACTTGCGGTGTGATATTATGTGATTTTGTGCTATTTAATGATGTTTTGGAGGACTAATAGGAGGATATCCATGGCTGAATTTATGAATAAATGAAGGAAGAAAGAAAATGAATGAAACAGGTTGTGGTTGTTAAATAAAATAAAAGCTTGATGTATGTATTTGTGGCTACCAGTTTTGGTTGTGATGTTTATGTGATTTTTTGCTTTTATAATGGCTATAATTAGGATGTTTTTGTGATGTTAACATGAGTATTGAAGTGAATTAAATGATATGTAAGTAGTAAAGGAAGTTAGAATAGATGGAGTGGGAATTTAGCAAGAAAATATTTTGTAACATGAAAATTCTTAGATGTTTTTCTCCTAATAGTTTTCTGCTAGATCAAGAACAATCTAAAAGGACTTCATAATTTTACAGCCAAGGATCTTAGGATTGTTTTGGTACAAATTTGAGGCTAATCGAATTTCTAAATCAAAAGTTATGACAAAAATATAAAAGTGTGTCCTAATAGGAAAAATGCAGCATTTTAGCATAACTAACATATGTTTGTATTATGTCCATTAGCAATCACAGAATGCTAACAATGGTTAATATTATCATATATTTATGTGTGACATGTTAAGTATGTTGTAATTGTGATTGATAAGTGCTATGATGTTTGAATGGTGACAATGGTTTGAAAGGTGACAAAGGATAAAGGGGTAGTAAGGTAACTGATAGCTATGTGTAGGATATAGGAAGCTGAGATATATATGTGATGTGAATGATAGGAAATTGATATAAATTCGGTTCATATTGTAGATTTCGTATGACATGAAAGCATGAAATTCGGAATCTAGAACTAAGCACGTTTTCTATGGATATAAAATAAGTCCCCACATCCACGCAACATTTCCAATCAAATATTTTTATGAGAAAAGTATTGAGAAATGTGGTAGTTATTCTATTGAAAATATTATGAAAGATTTGGAAGCATAAATGATTATGCCACAATCAAGCATGCTATATTTTGAGAAATCATTTACATATGACAGGATTATTTGAAAATCATGCATTAATTTCATCAAGTAATTATGATTTCATTTTCACACACTCGATTGCGAAAATCATAGCATGAATTTGTTATCAACTGCTTAACTATTGGAATGGTTTTATGATGTGAAATCTATTTTCAGGAAGGGTAATATTTTGGAAAAATGAGATAGATCGTTGAGACATTGCATTGATCTCTGGTATTGTGCCATACGATTCTTGAGCACTCAAAGGGACATTACACTTGCACTAACTAGTATGAGTTAGAGAACGTTGTCCCATTGGTGGCTACCTTTGAACTGTGATCTCTTTCCACATGTGGTGCTAATATTTGATGTTTAGTCGTCCTTAACTCGCAACACATTTATCCAAAGTGGAAACAGAGGACAGGTGTGGGATACTTGGGTAGTAGGGCAAACCATGACAATGGTTATCGTATGTTTAATTGTGGCGTACGTGTTGGGTTATTCATACATATTAATTTTAATATTATCGGTTGGATTAATGTTCCTTCCAAATAAGATCATAATGTGACTTTGGATAACAAAATCTGTTGAGAGAACCAAATGTTTTATGATACAAAGGGCTTAATACTTATTTTATACAGAATACTAAGATTATTTTTACTGGCACATTTTCCTGACAAAAGAAGAATGATCAAATGATTTTCTTCAAATGAAAAGTAATGACTTTTATCACCATTCCAACAAATTCTATCATGCATAAAAAAAAGAATATTGGCAAATTTCACATGGCATACTTTAAGACTTACTGAGATGTATTATCTCACAAGACTTTCTTTATACTTTTCATGTAGACTTTTTGTAACTCTAAATTTGTATAGATCCAAGATCCGACAGAGAAACAATCGATATTCGGGTTTATATCTCGGAGGTTATGTACTAGAATCTTGTAAATATGACTTATGTTCTGAGTTGTAATCAGATTAATATAGAAAATTTTTTAATCTCTAAATTTTATTTATTTAGTTATATTGTTATAGAGACCCCTTGTCATTCAGATGAGGAGACATCTACAACTACTTGGGCCCTATGATTGTGGGGTGTTACATGTAAGGCTCTAGCTTCCTTAGGAAGCAAAGAGAATAAGTGCAAAGATTGAGACTCATAAATAGTATAAGCAAAATTTGCTCAATAATCTGCCACATTATTTCCTTCCCTGAAACCATGCACAAATTGACAAGAAGTAAATCTTCTTCGAAGAAGCTTAATTCTCTTATAAAGAGGATAATCCTTCCATGATTTAGCATAATCTCCATTCAACTTATTGATAAGAAGCTGAGAAACAAATTGCAGTGTTATAACCCCCTTATGACCAGACCAATAACACCATTGCATGCCATAAAGAACAGTACAATTTTTTGCCTATTGATTTGAAGAATGACCAATATTCTTTGAGAATCCAAAGAGTAGGTGTCTTTCTGGGTTTCTTATAACCACACTAGCACCAGACAAGCTGTTGGATTTTGTCTTGCATTCCTAATCGGGCTAGGACAAAGAGTTTTGAGTTAAAAATGTATTTCTAATGTACTTAAAATTACAAAGTTACTATTATCTTATGTATTTTAAAATTAGATAATTACTCTTACTACATCCTATATTGATTAGGACTTTATACTTTTATATAGCTAGAGTTATATGTTTTCTATAAGGTCCTGGTTTGTTTTAGTACATCCAGTATTATGAGGTATATATGTGTAAGTTAGGTGAGTGCATGAGTGGTACGAGATAAGGTTTAGGAAAATACCAAGAATACCTTGTGTAATTCTCTTTATAGGTGTTAATAAAGTATTTCATGATCTTCATTGTGGACGTAGGCTTGGTTTGATAAGTCAAACCAAGTAAATATTTTGTGCCTTGTTTTATTTTTTATGTTCATTTTTATGTTCTCGTTATCTATCCCAATTTAGATTTCTCCAATAAGCTGTATCAAAGCTTAGGTTTCGAGTTTCTAGGGTTTCGAGGTTTTGAGATGGTGAAAATCGATGAGAAGAATTATTTAGGTGGTTGAAGATGGAGAAATACTAATTTCTATTAGGATAGATATATTGACCAATATGTATTTTATTGACGGGATTATGTCTAAAGAGAGATTGTTAGACACCGATAAAATTACTCATACAGTTGTATACCCTACATGAACTGAATAAGTTATGGACCTAAAGTATCTGATGGTGGATCTAAGGCAGGTAGATCCAAATTACATAATTAAAGGAATGAAAAAACAGTTGCGTTGTCATGAATGACCATGTATTCATTGGATAAGGAAAGATGAGGATTTGTAATGGTGGTACAATGATAGTGGCATATGTGAAGATATCTTTACAATCTTCAAGTATATGGATACTTCTTCTCGAGTAGATTTTAGATTTAGGATGTTGTCTCCAAATGAGTTCTCAAAGTGAGATGTATTTTGGGTGGTGTGACAAATGTCCTAAAAATGCACTGAATCAAATTTTCTTGAGCCAGTAGGATTCCAATAGTTGCAATTTTTAATTGAGGTGGAGTCTTAAAATCATACATGACTAGAATACTCCAGTATAATGAGAGAAGTATGGACAAAAATATTCATCTGCATGGGAAGAAATACCTCGATGATCTAGAAGGGGAGTTCACAATAACTTTCACTGGGTAGTTGGTGGTGTGAGGAGAAATCCTACAAAGACGAGAAAAGATTAAGGCTTTCTCATATGGGTCAACAGAGCGTGTTGGACTCGTAACAGCTGCGCATGTTCATTGACCGAGTCGAATCAAGAATAATTGGGATTATTGAGATCATGTTGTTTCGGGTGTGTAGTTGGATACTAATGAGATTTTAGTGGTTGTAAAGGTCAATAGGGTCGTGAGGATTGTGACTTTGATGTTGCTACCGAAGGCAAAATACAAGCCAAGGTTGAGATTGTTGGGTTTTGTCTTGCATTCCTAATTTGACTTGGATAAAGTGGTTTGAGCAAAAAAGGTATTCCTAATGTATTTAGAATTAGGAAGTTACTATTATCTTATATATTTTAGAGTTAGAAAATTACTCTTACTACATCCTATGTTGATTAAGAGTCTTATGACTTAGTATTTATACATAAGAAGAGTTATAAGTTTTCTATAAGGTTCTGGTTTCTTCTGTTGTATCCAGTATTACAAGCGTATGAATATAAGTTAGGTGAGTGTAGGAGTAGTGCGAGATAAGGTTTGGGAAAATACCAAGAATACCTTGTGAAAATCTCTTGACAGCTATCAATAAAGTATTTCATGATCTCTACCTTAGATGTAGGCTTCGTTGTATAAGCCAAATTACGTAAATCTTTTGTGCCTTGTTTTATTCTTTATGTTCATTTTTCTAATCTCATTATCTATTCCGATTTAGATTTCTCCAACACAAGTCATGGTTTCTTTTAGAGGCCCCATTAACATTAACAATCACTCTATTTGTTGCTGATTTCAACCAACGAAGTAGAAGCACGTGTAAAGCTGCTGATTCTCCAGTTTGCTGACAGAGAATCAAATGCAATAACAACAGGCCAATCGAATCAAGGCTGGAAAGTTTTGCGATGAGACTATGAACCCTCCGCTTCAGTTTCTAAGAAGAGATGACCACACCATTGTGTATGTAATCATTCCTAGCATTCCATGTTTTCGACAGTAAAAAGGAAATAAGGACCTTTGCATACTCTCCGGCAGAAGTCAGTGCATACCACTAAGAGCAAATGAAATAGGATATGTCAATAACCGAGACATCAATCGTCAAAGACAAAGCTTCCGCTTGCCACAAACTAATAATAGGCTTACAATCTTTAAAAACCTGATCTACTGTCTCAGAATTTCCACCATATAAGCTGCATCAAGATGCTAAGAAATTCCTAAGAAGGTACAACTGAGTCGAAAGGAATGAAGTTATTGAATAGCTTCTAGAAGAGACCTTAACCTTGCTCAGAAAATTTCCATAATGAATCCAAAAATTGAACTTTAGGCCTATTCAACCGGATGAACTCATAAGCAGAAGAGATTGTCAATTCCCTAGAATGAGTAAGTATCCACAGTTGAACGTCGTTATCTATTGAGCCTATTCTAGAGTCAGGTCAACAAACACCTCCCTTGAAACAGATGATACAAGAAGCTATTGAATAACATCCGCTCTCCAGTATCCATGGCCCACAACATTGTGAATTATCTATAAACATTCTACATATCATATTTTCAAGGGTAAAATATCTTCGAAATCAACTTCCTCAAAGAGTAGATACGCAACCCTAAAGTTTAATAAAATTGTTTAAAATAGAACACAAAAACACTAAATTTAATTGATGAAATTGGAACTTTAGCTACAAAAAGTTTTTAGGGAGAATATAGAGCAAGTAAAAGTTTGAGACTAACGATAGTGCTTCATCAAAAGTTCTTGGAGAATTTCGATCAACCATACATAAAAATCCTACACCAAAAGATAGTAAAAAAGTGAGTGAGCGGAAATTTTAATATAGACCTAGTCCATTCAGACCAATATTTTTAGAGGTTTGTACCATATGCAATACAAATTGTACGATATAACTCTCTAAAGCTGTTAGCCTACTTGAACCCGCTCCATGTAAGAATTTTCCATGAGCGAGATCAAATATGAGAAAAGAATGGAAATTTTGATCAAAGAGGTCAATGCATCACCAAGCACATATGGATTCATTTAAAAAAATGAATAATCAAACTCATTTCTAATTTTAGGAGTAAACGAGGAAAACCCAACAAATAAGCTCAAAATAATTAAACCATTAAAAAGCCTATCTATAAAAGAATTGAATGGTATACTTTCAAAACTCAAAGAAAGCAAACCTTGTGGATTTTTAAACTATAATGAGGGAAAAACATGCAATAATTCAAAGAAAATTATTTGAATGTGGGATATGAATCTAATTTTTGAAGTTTAATATTATTTGAGAGTAAAACAAAAAAATATATATATTATCACTAAATAATGGATTTAATCATTGAAACATCAACTAGTTGCCACAAGCCTTTTTCCTTAGAGGTTTTTGCGCTACTTGATTTGAAGGTTGAGAGCTACAACATGACAACAGTTTCAATATTGTCACTAAATACAATATATATATAGTGACAACTTTTTCTTTTGTCACTATAGAATTTTTAGTGACAAAGTTTTCTTATTGCTATTATATGAGTATACTCTGTGTACATATTAGGACTCGTTTGATAAAATTAAAATCTGAATATTGAAATTTGAATATTTAAGTACTGAATTCTAAAAATTAAAGTCTGAAGACTAAATTCTAAAATTTAAAGTCTAAATTTGAAATTTAAATTAATTATAATTTATTTTTATACTATATTTTATTACGATTTAGAATAAATATAAAAGAATACTAATAATTATATGAGTATTTAATATATTCAGAGTTTAGACTAAAGTAATTTTTAATTTACTTAAAAATTATAATATGATTTCAGTACGTCATAGTCAATTAAGTGATAGCAAAAATCTAGTATCAAATGCGCTTAATTAATTAAGCATTTTATATTATTAGCTATTAAACACACTCAATGAAATAGATATTTAATTAATTAATTTTAAGTTTTTAATTGAATTACCAAGTAGCTCCTTAATTCCAATTCTTAATACTAAAAATTTATTATCTCAAATTTGTTATAACAATCTTTTACCCCAAAAATTTTAAAAATCTTCTATTTAGAACTAAAAAAATTGTAAAGTAATTCCTATATTTAAAAAAAAAAAAAAATCATAATGACCCAAAAGTTCACGTTATTTTTTATTTGGTCCTGTTAGTTAATTGCAATAAGGTTCCCTAAATTTTGAAAAGTTTGTGCATGTGTGTTTGCATGCGCACGACAACAATAGTTATCTTATATTAGTTATTTTAGTCTGCCATCTATTTCGTTTGTAATAATTTAATCACTAAAACTTAATTTCGTCTTTTATAATTCACAATCAATAAAGTTAAGTGTATTTTGAATCCACAGAAGTTTTAGAATGCTGAGGGGTAAAAATAAAAAATTAGATGCTTTCTTCCTCCCCCAACCTATCTTCATCCTCCACCATCAATTCTACCCCGTCTTCATCCTCCACAGCATTGCCAGCTGCTATTCCAAAATCTGTCTCTAAGCCAAAGAGGAAACACCTAATTTACTTGTCCCTTCTCTGAATATCTGATCATTTGCTATCAAGAGTGGTTAGATAGAATATTGGTCAATCAAGAGTGGGATAATTTGATTCTCTAATAAGGGTGAGACATCTTCTTAAAGGGGTTTCTGATCACTCTCCCTTGTTGGATACTTTAAATTTGCTTCTTCATTCTACTGGACCAAAGCCTTTCGATTTCAGAGAATGCGGTTTAAGAACTCTTCTTTTCATTCAGTAGTTTAGCAAGTATGGAGTAGATGTGCAAAGGGAAATAGCTTGCAGATTTTATTGGCCCAAATGAAAGAAGTAAAGGCTGGCTTCTGAAGCTGGAATAAAAGTACGAAATATTTTTAAAAACCTAGAAAAAGAAGAGAATGAGGTGCTGCAGGTAGAGGTTTAGAGTGCTATATCATAGCTACCAAGTGACCAATTTGCCATGAAGTGAAGTTGAAGCTAGCTTTTTGTTTAAAAAGTGAGGAAGAGTTTTGGAAGAATAAAGCTAGATTGAAATGGGTGAAGGAGGGTGATGTTAATACATTGCTTTTCCACTTCTATTTCTTAGTCTAAAAGGGAAAGATTAATGATACATGTATAAGAGACGAAAATAGCATTTTGATTGATGATCAGCAAGGAATTAGGAATCATTCAGTTCAGTTCTTTTTTTGTTTCCCCCCTTTCTTCTAGCCTTCTTGCTTATTTGGATGATTCTTCACTCACTTCTCAAAATTCAAGGCTGTTTGATAATATTTTGCAACTGATTACTCATGAAGACAGCCATGACCTTGCATCTTTGCCCGCAGTGAAGGCAGTCAAAAATTTTGGTTTTTTCTTTACGAGTTGATAGTGTGTTGTTCCTAATGGATTTAATGGAATATTCTTTACCTTTTGTTTAGATATAATCTGTAATGATGTTTATGAAGCAATCAGGGACTTTTTTGGCAAGGCTTCTCATGCCTAATGGGTTCACTAGCACTCTCATTTTCTCAATTCCAAAGAATAAGTCTCCTAAAGTATTTGTGGAATTTCAATCTGTTAGTTTATGTAATTATTATAACAAAGTTGTATCCAAGGTACTTGTGGTTCGCTTGTGCCAGTTGTTACCTCTCATAATCTCTCTTAACCAAACTGGATTTATTAAGGGAAAGAGTATATCTAATAATGTTTTGTTGGTTTGTGCATTAATTGTTCATTCTTTGGACAAAAGAGTTTGTGGAAATAATGTTGTACTTAAATTAGACACGGCCAAAGCCTTTCCCCGTGTTTCTTGGGCATCTTTGTCAATAGTTCTTTCTCAATTTGGCTTTGATCAACAATTTTTTTAGGTCGGCATTTGTTTCAATAACTATTGGGTTTTTTGTTTTTTTTATTTGGTACTAGTAAATAGAGAAAGTAGCGGTTATTTTCATTCTTCAAGAAACTGAGATTAGGTGACCCTCCCTCTCCTACACTTTTTTATTTGGACACAGGAGTTGTGTTATCTTGAGGATTAAATGATTTGTTGATGAATCTTTTATCCCTTAACGGCATTCCTTCGGCTAGTTTGCTTGCTACCCGTCTTAGTTTTGCATATGATACTATGATATTTACAATAGGCTCCAAGAAGGCGACTAGAGCTGTTTCAAGTTTCTTGGAAGAGTATCAGTTGGCTTCTATAGGCCGCTCAAAGTAGGTCGGGCATGATATATTATCTATTAAGGGTCCTCAAAGTAGATCGAGCATGATCCAGTATGTGTTGCGATTTTCCATAAAATACTTTCCATTTGCGTATGCGTGAGATGCCTAATTTTTAGATGTCACAAACATAGTATCCATTTCTAGCCATTACTTGAGAAGGTGAAGAAGCGAATACATAGGTAGAGGTATAAGTACTTGAGTGATGTTGTTTGGTTGGTAACATGGTCGGTACATTTTTCCATACCTCTACACATTTGGCATGTTATGATTACTCCAAAAATTGTTATTTTCTTACTAAGGGAATGTATTTAGTGTCTTTGACATTCTTCTTTCGGGGAAAAATAAACATTGGAGAAGTTAGGAAGAAATCTGTTTCCCTTGGGGAGAAGATGGTTTAAATTTGAGAGAACTGAATGATCTACATGTTGCATTTTCTTTGGCATTGTAGTGGAGATTTTGGGAACAAAAATTCATCGTGGGCTAAATTTTTGTGGTCAAAGTATAATCCTTTTGATGCTCATCCATCTCAACTAGCTGCTCCTTTAATTTCGTCTTCTCCATGGAAGACGACACTGGCTATCAGACAAGAAGCTAAAAGTTAAATTGGTTTTAAGATGAATTCGGGAAATTCATCACTTTGGTGTGATGACTGGATGGGTTTGGGGAAATTGGCTGATTTTGATTTCGTGGTTTTGCAGCCCCAATTGACTATTGCTGATTTTGTTTCGATGGTGGATGTTGGAGTGCATCATTCTTGCTATCTTTCATGGACACAAGTACCACTCGGTCTATTTTATCTACACTACCACCGTGTGCATCCAATAGTAGGAGAGATGTGATGACTTGGAATCCGAGTTCCACAGGCATGTTTTTGATTGCCCCCTGCCCTGGAGGTGACGAGGCAGTATATGAGTTTCTTCTCAGTAGGGAAGAGTTTAGAAATGGAAAAGCTAACAGGAAAGTTCAATCTATTCTGTTTAGCAATTGGACAGAAAGTACAACTTTCATGTTTAGAATCTGATACAATAGAAGCTGCATCCTTAATGTGGCTAAGCACTGTATCAGGCACATGACCAAGTCTATAATACCACAACAAGGATTTATGAAAAGTAGAAAAACAAAAATGTTTAAAATTTGGAATGCTAGCAGATTTTGTAGACTGAAAAACTGTAAATGTTGCAAATTTTGTGAACTAGTAGATGCCATGATGAGGACTAGCTAATCCAATTATCTTCTGTCTGGCAATATCTTGGATAAGATAAAATTTGGATTGGAAGATCAATCTGTAATTTGTCTGGTCAATCAATTTAGAGATAGAGATAAGATTAAAGTGCAAGCAGAGGTTGGGACTACAGGCACATCAGTAAGAATTAAGTGTTCTAACAGTTTGACAAGCCCCTTGCGAGTGACTTTAACACATTAACCATTAGGCAAACTAGCAAACATATTAGTGACAGGATTATAGGAATGGAAATGCTACAAAGATGTACAAATACGTTTAGATGCCCCTGAGTCCAAAATCTAATGTAATGAAATATAATCACAAGGGGAAACTATACATGTCTCATTAAACCTTGCAATAAGAACAATGGCTTGATTAGCTATGGAATCTGGATTTATGACTCCTAACTCAGGCATTTGCTTCTGCAGTAACTCCATTAATTGCTGATATTGATTGGCAGTTAATTCATACAGGCCATCCACTGCTGCATTACTGTCCTGAGGTTTAGATTGTGTAATCCCCATGTTAGCATAATTAAATGTTCCTCTGTGTTGAGGCCCTATATTTCTTTTTCCTTTGTATCCAAGAGAATATCCATGCTTCTTATAGCACTTGTCAACCGTGTGTCTATTCAACCCACAATATGTGCAATAAAGCTATTTCCTATTAGACCTTGTAAATTGCCCACTGTATTAGCAAACTGAACAGATTGGAAGATGGATGAATTTCCTCCTGACTGCATAGTTTTAGGCAGCATACTGGATTCTATCACTGAATTCACATTTCCGTTTGGTAAATTAGAAGTCATTTTACTTCCTACAGTCATAGCTGGATGCTCAATGGACTGAATAAAATTTCCAGTATTTGAATTGCCTATCCCTCTCTCGGTTTTCAAGGCCATGGAGAAAACTTGATTTATACTAGGCAAAGGGAACATCAATAACGCTTGAGATTTCAGGGTACTAAAATTGTCATTAAGCCCTTTCTCAAATCTAATCACGTAGTCACCTTATATATACTTCCTAATATTGCTAGTCTCAGTACAAGTATGGCAAGGCATTGGTCTAAAATCAAGCATTTCAACCCATAATGACTTTAAATTCGCAAAATATTGAGTGATAATAGAACAACCTTGCCTTCAAATTATGTATTTCCGCCAATAGATCTGATAACCAAAGTATATCTCGTTAGTTGAATCTCTCATTCAACTCCTTCTACATATCAGCAGTAGTTTGATTGTAAACCACAGATCTGGCTATTTCTGCAGTGGAGGACTTCATCAGCCATGCCATTACAAGACTGTTACATTTGAACTACATCCGCTTACGGTTACGAGTTTCGCATGAATTTTGGAAGATATGAATATTGACGTGCAATTGAGTAATAGAAAGCTCGCTAGGCAAACAAAGAACTCCAAAAGAGAGAAGACCAATCTGTTCTCCGGTTTCCACAGCTGAGAAAGTCAAATCAGTGAAAAAGTTTTCCCTGCAAATTCTACATGAAAAGATAGAGCGATTTTCGCGTAGAATCTACGAATTGAAGCTCACCTCCGTGAAGAAAGAGAAATGACTGGAAATCTACATAATGTAAAGAAAACTAGGAACCTTGAGCGTATTTAAGACAAGAGAATGACCTCTAACAGATGGGACTATCCTAGCCTACGCAGGTGTCTACTTGAATTTCCATTTTGGTTTTACGCAAGAATGAACTTGCTGTACTTTATCTTCTAATGTAAAGATTTTTTACCAATTCAAAACTGGAATTTTGATGCATTTTTGTTGATGCATTTAACATTGTGATTTTTTTTTTTAAATGGCCAAATCCAATTTATTGATATATGAAAAAAAAAATATACCGGCATAAAATCTAATCGAGTCACATGCGTTCTAACTCACAATAAAGGAACCGGTAAATAGCATGCATTGAGATGTTCTTTTTGTTATGTTGCTTTGAATGTTTGCCTTCTTGATAAGTTGTGATTTATTTGGATAATATTTTATGAATAAGTTATTTGATTTAAATAGATAAATGAAGTTGCTTTATGTGCCTATTATTTAATACTATTAGTATATTTAATAAGAAATATATATTTCTCTATAAAATTATATTTTCTATAATCTTATTAAAAAAAAATCTACTTTATATATAATATATATATGATTAAAAACTATTACATTTGCTATAGATTATTGTTATCAATTATTATTATTATTATTATTATTATTATTATTATTATTATTATTATTATTATTATTATTATTATCATCATCATAGCTAGGTGACCCAATAACATGTTAACAACCTATAATACATGATGGTGCTCACATCATTTATAAAAAAACTTTAAGCTATTTTAACTAGGGTAAATGGCACAAATTACCTTTGAATTTAACAAAAACGCACCATTTGCCCCTCAACTTCATTTCCATAAAATAAAACCCTTGAACTATAAAACTTATTATTATTTACCCTTCCGTCCAAAAATTGAAGATTTTGGTAAAAAAAAAAGTCGATTCTCTTTTTTTATCAAGAGCCCATCTATGCAGTTAGGGTCTCGTGACTCTGCTAATGGGTAGTCTCCAGCCTAAAAACATCATTTTAGTATTGCATTTTTTTTTCACTTCGTTCAAATAAGAGTTGTACCCGTACAGAATTCTTCTGTTTTTTAGTATGCCTCTATCAATGACTTTTACGCCAGCTCCTGCTAAAGCAATTATTGCAGCGCATGGATATCTTAGATCTGTGTAGCAAAGCTTGATTAAGTGCTCCGTGGGAAGCTTGCTATGAATAGATTTTACGTATGGTGCTGTCTGCCACTGCATCGGATTTTGAAGGTTTTCTGGAGGACTGGTTTAGAGTATCCGACTGGGTTCCCCGCGTGTTTCGTATCTACCTACTGCTTTCTAGGTCATTGTCCCCCCTCCCCCATGAAATCAGACTGCTTTCTGGGTCGTTGTCCTTCCCATAAATGAGTTTGGGGTTTGCTTAACCGGTGTTCTAAATTTGTGTTCACTTGAATATGCTCCGTATTTTTCTTGGATCCATCTACTTTTGCTGACTTTGTTTGAGGGAGTCTTTTAGGGAATTAAATTTTTGATAAGCTGGCTAAGGATCTTGGGTGTGGGTTGCTTGGCCGTGGCTACCCAGGACTGTGTTCGATTAATTCTATTTCCCGTCTCATTGTGGGTTGCTATTCGATTAGCTAAATTAATTGTTCGGGTATGAAACCCAGGTCATTCTTATCTTTCAGGCTATGTTCCTAGGTTTGTTGGGGAGATCTAGGATTTCGGCTGCTCTTTCTTCGTGAATAGATTACAATCTAGTTTGATTTAATTACTTTAGTTTTTACTGATGTGCTTCCACCTGTGTATTGATGATAGATCCAACAAGAAGCTTTTTCTTTTTTTTTTTTTTGTCTTTTATTTATGCAGCAGTGAGATGCCTTATGTTTCTGGACTACTAGGCATGTTCTTTAGGTTTCTAGGCTAGTTCATCTGTGTTCGTTGAAGCAGTTTGTATAGCTTGATTGTTTGATCGAAATTCCTTTGTATTCCGGGTTGACTTGATGTTAAAATTTGAATTCAAAGGCCCGCATTGCAAAGGGACGAAAATACCTTTTAGAAAGGTCACATGAGGTCATTCCGCCATGGGTTAATCCTCAATTTGGATACAAGGGCAGCTAAGGATAAGTTTATTTCAAGGGTTTTATTTTACAAAAAATAAAGTTGAGGAATATAGTGCTTTTTTATGAAGTTCAGGGGCAATTTGTGTCATTTACCCTTTTAATTATTGTCATTGGTGGTTTCTTTTATTAAGCAGAGTTTCAACAACTAAATTGTTGGCAAATATGCAGAATTGTCTGTTCTTAGTTTCTAAAGCTCATCCAGTAGATTATGAATGAGCAGTGAAGAGGGATCTGGAATTTTTGTAATATTAATCCACGTTTGGCAGGTGTAGTAAGGACTGGAGAAGGGATTTTATTGGCGGCTTTGCCGAAGGAGTGGGAATTTGCTGCAAAATGGAAGCCCAAGTTTTGGCTTTGTTTGAGGGTCTGCGGAGGTGCACAAAGTAAATGTTAGTTCCACAAATTGAAGGAAAAATTTCAGTTCCATGGCAGCTGCATCAGCATTTCTGTATATTCTTCAGTTAACATCTTCAGTTTCTACAAAACAAATTGTAGTTTGTTTGATTTTCACAAGGTAGTAACGTAGCTGATAATTTAGCAAATCATGCATGTATTATTACTTCTTCTAGTTAGGCACAAGATTTATGTATTTTAAACAATTTGTAATTGTATTTATTTAAATCGCATTTAGTGTCAAGATGTTAGGAGTAAGATTTATATCACTTTTTATGTATTTTTATTTTTTCTATTAATAAAAAATTAAAGTCTACAAAATCATTCGTCCCAAAACATCAAATAACTACAGTGACCCCAAAAAAAATGATACGAAATAACGCGAAACAAAATAATACATATGACCTCCAACTATTACAAAAATTTCGCCCTTTCCACAATTTCAAGAGCAGCACATTACTTTTTAATTTCATAACGATATTGATTTTCCCTGTTGAAATATCTTTCATATCACAATATTTTTTATTCAAATATTTGTAGTAACATTGTTTTTTCTCATTAAAATATTAATAAGCTAGTATATAATTAAAAAAGATAAATATCTCATTAACTTCAGTAACTTAATGTATAAATTACTTTTGAATAAACAGAATATCATTCCCTGTAACTTGTCAAGCATGCATATATATATATATATATGGGCTCAATCATAATTAAATTCAAATACTAAAGAGAAAGATTACAAAAAATTCAGGGATCATCACGCAATTTTTTACTATTTGGCAATTACTTTTAGGCTGTAAATTGAAAAACTTTCATTCACTTATAATTTATATGTGTTGTGATGAAAGTGTAATTTTTCAAAACTGAATTCCGAAAGGTAAATTACTTTTCTAGCAAATTATAAATATGTGTGTAAGGAAAAAACAACGGTGATTCTGTTACTTTTTCAAATTAAAAGACTCAATATAATTAAATTTATATATATTATGATGAAAATTAATTTTTCATATTTTAATTAGGAAAGGTATTGGAGACAAAACTTCCATTTTGCTATTTACAGAAGTGTGCGAACTATTCAGTTGAATGATAACAAAATTGAACATGTTGCTGGAAAGAATTAAATAAATATAAATAATTGTCTTGAAACATCTTTCATATGCACAATAATATTTGCAGTAACCTTGCATTTTCTCTTCTAACGCATGGAACCCAGCTTTTCAATTTCCTTTTATTGGCTTCTTTTGCATAGACTTTCACCGAAAAGAAAAAGAAAGACAAAAGGATGGAAGTACTTGCTAAAGTTTTGACATAATATTACGTACGTATATTCAATTATATGATATAATATACATAACAATTATTATGTCTTTTTCTAAAAACTACTCATGTCATCATTGTTTGAAAGAAGATAGGGGAAGTACTTTGGTTTGATTCGTATTATTCCACATTATCTAGTTGTCTTGTTGGTAAGAGATATGATGGACGACTTTCACGCTAGTACATGCTTTCGTTAACCAAATTGAATGGGAATGTAATTGGCACAAATGGCTGTCGTTAATTAACCAAATGAGTGGTTTTTCTGCTTCTGCATGGAATTTGTAGCAAAAGCTTCTGTCAATATAGCCATCCATCTTAGCCCTCATCTGCTGCAATGGGTTTTTATCTCACTGACCTAATGTGTCAATCGCAAGTACTAATATTCATCTTACATGCAATCACTATTGTGTTAATGATAATATAATTCAAAAAAGAAAAAATCATAAGGCCTCACATGCACATGATCTACAAAAAACTTTACTTTCAAAGTCTTTTCGTCTATCCCCACGTTTCTAGAGGAAATTAGCATAGTCGAGGCAAAGTTGAAATACATAGTCCACTCATGGGATATGTTCACCAATTTAAGGCGGTTTTTAATGAAGATCACAATTTTTTTATTTGATTGATATTTTTAAATTTAGTGTGTTTTTATATACAAATACATTTAAAATAAAAAAAAAAGTAATATAAACGTGTAATATAAGAGACTAAGTAAAGAATTTTGAAATTGTGAATTTGTAAATTGTGACTCCCACATGTTGCGTACTGCAAGTAACAAGAGCATGTGCATAAAGTGACAAGAGAATGGAGACACTTGATTTGGCTGTTTTTATTCCTTAACTTGTACAAGGAACTTTGATTAAAAATAACCACAGGAATTGGTTAGCTACCTTGCCAAACTAAAAATATATATATGATACTCAACTGGGACAACCCTAAGTATAGAGAGGACCCTATTGTTTAATTGAATTCATTTTGATCCCTTAGTTTAGGGTCCTCCAATCACTACTGGAAATTGACCTAACAGTCACGACAAATTCTGTGGCTAATCGGACGAAATCCGTAGCTGATTGAACTCAACCACAAAACAGCCACGGAAAATTTTCTGTGGCTAAAATCGGCATGGCTGATTAATCAGTCACGAAAAATATTTCCGTGGGTGATTAGCCACGAAATATTTCGTGGCTGATAAAATAAATTTTGTAGCTTATTAATTCAAAATAAATAAAAATTATTTAATTCAAAAATTAGAAATTAGCAACGGAATACCTTTCCGTGGGTGATTAGCCACGGAAATTGTCGTATTTGGTAAATAAAATTTTGTGACTGATTTAATAAATAATAATAACAATTTATTTAATTTAAAAAAGTGATCAGCCACGGAAATATTCCATGGCTGATTGTGGTAATCACCCACGAAATATTCCGTGGCTAAATTTGGTTATCAGCCACAAAATATTCAGTGGCTGAATTTGGAAATCGGCCACGGAATTTTGTGGCTGTTTATGTGGCAGAATCACTAAAAAAATCAACCACGAAATTTTCGTTGTTGTTCCCTATCTGATTTTTATTCCTTTTTACAGAATATACACATATCAAGGCTAAGCTTACCAAAATCCTATAAACATACCCAACATATCAACAATCAAACTCCTGTAACCATACACGCATCATAACAAAAACCAAACTCCAGTAACCAAACACCTAACATATCAACAAACACCCAGGCCACAAAGTACAAAATAGAATAGATTAACAAACAAAATAAAGTCTAATAATATCCAACTCCCACAAGTAAATTATAAGGCATCACAAAATGGTCTCCACCATAGAATAGTAATAAGTATGTTGTGACAGTCGATAAAAACTAATCTATTATATAGTTGAGTTTTCCAAATCTACAATCATGCATCATCATGAGTCCTCTCATTGTTTGTGGCTCCTCTAGATGAGCACGATTCTAAGTGCACCCGCATCGTGGCCATCATCTCATCCATTTGACGACGAGTCTCAAGAATGAGTTGCTCCTGACGCGACATCTCCTCAGCATGATTTGCTTGCATCTCTTGCATTTTGCGACCGTAATCCTCATGCAGCTCGCGAAAGACTCTGTGATCAACATAGCTAGTACTCACAGATGTGCTACACCCTGACCTTGAACTCAAGATAGGCTGACATGCTGAACCAAGTCTAGGGACACGTCATTTCCTTACACCCCCAGCTGCTGTAAGCATAATGCTATCATAATCAACCACTGGAGACTCAGTAGCAGTACTAGGTTCAGCAGATGTCGAGGCTGTAGAGGAGACTTGTGTCTTTATCTCCTCAACCGTCCTAGTAGCTCGTTCTGAAAATTTAAGTCAAGATTTTACAAGGAAGCAATAAGAATTCAATGAAAAATATTAAGTCAAATATACTATAATAATAACTTACATGAAGATCTCGATGATATGGTGTGATAAATTACGTCCTCCCTTCAACCTCGTGTTGATGTAACTCTCTGTGAAGCTCAAGAGTGTTTGGTAAAACACCACCATTCTTTGCTGCCTATAAAAAATTTGTATGGTATTAATTTCTTTATGATTTAAATTACTAAGTATTCATATACCTAAAATTTATTCGATACTTACAATGCAATATGCATGTGCGAGATGTGGAATGGGTCCGCCGATGTGCATGCATAAGGCATTCTCTCCTTGGTTGCGACGATTACGAGAATTTTGCTCTGATCATGCCAGTGTCTCTGGCCTTTGCCAATATGCTACCATAGCATCAAACACATCCTCAGGCATCCATAGAAGTTTAACTCTATCTTTCAACCATGCCTTTTTGGCTGAAGCAATAATCCCTCGGAATAGCTCCCCTGCCTTGGAGTTCCAAGCTTTTCAGATTATTTCACTATCCTATGCCCTCCATCTATATTGTTTCTACAGTAAAAAGAAATAAACTAAAATACTTCAACTGGAATCTTTATAAGAGAGCAACAAGATCATATAACATTTAATTATTAAACACTTGCCTCGAATTCTTAAAACCAAGTATTCTTCGTATTAAGATCCACATGCAACCACCTTTTGTGCGGGGCATCAAATTTGAGCTTGATGCAGTTATGAATTTTATACTGAATCTCTATGGGTCCAAACCTAACACAAAGACATTGATCAAAACTTAGAGTTATTCAACAAAAAGTATTGAAAATATAGTTTGAATTGTGGGTAAAACTTTATATTCTTTGTAAACATATATGGTATACTTACACATTATCACTCCTCAGAAGAATGTGTATCATGGGTCACTGCGACGAAAAAGAAATAGAGCAAGGGACAACAGAAGTAGTAGCATTATCACCAGCAGCAATGCTCCCATCTGATGAAGGGTTTTGTGGAGTCTGTAACGCTGGAACATTAGAGGTAGATGGGGCGGGGTGCTCAGAATGCAAATATGAACTACTCTGAGGCATATCTGTAAAGCAAATGATTTGTTAGTTTACAAATTAAAAAATAATATGCAATAATATATGTAAGAAAAGTAAAAGATATGAAGATGTAAAAAGGAATATTTTACTCGTCCTCAATTTCAATCGATTCATCGGCATCATCTCCCTTATTTTTAGACTCATATTCAATCTCTTCATCGGTGGTGGCATCATTACCGTCACTCCCAATGACATCCTCTTCTCCTATAGCATCCCCAATCACGTAGAGGATCAAGTTGATCATCTTGAATTTGTAATGGTGTGCTAATAGAGTGATTATTTTGATAAGCTCTTTCAACTTGTGGAACATCAAAAATCTCTCTCGCTTTAACGTGAAAAACAACCCACCAGTCACACATATCATGTCTTGTACTTGGATATGGAGCATAGTATACCTAAATTGCTTGATGGGCTAGCACAAATGGTTCGTATTTTGGCCACCTTTTTCTATGATTTATTTCCACCAAACTGCACCTTGGATGAACTTTCATACTTTCACGAGATCGTGGATCAAACCATTCACACTTAGGGTGAGTTTGGTTCGCGAAGGGAAGGGGAAGGGGAAAGGGGAGGGGGAGTGGAATATTTTACTTCCATTAGGGGAAGTAAATGTAATTACTTTCATCCTGTTTGGTTGGAGTGGAAGGGAAGTAAATATGATTTACCTCTCATTGTTTGGTTGTAAGGTATATAGGGAGGAAATAATTATTGAATTACTATTATACCCCTAAGGCTAATTCATAAAAAATTGCAAAGTATGGTAAAATTATAATAAGATAAATACCCTAGGATAAGAGAGTCTTTTAACCCTCATTTACTTCCCAAACCCTCTAAAATGGAGAGGAAGAAAAATCTGAGGTGGAAGGGATCTAATTCCCTTCCACATATACTTCTCCCCCTCCAATCACTCCAACCAAACTAAGTAAATCACACATTTACTTCCTATTTTACTTCCCTTCCTCTTTTCCTTCCCACATTCAGTCCAACCAAACTCACCCTTAAACAATACAGTGCTCTTCTCTGGCAAGCCCGGATATTGCACACGAAGTATTTCTTGTATTAATCCGTAACAATCTCCTTCATTTGTTGATTGAGCATAAGTCGTGCCTCGAATGCACACCCCATAATTCATTGTTGATCTTCCTTCTCCATGGCTCATAGTGTGAAAACAATATCCATTAATATAGTAAATGGAATATGCTTCAACTGCCATTAAAGGGCCTCATGAGAGGTCCTTTAAAAGCTGATTGTCAATATTATTCTCAGCATCCAAAACCTAGTCAAATAATTTAATATTAGTACAATGAAGAGTAGAGACGTGATAATTTGCACAAATATGACATTACATACATGGCTACAGAACCAGCTAGCAAAGTAGGTCTCGATCTGCTTGTCAATGTCACGATGTCCGATTTGTGAATAATGGGTGTGCAATTAACCAATAAACATACTAAAGTGATAGCATAAAGGAGTAACTTAGTATATATTATTATCGCACTAAAGAGTTAATCTTTGGTAAATTAGAGAAATCATCAGTAAACTCAGCTTTTAATATACCTGATAAACAGTTCCACCTCCGAACAGTTCAGCAACACATAAAGATGGGCAACTTTGTATTCCTCATCAGTAAGCCACCGCATATAAGATCTACCTGCTGATCGTCCTGGTAAACTGAAAATCGATAAATTATTTACAGAATGGCTGATGTCACCGCCATCGTCATGTCGACTTAGACGCCTACTTCTTGTTACCACATGCGGCTCAAAATAGTATGTTGTAAAGTTAGAAGCCTCTTCAACCAAGTAAGCATTGACTATAGATGCTTCAACTCTTGCCTTATTTCTAATCTTCTTTTTCAAATGGTAGAGGTATCTACATATGGTAAAAGTAATTTAAGCATTGACTATAATATGAAGAGATAGAATTAGAAAATGAACTTTTTAGACAACAGTGCCTTATGAACATCCTTTCAAAAGAAAACATCCAAAGGTATTAAACTGGACCGCACACACGAGCTTCATATGGTAAATGAATTGGAAGATGCTCCATTGAGTTGAAGAATGCGGGTGGAAATATTCTCTCCAACTTACATAATATAACAGAAACATTTTCTTCCAACTCTCTCATCTTACCCACAATTAACTTAATGGCACATAAGTCATTAAAAAATATGCTAAACTCAGTTAAAGCATTCCAAATTGACTCTGGCAGCATTTGTTTGAAAGCAGTAAGTAACAAACGCAATAGGAAAACATGGCAATCATGACTCTTAGTGTTTATCAACTTAGACTCCCGGATATCAACACATCTAGATAGGTTCGATGCATAGCCATCAAGAAATTTTAGATCCTTTATCCACTCAAACAAAATGCGTTGTTCTTGTTTGGAAAGACAATAAGTTACCTTTGATCTAATGCTCTCTCCGGGGTCCAATGCTAATTCCTTTCTTCGGCATAGTTCTCTGATGTCATAACGAGCATTTAGGGTATCTTTTGTTTTACCTTTTACATCCATTATTGTGTTAAAAACATTATCAAAATAATTTTTAACTATGTGCATGACATCTAAGTTGTGTTGGACAAGCAATAAAGACCAATAAGGGAGTTCCCAAAATATGCTTTGTTTTGTCCAATTGTGACTGCTGAGATACCCTTCGGGAGTGCCATCACCGCCGGTATCAGTAACCTTGGGTATATTCTGAATTCGTTGCCAAATTTCTTCACCCGTGAACCTAGGTGGTGGCGGATCATTTTCGACGCGATTTTTCAAAAAGTTGGTCTTGTTTCTTCTATACGGGTGATCCCGTGGGAGAAATTGGCGATGAACATCAAAGAAACATGTTTTTCTTTCATGCCGAAGTTGAAATGCCTTACTCTTTTCCATACAAATTGGGCAAGTCATGTGCCCAGAAGTTGTCCACCCAGATAACATCCCATATGCAGGAAAGTCTCCTATTATCCACATAAGCGCAGCCCGCATATTAAAATTATGCTTTCTAGAAATATCATACGTCTGAATACCCACACGCCAAAGTGATTTAAGCTCCTCAATAAGTAGTTGGAAATACACATCAATCATCTTCCTAGGATTTCTTGGTCCCGGGATTACCGTTGCTAGAAACATGTAAGGGGTCTTCATGCACATCCAAGGTGGCAAATTATAAGGGGCGATAATGACAGGCCAACAAGAATATGACTTGCTAGACATACCAAAAGGTGCAAACCCATCTGCACATAATGCCAATCTTACATTGCACGGCTCATGTGCAAAGTCTGGATGTTTTAGGTCGAAATCCTTCCATGCTTCACCGTCTGATGGGTGATTCACTTCATCGCCCTGTTGCGTATGGTCTTTGTGCCATGTCATATGCTCGGCTATTTCTTTTGACGCATAAAGCCTCTGAAGCCTCGGAGTAATGGGTGGGTAATGCATCTTCTGATATGGAATAGGTTTGGATTTTTCCAAAATTCTTAACTTGTATCGGGGATGATTGCAGAATTTGCAGTTCATTAACTCCTCATCATCTTTCCAAAAGAGCATACATCCATTGACACATACATGAATCTTCTCAACTGGCAACCCAAGAGCTTTCACAAACTTCTTAGTCTTGTAGAAATTATCTGGCACTTTGTTCCCATCATCTGGTAGAATTTCATTAATAAGACTGGCCCAATGGTCGAAATGAATATCTGGCATATTCTGCTCTAACTTCAAATGCAACATTCGTGACATAACTGACAACTTTGAATGTCGTACACAACCTTGAAATAGTGGCTCATCTACCTCATGTAATAGATCATAGAATTGTTGTGCATTAGGATTCGGTGCTTCCTCCTCGATATTAGATGGACCCGCGGCCCAATTATCATTGAAGGAATGACCCGCGGCATCATATACCATTTTGCGATACCTATTTATGGTTTCATGATGGTCCGATACTACATGAGGCAATTCCTCTTCATGGGTTTGATACTCTTCTCCATGGGACGTCCAAGTAAAATAATTCGGCATAAAACCTTTGTCTAGAAGGTGAACATGACAGGTTTCACGACTTTGGAATTTTAGAAGCTTACACTTAGAACATGGACACCTTGTCGTTGCACTGCGAATGAATTGTGGTTGCGCACATGCAACCCGGATGAACTCATCGAGCCCTTGTGTAAACTCCTTTGTTATGCCTCGACGTCCCGAAAGGAGTCGATTATACATCCAACTTCTACCTCCATTCATTTTAATAGACTATAAGCTACTTATTTGATTATGATTTATAAATTTTGTAGCCATAAGTTTAGTAGTTTAACAGGAAACATTAAACTAGTTTTCAAACATGACAATAATTTTAAGATACTTAGAAATATTGTAACTAATTTCCGAAATATTCATGCATAAACGCACAAAGAAACATAGTAATAAACACAGTAAAATGGGCTTTACCCCTTTTACATAAATGGATACCATATCACATAAAACATTTTAACTTACTTTGATTTTCAATTGATTTTTTTTAATTAATTTTTTTTATTAAGTATTTATTGCACTGTGGATGGCCTACTACTTTCTCAAGCCGGCTTTGACTCAGGTTGACGAAGC
Source organism: Voacanga thouarsii (assembly GCA_026120185.1). NCBI lineage: Eukaryota > Viridiplantae > Streptophyta > Magnoliopsida > Gentianales > Apocynaceae > Voacanga > Voacanga thouarsii. The sequence goes on along the minus strand of JANUWF010001100.1, from coordinate 1,408,089 downwards.
CCTTTTTTAATTTTTTTTCCCCCTACAAAATGACAAATTCTTTTAACTTGGGATAGATTTTTTCTACCTGAACCAAGCAGCCGCTATCAACAAACTAATAGTATGTTTAGAGTTTTTATCCTGAATGAGTTGATTGAAGAAACCAGAAATCTGAAGTACCAATTCTAGCTACTTCCTGAATTTCAATTTTTTCCCCCCATTAAATTCTTAAGCGAAAATTCCTCAAGCTTAACAGTGATCACCAAGATACCACCAAGGGGCAATTGCCATGCCATCCAAACACCAATGTTGAAGCTAAATTCTCTCCCACAGAAAGATTGATATATAAAACAAATTTTCTAAAAATCTCAGCTTTCAAATTCTCCAGCAAATTTGTGAAACAGCTTAAGCTTCTATAAAAACATAGACAAAATTCTCAAAACCCATTAAAGTTTTTCTTATATGGAAAAGAAAAAAGACGAAAAAAAGGAAATACCACTAAAATCAATCACGCAATGCCTGAAATCAAATAAAAATTCAGTCTTTTATGGGAAACATCAATTGATCACCATGCATGTGGTTAATCATCACGAAGCTCAAACTTATGCACTGCCATTTAACCAAGCACCCAAATTTAAACAAAGAAGTCAGTGCTTTCTACTGCTATACACGGCAAACCTCAGGCATAACTTTGCATGTGCTTTTCATTTAAAAAAGAGGGGCAAAAAGATCTCGGACAAAGTTCTAAAATTGCAAGATTCATTAATAAGATTGAATGGAAATAATTAGCAAGGTTGACGTCTTCTTAGTAGTAAACAAATAATAAATAAAGGAATTTTGTAATGGGTCCAGAATTGAAGATGAGACTTGGTAGGATAAAGAACTTCCCATGTTTTACTACTCCATTTTCAACAACAAAACTAGAATGGGAGGGTCCCTTGAATTAGGACAAACTAAAGTCAGTTTAAAATCCTTTTGATTTTTTTTTATATTAAATTAAGTTCTCATTCCATTCAAAAACAGAAAATGATGCAACTTCAATCCAAAAGATTCAACATTTCTATGCAAGATATGTGATGAAAATGTATTTTGTTGCTCAACAATTAAATAATAAGGTATGACAAGTCTGGACCAGCCACCCCTTCTATTCCAGAGATTATTCAAATTTTAGTTAGTCAAAATCAACAAAAAGCATTGCACACTAGTCAAATAACACCGAATACTTGCATTTTTGTGAACCATTGGCAGCCAATATTAGAAGATAAAAAGTTGAGCACTTTAGAGCAAAATTAAATAGCAAAGAGAAAGATACTAAAGAATCTAGCATGTTCAAGCGTAATGGGAACAACCTTCGCCCCACCTCTCAATTCTCCCTTCCTTGACCTTACCTGAAAAATTTTACAGAATCAATTAAAATTTTTATTTTTGACATTACCCTCTGCTACATACCTAATATGTATACATAAATTAAATACGTACCAACACCAAACACTACTACAGATAACTAAGTCCTAACTGAGAAACACAAATGATTTATTTAGGCAAGGAATGCTTCAAAATTATGCACCCAAAATTATGCACACAAATGATTTACCTAACCAAGCACCCAAAATTATGCAAAAATGAATCTTGCAAGATTGAAGAGCACCCAAATGCACCCTTCAAAAAGCTAATGGAATCCGAGCTTTTTTCTGCCAAAATGTGGGTTCAAAAAATGAAGAAAAAAATTCAGTGAAATGTATCCAAATTACACCATTCGAACACACATTACACACATTGCTCACTCACAAAAACAGAAAATTAGAAAACTTCAAGCCATTGAGTTGAAGAAGTCAGCAGCGAGAGCCCCCTGCCTTGGCGAGTTACCTTTGCGACGGCAAACGGCAAGAGCTACTCCCTTGGCGAGGCAACTCTGCGGCAGCAAACGGGGAGGACTAGCACTGACGGTGATGGCGAGGACCAAACTAATGGCGACGGCGATTGGGGTGTAGGAGCAAATTGCAGAAATGGGTGTGGCAAATAGAAGAAGAGCTTGCCGATGGAATTGAGGAAATGGGTTCAGAGAAATGGAATTGAGATCTACTATAATTTATACATCTGCAAGGGAATTTTCCGTGGCTATTTTGTAGCTATACAACCACGGATCAGCCACGCCATTATTCAAATAATTTTCAAAATATGTTGTGGCTGATTCGCACCTGATTTGCTACAAATCAGCCACGGATTCTTTACAAAAAATTTTAAATTTGTAAAAAATATTCCGTTGCTAATTCGTATCAAATCATGTGCGAATCAACAGCAAATAAATTTCTGTGGCTGATCAGAAACGTATCGGCCACGGAAATATTTGATTATATAATTACATTACCAAAAAAAAAAATCCAAAGCTGATTCGTAGCAAATCAGCCACGGATCATCAACAAATAATTTTCATAAAATGCTTAACCATTTCCGTGATTAATCCGTAGGTGATCAGATACGGATCAGCCACAAATTTTTTCTTGACAACGTTATTCGAATTCTCCCACATATCAACCACAGATCAGCCACGAAATTTAATCCGTTGCTAATCCGTGGGTGTTGTGTGTGTAATCAACCACGCATGATTTCCGTGGCTGAATTCCGTGGCGGATACTCCATTTTCCAGTAGGGAATCAAGTCCTCTATAGTTTTAAGTTTACACACATTCACTCTTCCAAGATTGTCCGGGTTTAATTCCAATATACATAAGTTTCAAAGGTGGTACATTTATTTCCCAATATTTTCAAACTCTGGCAAATTGTCCTCTGTGTTTTTCATGATAAAAAACGTCATGAATTGCCTTATATTTAGAATAAGCAAAATATGCACACATAAACTATCCGCCTTTTAAAAAATTCACCAGTAAAATATCACAAGCGCAATTTAATCTTCGACATTGACTCAACCACTTTCTCCCTGTCCTTAGTTACTTCCATTTCAATAGTATGTACATTCATTGATTGCATTTTATAGTATAGCAATGAACTTTTTATACTATAAATTGGTTGAATAATGAAAACTTTTTATTAGTATAAAATATATGCATGTTTAAAAAAAAAAAAAAGTTGAATGTATTAGAAAGAAACATTATATCATCTTATGAGTCAAAATTCTATGTTAATATTTATCACAATATCAGTTGATAAATGTCGGCATAGAAATGATTGGCTACAATGGAAAGATGTAATTCAATCGAAGTTAAATTCACTTACAAAACGTGAAGTTTTCGAACCTGCAATCCGAACACTGGAATATGTAAAACCCGTTGACTACAAATAGATATTTGTATAAAAATACAATGAAAATAATGAAATCATACGATATAAAGCAAGGTTAGTAGCCCAAAGTTTTTCACAAAGACCAGGTATTGATTATGATGAAACTTATTCTTCTGTTGTTGATGCTATTACACTCCGATATCTTATCAGTTTGGTAGTACATGAAAAGATAGATACGTGCCTATTAGATATTGTCACTGCTTACTTATATGGAAATTTAGAAAATGATGTTTACATGAAAATTCATGAAGGATTTCACATGCCCGAAGCATATAAACATTATCCTCGTGAAAATTACTCCATCAAATTGCAGAAATCATTATATGGCCTGAAGCAATCTGGGCACATGTGGTTCAATCGTCTTAGTGAATATTTATTAAAAGCGAGATTTACAAATGACCAGGTATGTCTATGTGTTTTTATTAAGAAATATGGTTCTAAATTTGTAGTATTAGCTATATATGTTGATGATATTAATCTTATTGGAACTCCAAAAGAACTCCAAGAAACAATGGATTATTTAAAAGATAATTCAAAATTAGAATTTTGGTAAACTAAATTTCGCCTTAGTTTACAAATTGAACGTCTGGAAAGTGAAACATTTATTCATCAATCAACGTATACAGCAAAAGTTCTAAAAAGATTTTACATGGACAAAGCACATCCATTGAGTATTCCAATGATCATCCGGTCATTAGATGTGAATAAAGATCATTTCCGACCTTAAGAAGATGATGAAGAACTCCTTGGTCCTGAAGTACTATATCTCAGTGCAATTGGTGCATTAATGTATCTTGCTAATAATACACGACTTGATATTGTATTTGTTGTCAATTTATTAGCAAGATTTAGTTCTTCAACAACACAACGACATTAGAATGGAATTAAACAAGTCATTCGATATCTCCAATGTATCATTGATCTCGGATTATTTTATTCAAATAAAACTAACCCAACATTGATAGGTTATGCAGATATTGGTTATTTATCTGATCCACATAAAATATATTCTCAAACGGGCTATCTATTTACATGTGAAAATACTGATATATCATGGCATTCTACAAAACAATTTATAGCAGCTACTTCTTCAAATCATGCTGAAATTATAACCATTCATGAAGCAAATCGAGAATGTATATGGTTAAGATCCGTGATTCATTATATCCGAGAAAGTTGTGGATTATCATCTATAAGAGATATTCCAACTCCTCTTTATAAAGACAATGCAACTTGCACTGCTCAATTATTAGGAGGATATATTAAAGGAGATCAGACAAAACATATTTCACCAAAATTCTTCTTTACTCATGAACTCTAGAAGGAATGTGAAATTGATGTGCTATAAATTCGATCATGTGACAACCTGACAGATATTTTCACGAAGACTTTATCGATTGCAACATTTGAGAAGTTGAGATATAAAATCAGTATGTGTCAATTCAAAGATTTAAATGGATCATCTCATGGGGAGAAGTAATAAGTAGACATATAGAATAGTGTACTCTTTTTTCTTCACTAGATTTTTTTTTTCCATTGAGTTTTTATCTAATAAGGTTTTAACAAGGCATATTCTTTATATAATGGATATCCAAGGGAGAGTGTTGTGAAATTAGTGGAATCTCCACTAATTCCATTAGTAGATATGGATGTTCACCATTACCTTCACTAATACATATTAGTGGAGTTAGTGGAGACACCACTAATACATTAATGGAAATAGATGATTAATTCCACTAAGAAAGCTCTATAAATAGAGCTTTTCCCAAGCTTGAAAAAGATACCATTTTTTGTGAAAAAATTGTTAGAGAAAATTGTGAGAGAAAAAGAAAGAGAGAAGTGTGAAGAAATTCTTATACAAATAATAGTTAGAGATTTATTGTGTGTAGATTATATTCTAATACTGCCACAATTTTATAACGGGTTGATTCTTATCGTATAATTCAACATTATATATCTATTTGTCTTGTTGGTAAGAGATATGATGGACGACTTTCACGCTAGTACATGCTTTCGTTAACCAAATTGAATGGGTATGTAATTGGCACAAATGACTGTCGTTAATTAACCAAATTGAAGTAACTGAAATTTGATGTCTAGTATAATGGAATAAGCAATGTGAAACAGTCTTTGCAATGAGCAGTTATTCTGCTTCTGCATGGAATTTGTAGCAAAAGCTTCTGTCAATATAGCCATCCATCTTAGCCCTCATCTGCATCAATGGATTTTTATCTCGCTGAGGTAATGTGTCAATCGCAAGTACTAATATTCATCTTACATGCAATCACTATTGTGTTGATGAATTCGTTCAAGTCAGGAATAGGAAGAAAAAAAATTATGAGTCAAAATTCCTTGTATTTATCACAGTAATATTTTTCTCCCAAAAAATATTAGAAAGTCATTGTTTTTTTCCAATTAAAAATATTTAGTCACATCATCTTTATTAACATATATATGAGTGACGTCAAACTCATGATGTCATGCCCACTACATACTCTGTAATTCTCTTTGTCAACAAGGAATGTAAAGAACTCCAAATATGCCTTAACAAAGTGTGCGGTGTGGGACTGCTACGGTGACCTGTCTAAGTGAAGGAGAGAAAAAAAAAAGTCAAAAAATGATAAATTAGTAAAAACTTTATAAGGAAAGTTATTTGAATTTGTTATGAATTATTGGAATCTCCATTAATTAGTGGAGGCTCCACTAATTATGGATTTATGTGAATTATTAGAAGATTTTTATGGATGTCCACCATTTAGTGGAGACACCACTAATTGAGATTAGTTGAAGATGATGTATGCCATGATGTATTCCACTAATTAGAGCTCTATAAATAGAGCTATGCTCTAAGCTTGTAATACACCATCATTTTGTGAAAGAAAGATTAGTGAAAGAAAGATTAGAGAAAGAATTGTGAGAGAAAGAAAGAGAGTAGTTTGAAGAGAAATTTTTGTGCAAAGAATAGTTAGAATTTTCTTAGTGTGTAGTGTGTAGATTTTATTCTAACACTACCCTAATTTTATAACATGTTATCAGCACGAGTCTCTACCGTTATTAAAGCTAGAAGACAGGTACGCATTTATTGATCTCGCTAAATTCGAATTTGTAGCCCTTGATATTTCTGAAAAAAAATTTATATGTCATACAGAAATGCATCTAAATGCTAAAAAAAAGGAGATCCATATGTCATGTGGATAAAAAGAAAAATTTGACCACCTGAAGATGGTCATACTATCCACTGCACGGTATGAATGGTTGCACCTGAAGTTGCAAAATTGTAAAACCGTGAACTCCGTGATGTATAAAACTACATCTTAGTTAAAAATTTTACGGAGAAAAAGTTACTGATGAAGTTATATTGGAGAAGACATTCTCCACTTTTCATGTCCTACAGTAACAATATCGAGAAAAAGGGTATCCAAAATTGACAGCTTTAACATGAGTTATTATTGAGAAATCATGAAGCCAGATGAACTGGCTCAACAGCACTCCCAGAAGTGAATACTATTGGCTCCAGCAGAAGCCATCGTTATAGTCGTAGTTGTAGCAGTGGCCGTGGTTATGGTCATGGACACACTCGATATTTCCCTTATCACAGAGAAATACTGGCCACCTGAAGTGGAACAGAAAAGATAATAAGGGAAAAAGATATTTCCATTAATAATAAGCATCACATCTTTTATTCATATCACTAGTGTTCATATGAACTTGAGGATACATGCTTATAGTTGCTCTTTTGTAATTGAGCTGACAAATGTAAGATGAAGGTTTGTAATTGTTCTTTTTCAATATTTACATTAGAGGAAGACAAACAATTAGTAATTATGGACTTCAGCTCCTCTTTTTCGACATCCTCCTCCTTTTCTTTCCCCTTTAAGTCAGCATCGAGACTAGCAGCAGAATTAGCCGTAAAATTACTGCGAAATGAGTCTTGAGATTTTATGATCTCCTTAAGTTTATTATAATTAAATTTCTTATTATATTTAGCCTTGAAGCATGCTTGTCTCAATTTCTGTGTTTGGTCCTCTAACTGCGTATTAGGACTTTCTTCCACCAATTGTTTTTCACATTCCAGTATCGCAATGGCTTCTTTCAACTTCTTCTCAGCCATATGTCCTCCTTCTTCTTTATTTTGCATCTCCTGTAAATCGAAGTGATATCATCGGTTATTTACTTATAAATCTTTCATAGTTTCATACTTGCAAATTATAAGTATGTATGAGAGAGAACCTGAACATTCTTGATTATGGTCTCCAAGCTCACCAATTTCCTGTGAGGCCATCGACGAATTCCTAACTCCCTACATCTTTTCTTGAGACGGGTTATGCCAATATTCAGTTCTTTGGCTGCGCTCTTGATTGGTAGGTAAAAGTACTTGCGAAATTGTTTCTCTTGATAGTGTCTGGGAGTTATTGCCCTTCTTCTCTCTCTCGCCTCTTAATCATCTTCTTCTCCCCAGGAATTTTGTCTGCAATAATATCTTGAACTTCGATATTATGCATTTCATGAGTACTTACTCCGACTTCGTTGCCAAGACCACTCATTATTTCTCCTAGAAAAAGAAAATAATATCGATAAAGGTAATACCATTCAAAATCCACGTTTAAATGTATAATAACTTGGAAACATATTCTGGCTTTGTTCAAAATCCATTAGAGAGTAGAAATGATCATGCACAAGCATATCCTCATTCAAAGGAATAGCATCAAGAGGAACAGTATCAAAAGCAGTCTCTTGTAGGGGCAGATCAACTTAGTCCAAAGCAGTATGTTCAAAACTTCCACTAATTTACATAAAAAACAAACCAAAAGAGAGTTTAATTTCATTATCAAGCATACTAAAAACAAATGGAAGCCCTCAAAGGTATCTCACCTGAAATTAGGAAGAAGTGGTTGGTTTGGAAAAGAAAATATATCAACATCTGCTGCAGAAACCGAGTCAAAATTTGACCATGTCTCAAATGAATTACGAGTCTCCATATCTGCTTTGTGATTTTTGTTTTTTATATTTACTAATGACTGATAACTGAGATATATATCGATACATATATATATATATATGTATATATATATATATATATACGTATGAGCAAGAAGAAGAGGTAGATGGTAGGTAAAGGGTCGGAGGAGAAGAAAAGACAAGAGAGAAAGATGAAAAGTCGGTACCGGGAAGAGTGAAAAAAAAAAGGAGATATTTTTCTTGGCATTTCCTGCTTGTCATCATTTTCTTATATTTCTTTTCTTATTCTCTTGTGAAATCATTATTCCCTAAATTAGGGGGAGAACAGAAACAGTACAAGAAAGATCATGATTGGACAACATCATTAAATTATCTTGATCCGCATACAAGCGCGTGTGAACTTGAAGTTCAAAAGATAATTTATTTGTAAAGCACTGCAAATCAAATGCCAGACATTTTTGTTGACTCTAGAAGAGTAACAAAATCGCATATGCCAGCTATAAATGCTCCTATTCTAATTGAAGTTCCAACAGAACAAAAGATTTTACATATAGCTGCTAAGCCAAAAGCATGCCAGAAGCATGGCCGACCTCTTGGTTCTAAAGATAAAAATCCTCGAAAGGAGAGAGGATTAATGGTCCAGATGATCATATTAAAGCAAAGAATGATAAAGACCAAGAGAAAACTTATGACAAAGAACCAGACATAAATGAAAGTAACACTGAAATTTCTATCAATTATACCACTTCCGGTAGAAGTTGGAATCGGATAGAAACAATTATTGATCATATGTTTGCATATAATATCTCTTGATGTTATACATGATAGTGATGATCCTGAACCAATATCAATTGATGAATGTCGGTATAGAAAAGATTGGCTGCAATGGAAAGATGCGATTCAATCGGAGTTAAATGCACTGACAAAACGTGAAGTCTTCGGACCTGCAGTCCGAACACCAGAAGGTGTAAAACCTGTTGGCTACAAATGGATATTTGTGCGAAAGCGCAATGAAAAGAGTGAAATCATTCGATATAAAGCGCGATTAGTAACCTAATGTTTTTCACAAAGACCAGGTATTGATTATGATGAAACTTATTCTCCTGTTATTGATGCTATTACACTCCGATATCTAATCAGTTTGGCAGTACATGAAAAGATAGATATGCGCCTATTAGATGTTGTCACTGCTTACTTGTATGGAAATTTAGAAAATGATATTTACATGAAAATCCCCGAAGGATTTCATATGCCTGAAGCATATAAACATTATCCTCCTGAAAATTACTCCATCAAGTTGCAGAAATCATTATATGGCCTGAAGCAATCTGGACGCATGGGGTTCACACGTCTTAGTGAATATTTATTGAAAGCAGGATTTAAAAATGACCAGGTATGTCCATGTGTTTTTATTAAGAAATCTGGTTCTAAATTTGTGATATTAGCTATATATGTTGATGATATTAATTTTATTGGAACTCCTGAAGAGCTCCAAGAAACAATTGATTATTTAAAAAGAGAATTCGAAATCAATGATTTTGGTAAAACCAAATTTTGCCTTGGTTTACAAATTGAACATCTGGAGAGTGGAACATTTATTCATCAATCAACATATACAACAAAAGTGCTAAAAAGATTTTACATGGACAAAGCACATCCATTGAGTATTCCAATAATCATCCGATCATTAAATTTGGATAAAGATCATTTCCGACCTCAAGAAAATGATGAAGAACTCCTTGGTCCTGAAGTACCATATCTCAGTGCAATTGGTGCATTGATGTATCTTGCTAATAATACACGACCTGATATTGCTTTTGCTGTCAATTTATTAGCAAGATTTAGTTCTTCACCAACACGACGACATTGGAATGAAATTAAACAAGTCCTTCGATATCTCCAAGGTACAATTGATCTCGAATTATTTTATTCAAATAAAACCAGTCCAACATTGATAGGTTATGCAGATGCGGGTTATTTATCTGATCCACATAAAGCACGTTCTCAAATGGGCTATCTATTTACATGTGAAAATACTACTATATCATGGCGTTCTACGAAACAATCTATAGCAGCTACTTCTTCAAATCATGCTGAAATTATAGTCATTCATGAAGCAAGTCGAGAATGTGTATGGCTAAGATCCATGATTCATTATATCCGAGAAAGTTGTGGATTATCATCAATCAAAGATATTCCAACTCCTCTTTATGAAGACAATGCAGCTTGCATAGCTCAATTACGAGGATGAAATATTAAAGGAGATCGGACAAAACATATTTCACCAAAATTCTTCTTTACTCATGAACTCCAGAAGAAATGTAAAATTGATGTGCTACAAATTCGGTCATGTGATAACCTCGCAGACATTTTCACGAAGACTTTACCGACTGCAACATTTGAGAAGTTGAGATATAAAATCGGTATGCGTCGGTTTAAAGATTTAAAGGAATCATCTCATCGGGGGAGTAATAAACCAGACATATAGATAGTGTACTCTTTTTCCTTCACTAGATTTTTTTCCCACTGAATTTTTATCTAGTAAGGTTTTAACGAAGGCATATTCTTTATGTAATGGATGGACATCCAAGGGGAGTGTTATGAATTATTGGAATCTCCATTAATTAGTGGAGGCTCCACTAATTATGGATTTATGTGAATTATTAGAAGATTTTTATGGATGTCCACCATTTAGTGGAGACACCACTAATTGAGATTAGTTGAAGATGATGTATGACATGATGTATTCCACTAATTAGAGCTCTATAAATAGAGTTATACTCTAAGCTTGTAATACACCATCATTTTGTGAAAGAAAGATTAGTGAAAGAAAGATTAGATAAAGAATTGCGAGAGAAAGAAAGAGAGAAGTTTGAAGAGAAATTTTTGTGCAAAGAATAGTTAGAATTTTCTTAGTGTGTAGTGTGTAGATTTTATTCTAACACTACCCTAATTTTATAACAGAATTTTGTTAATTCACTTTTTATTAAAGATAAGTTAATGAATATTTATTTTAGAAAGAATGTTTCCCTCTCCCCAATGAATTGAATTAGATTATTTATTAAATAGTTTTCTTAGGAAATTTCTTATTCATTTATCAAGAAAAGGCAAATAGAAATTCCAGTAACTAGGTTTCATTGCGTGTAAATTGGATTGTAATTTTGAGGGAAGAAAAATACAAAAACCAAACAATTAGAAGAAATAGAAGGATAAGGACCAACTAGCATAATCTTTTGTTAGATTGATAGCTAATGTAATTTTAGTTAAAAGATAAATATTAATAAAGCAAAAGACTAAAACTAACAATTAATGAGATAAAGGAAACTGGGCAATAACTAAAATGGCGTGTGGAGTGTCAATAAATAGAAGAAAGTGCCAATATTGTTTCCCTCTCCCTTTTAACATATGCAATTAATATTTATTGTGTCCTCGTAAAAAATATATTTACCACTATAACAAAAGTATCTTCTAACTATACTTTTTTACGTCCTTAATTAAAAGTGTCCCTATAATAATAATATTCCCAACATTTAGAATCAAACATCGACAAATAAAAAATATTGCGTCATTTTTTAATTAAAGCGCCGATATGTTATATATTTTTTCAGACATTAATGAAAATACGTCGTAATATTAAAAAAATTCCCAACACTATTTAAAAAAGCAACACTTAAATAAATAATATCAAATAACGATGACTCTTTTTGATATAAGTGTCATCTCATTCAAAATTATAGGAACGCTTTAAAATTAATTATCTAATTTTAAAAGAAATTTTGTTGCCGACATTAATTAAAAGTGTCCATATAATAATGATATTCTCAATGTTTAGAATAAAACGTCGACAAATAAAAAATATCACGTCATTTTTTAATTAAAGCATCGGTATGTTATATATTTTTCTTGACATTAATGAAAATGCGTCGTAATATTAAAAAAAAATTCAACACTATTTAGAAAATCAACATTTAATTAAATAATATCAAACAACGATGACACTTTTTATATAAGTGTCGTCTCATTCGGAACGCTTTAAAATTAATTGTCCAATTTTAAAAGGAATTGTTTTGCCGACATTATTTAAAAACGTCCATATAATAACGATATTCCTGACGTTTAGAATAAAACGTCGACAAATGAAAATATCATGTCATTTTTTAATTCAAGCTTCGGCATGTTATATATTTTTTTCGACATCAATAAAAATGAGTTGTAATATTAAAAAATTTCTGATACTCTTTAAAAAAGTAACGTGCAATTAAATAATGTCAAATACTGACAATACTTTTTGATATAAGTTTCGTCTCATTCAAAATTATTGAGATATTTTAAAATTAATTGTCTTGATTTAAATGAGTTTTTTGACCGACATTAATTAAAAATATCTCTATAATATATATATATTCTTGATATTTAATATAAAATATCGACTAATTAAAAAATTTTGAAATAAAATAAAAGAATCGACATATTCTATATATACCTAACATTAATAAAAAAAAATATGTCGAAATACAAAAATAATTTTTACACCTTTTTTGAAAAAGTAACAATTTAGTCATGTTAACTAATAGAACACTTAAGTATCATCTCATTCGAAATTTTAGAGATATTTTTAAAATAGTTGTCATGATTTTTTGTAGATCTACAATGGTCATAGGTATCCCAAAATAAAGACATAACGCCAAGCATCACCATCTCTGTATGTCAGTTAAAGTTTTAAAATATGTTTTTTTAACATTAAGAAAATGATTCAGAGAGTAAAAACTAAACCCACCTTTCACCAGAGAAGAAAACCCCTTCACCCTCATGCCCCCTATTACTATTGCCGGCCCACCATTGAAGCTACCACTACCGCCGACCCATCATTTTATCTGGTAATTCATCACAAGTTCTATCTGGAAAAGATCAAAAGCTAGCAAGATAAAGCAGTATTTGGCTGAATTTTAATCAAATTCTCTCTTTCAAAAGTTCGAATTTGGCGGTGCAGCAATAAGTTAGGGCATAATCTCCTGGGTAAGTTTCAAGCGTGCTTTTTTTTTTTTTTCCTTTTTTCCTTTTAGGTTCTTTCTGAAGATCGAAGATTACTTAACATTTTAATTCAGTTTAGTGGGTTTATTGGCTGCAAAAATATGTTTATCTCGAAACCAAATGGCGTAAAATTACTGAATACTATGTAGAAAGATTTTATTTTTGCTCGCAATGAAGTAAATAATTTGTTCCTTAGGTGAAATTATATATGCAAAAGTTAAGCATTTAAAGGTGAAGAATCAGATCCAATTTTCTCTATTTTAGCCTAAATAATTTTTTTTTTATATTTTTGGAAAAGTTAGTTCAAATGATATTTTCTTCCATTTTCTATTTGAATAGATGCAATATTCAGGGATGCTAGACATTATTCTAGCTGGGTTGGTATGTAATGGCAGTAATAATCAATGGAATATGTTGCAAAGGGATTTTTTTTTTTTTTTTTTTTTTGTTGCCTTCTCTTCTTAATAGAGGTCTCAAACTATTGATAATGCTAAACTTTAGATGGAATAGAGTTCTATTGAGTGATTAGTGGCTTATAGAAGATGGGTTTTGTTCTAGAATCAAAATCAATGTTCCTTCATGTTGAGTTTTTCTTAATCCCACATGGAATAATTTAAAGAAAAGTAAGGAAGGCTTTTCCTATAAATAGGTTAGTATTGTTTTGGGGAGAGTATACCAACTCATTGAGTCTAGTAAATTGGGAGATTTTTGGGCCTTGAGTTATTTTGTGAGGGTTTGTAATTTTGTCCGTCCAAAAATTACATAATGGAGTGTTTCCCTTCGGGGTCGTGGATGTAGGTCTAATTGAGAGACCGAACCACGTTAAATTTTTGTGTTGTATTTTATTTATTTATTTTCTTTCCTCTTTTTTATATATTTATATGTTGCTTCCGTTGCCCATCCCAATCAGAGACTGGTTCCGGTTTGGGAGAATAGCAAAGGTTCCAGCTTGGGAGAAGAACAAGGTTCGAGTTTAGGGAGGAGAGAAAAGGAACAGAAGGTGCTTCATCAACAGTTCTGAGTAAGAGGTAATTTTTTTGTATCACGTGAAGGTAAGATATTTTATTATGGATTCTTTAAATATCACATATATGAAGAATGAGATTTTACCTCCATTGTTTGATGGAAAGATTGATCTCACTCTGTGGTAATGCACAACTCAAGACTACGTAGTGCAGCAGGGTCTTAATTCTGCATTAGAAGATGAGAAACCAAAAGGGATGAAGGATTCAGATCAGAGTATTATTCAGAAAAGGGCGGTCAGTACTATTCGATCAGTATTGGCTCCACATATTAAAGTTACAGTGTTGAAGGAGATATCACCTAAGAAGATGTGGAAGACTTTAGATAAAAATCATGCATTGAAGATACTGACTAACCGCTTAATTATGAAGATGGATCTATATTCGCTTAAGATGGAAGAAGGAGGTAACATTATTGACCATATAAATAAATTTAATAAGTTAGTATCTCGACTTGAAAACTCAGGGGAGAAGATTGAAGATGGGGAACAAGCATTGCTCTTGTTGTCTTCTCTACATTTACACATCATTGGTGCAATTACAGCTAATAGAAAAAAATACACTGCAACTGAATGAGGTGTCGAAATCATTAAAAGAAAATCACCAAATGATAAAAGAAAATCACTGTGAAGATAGTCGAGTACTAGCTACAGAGAGTTGGAGAAGAGGGAGGAGTCGAAGCAAAAGAAGAGGTGATCAAGGAAGAGGAAAATCCCACCAAAGTGATGATAGTAACCTTGAGTGCTATTACTATGGGGAGATTAGTCACATTCAAAATCGTTGCCCAAAAATGAAAGATGATTTAAAAGCTCTAAGAGAACAAATGAGAGGCAAAGCCAAAGTAAGTGATTCCTTTACAAATATGGTCATGGGTGATGATCTATTATTGATGAGATGTTCGGATAATACTGTTGATGAGAAGCATTCATATTGGATAATGGATTCTGCATCAGACTTGCATATCTATAAGGACCAAGACATGTTCGATGATTTGCAATTGGGGAATTTTGGCCACATCAACGTGGGAAACAACTCTTAGATGAAGGTTGAAGGCATTGGACGAGTCCGCCTTAAGCTCCACAATGATAAAGTCAAAATACTTCCTGATGTAAGGTATGCTCCTGATTCTAGTGTCAACATTATTTCATTAGGTGTGATGGCATCAAAAGGATATAAGTATGTTGGAGTTGGAAAGTCTTGCAAAATATACAAAGGGAACTGTCTGGTTATGCAAGGAAGAAAGAAGACCAAAAACATCTACCACATTAATAGTCTTTCCTTGAAGAAGCGACTTGAAGGAAGTAAAACGGAAGAAGCAACAGAGAAGAAGACTACAAAAACTGGGAATAGAGTTAGGTTTTCAGATTCTGTTATAATTTGAGAAATTGAGAAAAATGAGGATTTGTTGAGTTTTTCTCAATCCCACATGGGATAATTTAAAGAAGAGTAAGGAAGGCTTTCCCTGTAAATAGGTTAGTATTGTTTTAGGGAAAGCACACCAACTCATTGAGTCCAGTAAATTGGGAGATTTTTGGGCCTTGAGTTATTTTGTGAGTGTTTGTAATTTTGTCCGTCCAAAAATAACATAGTGGAGTGTTTCCTTTCAGGGTCGTGGATGTAGGTCTAATTGAGAGACCGAACCACGTTAAATTTTCGTATTATGTTTTATTTATTTATTTTCTTTCCTCTTTTTTATATATTTGTGTATTTCTTCCGTTGCCCATCTCAACACTTCATGCAATACTCTCCCTTTGTGCATATTTTTGAAATAGTTTATTAGTCTGCCTTATCATTTTGATATATTAAAATCAAGTATGATTATTCTTTTAAATGTTCTTGAGCCTTGTGCTCATGATCTTATGTTGCTGTTTTGCCTCTTTTTTTTTTTTAAGAATTCGAAATAATTGGTGGATGTAATGATTATTAGCTATTAATCTAGAGTTGAATCAGTTGTTTTTGCCCCTTAGGTGCAACTCTTTTTCCTCTTAGCATTCAAGCATATTTTGTGCTTACATGTGCATTTAAGCATATACTGGTAGAACTTTCTAAGTAGTTGTGTTAGTATTTTTTTTTTCCTGAGTTCCTTTCTATCTGGATGTAATAGAAGAAATTAATTAACTTGTTTTTAATTAGGTGTTTGATTCTTGTCAAATTAGTTGGTATGTTGGATTGTTTTGGATGAAGAATTAATTGAGACTTGGAGTCTTGTGAATATTGGAAATCCCTCGAAAACTTTTAAAAGTCATTGCATCCTCAAAAAGCAGTTAATGCAGAAGACTTCAAGTGTTTGACCAAATAAAGATCGTTGTTCCTAATTTAACTTTAGTATTTTTTTTTTCTCTAATGGTCTTGTGAACAAGGTCAATAGTAAACTGCCCCCAAGCATTGTGACACAGGGAATATCTTAAGGTTTGAAGGTCTGATAATTTGTTTCTTTGGAACGTTAGGTTCATAAGATATTCTAGATGAGAAGGTTTCAATTTGGTTTTAAATATAATACTCAAATTGAGGCTAGGGATATCTTTGATATTTGTATTCTGATATGTCATTCCCTCTTGGACACTTGTGGAAATGTGAAAAGCGTATGTGACAAGCCAGTAGGGGGAATGATTGTGAACTTAAATACCCCTATTACATATCTTATATTTTCTTTGCACGCAAATCTTATTTGCCTTAGATAGGTGCACTTTAGTTATCAAACACTAGAGATATTGCCAAATCACCTTTGGGATTTCTTCATCAGGGGTCTTGCAGAAAAGTAAACTAACCGCTGCCTTATTTGTTATTGGCTTGCTGGGAATGTTGAGAGTTGGGATTCAAATTGCTATTGAGTTGCAAGAATGAATAGATTATGAGCCAAGTTGGCTCTAAGAATAGATTATGAGCCAACTTTGCTCTAAGACATGTGCCCAGCCTGTGAGCTGTCTAGGGAGTGAAATAATCTTCACATAGTTCATTACTTTACTTGTTTTATTCAAAAGCTATATACCAACCTGTTAACCCTTATCAAGGAAGATTCAAGCTGTTAAAGTGACAGTCTTAAATACTTAGATTCATAGTTTAAGGGTCAAATTTAACTTACGAGAAAATAGGAGAATCTAAGGATAAGGGAGAATTTTACTAGAAGAAAAAATAAGAGGTTGATAATATTTGATTGATAGTGAAAAGGATTTGATTTTATTGAGAAAATCATTATGGTGAAGACTTGTGTTGTAAATTTTTTTCACTAATTTCTTTTTCTAAAGGGGTAGCATAAAAATGACCTTCAAAATCCAACTCTTCCCTCCTTCTTTCATATGATCAACTATTTGTAATGACTTTCCATATTCTTATTGTCAACTAACCTCTACTCTTGCTTGTTCCTTCATCTCCACCATCAACTCTTCTCAGGTATGCCCCTTTTGTTCGTTTCTGCTTCTCTTTCCATCTTAATCAAAAGTGTGTTTCTTTCTTCAAGGATTTTATTAGATATGGGTTTTTTATTAGTACAGTTTTTTGATACTCGATGGAATATATTGCAAGGTTAGGAACTATATAGTTCATAGTTGGAAATATGAATTGGATTGTAGTTTGCATGGTCTAAGAGCTAAATATAAACAGCTCTGTTAGTGACCAGAATGTTAATGCATTTAATGCTAATTTGCAACTAGAATTAATGAATTTATTGGGTGCATTTAATGGATTTATTGGGTTAATATCTATTTATATATACTAACAACAATTGTGGTTGTCATTAGTTGAGGACTTCATTTATTATATTCTCAAGTATCTATAAGTATCTACATCCTTTGCTAGGATCAAGTCTAGAACTTTAAGAACTGTTTATGTGTCTTTGCTTTTCGTGTCATATGAGATCACTTACAGCCTTTATTGAACAATTTCTGTCTAGAACTTTAAGAATTATGCATGTGTCTTTGAATTGTTTAATTTTTTGTTTCAGTTTTTTTTTTGTTACTGAACAATTTCACTTGCCTAATTTGTGGATATGTGGCCATGGGATAATCAGATAGCCTCTATCCAAATGGATAAAAGTTGGATGAAGGAGTCTAGATCGAGCAAAGCTTATTTTGATGGCGTTAATAATTTTATAAAATTTTCACTTGAGAAAGCAGCCACCGATGGAGCAATTTATTGTCCATGTTTGAAATGTTTTAATAGGTTCTCAATGGATGCAAAAACTGTTCACCAACACTTGTTATGGAATGGTATAATAGAGGGTTATGATAATTGGTTGTTTCATGAAGAATCTATCTTTTTATCCTCAAATAAATATCCTAATTCGGTTAATCCAGCTATTAGTAGTATTCGTGAGCAATTTTTTTTTTAACCTTTTACATTACATTATATTTTTTTTATAACTTGTATCATAGTTTGCATAACATATATATATATATATATATATATATATATATATATATATATTTTTATTTTGGTTAGAATCTTTCCAAAAAGAGGAAAGCAGCACAAGCTCATAACAAAACTCTTCATACTAGTGGGTCGAAGAGTTTTGCAAGAGGAATGAATGAATATGTGAGTTTTAATTGAAGTGTAATGTCTTCTCTTTTTTTTTTCATACTTGTTTTTTTATAATTTTTTGACATGAATTTTATTTTTTAGGCTATTCATAATTTTAGTGAATCTGTCAATACTCAAGAGTGAGTCCTGTTTTTTGTCTCTTCAAGTAAGTGTGTTATTTTTCAAATTATTTTAATTACATTTGTTTCATTATATCACTTGTAACTATTAATTATGTTAGTAAAATGATTTAAATATTTTAAATATAACTATTTTCCCCTTTTATTTCATGTGTAGGGCTATTGAATTTTCTATCAGTTTGCAGCAATATGAAGTTTTTTTTTTTTTTTTCAGTTTGCCAATGAAGTTGGACATTTATATTTAGTTCGATTAATATTGTAGTTAGACATTTGGTTAAATGCTTTTGAATATGAATATTTATATTTTTTTTCTAAATTTATGTAATTTATTTAAATAAATATTATTCATTTTGTTTCAAAATTATCATTACTTTACAGCTTTCTATCGTACAATATAAAGAGAAACATTTGTTATGAGATTTTAAATTGGAAAAATTTACCAATTAATAAAATATAATAATTGTTGATTTTGGGACACAAAGTGAGGCCAAAATTGGGACACTATAAAAAGAGGGACACATTCACAAGTAAATATAGTTATTTTAGGGACACTTCAAAAAATATGGTCGTTAAATTTTGGAACATTATAATTAATTACATGGTGAAAAAGGGGACAAAATTATATTTATGTGTCGTAATTTTGAGATATTTATGGAACAAAGTGTTGTCAAATTTGAGACGTTATAAACATAACGTAGCCAAAAAAGCGGATGGAATTCAAATTTTGTGACGTAAATTTTGGGACACTTTTGAAAAATGTCGTTATATCAACGATGTTAGAGAATTTAAGCGTAGTAAATTTAGAAACGCTTATTAGAAAAGCGTCGGCCACTTAATTTACCGACACAAAGTCTTACATTGTAAAAATTCTTGGCGACACCACTTCTAGCAACGCATGTGGAGACACTTATAAAAGTATCGGTAAATAATTTTACAACACAAATTAACATCCCAAAATAAATTTATTAGTGTCCCTAAATGTTTAGTTTGTTGTAGTGTTATAACACTATTTTTAAATACAAAAATCCTACACTATTACAAAGAGTAAAGCATCTGTATGTGCCTAAGGGTTAGAAATCTATTTTTTATCCTCTCAAATGTGGATTAATGGATAAAACTGATGGAAAGGTGGATTTCTAAAGAGTTAGAAACCCTAAACCCATGCATGGTGGTTGCAAATCATTTTTCATTAAAACCCATATTATTATAGGATGTCATGTAATTGTTTCTATTCTATTTTTCACTAACTTTATACCCTTGTCCAACGTGTAAAGTTATAAAGGTAGAAGCAATTATTAGTATAATTGCCGTTGTTATCCGCTTTTTATGTCGTAAATAGGTTGAATAATGAAAGCTTTCTCTATTATTACAAAATACATGTTTCTTTAAAACAAAAAATGCACAATATTGAAGAAAATAAATTAGACATAACAGCCAAGGAAGTACGTTCTAGGATGGACAACCCCATCCAATTTATTGGCCTATCGTCAATGCTATTACAAAATACATGTTTATTTAAGGGGAGAAAAAACAATCTAGGTCTTTATTTAAATAAATCCAGACAAAACAGCCACGGAATTACGTACTAGGTTTAGCCAGCACCATTACATTTTTTGTTTGTAAGAAAGAACAGCAAAAACTGTCTGAATCCCAGACATTAGAAGCAATGCAGACGCAGCAACAGTTGAAATAACTGTCCCTGGACAATTCAGATATTTTGCCCTCAAACTGGCCATCCATCGTTTTTCTTTTCTGTCGCAATGGGCATTGACTTCAATGAAGAGACCACCATAATGAAAGTAGTCTCCCGGGGCTGTAACTGAGTGGTTAATTTTGCTAAAGAACTCAGAAACAGCCTTTTCATCACCCAACCAATTTTTGATAATCCCCCGGCGGCAAAGCGTCTCAACATCTTTTGCCGAATGAATAAGGCAGTCCAGAAATTTCACATAGCTGATTGCATAAGTGTGGCGAATATCTGGAGAGTACTCTTCATATGCAATCAAATTCCTCAACAAGCATTCTGTTCTCTCTTCAATAACAATAGGAGGTATTCGCATCTTGCCATCTTTGAATTCTATGTCCAGTAAGCAACATTTGCGTCATCAGTTGTTTCGAACTTCACATTCTTTAAGTTCTGTCGCACAGGGAATCAGCGTCCAATCCTCTTGCCATGGTAATTCCTTCCCGGCAAATGATGGGAGCCAATTATCGTGTATCAACCCCAGCAAATGCAACAAAGAAGGGAAGTTGATTTTCAAAAAGCAACAAATCTCGCCGTAAGCCAGCCATTCATAATCCTATCCATTTTAAAGATAGGATCATCTGATCCTTGATAGGATCGATCCTCAGATTTGCGCAATAGTTCCAGAATGAAACAGCCATCTATAACCAACATTTCAAGGAATTCGTCGTCATTTAATTGAGGTAGATTGGCATAGCATTCTTGGGCTTTATGCTTTAACGGCATTATAGCTTTAACACAGTCCTCCGCTTCTTCTCCTCTACGTTCAAGAAGTGAATTCAGGTAACGTAGTTTATGTTCATCCATAGCTTTCAAATTTGTTTTACCACGATGATAAGGACCAATTGAGATAATCTTGTATCATAGGCCTTTTCATTTGCCATTCGGAGTTGATCATGTACTCTATAAATACAATAGTCTGGTTGTTGCTTTGGGAGAAGAGCAAGCTTTTCACTTATCATATTTGAAACTCTCTGAGGCTGCTGCTCCATAATTGCTGCTGAAACATTATATTTAAGCCCTCAGCAATATATAGTAATATTTTATTATAAATATTACAGCATACCGAAAGTTTAATTTGGGGGGGGGGGGGGGGGGGGATCTGTCATCAAAGAAAATACAAGTATATATATATATATATATATATATATATATATATATATATATATTGTTTAGGTGATAGACAACTTACGCAAGGCGGATTCAGAAATTCACCAACTGAAATACTTTTCAAGGAACAAAATGCCACCAAATCACTGGAGTTGAGGAATTAAGTCTTTTGCACTTAACTTTGTCTTCTCTAATTTCTCTCCAATGTGGAAAATACTGAGGGGAGAAAGGAAACCAAGCTAAGCGTTGGCTCAGAACCTACTGGCTTGCTAATCTCCATTTATAAACTTTAAAAACGTATTTCTTAAAAAATTTGTAAGAGAGGTCGATAAATTTCATAGCAAAGATATGATTTTAAAAATTTAAGTTAAGATTTCATATATAACAAAACAAAAAAAAAAATTAGCCTATTTAGTCCGCAAGTTTAGGACTTGAAATGTTTTTAATATTTTTTTTTTTACCGTTATAATTCTTAATTAAGTTATAATTTCATTAGGATTCATAATAATAAAAAATTTTAAAATGAAAACATTATAATAAAAATCATCTAAATTTTAGAGATTAAATAGGTCAATTTCTCTATAATAAAAATAACGAATATCTATATGAATGGGTGTTTGCATATATAATTGGACAGTTGACCTCGTTCTTGAGCATAGAAACATGCCATTATAAGGTTATTTTTATTTTTCAATAAGAAAATATTGTGGTGTCCAAAAACGCCTTCAAAATAGTAATTTTTGTATATTTGATAACAACTAATTTAATAAAATTGATAGGTTTGTACATACAATTTAAGGGTGAGTTTGGTTCGCGAAGGGAAGGGGAAGGGGAAAGGGGAGGAGGAGTAGAATATTTTACTTCCATTAGGGGAAGTAAATGTAATTACTTTCATCCGGTTTGACTAGAGTGGAAGGGAAGTAAATATGATTTACCTTTCATTATTTGGTTATACGGTATATATGGAGGAAATAATTATTAAATTACTATTATATCCCTAAGGCTAATTCATAAAAAAATTACAAAATATGATAAAATTGTAATAAGATAAATACCCTAGGACAAGAGGGTGTTTTAACCCTCATTTACTTCTCAAACCCTCCAAAATGGGGAGGAAGAAAAATCTGAGGTGGAAGGGATCCAATTCCCTTCCACATATACTTCTCCCCCACCAATCACTCCAACCAAACTAAATAAATCACACATTTACTTCCTATTTTACTTCCCTTCCTCTTTTCCTTCCCACTTTCACTCCAATCAAACTTCACCTTAAGTTTTATGAATTATATAATTCAAATTGAACTTGGTTGAATATGAACTCATTCCAAAATTAGAATTGGGCCTATTGTATGAGTTGAGTATAGTCCTTCTATGAGCTGATTCTTTCATTAGCTATGTATCAAACAATTGTATTGGGCGGTATCCCACAAAATCTTAGACCTGATATGGGTTTCATTTGGACTTCTAATAAGAAAGCGTGGTCTTCAAGACTTGGACCAAGTAATAAGAAGTTAGACCTTTCCAGCCTAGATAATTATTAAGGGCCGAACAAATAAACGAAGGTTTATGCCCAATTTTGTCTTTGGAGTAAAGTTGGCAATATCCCACTTACGTAGGATATTGTATATGTATAATGTATGTGTATTTTTCTATTCATATAATAAATATATCCAACTTACAACTTGTAATCCTAGAAAATTAATTTTAAGATTTTCACGTCAGGTGAAACTATCTTCACAATCAAGATTATTCTTTCCTAAAAATAGTGATTATGCACCAAATTAACAGCTATTTTCCCTTCCTCGTAGAAGCACAAGTTCGAGGACAATATCCAAGTGGCTGGTACAAAAATTCATCTGATCTAGCTTCGGTAGATACCGTGTTCTAATAATTAACCTAGTTCTAGCCCCTTTAACTGTAGCCCATCGCCAAATGTCCAACCATTGAGCCAAAAGGAGATATATATATATATACACACACACTTGTAAGAAAACTCGAGCGAGATCGGTATCGTGACTATAATAAGAATGTAAAGAAGCAAAACATAATTTAAAAACACAGCTAGCCACACTGCAAGGATGAAGCAAAAACGCCCAAGAAAAAAGTAAACAAAAAATTTAGAGTAAAGAGTCTTACAAATAACATGAATAAGCGCTACGGTTGCAAAATTGAGCTCCGATTTAGATATTACAACCTATTGCAGGGCTACTTCAAAATTGCAGTATTAACTATCCTAAGCTTGTACAATATCCTTTAAACCTAGGAACTTAAGAGAAAGGCTCCTTTTAGCAATTGCAGTCACAACTCCAGCTGCCCACAAGCTGATGCAAATATCTTCTTCAACTCCTCTGTAACTCCATTGTCTACAAAAATGAAGTCAATGGTGGTGCTTGCCAGAGGGGAGATGGGAGGGTGTTGGACAAGTATTAGCATAACAAGATTAGAATACATAGTTATATACCGCCAAGATATCCAAATCAGATTGTAAATAAACTCTTCACCTGCAATATGAAGATAAAAATTCAATAAAAAAAACTCACCTGAGGGTGACTTGCTTACACTTTCTCGAGTAAGATGTGGCTTATTCATGAGTTCAAGTATTTTCTTTGGTACAGCTTCTGCAAAAGAATAAGAACATAGTATGACTGTACAATTTGGTTCATTAGAGTTACAGCTACACTAAAATCAGAAAAGATTATTTCACCATTGAATTGAAAGCACTGGATGAGTGTCTTAGAACCTTAAATAATAGACAACAAAGAAAACTTCTTATTATGCATAGATATGTCTATTTCTTATTATGCATAGGTATGTCTATTTTCATGTCACTATCTGCAGACGTCACTGCAATAGATCATCAATGGAATCTTTGCACTGAAATTAGTAGCACTAAACACAATCAGATTCTTATCATATAGTCTGAAATTTCAATCCAAATGAGACCACAACATCTTTTACAGCATGAATCCATCTCATCTATCCCTAGTTGGTTCTACCTTTTAGTTTTCTCCTCTCCCCCTCTATCCTCAGCTTGTATCAATAAAGATAGAGAGATTTTAATTCATGCAAGCCAAAAAATGAAATTTCACCTATCTCCAATTCCTTAAGAGGACCCCAAGATTGAATTAATGTTATATTGGAAGCATCTATAGAATTTTCAATCACCAATGTTTCTATAGGTAGGGGAAACACCTTTCAGAATCTATCTAATATCAACATATGATGTTATGGTTCAAAAAACTGCTACAGCAAAGCATTATTGAAGTATAGAATGCAAGAAACAAACTGGCAATTACCTATCAATGATTCAATACGAGCTAGAATGCTTTCTGAAGACATTATGACCACTGGAATTTTCCCCAGTGCTGATGAACCCTGTTTGTAAACAACCAAAATGTAGAGGAAAATCATAACCAAATATTGAAGGGGAAAACAAAATAAGAATTCAATATCGTTTAGTTTTGTATTAGACAAAGTATTACTCCTTTATTAAATGAACACTACTATAAAGAGATGTGTAGTCTCGATATGCAATACGGCTTGTTAATGACGGGTTCAAGACTTTCGCCACAATAAACATTCATACTAGGTGTTTTATTGGAAATAATTTACCCGACAAAATTCTTATCTAGTTATCGTACCTGATTATACTTGTTGAATTTCTCTCCAAAATTTGGTAATGAAATTGAGGTGTATAAACGCTAATTTTCTAACAATTACATCCATTTGAATTGTTATATATTCATGCATAATGTCGTTGATTTTTTAATTGCCATTTGCACACTACAGACTTATTGAGATTATTTATAATTTACACAACTTTTCTAATTATGATTTTCGGTGTAGTATAAGATTATCATGACCGAGAGTTGAAGATCCTTTTGTAATAGAATTAGGTCTTAATACTTCAATACTTTTACTCTATCTTGTTACATTTTAATTCTGCCAGCAGGGCTCAACCGTAGTATGTTAAGTATTAAGGATTTATTTAGATAATAAATTAAATTCCAACTTTGAGGTTTATTTGATTATTTAGTTTAGCTTGTTTTTTTTTTTTTTTTTCCTGTTATAAAGGCCCCTGTTCCGAAAGGCCGAGGCGACATTCTTGGCCATTTAAGCCACTTATTTAGGGGTGTTACAAACATGATATTTGGAATATCCCGTCAATCAAACATTCTGTTCTTTTCCTTGAAAAGAATTTGTACAAAAGATTCCTTAATCATGTAATTCCTTTTCATGCATAAAATTGGCACCAATGTTTCCTTGAATATTATTTCCTACATCAAGTTCCAGCACAAAATGGGATCCTTTGTGTTCTATTCTATCCTGTTATTAGTGATGAAAATTACTCAGGTAAACTTGAAAAGCGAATCTGTTAAGGTCCTGCTAAATTCTTTTAGACACGGCATTGAAAACATGCAAAAAATGACTTATCCAACTTGGAAAAGCTAAACAACAAAATCACGAATAGAAATGAAAGGAAATTCTTACCTAACCCAGCAATTCCAGACAACATCAGGGTCACATTCACGTCCAATAACAAAGCGTGAACACTGTCGGCTTCGACATTGACTCTTTGCACGGTGGCATCCCCTGAATTGATTTTTGCAACTTTTTGAGCACCTAAAGAATGACAAATACCGAACCAGTCAAAGTTTTGGATGTCTCAGCTATTGAAATGCAAAGGATGAAGCTTTCTGCTACTGTAAATGATCTTGCATACCCTTATCTGTTATTGATTAATTTGGTCCCTCATTTTCCTGTGCAGAGGAAGTTAGAGGCATAAAAATAGAAATTCACTATACGTAGACTATATGTAGCAAAATCAAATGTGCATCTTATTGTGTTCATAAGAGTTTTCCATAGAGAATCTATTGTAATCATCAAATCAATCATTCAACATTATATATATCTAGGAGCGTTTTTCTAATCAACATGAGCTATCCTCAAAAGGAAAAACAAAACACCTTAACATACCAACAGTATTTTTCACAAGAAGTTCCATTTTGTAGACAAGGGCATTGCTTTCCCCACATGGGCTGGCACCCATATGGAGTATATTCTCTGCAAGACTGGTTCTTCCCATATGCAATTTCTTCTCCAAATTAGTGGATGGCCTGCAGATTTGCACGAGTACTTGAGCTTTCGTGTTCTTCCCCTTTCACAAAGCAAACGAGATCTAGGTGGAATTTCAGCCCCCTAACGAGTAATGTAAGATTACATGAGATGCTGGCACAAAGGAGCAGAGCATCCTAATTTGAATGCAATGAGAAGTGCTTGGTGGAAGTAACCAAGTTTGATAGTTCAACTTATTTAAAATGATTCTAAGAGCAACTTCTTTATTCTTAAAGTCTCAAAATAACCATAAAAAGATTTCATTTCTTTCTCTACAAGTCAAGAATTTTAGAGCAAATGAAGAAATATACTCTTTAGAAATCAAAATCAATAATCATTTGATTAAATCATAAACTTGGATTCAAATCTCAAAAAACTATTTAGAAAAGCAAACCCAAAATGCGACAGGCCAAACAAAGGAATACAGTAAGAACTGTAACCTAGAAAATGTAGAATCAAGCAACAAGTAAACGTAGGCATCGGGAAGGGAAGATAAATCGAACCTGACAGTAGGTAATCGCGAGATTGGAGAAAAGAATTTCTCAAAGAGTCCTTCCTCCTACCAAGATCCAAGAAACAGCCCTTTCAGTGTTATGTGTTTTCACTTAAATTGGTTTTAAGGATTTCTCACGACACAAATCAGTATCTATCCTTAAAAGAGCAAAGGGAAGAGGCGATGCATGGAAAAGGAAGCCAGAGAGACAAGGGGACAAAGAGGTGAAAAACAGTCGAAGAGGAAGCGAGAAGACGTAGGGATGGGATTGTGGCTCGGTAGGATTTGAATTAAATTTTTACTAAATTTAATCCTCACTTATTAAATCTAAGAATCTTAACCATCAAAATTTAAATATACAAAGAGGAAAAAATTAAAATATTATAAAATGACTAAATTATCTATGACGGCCAAATGAATCCGAACTATACAAAGAGTAATATAATACTCTTGATAAAATCTGACTCATTCATGATAAACTTATTAAATTTTGATCATTTAATTTTAAAAAACTTTTAAAATGAAAAAATTATTAAAATTATATGTTATGACAATTCACTCCCTTCCTCACCTTTAGTATATACATTTAAATTAGAATAGAGATGACTTTCAGGTGACAGTTTTTAAGAAGACAACTGGTAGACGAAGCGGACAAACACACTTTGGAAAAAGACACAAATACCCATGATGACAAAAACAAATAACTACAAAAGACGAAACACAACTCGTTTTTCTCAATTGCATCCGACTACACGTGCAAAGTAGACCTAACCACAAAAAATAAGAGTTATGGAGAAGACAGTTGGCAGATGAATAGGGTAATCACTTTGGAAAACGCACAAATACCATCAAAAGAGATTGACAAAGTGAACGACAATTGATGAAAAATAAACTATGCCATCCTAAACTCCTTTTTCTATATATACAAGGAGTAGCTGTCTCGCGCAATGCGCGAGCTTGGATACATGTGAGAATAAAATATTGATACAAAATACAACAAAATATAATAAAATATAGAAGCAACACTCTCATATATCAAGATATGAGTTTAAATATTTACATTGTTTGCATGCTTTGTAGTTTATATTCATTCACTAATGTCTTAAGAAAGTTTTGAAAATCTCTCATCCACAAAATTTCACATGGTTTCATCAAATATTTGTGTCAAAATAGTTGCGGCTTCAGCTACTGCAATGGAGAGGCATATTGTTTGTAAGTTGTGCTTGCCACGATCTACATAGTTACCAAAAAATAGATAATTAACTTTTGGAGGAAAACTCGAATATTCAAACCGCACACTGCAAGCATGAGAAATATAGTTCATTGCTACTTGAGAATAAATGACACGCATAAATAAGGATACCAACTTTTTAGTTAGAAAATGTTTCCAAAAGCAAAACACAAAGCATGGTGATACACACAGAGACCAATGTCCAAGTGAAACAATGAAATATAAAGTACCAGAAAAATGTTCTGAAGCTTTAGATCTCAAGAACAAAACTAAAACCACTGCTTAGAAATAATTTGTCATGGGGCTACTGCCTACACGAGAACTGCTTTGTGAATCATTTCTAATTGTAAATGAATATGCATGAGTATTAAAAGACCAAAAAGAAAATGACAGGAAAAGATACCTTCCTAGAACAAGAAGGGAACAAAAATCTATAAAGGTCTAGAAAATTTCAAGCCATAGAATGCTAAGAGATTCTCCAGGATAGGCAATTGTTGATTCAGATATTTGAACTTTTATTACACTATCTTGCCTATTCACTTTCAATAAAAACTTGAAACTTATAGCCAATTTGAAACAAACCTTGTAGCTCTTCCAATGACTTCACCCGTAGCATGGTCCTTTAGAATCCAATCACACCTAGTTCCAATTCTTCCTTCGCTTTGGCACCATGTCTCTATTTCAACTACATCACTCCTGTCTCATGGATCAGAATATGGAATCAGAAAACTGTAAAATCTAGTAGATTGGAATAAAATAGATTATATGGGCAAAGATGTAATACCAAGCAGGATATTTATAGATCTCAATGTGCATTCGAGTAGTAACCTAGATGAGATGCAACTTTCTCATGTTATGTGTTGTTGCAAATCCATCAGTTGGAAATCCAACACTCTGAGCATGGTTGCATCCAACCTCTTACAGAATGGATACCCAAGTAAATTCTAGGAAGAAAAGAAAATAAGAGTGCACTTGAAGCAAAGAAACCTCTTAGGTATTCAAAAGGATCCATCTATGTATATAGCAGTAAATAAAGCCAATCATTTTCATGGAAGTTCAGTGTTATTCCAAGACACCAAGTTCATATTACAGGAATATTAACCTCTCCAACTTGCAATACACAACCAAGATATAAACCTCCACGAACAGGAATTATCTAAATACAAAAACCAGCAAGAGAGACTGAAAAGTAGAGCAATTAGAAGAAGACAAACTTCCTTGAAACATGGTGGCTAGAGTAAATGTAAGTTGTTGAACAACCACCAAAAACATCTAACCAACCTAATGAAAGAAAAAGATACCCGTTAGGTAAATTTGAGAAAGAAACTTCTCACCAAATAAGGTAGAAAAATAATTAATTAGTGCACCCAAAATCACAACACCCCCACCTTTAAATCAACAAGCACCAAAAAAAAGAAAAAAAAGAGTTACAATCTTTCTCTTGCAGCAGGTAAATTGGTTCAAAAATTGTAAAAAAATAAGAGCAAACTCTAAAAGATTTTTGTAATATGGGTGCAAAAATTCAAGGACCAAAAAGTCTAACATTTGGTGAGCTACAGAAAAACATGTTAAAGCGTTGATGTAAAAGCATATTTAGGCATGTGCTCCACCATTGAAGAAAATCAGACTTGTTTTGATGAAACTTCGTACATTTATGGTTTTTAGATATTAGATAATTAACAGATATAATGGAAAGTCAATCTACTTTATACACTTTTTGTCATGGCCAATTTGCTTAACCACCATATATCTGAAACTCGCTATCAATTTAGAATTCCATTTAACTTCCTCTTTCTTGTAGAATTATGCCTCTCTCTGAGACAGCAGATGAGCCCACTCCAAGACAATAATCTTCCCCTGGGATACTTTTAACGCCCTGTCTGCTCCCACCATGCAAAACACAGCTAAAAGTTTGTCATTAAGTAGCAGAAGCTATGTTTGATTTCCAGCTGCCTGTTAATTTACATAAGCATGTCTAAATGCACCTATTTGCAACACTGACAGTGCATGGAAGTTAAATCTAAGCTGAAAACATGAAATACCTCAAGATGCTATTAAATGTGCAGAGGGCCATACATATGCTTAAAGCAATCCATAGTCAAATGAACCCATAAAGTAATAGCAGAAGGGAAGGAAATCTTCATTTCCTGAGAAGATTGTTTGTGTTCCTGAAACAAACTGAGAGTAGAGCATAAGGGAATAATCATCGGATGATCCTGAAAAAGGATGATAAAGCATTCTGCAACCATATGGATGTACTGGGATGCCTATGCTACTTACAATAGCATTCAGCATTTTTAAAACTTCTCTACATTGCTAAGATGACTAAAAGGCAAGTGAGTGAATAAAACTATTCTATGTTAGGGAAATGACACCCATGTATAAAAAATGACAGGAATTCCCATATGCATTAAACTTACAATCATCTATGTGGTATTTTTTACACTGAGGCAAAGAATTTTAGCATTCTTTCATGAGTTTGAAATTCTTATATTCCTATTATTCCATAATCTTTTTATCTCTTGCAGCACCCAAAATCACAAACACTCTCTCTTCTAAATCAACAAGCAAAAAAAAAAAAAAAAGAGTTACAATCGTTCTTTTGCAGCAAGTAAATTGGCCCAAAACTTATAAAGAAATAAGAGCAAACTGTAAAACATTTAAAAGTAACTGTAAAATTAACAATAATAATTACTAGACAAATGTTCCAAATTGAGTTAGAAAGCAGCCATATTACCAATGTCGAGGCATAGCCACCACGTGTATCTTGAACTTTCTCCAATTGGACATAGTTCTATCTACTTTGCCTTTTTTTCTATTTTCAACTTAAAAGAAAAATTTTTATGAGCTTAGAAACTCATCTCAAACAATAAAATAAGCAGGTGATGGGAAATATAAAAAGTAAAAATGATTTGAAGGTAAACACTTCAATTAAAAAAAAATCCCAAGAAGTCTACCATAATGCCTATCAAAATCTATTCCTTCTACTACTTTACCCCTATGGCGGAAACATGTGTCATTTGTCATAATCATCAAATAAACTTTTTTGAGGAAACTTGATCCTAATAACTAAAAAATATTAAAAATATAGATACACTAAATAGAAAATGAATATCTTGATTATTTCATCCCATTCTTAGCCTTCCTTATATCCTAAAATGCATGTCTAAAAGGACACCCAATCATTCTAATTAAATAATGCAGACAATGATGTTCCACAAATAGCTTGCCTACCAAAAGTTCTGGCAACTTCCCTAAAGAAAAACTAATATAATTTTAATAAATTTCCATGATTACATGATTCAAACTCTAACATTGCTGCATATTTCTCTTTTCATTTTCTTAATCACTCAGCTTTTGCAACTTCTAATGATTCTTTTCTAGATTATTTTCTCAGTATTTGTTTTTCTAGATTTTTAGCCAGCATGGTATACTTTTAACAATAATGAAAATAATCTAATCACACTCAATTAGCTACAACTTTGCAACTACTGCATGTAATTGTCTTCCTTAATACTCAGATAACATATCGAAACACAATATTCATCACATTTGAGCAGTTATACATCATGACATGACTGTAATGAACAAATTATGTCATATAAAACTGTAGAAAACAACTATTAATAAGGTAGCTAGCATAAAACAAAGGAAACATCATATTAAAATAGCAAATGAATATCAATTTTCTTGAAACATAAAATGAATTTAAACACTTACTTCCACAAATATCTTCTATAATCCTCTTTCTGATTTATGCTGCACCATATGCAAAAAAACAAAATAAGGAAAACATGTACTAAAAAAGCTATAAAACACCAATTACTATAATAGAATATCTATGTTTTTAACTCATATAAAAAATATGTTTGATATACAATTATTAAAAGTTCATTAAAAGACAAAAAAAAAAGGTGAAAATTTCGCACAAATGCTACCAAGGTCAACGAAGAAGAAAAAATAGAGAAAGAAAACCAACAACAATGACAGTTTTCAATAGCAACAAACAAGAGTAGCATTCCAAGCTGAACTCCATCTAAAAATGCTTTGTACACCTATCTGCTTTGTGCATTTGTGAAGCAATTTTGGGCACTTGTCAAGCTACTGTTATTATCGTTGTTATTCGGAGTGCTGACAAAGCACAAAGGATAGCCACTGAAGAGGTGCAATAGCATAGGTAAATGACAACAATGGCCTTTTAAAAAGACAAAACAACAATGTTTGTTTTAGTGGGCCTAGTAAAAATAAAAAAATGCCCGTCATGATGAAAATTGAACAACAAAAATTGAAGGGTGCAAAATTCAACTCCTTTGTGCAAAGCACAACTCTTTCCTAAAACCACAAAATTATATGTAAATGAGTCAAACAATTTTAAGACTGCAAAAACTCAAGAAAAATGCTAATATGACTTACAAAACATGGTTGCTTCTTGCATGCATTATTCTTGGGAGTCATTAATTAAAACAAACCTCTGAGGACTGTAGCTTCTTGGAATGTCATTATGCTATTTCCACCTTTCACTATTTCCAAAACAAAAAAAAAAGAAACAAAAAATTTAAAATCCTGCTACAGATGAAATCAACATAAAAACCCATAGAACTTTCAAATATGAGCTGCATTTAATCAAACGCCAGAGTAGGATTGTTCTCATCACATATAAGGATACTCGCCTTTTCTTCAAATCCTATGGAATCAATCACCAACTCGGAACGCTAACTTAAGAAATAGCTCCCTTCTTCAATGGAGTCACAATGTAAATTAAGAGCATTTACAATACCAGAAGAAGAAGTAGAATAAGAAGAGAAAGAAGAGAGTGTTGCAGTGAAAGTGATTTGAAACCCAAGGGAGAGGGAATGTTGCATGTACAGTAGCAGAAGAAAAAGCAAAAGAAGAAAAATGGGGAAGAAAGTGTTGCATCGGGAATGTGGCAAACAAAAGACAAAAACAAAAAGAAAAGATGAGAAGCAAAATTTTAGTGGGCCTAGTGAAAAGATAAAGATGCCTATCGCCACACAGCTACAACAATGAAAGTTAAAGAGTGCACAATCCAAGAAGCTAACTGGCCCTTATTGCACCCCAAATCCGTAGCAACCCACTTCTTTTGTCTACGGAAATCACCAAGATGAGCCGAAAAACCCATCAATTGAAGAGAATTCGTTTGTTTCGGTACCTTCAATAGTGACCCTCATACACTCTAAATCTATAGCAACCCCACTCTTTTTGTCTGTGGAAATCACGAAGACGAGCAAAAAGAACCAAGAAATCAAATGAGACTTGTTTGTAAAGATAGCAAAGGCAGCAGATGAACTTTATACCATACGGGACTCCTACTTTACTGCAAATGAGCTTTATAGCATTCTATTCAGCTAGTATATTTATTGGGTCGTATATAAATCTGAATTTGTGGTGAATTTATCATCTGTTTATGTGGAAAAATGTTTCGGCACTTTGATTGATGGGAAAAAAAGTGGAAATTACCAATAAAAATATCAAAGTTTGAGTATTTGAGATGGAAGATATTGGGGTGTTTTAGCTTGGAGGAGCAGAGTGGTTTAGGTGATCAAAGATGCTAAGGTCAGAAAAACTACCTGGCAACAATGAAAAAGACGGTACCTCTTCCACAATCACAAGCCTTGTGGTAGTTGTCCAAATTCAATGTGGTTTCAACAACAAAGCTGGTGGAGGAAGCCTTCTGAAAGGAACGTGAGGAGGAGCAGAGGGTAGAGATAGTGGGCAGAGGAGGAAGACGTACTTGCAGTCCAATTGGTTCCAGAACCAAAACCGGAGGTGAGCCCAGGGGAAGACAGTGTGGCCTATACAACTGTTTGAATAGGCCTCTGCATGCACTTGACCTGGCCACAAATGTACACATATCAACTTTGATACTCTGCATCCACTCCACCTGGCAGGGTTCTCTCTACACCTCACTGGCAAAAAAAAATTCTAAAAAGACATAAATGCCCTCATTGACGAAAAATGAACAATATCTATAAAATTCCTTTTTCTCTGTATAGAATATATATGTGTGTGTGTGTGTGTGTGTGTGTGTGTGTGTATACACACCTGCTGCCCATCTATATGGTCTAGAATGTGAATATACAAGTCAACCATACATAAAACGTCTTGTCAAAGAAAAACAAGAACCCATCATGAAACACAGTCAAAATAAAATGTTAGGCAGAGAGAAAGCCCATAATTGTACGCAATATTTTTTCATATCCCTTAACTTGAAAAAGATACGTGCATTGCATGTGTCTTATTAATCTTAAACTATATATATATTTAAAAATAAAATTTATAGTATTTTGATTTAATTTGCCTTTGATTTAGGCCACCTGCTAACTCTGAGATATTCTAAATACTAGTTTGATTTATCCTTGCGTTGTGCGGGTTTGTATAATATATCAATTCAATAAATTTAATAAATTCAGATATTTTTCATTTGAATTCAATGAATTAAAATAATCTCTCATAATTGGTGGATAACCTTCATTTTAATTTATGTGAATTCAATGTATTCCAATGTTATTAGAACCAGACTAGAGATTGAGCTGAAAATTTTATTAGTTCACGGTTTAATAGTCTAACCGTAATTAAACTGCAATTAAACAGTACTTGAATAGATAGTATTATAATTTAAAATTTAAAAATATAATTTTTTAAAAAATAAAATTAATCAATAATATAGTGTAATTTAAGTTTATAAAGATATAAACATTCAAATTCATGATTAAAATTAGTCATTCTTAGTTTATAACTAACAATCTAACACAACAAAATTAAAATTAGTCATTCTTAATTTATTACAAACACACAATTTCAAATCCATATTAAGTTATTACTTAAAAGTTAAAACAAAGTTACAAATCCTCAAATTCCTCTAGGCCAACTTTCATTATCAAAGTCCTCATTGTTGGATGCCCCATTTGTGCTTGCAACTCTAATGTCAATATCAAATAGTTGTGACTCAAATGCAAAATGATCCATTCTTGAAAGATCAATGTCATCACCAATATCCTTCACCACAAAATTGTCACTACCATCATTGTCATCTACAAACAATTTAAGTATATATATATGAGTAAAAAATATAATACTACTATATTATGAGTAATTTTGATCAATATTAAAAAAAAAAAAGATTAAACCTTCTCTTCCATGACAACATTGCCTTTGTAACCTTGGTTCCTCAAGCTCTTTATAGAATATTTGCTCTACTTCTTCAACAATGTTACTTGAAGGCTCATCCTCCACATCCTCAAGAATCCAATAGTCAGTAGTATCTATACTTTCATAATCAATTGAATCAAAACTCGTTTCCCTTACACAATAACCTATTAACAAATCAAAAGTTATATGTTATACTCATATCAAACAAACATTCAAAAGAATAATCAATATTTTCAAAAAAGAAATTTACCCATTTTTTAACTTCAAGTTGTAATGAATAAAGATAAGGTCACTAAGTCTTTGATGTTCCATACTATTTCTCTTTTTAATGTGTATCCTTCCAAACACACTCCAATTTCTTTCACATCCAGATGACCTACTTGTTTACCCTAAAATACGAATTACCAACTTCCTTAAATTTGGTGCTCCGTAACCAAACATTTTCCACCACTTATCTATTAAAAATAAATAAAATTAACAAGTGAATTAAGAATAATGAAATAAAATGATATAATAACAATTTAATAACTAACAAAAAAATTAAAAGTGAAAGAATTAATATTACCTGGTGGAAAAGTTTTGTATGTCTCTTTTGTAACATCAGAACCAAAACTACCTAATTGATCGCTGAATGGAATATTTTCTTGTAATATTTTACTCTAACCCTCCTTGGTCTTTTTAGTAACAACCACAATAAGACCATCCGTGACATAAGGTTTATCACAAAAGTTTTTCTCGGTTATATTGAAAGGCAGGGTTCAACCAATGTGCAGCAGCATGCATACTTTTCTTCAAATGCATATCCCATCTTCTTTTAATGATATTAGTATACACCTTATAATACTTTTTCCTTTGATTAAATAGCATTTTGATTGCCTTACGTGCCCTATGCATGCCATCAAATACATAACCAAAAGATGGCTTTTTATCACCATCCACAATACACAACAAATGCATCAAAGGCTCTACTACTTTAACAATGATATGGCAATCATTCCAAAACTTGTTATCCAAAATGATTGCAACCACTTTCTTTTTTTTATTTTCTCTATAAAGCTTAGAATCACAAAATTCCTTACAAGTCACCAAAGCCCTCAATTCATGCATATGCTGATAGACATTATTAAGAGCAATGAAAGTGGAAGCAAACCTAGTACCACCTAGACAAATGATTTCAGTTCAATCTTTTATTTTTCTCAACCAACTCAACCAAAAACCATGATTATACACAAATTTAGTAATTGTAAAAGCCTTCTTAGCAAGAATTTGTATATGGCTCAATTTACTAACATCCTGCAGCACTAGATTCAAGTAATGAGTTGCACATGGAGACCAACTGTTTGATAGATAACACTACAAGAAATATCCAATTTAGCGAGGGACAATTCCCTCGCTAATCAAAATTAGCGACAAATATGGATTAAAAATTCCAGTGACGGATTTGCAAGGGAATTTTTTAGCAATCAATGAGCTTCAACCAAGAATTTTGAAACAGATCTACGAGGGATTTTAAAATCCGTCGCACATCACTCGCTAAATAGCCAAAGATTAGCGATGGATTTGTTTTAACATTTAATAAATGTAAAATCTCCGTAACTAGGAAAAGTTTTCATCTTTAATCCCTCACAAATTAGTGAGGGATTAGCTACAAAAATTTCCTTTTAATTAATCGTTTTAAAGTTTCGTCTCTAATTTCTCGCAAATTAGCATGGGATTAGCTACATAATGATTCACTCTAGATTTCATCCGTCACTAATTGCTCGCTGTTAGCGAGGGATTAGCGACACATTTTTAATTTTACAAAATGTCTATCTCTAATCCCCCTCTAATCTCTCGCTGGTGAGGGATTAGTGACGGATTTTTAATTTTTATCTCTAATAACCCTCTAATCCCTCGCTAATGAATTATAATTTAAAAATATTTTTAAAAATTTCCTGTAGTGGGAGAAAATTCATCTACCAAAGTAATGTCAATGTCCAAATGAAAATTAATAAAAAAAATGTAATACACAAAAGGCCCATCAAATAGTATAATTAATAAATAAAATAATGACAAATATGAATAATATATAAAAATGTACTCCAAATGTCCTAATTGTGAAGTAACAATTGGTGCGGATGCTGGAGCCGACAGAGGGGGCGGGGGTGGATCAGAAGGACTTGGCCGATGATCAACGTGTGAATTCAGAGGACTGATGATGAAGTCCTTCTCATTCTCAACAACCTCAGCATCGTCTTCCTGAACAATTGGCATCGGCGATGGCAGAGATAGATTCAAGTTCTAAGACATAAGTGTCAGGTACTCAGTCAAACTCTGGCTGTAACTCCGATATATCTATACCTGATGTTTAACCCTCTCTCGCCTCTTCCTCTCCATGTGCAACTCTCTTTGTTGCTGGCTCACATCAAACGAGATAGAAGAAGTTGATGACTCAGATGTAGTGGGTTGTTGCAACCTCTGTCTTACCCTCGAAGACTCGGAGCCCAATCCATACACTCGCCCTTTCTTACATACTTTATCTATTAAAGA
The DNA here is from genome assembly GCA_026120185.1 of Voacanga thouarsii. NCBI lineage: Eukaryota > Viridiplantae > Streptophyta > Magnoliopsida > Gentianales > Apocynaceae > Voacanga > Voacanga thouarsii. The sequence continues at coordinate 1,369,752 of JANUWF010001100.1, read as the reverse complement.
TATACCCTAGAGTCAATTTGTACTTATACTATTGTCGTTATGTTTTATATAATAATATGAGGTTTTTCTTTCCATGAATAGTGTATTTTGTTTTGTGGTCATCAAGTACGTGACTCGATAGTAAAACCCAACAATGAATACAATGACTATTCTAAAACTGTCCATGATCGATTATTATTATTGAAACAATAATAAATTAAGATTAGTATGTTTGTGACTTGATGGCTATGTTTTACTGGTCATGGATATTTGTGATATCAAGTCAAAATATAAATAAATGTTAGAGAATATTGTATTGGACATGACCCATTGTAAGAGTACTTCATGGAATATGTCATAAGTATTTTCTAGCCATAATGATATTAAAAGTCCTTCGACCTAAATTCATCATAGTTTCCTACTTGGTAAATTCTATATTTTGACATTGTCTAAAGTTGTCTTTAAACAGATAATAAATTAGACTACTGTTGGATATAGAACAAATCAAGAAGAGGAATATGATTGATAGTGAAGGAATTTGTCCTTCTCAATTATGGAAGAGATATCCAAGGACCCCTTGATAAGTTAGACTGTTAAAATGTATGGTCGTACTCAAATATATCAATTTAAGATACTGATATTATTTGTTTGAATAGTCTACTATGAAATCAAGAAATAATTGATTAAGCTTTATAAGGATAACATGCTCCATGCCTTATGCTTAATCTGGATATTGTGTGACAAAAAGACTATATATAAAATTGTGGTTTGGTTCAAAGAGATGACTGATCTTCATTTAACCTGGATAGTTATAATATTTTGCTAGAAATCGCTTATAACTTGTGGGTCACTTAAATATAATTTAAGCACACTGCCAGTGTTAAATAAACCTATAGGGTCACACAATAAGTAAACTTGTTAAGTTATTTTTCTAATAACCAGATTCGATGAATCTGAAAATATGTCAAAATTAATCGAATTTAGAAAATTTACCAGATACAATGAATCTAGAAACATGTCCACATTCGATGTATCTGGATGATATCTAGATTATAAGAATCTAACTCAATAAATTAATTAGTTAAATTATCGAGATAATGACAGAATATTATCATATCAATTTTAATTTAATTTGAATTTAAATTAAAATATGATAAGATATTGTCAGAGTTGGACTCTAAGAGGTTCGGGGGTTTTTAAGAAAACCCTAGCCGTCTTCTCAATAGCCCCGTTCTATTGAGAATATCCGTGCCTCCATTCACCAGGAAAAAAAAACTCTCAAACTCTAGGCGCTAGCACTCTCAAGGTAACGAGTCAGTTCACCGTGTGTATCCGATAGAGGACGTTCGCACATTGCAGCGTTTGATGATCGTTCGGGTTGTACGTACGACAGCACAATCAGAATTGAAGGATCTCGATTACGCTGAATAGAGATAATTTTGTAAATCTTAGATCATCTTAATCGTTTACTTGGATCCTCAGAAGAGATTCGTAGATGTTTTTCGCATTTAGGAATCCACGAATTCTAACATTGTCATCCACCTCGATGAATAGTGTCTTCTCGTTGGACACCCTACTTGGAGTGATTGAACTCATAGAATTTGTCTGAGAACCTGACTGCGTATGGCGCTCAAAAATAGCAGTGACACTATCTTGTCGAATTGGGAGTAAGGAAATAAACATAAAATATTTAAAATTAGCAATCAAAATATAAATAATATTAAATTTAAAAATGTATAAGATTGTGTATTCTTACCAGCGTATGATGTGATCGATCACTAACATATTGGTCCTTTCTTGGCCAGTCCTAAAACATGTGGGGTGTGTCTGAAGAGTTCGATGTAAATAAAGTCGGAACCTAACTGTCTCCGCTATCCTTGTACCAAAAATGACTAAATGTTAATTTTTATGATGGATTAAGTGTAAGATAGTAGATATATCGAACAGTAAAAAATATTTATACTTACCATCCGCTCCTCATACTCGGTGAATAAAATGGGCCCTCCTATGTGTGACGCCTCACCAGTGAATCTGTTCCGCTTAGCAGCAGAAGAGATACGCTGCCACTTATCAGACCCCCAATGCTCCGATAAAATAGCTCAATGGTCTGGCAAAATCTACTTGGGACAACTACCTCCATGCTTCTTCCGAGCCTTCAACAAAATGTCTGAAAGTCTAGCCTTACATTTCTTCTCCCAATTAACCCGCATCTATGTGGCATGCTCGGGGCGCCAACAAAAGAAAGACTGCAAAATTAAAGTAGCCATCACAAGTAATTACAAGTAAGAAAATATATTAAAAATAATATAAATTGTTTATCATTATAACAAGTTAAATTATAGGTAACATATCGAACTCACACTCCACAAATCGAACCACATGTTCCGAACATCACTTGGAATTTGTGAGAATGTAGCATAAGCTCCAGTGTAGTGTCGCCTAAAAATCTCAAGTATCTCCCTTACCTGTTCCGAGAAAATAGATATGTAATATAAGACAAAGTTATAAAATTGATAGGTAAGATAAGCATATAAATAAGCAATTATCTATTCAACTTACGAGTCACCAATTAGCTCAATCAAGAGTCGTGTATCCCCAGCATGGGGAGCACCAACTGTGGACCCCGAAGAACCTGGGATCAGGCTAGAGACCTGCTATGATCGGTCCTCGTTTGGGGTTATTAGTTGTGGAGTAGGTATACATGGAGCTATACTCGGGGACGGTGTCTCATCCACCCTCGACATCTCACGAGTCGATGACTGATCACGGGGTGAGGTTTCGAAGTCATATATGACTGGAATTATTTAAAAATTTAAATATGGTCAGACATAGAAAAAAGAAAAAATAATACGGTTATAAGTATAAAGCAAAGTAAAACGCTTGCAATGTAACGATAGCATAACTAAATAATTGTTTCTATATATTTGTTAAACTTAGTCCAAGTCTACGGTCTTCTATCATCATCGGATGAGTAGTCTTTTACATCATCGTCAGTAGAGGATCCTGTCTCCCATTCTTCTTTCTCGCCATCATTTTCTTTGTCCAATTGTGCTTCCTCTATTATTAATCCCGAATCCATAACCTTGACTGTCTCCTTAATATCGGACTTATCTGCTAACCTTCCAGTGTTATCATCCTCAACACATAGATTGATTGTCGTCCTATGATCTACTTTCTCCTCATATGGTCCATCGACAACGGGTGCATCAATGACATGTCGTGCTTTCGATTTACAAATAGATACCTAATTAGATTTTAATCTTTTGCTCCCCGAATAGGATACGAAATATACTTGAGTTGCTTGTTAAGTTAACACAAATGGATCAAATTTTGGATAATTCCTCTTGCAGTTGATGTCAAAAAGTTTGTAGTGAGGATGAATTTTAATACTCCGATTTAGCATTGGATCAAACCAATCACACTTGAATAGTACAACTTTTAAACAAGGAGTCCCAGGAAATTGAAGTTCGACAATCTCCTTCAACACTCCATAATAATTGTTGACACTATCTCCGTCGCCTTTAACATAAACCCTACTATTGATTTTTTTTTTTTTCAAATGACCGCTCATGTGTATGGAACCTAAAACCATTTATGAAATAGTCATAGAAGCATTTCACTTGTCTTGAAGGTCCCCAAGCCAAGCTTTTTAAATGCTGATCAGTCACTTGATTTTGTGGATCATGAATCTAGCAAAAATAAAGTGCTAATACACTTTCATTATCAATGTAATTTATATATAAGACCCACATTTTATTTGTCCAGCTCACATAAGTCCTAAACCATCCAAAAAACTCCGACTCTAATCTCCTATCAACTTCAAGGTCTGTTATACTCGGCGTATGTAACTGCAAGTCAATTTTGAATTTTCTAAAGCTACCAAAACGAACACATAAAGATGCTTATTCTAAATAGAGAAATGTGCAATAAGTATACTTACGTAATATATGGTGAAACCTCTTCACAGTTTAAGTATATGTAATTTATAGCTGCCTTAAATTCATCCGGAGTAAGATATCTATTCTAAATATTTTTCAAAACCCTCCCTAAAATGGTGCATATAGACAACCCATTGTCATTCAAGTTTGTATCGAGAACACTTTCATCATTTCGAGTCCTAGTCTGCACATGCAGCTCAAAATAATAGAAGAAGAATGTCCCACTGCATCAATTACCATATCTCGAAATCGATTTTCAGAGCTTGACTCGACTGAAGTCATACTTGTAGCAAACAGACGGTGATAGATTAATACCTTCACCATGACTAGTCTATCTTCAATAATTAGCAACAAAGCCAAATATGTACAGGTGCAACTCTACTTCATCAGGAGACAGGTACGCTTTATTTTTACACCTTCCATATGAACACCTTATAACTGATGTGTGACTAGTTGACAAACAATAAGCAATGAATCTCTTGATTCCTTGTTCAAACTCATATGTAATTCCTTTAATCCCTTGTATGTGTCTTATATACATCTAACTACGATAATCCATCTATATTTAATCCAAAAGAAGCATTCACTACAAGAAATCTGTCAATTTGCCACAAACAAATCCATGGCTAAACTGGAATTTGCCATGGATCTGCGATGGAATTGGTCCGTAGCAAATACCTTCACTGCTAAGTATTTTTTGCGAGGGAACTTTTTTGCCGTGGAAATTTTGTCACAGATTTGCCATGGATTGTTAAAATTAGTAGCACCTTGAATAAGAAATATTGCGAGGGAACCGTGGCAAATCCGTAGCAATTTGTCACGAATTTTCCATAGAAAGTATTTCTAAATAAAGTATATGGATTTGCCACGAATAGCTTATTTTCATATTGTTTCTGTGGCAATTTGTCACGGATTTGCCACGGACAGCTTATTTTCATATTGTTTCTGTGGCAAATCCGTGACAATTTGTCATAAATTTGCTATGGATACTTTATTTATAAATACTTTCTGTGACAAATTCGTGTCAATCTGTCACGGAAGCAATGTTAAACAAGTTATTCGTGACAAATTCGTGGCAGATTGTCAAAAAATTTTCATGTATAAGCAATGTATAAGCATGCTCACTTATACATTCATCTCTAAAGATTTCCAAATAGTCCAATTTATGCACAGAATAAAGTCATGATCCTCAATCAACTAAAAAAATTTTCTTAAGGTACCAAACTGCCTACAAAATTCCAGCAAGTAAAATATTTGATTTTTGAGGTAAAACTCCTACAAGAACTAACCCAAATGATCCCAAATCTTATTGAAACAAAGTTAAACATGTATAAAATTGAAGTCTATCAAAAATTCCAGCAAATAACATGCAAAAAAATGGCAGAAAATTTAGACTGATCACTGCTTAAGAATAGCGTAATTTAGCAGCGTGTAGTCCTAGATTTCTAATTTAGTTTATCCTTAAAATTTCCAGTCTAAAAGAGAATAATTAATATTGTGTTTTTATCCAAAAATCCCCTCAAAGTCGTGCACCAAAACTGAACAAAGAATCTCTCTAAAACAGATTGCAAATTACATATATAAATAGTGTTTCCCATAAGCATATATTGCAGAATTTTCTATAATCTATAGCAGTGTATTCTAATATGTTTTCCTATATAAAAGTCATTACAAACACATATAGAATCAAGTTTCATGTAAGCCCTTCAAGGATACATTGAATCATTATGATTTTTGAACCCTAATAATGGCATAACATATTGCAGAAAGTTTTCTTGCAAAACATGACGAACTTCATTTTCTTTTATTAGAACGGAACATGACTCAAGACACAAAGCTCATAAGAACAATCTCAACAATAAGTCCCTCAATTTATGCACAGCTTCTGCCAAATGCTAACCTCTTATCCTTCAACTCCATTCAAAGTTCAAACTCCAATTACACCAACACAATGCCAACAAAAAATCCATTCTTTTAGAACATTAAATCAAACTAGAAAATCCTAAAAATATCAACATTCAACTCAAAACTCACCAACAATACCAAAAATTCAAATTCACCAGTAAATAGCAAAACTAAGTTCCATGAGCATAAAAATGATCAATAATCCACAACATAAATTTTCTCGACAATTTTAAATCCCAAAGAGCATAATTTTAAGAAAAGAAAAATTCGTCCAATATAAAATATTCAAGAAATCCAAAGCTTCACTCAGAAAAATTTCTGGACAATTATGAATCAATACTTTAAAATTCAGCTAACCAATTGGTTCAACATCACGGAATTTTCAACTGATTCATAGAATTCAGCTAACCAACTAATTCACAATCCCTATTTCATCTCACAAGCATGCTCCACAGCACAGAATTTTCAATTCCGGACAAAATCAGTAAATCAGGTGGCACTGGTTCAACATACCTTGAGCAAGTGGCACTGGTGGTATAGGTTGTATACTCTGGTTAAAGTAGCTTTGGATAGCATTGGACAAAGTGATTTCAGGGGTAATTGCAGTTGGGGCCGATCCGGTGCCCCAGCTCTGGTGATAGCGGAGGAGAAGAGACACTACGGCGGCAATCCTTGCAAGTGTGGCACAAAGAAATGTCCAACTTCAATATGTAGCTCCGCTTAGGTGGTGGTTCGGCGATAGTTTAGGCAAGGAGGAGAGAAGGTCACCGGCAGGATAAGAGGGAATTATTTTAAGCCGGAGAAAAGGGAAAAGCATATAACGAAAGGAAGAGAGGAACAAGGGTATTATAGTTGTTGGGTTAAGTGAGGGATAAAATCGATCACTATAGCGAAGGATTTGTGAAAAATAAAATAAATATAATCCCTCGCTATTCGCTCTCAAAATAGTGTGTGATTAGCGAGGGATCAATCCAGCGAGGGGCATTGTCAATAGAGATTTTAACTACCTCTCTGATCCCTCACTAATTGCGTTGTATTTGAAAGGGATTAGCAATGAATTTTTTGAATTTTAGATTCTGCTCAAAATATTTACATAGTTTTAAATTATAAATTTCAAATCCCTCGCTGATCCCTCTCTAATTTGTCGCTGTATATATTTCGTCGCTAATCTGTCGCTAAATAGCGAGGGATTAGTGATGGATAAATATCATTTTCCTCAAACTTTTACAATAATCTACTAAGAAAACATATTTATTTCTATCAATACTTAGCTACTTCCTCATTAGCTACGAATTAATAGTATGAAATATTTCGCTAGTGAAAATTTCTAAATAATCGTCATGATGTTTGTTTAGGCTTAATTAACATTAATTTTGTTAGGTTTACTAATCTAAGAGGTTTAATTAGTATTGACGTGCTTTCATATCACAAAATTGTATTTATTACCCAAATCAAATATAATACAACGTAATATATAGAACTTCGATTTTACACATAACTCTCATACTAATTCCAGTTCATATTTATGCTCTTTGGCTATATATATGTGTATATATATATATATATACTACATACGATGAATTTGTACAGAGATATAATATATGCATATTATTTAATTATAATCTATATTTCGTAAATTATCGATGATAATTACACAAATATTGAGCGTATATACATTGATTTCAAATTAACAAATAATAAAGAATTTAGTATTTGTAAGGATATTACATAAAAAAATTTACCATACGCAAAAGTATCGTTCGAAAAAAAATTTGAGAATCCCCAAAATAGGGAATCCCTCGCAAATCTCTTGGTAATTAACGAGGGATTTGTGATAGATAATTTCAATGATAGATTAGCGAGGGATACTAATTATCCCTAGCCAATACAACTCAAATCCATCGCAAATCAGCCAATGAATTGCGACAGTGTATAATCCCATTCTAATCCCTCACAAACTTGTGAGCGATTTGCTAGGGATTAGTATTTTAATATAATTTAGAATTAATTTTTCCACCATAATCCCCATAAAATTTGTAAGGGATTTTTTTCTAATTCCGTCACTATCCCTTCGCAAATTAGCATGGGATTAGCTTGGGACACCTACCATTAGTGGCAAATCCGAAGCTAAAATTTTATAACGAATTTTAAGTAAAAATCAAATTTTCATCGCAAATTTGTATCAAATTTACGACGGATTAGATTTGGATTTTCTTTTCCCTCGCTAATTAGAAAGGACTTTTACTTAACTTTGATCTGTCACTAATCAACTTAGGATTAGCGAGGGAAAGTCAATGGGTGTGCCTATCTCCTTTTTCCCTCGCTAATCCCTTGCAGAGTTATCGAGGGATTTATCCCTCACTAATTTCCGTCGCTAATTCCTACCTTTCTTGTAGTGTAAGCATTATTAACCAATTTCCCAGTAGCAACATAATTTGTCCCATTGTCAATCACCATATGAAAAACATTAGTTGGACCAACTCATTCAATAACTTCTTTAAATAACTCAAACAAAGTTTGCATTTTTCACAACATCAGAGGCATCAACAGGTTTCAAGAAAACAGTGCCATGAGGACAGTAAACCAGAAAGTTAATTAATGTCATTTGTCTGTTATCAATCCAACCATCACCCATTATAGTGCAACCAAGTTTTTTCCACTCCTTTTTCATAGAATCAATAAATAACTGCACTTCTTTTTTTGCATCATTCAATAAAGAAACTCGCAATTGATTATAAGAGGGAACTTTAAATCCTGGCCCTATAGCACATGCAACATCAAACATCCGTTGGAAGTAGATAGAACTCACAACATTAATGGGCAAACAAGCATCATAGAAAAATTTTGCAACTTCCATATATGATCTATGTACCACCTCTTTATTTGCAAGCACATTTTTTAAAGTTGGTTGAGAGCCAAGAGTTATTCTTGATGCAAAATAATCATTTATTTATCCTAAATTCCTTCCTTTTCCATTTGAAATGCATTGAATTTCTAGTGGTCAAGAGGTCTAGTATCATTTGGATGAGGTATTTCTTGAACATCTTCATCACCTTCAAAGTTTGCTACACTAGATCCATGAGGATTTTCAGAATCAAAGTTTTCTTAAGTCTCTCTTTTTTTTCTAACAATGTCATCAAGAGAATTTTTCATTTAAAATTTCACATCATGTGGAACACGTGGGCAAAACCTAACTTGTCCTTTTTTTTCCAGCTAAATGTTGTTTCATTCTATATATTCCACCACCTTTCCCACTAAAACCACAATACAAACATGTCAACACATTCTTTCCATCAATGACCTTTTGAATTACATGATTCCAAGCAATGTTAGACTTACTTCTCCCATATGAACTGTTATCTAATGCAGCAGTTGTTTGAGGAGTTGAACTACCTTTTGAAGAATCCATTTCCATTAAGTTATTCCTGCAAAAGAAACAAAACCAAATGACTGAGGTCCTTAGAACCAGTTTTGACTTGGTAAAACAAGTAATCTAGACTCAAGCAATTATAAGCAAAATTTCATCAGTTAGTGTCAAACAGTCAGCTTGCATTATACTAATCATAAAAAAGTTCATCAATGATCAAACTAGTTTTTAAAAGAAAATAATATTGCGGCAAATTATCCTTATTCTCTCCCACTTTGATCGCGAAAATCCTAAATTTACAACCTGTTACATAATTAAAGAATCCTTCCAAGTATAATGGACCTTGATATTTTTTCCACTAACTCTTTACTAATTGCTTGCTTGATTTTTTTAGTTTTTACTAGGATGAACACTTCTATCAGGTTTTACTCAATTACTAATATGATGCACAAAAAAATTTCTACACACAGACATTATACAACAATAATCAGTTACACTTCAATCAAAAGTGAAAAAGGAAATGCAAAATTATGAAATTGCTGATTAGGTAACCATTGAAGAGAATCCTCAACAAGACTGAGGATTCCTTCTTCTAAATAGAGAAGGAAGAACTAAGAACCAAAATGTTTCAAAATTTTCAAATTTCACAAAATCAATCAAATGGGAAAACAAAAAAACCCCGAAAAACGAAACACATGTTATAAAATTTGGGTAGTGTTAGAATAAAATCTTAACACTACACACTAATAAAATTCTAACTATTCTTTGCACAAGAATTTCTCTCTTTCTTTTCTCTCACAATTTTCTCTAATCTTTCTTTCACTAATCTTTCTTTCACAAAATAATAGTGTCTTACAAGCTTAGAGAATAGCTCTATTTATAGAGCTCTAATTAGTGGATTACATCATGGCATACATCATCTTCCACTAATCTTAATTAGTGGTGTCTCCACTAAATGGTGGACATCCATAAAAATCTTCTCTAATTATTCACATAAATCTATAATTAGTGGAGCCTCCACTAATTAATGGAGTTTTCAATAATTTTAAGATATTCATAACACTCCCCCTTGGATGTCCATCCATTACATAAAGAATATGTCTCGTTAAAACCTTACTAGATAAAAACTCAGTGGGAAAAAAAATATAGTGAAGGAAAAAGAGTACACTATTCTATATATCTGTTTATTACTCCACATGATGAGTTGATTCCTTTAAATCTTTAAACCGACGCATACCGATTTTATATCTCAACTTCTCAAATGTTGCAGTCGGTAAAGTGTTCGTGAAAATATCTGCGAGGTTGTCACATGACCGAATTTGTAGCACATCAATTTCACCTTTCTTCTGGAGTTCATGAGTAAAGAAAAATTTTGGTGAAATATATTTTGTCCGATCTCTTTTAATATATCCTCCTCGTAATTGAGTTATGCAAACTGCATTGTCTTCATAAAGAGGAGTTGGAATATCTTTAATTGATGATAATCCACAACTTTCTCGGATATAATGAATTATGGATCTTAGCCATACACATTCTCGACTTGCTTCATGAATGGCTATAATTTCAGCATGATTTGAAGAAGTAGCTGCTATAAATTGTTTCGTAGAACGCCATGATATAGCAGTATTTTCTCATGTAAATAGATAGCCCGTTTGAGAACGTGCTTTATGTGGATCAGATAAATAACCAACATCTGCATAACCAATCAATGTTGGGCTGGTTTTATTTGAATAAAATAATCCGAGATCAATTGTACCTTGGAGATATCGAAGGACTTGTTTAATTCCATTCCATTGTCGTCGTGTTGGTGAATAACTAAATTTTGCTAATAAATTGACAGCAAAAGCAATATCAGGTCGTGTATTATTAGCAAGATACATCAATGCACCAATTACACTGAGATATGGTACTTCAGGACCAAGGAGTTCTTCATCATTTTCTTGATGTCGGAAAGGATCTTTATCCACATATAATGATCGGACGATCATTGGAATACTCAATGGATGTGCTTTGTCCATGTAAAATTTTTTTAGCACGTTTGCTGTATATGTTGATTGATGAATAAATGTTCCACTCTTCAAATGTTCAATTTGTAAATCAAGGCAAAATTTGGTTTTACCAAAATCCTTAATTTCGAATTCTCTTTTTAAATAATCAATTGTTTCTTGGAGCTCTTTAGGAGTTCCAATAAGATTAATATCATCAACATATATAGCTAATATCACAAATTTAGAATCAGATTTCTTAATAAAAACACATGGACATACCTGGTCATTTTTAAATCCCGCTTTCAATAAATATTCACTAAGACGTGTGAACCACATGTGCCCAAATTGCTTCAGGCCATATAATGATTTCTGCAACTTGATGGAGTAATTTTCACGGGGATAATGTTTATATGCTTTAGGTATATGAAATCTTTCGGGGATTTTCATGTAAACATCATGTTCTAAATTTCCATACAAATAAGCAGTGACAACATCTAATAGGCGCATATCTATCTTTTCATGTACTGCCAAACTGATAAGATATCGGAGTGTAATAGCATCAATAACAGGAGAATAAATTTCATCATAATCAATACCTGGTCTTTGTGAAAAACCTTGGGCTACTAATCGCGCTTTATATCGAACGATTTCACTCTTTTCATTGCGCTTTCGTACAAATATCCATTTGTAACCAACAGGTTTTACACCTTCTAATGTTCGGACTGCAGGTCCGAAGACTTCACGTTTTGTCAGTGCATTTAACTCCGATTGAATCGCATCTTTCCATTGCAGCCAATCTTTTCTATGCCGACATTCATCAACTGATATTGGTTCAGGATCATCATTATCATGTGTAACATCAAGAGATATATTGTATGCAAATATATTATCAATAACAGTTTCTATCCGATTCCAACTTCTACCGGAAGTGGTATAATTGATAGAAATTTCAGTATTACTTTCATCAACTTCTGGTTCTTTGTCATCAGTTCTCTCTTGGTCTTTATCATTCTTCTCTTCAATATGATCTTCTGGATCATTTAATCCTCTTTTCTTTCGAGGATTTTTATCTTTAGAACCAAGAGGTCGGCCACGCTTCTGGGCGTATTTTTGACTCGCAGCTATATGTATAATATTTTGTTCTGTTGGAACTTCAATTCGAATAGGAGCATTTATAGCTGGAATATACGATTTTGTAACTCTTCTGGAGTCAACAAAAGCGTCTGGCATTTGATTTGCAATGCTTTACAAATGAATTATCTTTTGAACTTCAAGTTCACACGCGCTGGTATGTGGATCAAGATAATTTAATTATGTTGTCCAATCACGATCTTTCTTGTACTGTTTCTGTTCTCCCCCTAATTTAGGGAATAATGATTTCACAAGCGAATAAGAGAAAAGAAAAAGAAATATAAGAAAATGATAACAAGAGAATAATGATTACACAAGAGAATAAGAAAAGAAATATAAGAAAATGATGACAAGCAGGAAATGCAAAGAAAAATATCTCCCTTTTTTTTTATTTTACTCTTCCCGGTACTGACTGTTCCTCTTCCTTTCTTGTCTTTTCTTCTCCTCCGACCCTCTACCTACCATCTACCTCTTCTTCTTCCTCATACAAATATATATATATATATATCGATATATATTTCAGTCATCAGTCATTAGTAAATATAAAAAAACAAAAACCACAAAGCAGATATGGAAGCTCGTAATTCATTTGAGACATGGTCAAATTTTGACTTGGTTTCTGCAGCAGATTTTGATGTATTTGCTTGTCCAAGCCAACCGCTTCCTCTTAATTCTAATGCAGAAGATTTTGATATGTTTTTCTTTCCAAACCAACTAGTTCATCCTAATTTCAGGTGAGATACCTTTAAGGGCTTCCATTTTTTATTTTTTTTTTGTGCTGGATAATGAAATTAAACTCTCTTTTGGTTTGTTTTTTTTTTTTATGTAAATCAGTGAACATACTGCTTTGGACCAATTTGATCCGCCCATGCAAGAGACTGTTTTTTATGTTGTTCCTCTTGATGCTATTCCTTTGAATGAGGATATGCTTGTGCATGATCCTTTCTACTCTCTAATGGATTTTGAACAAAGCTAGAATATGATTCCAGGTTATTATACATTTAAACATGGATTTTGAATGATATTACCTTTACTGATATTATTTTCTTTTTCTAGAAGAAATAATGAGTGGTCTTGGCAACGAAGTCGAAGTAAGTACTCATGAAATGCATAATATCGAAGTTCAAGATATTATTTCAGACGAAATTCCTATAGAGAATAAGAGGATTAAGAGGCAGAGAGAGAAGAAGGGCAATAACTCCCAAACACTATCAAGAGAAACCATTTCGCAATATTTTTACTTGCCAATCAAGAGCGCGGCCAAAGAACTGAATATTGGCATAACCCGTCTTAAGAAAAGATGTAGGGAGTTAGGAATTCGTCGATAGTCTCACAGGAAGTTGATAAGTTTGGAGACCCTAATCCAGAATGTTCAGGTTCTCTCTCACACACACTTATACTTTGCAAATATGAAACTATGAAAGATTTATAAGTAAATAATCGATTATATCACTTCGATTTACAGGAGATACAAAATAAAGAAGAAGAAGGACATATGGCTGAGAAGAAGTTGAAAGAAGCCATTGAGATATTGGAATGTAAAAAGCAGTTGGTGGAAAAAAATCCTGATATGCAGTTGGAGGACCAAACACAGAAATGGAGACAAGCATGCTTCAAGGCCAAATATAATGAGAAACTTAAGTATAATAAACTTAAGGGGATCATAAAATCCCAAGACTCAATTCACAGTAACTTCACGGCTAATTCTGCTGCTAGTCTAAATGTTGGCTCAAAAGGGAAAGAAAATGAGGAGGATGCCGAAAAAGAGAAGTTGAAGTCCATAATTGCTAATTGTTTGTCTTCCTCTAATGTAAATATTGAAAAAGAACAATTACAAACATTCATCTTAAATTTGTCAGCTCAATTACAAAAGAACAACTATAAGCATGTATTCTCAAATTCATATGAACACTAGTTATATGAATAAAAGATGTGATGCTTATTATTAATGGAAATATCTTTTTCCCTTATTATCTTTTTTGTTCCACTTCAAGTGGCCGGTATTTCTCTGTGATAAGAAAAATATCGAGGGTGTCCATGACCATAACCACGGCCACTGCCACAACTACGACTATAACGATGGCTTCTACTAGAGCCAACAGCATTCACTTCTGGGAGTGCTGTTGAGCCAATTGGTCTGGTTTCATGATTTCTCAATAATAACTCATTATTTTTCTTTACAATGAGGAGGGTAGTAATTAAATCTGTGTATACCCTTTTTCTCGATATTGTTGCTGTAGGACAATATTCGAGGCATGAAATGTGGAGAAGGTCTTCTCCAATATATCTTCATCAGTAACTTATTCTCCGCATAATTTTAACTGAGATGTAATTTTATACATTGCGGAGCTATATTCATTCACGATTTTTAAAATCTTGCAACTTCAGGTGTAATCATTTATACCGTGCAATTGGTAGTACGACCATCTTCAGGTGGTCAAATCTTTCTTTTTATCCACATAACATATGGATCTCTTTTTTTTAGCATTTAGATGCATTTCTGTATGACATATAATTTTTTTCCAAAAATATCAAGGGCTACAAATTCGAGTTTAGCAAGATTAATAAATGCGTACTTGTCTTCTGGCTTTAATAACGACAAAGACTCGTGCTGATAACGTGTTATAAAATTTGGGTAGTGTTAGAATAAAATCTTCACACTACACACTAATAAAATTCTAACTATTCTTTGCACAAGAATTTCTCTCTTTCTTTTCTCTCACAATTTTCTCTAATCTTTCTTTCACAAAATAATGGTGTCTTACAAGCTTAGAGAATAGCTCTATTTATAGAGCTCTAATTAGTGGATTGCATCATGACATACATCATCTTCTACTAATATTAATTAGTGGCGTCTCCACTAAATGGTGGACATCCATAAAAATCTTTTCTAATTATTCACATAAATTCATAATTAGTGGAGCCTCCACTAATTAATGGAGTTTCCAATAATTTTAAGATATTCAAGTATTCTTTTTATTTTCTTTTTCCCTTTAGATCCAACATGGGACGACGAAAAGAAAGCATAAGGCTTTTCAAATTTCTACTAAAGAAACTCATCTTAAAGAGAATCCAAAGCGTTGTTTTACTTCATACATAATACATAAATAGCATGAAAACAGTTCATCAAGCAAAGGTGATTACACAGAGAAAGATCCTCCATAGAATTACTCAAAAAAACTTATCAAATATGCAAAACTACTTCAATTCATTGGTTTAAGGACATGCCATTGCTATTAAAAACATGAAGAGCAATGACCACTTTAACCAAAGCAAAAGTAAGAAGCTCTCAACTCTGAGCATCCAATTGGACTCCCGCCACCACTGTCCGACCACCTTTGCTGCCGAGGCAGCCATCATTTTCTGCAACAAGAACAGCCTGAGTTATATTTCTTCCAATTACCCTTAAATTCACTTTCTAGACAAATGCCAACTCATGAATAGATAAAAGCCCAAGTAATAAAATCAAAAGCACCAAGAAAAATCAATACAATCTGAAAATGAAAAAATAAAATGCACTCTGCCTCTACGCCAGCGGCTCTGCCACTGTGCCTCTGTGAAGTCTGAAGAATCGATCTTGGAAGCTATGGAAGTTGCGCAACTGCCAAAAGAAGCAGCGGTCGTCGGTCGTCGGTCATCGGCTGAATAGCAGAACAAAAGAAGAAAACTAGAAAAGAGAATGACGGGTAGCTGCAAATGCGATGTAGATCTGCAGCTGATATAAAAGAGAACTGGGATTTCTCTTGTTTTTGTTTTCACCGAGGGGCTTGAATATTGTTAAATTACAAAATTTGCCCCATCAATTTTTTTTAAAAACCGTGCAGTTCACCATAAGACCGGCCAGCTCAACTGTTCAATGATTGAATCGACCGGTCCAAAAAGGTTCTAGCAAATAAGCGTGGTTTTTGCACAGAACGGCTCAAACGGAGGAATCAAACCAGTCAGATCGACCGGTTCAGTCTGATAAAAAAACCTTTATGTATTCTGATAATTTTCAATAAATTCAGATAATCTTTATATAATTATTGATTTTCTATTAAAAATTTATTTGAATTCAATGTATCCACGTGTCGACACAGGATAATACCACTTGTTATAACAAGAACTACGAAAGTCACTACATATCATAATATTATATTTTCGCAACTACTTATATATATATATATATATTTATATATCCTTTTTCGTTGTTTGTCATTTTTTTCAATTCGATTTGAATCACATTGTGCAAAACCTTCTTATTTTTTAAACTCAAAGATCCCGTAGCAATAAAAATGAATTGTTTGGTTTTCTACCATTTTCATATTCAGCGTTTGATTTAAATTAGGCTTATTGGTTGAACCCAACCTTAGCATTGAGCCCAAAGCATACACGGTCCAGAAACAAGCCCAACAAGCGAGACAAGGCCTCTTGATCTAGCGAAGCCCAACCCTTTCATGCTTCTAGTCCACCTATCAGTTTATTTTTTCAGTAGACATGTGGATTTGGGCGTTAAAAATAAGTAAATCATAGCCCTTATATGGGTTACATTTGGACTTCTAATACGAAACTATGGATTCATGTGTGGGTTCTATAATTGGACTAAGTTATCTTGAAATTGGACCGTAAGATATTTCAAGTCTATAGGACTATTAAGAGTCCAATAAATAAATGAAACTCCGTGCCCAATTTTGTCCTTTTGTCCACAATTTTGTTTGTATTTCTTTTGTTTAAATTTTTAAAAAGTTGATTTTTTTCCTTCCAATTAAATAGAAATGAATGTTTTTTTTCACCTATTAAAGCAATAAATTTCGTCTTATTATCAAATGCTGCCTTAGAAGAGTGTGGAAAGTTAATTATACTTGCTCAGAGAATATAAAAAATAGATTAAAAAAATTTTAATTCTTCATATTTTGTCCAACATAATCTATTCTATAGTTCTCAAACCATTAGTTATTACTTTTTAGATTATATATACCTTATTATATATCATTGTATCATATAACAATCATGTAATAATAAATATATTTTGTTAGAAAATGATTACTAAAGTTATTAGTCAATTAAAAGTACGATGTAAAAATTAAATTTTATACATCTAATAAAATACTAAGGTGCAAGATGGAGGAAGACAAGGCTTAACTCTTAGTTGTTATGAGTGCATTTATTGGCCATAAAATTGACGTAATTTGCACTGTATTTCTAAAACTATTTAATTGCTCGGGCCTTTTATCAAAAGGATTCTTTTTCAAAGTATTAGTAGAAGCAGGGTAAACTTCATAATTTTCTAAGTATGATTCCACGACATATTAGTAAGAGGCAGTTCTAAATTTGGGATGAATTGAATAATAATAGTTTCTATTGAGCCATTGCTCAATAGAAAAGGCCTGGTATGAAGTTGATGGCTCGATAGAGCTTCCGAAGCCCAAAGGTTTTCAGCAAATCATGATTCCAGATACTCCCACCATCCACTAGTATTATTTTATACAAAAGTAAAATTTATAATATAATAATAATAAAAATATATGAATCTCATAATACTTTATATCAAGTCTAAACATATAAAAGTAACATATGTGTGATATATGTTATAAAATTAGAGTAGTGTTAGAATAAAATCTACACACTACACACTAAGAAAATTCTAACTATTCTTTGCATAAAAATTTCTCTTCAAACTTCTCTCTTTCTTTCTCTCACAATTCTTTCTCCAATCTTTCTTTCACTAATCTTTCTTTCACAAAATGATGGTGTATTACAAGTTTAGAGAATAGCTCTATTTATAGAACTCTAATTAGTGAAATACACCATGGTATACATCATCTTCAACTAATCTCAATTAATGGTGTCTCCACTAAATGGTGAACATCCATAAAAATCTTTTAATAATTCACATAAATTCATAATTAGTGGAGCCTCCACTAATTAATGGAGATTCCAATAATTCATAACACTCCCCCTTGGATGTCCATCCATTACATAAAGAATATGCCTCGTTAAAACCTTACTAGATAAAAACCCAGTGGGAAAAAAATCTAGTGAAGGAAAAAGAGTACATTATTCTATATGTCTATTTATTACTCCCCCTGATGAGATTATTCCTTTAAATCTTTAAACCGACGCATACCGATTTTATATCTCAACTTTTCAAATGTTGCAGTCGGTAAAGTCTTCGTGAAAATATCTGCGAGGTTATCACATGACCGAATTTGTAGCACATCAATTTCACCTTTCTTCTGGAGTTCATGAGTAAAGAAGAATTTTGGTGAAATATGTTTTGTCCGATCTCCTTTAATATATCATCCTCGTAATTGAGCTATGCAAGCTGCATTGTCTTCATAAAGAGGAGTTGGAATACCTTTGATTGATGATAATCCACAACTTTCTCGGATATAATGAATCATGAATCTTAGCCATACACATTCTCAACTTGCTTCATGAATGGCTATAATTTCGACATGATTTGAAGAAGTAGGCTGCTATAGATTGTTTCGTAGAACGCCATGATATAGCGGTATTTCCACATGTAAATAGATAGCCCGTTTGAGAACGTGCTTTATGTGGATCGAGATAAATAACCGACATCTGCATAACCTATCAATGTTGGACTGGTTTTATTTGAATAAAATAATCCGAGATCAATTGTACCTTGGAGATATCGAAGGACTTGTTTAATTCCATTCCAATGTCGTCGTGTTGGTGAAGAACTAAATCTTGCTAATAAATTGACGACAAAAGCAATATCGGGTCGTGTATTATTAGCAAGATACATCAATGCACCAATTGCACTTGAGATATGGTACTTGAGGACCAAGGAGTTCTTCATCATTTTCTTGAGGTCGGAAAGGATCTTTATCCACATTTAATGATCGCACGATCATTGGAATACTCAATGGATGTGCTTTGTCCATGTAAAATCTTTTTAGCACTTTTCTTGTATATGTTGATTGATGAATAAATGTTCCACTCTCCAAATGTTCAATTTGTAAACCAAGGCAAAATTTGGTTTTACCAAAATCCTTAATTTCGAATTCTCTTTTTAAATAATCAATTGTTTCTTGGAGCTCTTCGGGAGTTCCAATAAGATTAATATCATCAACATATATAGCTAATATCACAAATTTAGAACCAAATTTCTTAATAAAAACACATGGACATACCTGGTCATTTTTAAATCCCGCTTTCAATAAATATTCACTAAGACGTGTGAACCACATGCGCCTGGATTGCTTCGAGGCCATATAATGATTTACGCAACTTGATGGAGTAATTTTCACGAGGATAATGTCTATATGCTTCGGGCATATGAAATCCTTCGGGGATTTTCATGTAAACATCATTTTCTAAATTTCCATACAAGTAAGCGATGACAACATCTAATAGGCGCATATCTATCTTTTCATGTACTTGCTAAGCTGATAAGATATCGGAGTGTAATAGCATCAACAACGAGGAGAATAAGTTTCATCATAGTCAATACCTGGTCTTTGTGAAAAACCTTGGGCTACTAATCGCGCTTTATATCAAACGATTTCACTCTTTTCATTGCGCTTTCGCACAAATATTCATTTGTAGCCAACGGGTTTTACACCTTACGGTATTCGGACTGCGAGTCCGAAGACTTCACGTTTTGTCGAGTGCATTTAACTACGATTGAATCGCATCTTTCCATTGCGACCAATCTTTTCTATGCACGACATTCATCAAGCGATATTGGTTCGGGATCATCATTATCTGTGTAACATCAAGAGATATATTGTATGCAAATATATTATCAATAACAGTTTCTATCCGATTCCAACTTCTACTGGAAGTGGTATAATTGATAGAAATTTCGAGTGTTACTTTCATCAACTTACGGTTCTTTGTCATCGGTTCTCTCTTGGTCTTTATCATTCTTTTCTTCAATATGATCTTCGGATCATTTAATCCTCTTTTCTTTCGAGGATTTTTATCTTTAGAACCAAGAGGTCGGCCACGCTTACGGCGTGTTTTTGACTCAACGACTATAGGTATAATATTTTGTTCTGCTGGAACTTCAATTCGAATAGGAGCATTTATAGTCTGGAATATGCGATTTTGTAACTCTTACGAGTCAACAAAAGCGTCGGCATTTGATTTGCAATGCTTTGCAAATGAATTGTCTTTTGAACTTCAAGTTCACATGCGCTTGTGCGCGGATCAAGATAATTTAATGATGTTGTCCAAGCAAGATCATTTTTATCTTGTTTTGGTTCTCCCCCTAATTTAGGGAATAATGATTCATCAAAATGACAATCGACAAATCTTCTTTGTGAATACATCTCTGTCGGGGGTTCAACATACACGATAATAGAGGGAGAATCATATCCAACGTATATCCCCTTTCTTCTTTGAGGACCCATCTTTGTACGTTGGTTTGGTGCAATTGGAATATATACAGCACACCCAAAAATTCTTAAATGAGCAATATTCGGTTCTAACCCAAAAGCCAATTGCAAAGGAGAGAATTTATGATAACTAGCTGGTCTTATACATACAAGTGTTGCAGCATGTAGAATAGCATGTCCCCAAGCAAATGTTGGGAGATTTGTTTTCATTAATAATGGTCTAGCAATTAATTGTAATCGTTTAATCAAATATTCAGCAAGACCATTTTGTGTGTGAACATGAGTTACAGGATGTTCAACATTAATCCCAATTGACATGCAATATGCATCAAAAGCATGTGATGAAAATTCACCAGCATTATCCAAACGGATATTTTTAATGTGATGGTCCAGAAATTGTGCTCGTAATTTAATTATTTGAGCAAGTAATCTCGCAAACGCCAGGTTGCGAGTAGATAATAAACATACATGTGACCATCGGGATGATGCATCAATTAAGACCATAAAATATTTGAACGGTCCACATGGTGGATCAATAGGTCCACAAATATCTCCGTGAATCCGTTCGAAAAATGTAGGACTTTCAACTCCTACTTTTACTGGTGATGGTTTAACAATTAATTTTCCTAGGGAACATGCAGTACATGCGAATTTTTCTGATGTTCATATCTTTTTATTTTTTAAAGGATGACCATGTGTATTCTCAATGATTCTTCTCATCATGGTAGATCCGGATGACCCAACCGGTCATGCCAAATGTTAAAAGTAATAGGATCAGTAAACTTCTGGTTTACTAGATGATGAATTTCAATTGTACGTATTTTTACAAAATATAGACCAGTAGAAAAAGACGGCAGTTTTTCTAATATCGATTTCTTCCCCAAATGCATTTGAGTAATAAAAAGATGCTCAATCCCATTTTCCTCATTTGTTTCAACATGATACCCATTTCTGCGGATATCTTTAAAACTCAATAAATTTCTTACGGATTTTGAGGAAAATAGTGCCTTATCAATAATAATTGTTGTTCCTTTAGGCAACAATATACTAGCTCTTCCGGAGCCCTCAATTACATTTGCACTACCGTTTATCGTATAAATATTTATTTTTTCCATTTTGAGATCAGAAAAATATTTCTCATTTTTTAGTATGGTGTGTGTAGTTCCACTATCAATAATGCATACATCATCATTAACAACAGCCATCTGAACACAAATATATATATGTAAACGTAAATATTATTAGAATAGAATGAAAATGAAAATACAAAAATATCAGGGTGAGGCTTTAGTTCTTCTGGACACTGCCATCACCAATTAAATGGTCCATCTTACCGTATGGGTGTTCAAAAAAATCCGATACATCCATATGAGTAATATTGATATTAAGATCTTCAGGATCAATATCATCATCCTCAGCATTATTTATTGGATGTTGAGAAAAATTTGCTTCCACATTTTTATTTTTCAATGAAGCTTGATACAATTCAACTAAATGCTTAGCCGTACGACAGTTTCGTGACCAATGACCTTTCATGCCACATCTATAACATATATCATCATGCTTTTCTTCAATTTCTTTTTCTTTTCCCTTATGATCTTTTCTGTTCCACTTCAGGTGGCCAGTATTTCTCACAGTTTGATTATGATTGTGATAAGGGAAATATCGAGCGTGTCTATGACCATAACCACGACCACGGCCACGACCACGACTATAACGATGGCTTCTGCTAGAGCCAACATCATTCACTTAGGAGTCTTTGTTGAGCCGATTGGTCCGGCTTCATGATTTCTCAATAATAACTCATTATTCTTCTCTCGCAATGAGGAGGGCGATAATTAAATCCGTAAATTTTGTATACCCCTTTTCTCGATATTGTTGCTTGCAGGACAATATTCGAGGCATGAAAGGTGGAGAATGTCTTCTCCAACATATCTTCATCGATCACTTTTTCTCCGCATAATTTTACTTGAGATGTAATTTTATACATTGCGGAGCTATATACATTCACGGTTTTAAAATCTTGCAACCTCAAGTGCAACCATTCATACCGTGCGGTAGGTAGTACGACCATCTTCGGGTGGTCAAATCTTTCTTTTAAATTTACCCACGAGCCATATGGATCTTTTTCGGTAAGATATTCCATTTTCAAATTTTCATCGAGATGACGACGAATAAAAATCAAAGCTTTAGCCTTGTGTTGTGCAGATGCACTATTATTTGCTTGAATAGTTTCACTAAGGCCTTCAGTATTTAGATGCATTTCTGCATCGAGAACTCATGACATATAATTTTTTCCAGAAATATCAAGGGCTACAAATTCGAGTTTCGCGATGTTAGCCATAGAGATCAATAAATGCGTACTTGTCTTCTGGCTTTGGTAACGGTAGAAACTCGTGCTTAGTCTTCTGGCTTTTGTACCGGTAGAGACTCGTGCTGATAACGTGTTATAAAATTAGGGTAGTGTTAGAATAAAATCTACACACTACACACTAAGAAAATTCTAACTATTCTTTGCATAAAAATTTCTCTTCAAACTTCTCTCTTTCTTTCTCTCACAATTCTTTCTCCAATCTTTCTTTCACTAATCTTTCTTTCACAAAATGATGGTGTATTACAAGCTTAGAGAATAGCTCTATTTATAGAGCTCTAATTAGTGAAATACATCATGGCATACTCATCTTCAACTAATCTCAATTAATGGTGTCTCCACTAAATGGTGGACATCCATAAAAATCTTCTAATAATTCACATAAATCCATAATTAGTGGAGCCTCCACTAATTAATGGAGATTCCAATAATTCATAACAATATATTAATTATTTTATAATATATTAATAAAATTTAAAAGAAAATATCAATTCTTTTGAAAATAGTCATAAGTTAATTTAGTTGTATTACTCAAAAGCTGTCTTGGCAAGGTTGTGACCACTCGATTAAAAAAAAAAAGCCCATTTTATAATAGGATGAAAGGCTTGTGCCAGAAGTTGGGGATTAAAAATTGTGAACTAAACTGGGACAGCCACAGTCCGGTAGCAGATGTAGAAATCAAACAAGGCCTTCCTGATCTTGTAAAGCCCAAATCGTTTTTTTGCTTCTGGTGCATTTATGAGTTGACTCCTTCAGTAGCAATGTATCAAATAAGTCAATTTGGGCTTTGTATAATAAAGTCATGGACCTTATACGGGGGTACATTTGGCCTTCTAAAAAGAAATTATGGGGTTCGAGAATTGGACTAAGTAATCCTCAACTTGGACCTTAAGAAATACTATCAGCTTTAAGGGCCGAATAAATGAATGAAGCTTCATGCATAATTTTGTCTTAGGAATTATTTTGTCCTTTCGTCCACACTTTTCCTCTAACGCTAACCGAAGCCTCTCATGTGATCTCCGTGTGATCATTTTGAGGGTATTTCTGTCAGCTTCGATTTTTGAATATTCAAAATTTACCCTCTAATTAAAAACAAATGAATGCTACTTTTCACCTTTTAAAATGATATTATCAAATTTTATATTTGAACATTGAGGAAAGTTAATTATGTAATATTCACGTTATACTTCATGTTACTATAAAAAGAAGCAAAGAATTTTGATTGCTACAGTGTCTAATTTTTATTTTTTTAAAAAAATTAATCTATTTAACTCTTAAATTTTAAATTTTATAATATTTGTACCTTTAAATATAGGGTAAGGCTGTGTGTTGAAGTCTTACCCTATGGTTCTTTTCTTTTTATTAGTCTCTTTTCGACTTTTTCCTCTCATAGATACAAAGCAAACTGTTGTTGAACAAATCCCCCAGTACCAAAACAAATCCCAACCCCAACCCCAACCCCACCAGAAAACCAAAGAAAAGGGTTATCTAGTTGTCTGTGAGCTAAACATGATCTCTGCATATATGGGAGCTTTCCCCTTTTGCTTCCAACATCTAATTTGGTCCCATAAGTAACATTCCATGGGCCTCCAATAACCACAAATTTAACAATTAAAATGTGAATTCAGTACAAGTCACTAGTTGTCTTTTGGTCATCCCCAAAAACAGGTGTTCAATAAGTGGATTCGGGCCGCGCAATTCCTGTACGGAAATTGCGCGGCTCTTTTGCAGATTTGAAGAGGGTCTATCTTGCTATCAGAAAAGGACCACGTCAGAAGATCAAAATAAAGGACAAAACGATATCGTTTTGCCCTTATTTTGGCTCAAGCTCGGAGGCGTCCCAAACCAAGTCGATGAAAAACTCCTAAAATAAACAGTGTCGATTGGATGTTTACCCTGGTGAGTTGATGTCTGTGTGCCAAACGAGACCAACTCCACAGAGAAAATTTTTCCCCTTCACGCCACCTCTGTGAATCCCAAAACCATCGAGTCTTTTCCTCTCTCAGTCGGGTCGATCACCATCCTCACCCGCAACCTTTTCATCCATCCCTCCTTTCACCGTTTACCCATTCTCTTGCTAGCGTTACAATGCCTTTTAGGACCGCACAGTCTGCCTTGGTTTCCATCCTCCCCGCTATTCATCTGATCCCTATCTTTTTTCATCCTTTTGTTCTCTCTCTCCTTTCATTGAAGGTAAGAAAGAAAAGGTATACATTGGTAAACCAACAAATATTGCAACCCATGATCATAAAAAGAAAAAGAGTTTTGTTATTCGCAAAGATGGACTTCCTGATGCCGATAAATTTTAATTTGTATGTTTTCTGACTTCTGTGTTTCCTTGTATAGTGGTGTAGAATCGTTGGGAGAAAAAGGCAAATGCAATAGTTAATCTCGGTGATGATGAGTATAAGCACATGCTATATGTGGAGGCAGCTGCTATGTAAAAACATATCAATCTAAAGTCTGGTGAGGTGTGGAGAGGAAGACAAGAACTTTGACTGGTTAAAATCTCCTATCGCACTGTTAGTTCAATTATTCCATTGCCTTAATTCTTGTCTTCTTGTTGTTTAGTTGGTAGCAAGCATAGATGTTGGTTACATACTATGAATAAAAAAATAATATTCTGGTTTTATGTTGTGTTAAAACTTGCACATTTTATATTTTTGCTTGTGTATTTACTGTTCTTCTAATTTAATCCTTTTCCTTAATATGCTCTGTTTAGATCAAACTCTGACATAGTTATTAACTTGAATTTGATACATTCATATCTGTTGTTGCTTATCACATATTCCTATAATGAGAGTTTTGAGCTTTTATTGATTGGCAAAGTAAGTGGAAGTGGAAGAACAAAAATGGATTTAGCAAGGATATAGTAGCCTCTGACTCACAATTGTATGGTAGAATGTGGAAGAGAATACAGATTGCAAACTCAGATTTTTGGAAGAATAATTTCATTGCTGAGTTGATATGAGATGAGAGAATAAAGTATTAGTCACACTCTAACTGAAAGGAGTACAAAGATAAAATAATTATTGTTGTTTAAAATTTGTACTCTTACAAGATTGCCTCATGACCAAAAATGTGAACAAATTATATCAAAATACAGGCTTCCAAAGAAAGAAGTGTACAGTTGGTTGGGTTTATTGGTCCAGGAAAATTATGGACTTTTTAAAAAATAGTTAACACTTCCATGAGAAGGTTGAAGCATGAACTGGTGCACTAGGGGGTGGGTTAACTAAAGAAAGAATCAAGATCACTTGCCATTCTACACTTAAAGCAGTAGTTGCACAATTACGGAAAGTTTGATACCTAGTACACTACAAAAAAATGGGGCAAATGCGACAAAGACAAATATGACGGTTAAAAAATCGTCGCAATAGGTTACTTTATACGACGATTTTGAAACCGTCACAATAGATAGACCTAATAAGACAGTCTAATGCCAACCGTCATATTTGGTGACCAAATACGACGGTTTATATAAACCGTCACAATAGAGTAAGTCAAATACGACGATTTATTGTAACCGTCGCAATAGATAGACCAAATACAACGGTTTATTGCAACCGTCACAATAGAAGTAGACCAAATACGACGGTTTATGTGGTACCGTTATTTTTAGTCTAGTTATAACAAAGCCTCTTAAAATTATTTTAAATTTTATCTGATTATTTTCAAATTTAGTCACAATACTATTGATAATTATTACAATAAATTTAATGGTTAGATCATTAATTTGATATTTTATATTTGTAAATATTAAGATATCTTTCTATTTTTTAGATATTACTGTACAAATGTAATAAAATAAAACGAATGACCTTCAAATTTGATCACTAAACTTGTTTTAACTTTATAAATACATGTAATTGTTAGATCATTGATTTTTCAAATACATTTTTGTTTGTATCTTAAGTTTTCATATATTGATATTAAAGAGCTTGAATTTCATTTTAATTATTTTAATTAGTTATTCTAAGATATATATATATATATATATATATTATTTATATACAAAATAATATATCCTTATTAGTTAATGAGTATTAGATTAATATATTATATAACATAAATAATTTTTTAATTATGAACATACATATGTGTACATATATACCTAGGGAGAATATCATATCTATTGATTATTTCATTTAATTATATATATAGATATTCTATCTATTATGAATTATTGGAATCTCCATTAATTAGTGGAGGCTCCACTAATTATGGATTTATGTGAATTATTAGAGAAGATTTTTATGGATGTCCACCATTTAGTGGAGACACCACTAATTGAGATTAGTGGAAGATGATGTATGCCATGATGTAATCCACTAATTAGAGCTCTATAAATAGAGCTATTCTCTAAGCTTGTAATACACCATCATTTTGTGAAAGAAAGATTAGTGAAAGAAAGATTAGAGAAAATTGTGAGAGAAGAGAAAGAGAGAAATTCTTGTGCAAAATAGTTAGAGTTTTATTAGTGTGTAGTGTGAAGATTTTATTCTAACACTACCCTAATTTTATAACATATATATATATTTTGTTACCATTTATGTTAAATTTAAATAATTATTACATAATAAATGAAGTAAAACTTATAATTTTTTTGTTAATAAATATATCATTAATATTTCGTTACCATACAAATACGTTGTTGAAGAGATATTATGCATTAAAAATTATGGTAAAATTATGGTTTATTAAAAAACTAAGTAATAAAGTAATAATATTTTTGCATACATTCTCAATACGTGACAATAATTTTGAAAGTGAAAAATCCATCACAAAGATTTTCAAAAAATTATGTGACATTTTTAGCACATTTTTTATTTTATTTTCTTCTTCTAGTTCTCCTCGACTTTCTCCTTTCTCTCTAGCATGAGTTACTAGAAATCGATCGACAAAATATTTGAGAATTAAAATAATATATCAAAAATAATTTGAGGAAAAAACTATAATTACCCTATTGAACTAATTTTATAAATTATCTATTATCCTGAGAAATCAAATATATATTTATTATTTTTTTAATTGACTTTTATCGTTTATTATTTTATTAAATTATAACTTTCTTAATTTTTAAAGTAATTTTATAATTTCTAATTAAAGTAATTTCCATATATTATCTTGTATTTTTTCGTCATACTTCTCCAATAATATTTCAATTTCCACCGGAATCATTTTTAGTATTTTTTAATTATTATTAATTATTTCCATATATTAACTTGTATTTTCTATTATACTTATCCAATAGTATTTCGATCCTCGCAAGGATTTTTTTTAGTATTTTTTAAAATAATTCATTAATTAATATTTTCGACATTTATAGCAGTGGTTTCATGTTCTTGGATAGCAACTATTTTCTACATTTATAACAATAGTTGTGTACTATTGGATAATGGTTTCATATTATTAACTATTAACAAATAATATAATTTTTGTCTTTTCTTTCACGTGCAAATTCAAATGTGGTATCGCTTTCTGTCTTTTAATTCCACAGTGGGATCCACAAGACAATTTGTCTATTTTATCCGAATTTGACAATAGTAACCGCAGTTCAATTTGTCTATTGATTACAACAATAGTAACCGCTTTCTTTGTCTAAATCTCACCTTCAATCACACTCTCTGTTATTATTGAGTCAGTAAAAAAAAACATGACCAAAATTTTCAATTGCTTTTCTTTTTTTTCCTACTTCTACCTCACAAATTTCTTTCTTCTTCCCGCGCACCACAACCCCCCTTCTCCTAGACGTCGGTGACCCCCTGCACCCGCCTCCGCCCCCGCCCGCGCACCACCCCCCGCAACCCCTTCTCCCTTCCCCCCAGCCCGTGCGCCATCCCCCGCGAACCTCCTCCCGCTGCTCACCCCCAACCCAAATCTCCCCCTCTCCCCGCGCGACCACCCCCCCGCCGCTCGGCCCCTACCTAGATCTCCCCTTCTCCCCGCGCGACCACCCTCCCACCGCTCGCCCCCAACCCAGATCTCCCCCTCTCCCCTCGCGACCGCCCCTGTTTCTCACCTTAGGAAACTGAATTGTCAACTGTCTCTCTTGAGCCATAGAGAAACTTACACGCCAAACCAATTCTTGAATAAAACTCTGACAAGTTCATCTCTTTGGTTGATTCAAAATTTCTTCTATTTGATCCATGGCGGTGTTTAGCCGCCTAATGGTGAGATGGAGAGCTTCTGCTTCAGTTTTTGGCTCGGGTTCGATTCGGGGTTTTTGCTTGAAGTCCTCAAAAAGTGATCTTGATATACTGGCAGCTGTGTCTTCTCTGTCTGCGGCTGCTCCGAGTGTAAGCTCAAATTCTCCAAAGGGTAGACGTGTCCAATTGGTGTTTTTGGGGTGTCTTGGGTGGGAAAAGGAACTTATGCTGCCCGACTTTCGACGCTTCTCGGTGTTCCCTGCATCTCCACCAGTGATCTTATCCGCCACGAGCTGGCTTCTCACGGCCCTCTCTGAAGAAACAGAAGACTTGAAAACCAAAACAATGCAAACGGAGAGAAAATTTCTGTAAAAATTTTATTTCATGATCTCAGAGAGAAGAAGAAGAAGAAAATTATCTCACACGTTCTATCTCACCTCTATACATATATATACATCAAGAATTGCTATTTACAAATTACAAATCTAAAAACTAAAAACAGAACAGAAAATGTGAAATAAGCAGCTTGATCATCAAGCCATCCTCAATGCATAACCGTCTGCAGCATGCTTGGTGTGAGCTGCTTCTGTTTCCCGCGCATGCGTGGAATTATCCTAGCTGGCTTCCAAGTCAGTTGAAGTTGCTGATTGTGAAGTTGAGCTGGCAGCTGTTTCAACACCCCCCCTCAATCCAGAACGTTCAGAAGAAACAGCAAACAAGTTGATCACAGGCAGTGCTGATAAATTTTTGTGGAATTGTGCTGGAGGTAAAGCTTTGGTGAAAATGTCTGCTATCTGAGTTGATGAACGGACTGGCAGTGGTTTGATGAGACCTGCTGCATACCTGTCTCGAACATAATGACAATCAATCTCCAAGTGTTTTGTTCTTTCATGAAAACTATTGTTTTCTGTAATCTGTAGAGCCCCTTTGTTGTCGCAGAAGAGAGGAGTAGGCTGGTTGTGAATAATCTGCAATTCTTTAAGCAAATAAGTTAACCACTGTATCTCACATGTGACTTGCCTCATTGCTCGATATTCTGCTTCTGTTGAGCTGAGTGAGACAGTTGTCTGTTTCTTAGATTTCCAGGAGATCAATGACTCTCCAAAGAAAATACAAAAACCAGTCACTGATTTTCTTGTTTGTTTGCATTCTCCCCAATCTGAATCACTATAAGCTGTCATACATTTATTAGGATTGGCAGAGAAAAACAGTCCTTGTCCAGGAGCACCTTTAAGATATCTTAATATCCTGTGAGCTGCTTGTAAGTGGCTTGTTGTAGGACTTTCCAAAAACTGAGAAAGCTGCTGTACACTATAGGAAACATCTGGTCTAGTGGCTGTGAGGTATAATAATTTTCCTATGATCCGTCCGAACACCTGGTTTGAAGACAAGGCCTCGAAATCAATTGTGTTCTTACCACTATATTCCATAGGAGTGGAGACTGGCTTGCTTCCAAGAAATCCAAACTGTTCTAGCATCTCAAGGGTATATTTCCTTTGGCAGAGGGAAATCCCTGCTTTTGATCTTGCTATTTCCATCCCCAAGAAATATTTTAATGTTCCCAAATCTTTGATGGTGAATTCTTGGTGCAACTGCTGCTTCACTTTACCAATGTCTAGAAGACTATTCCCTGCTACAATCAGGTCATCTACATAAACTAGAAGAAGAGTAAAGTTTCCTTCATGAATCCGGATAAACAAACTAGGATCACTGTGTGCATTTCTGAAATTTTGCTGGAGCAAAAATTGGCTTAATCTTTGGTGCCATTGTCTGCTTGCCTGCTTTAGCCCATATAATGATTTTTGAAGTCTGCATACCTGGTTTGGTTGCTGTGGCTTGAAACCTGGTGGTAACTCCATATAAACCAGGTTTTCTCTATGGCTTTGAAAACAGAAAGAGGAACAGGAAACACAAATACAGGCAATTTTACTCCGCCTGTAGAGCATTCTGTTTTAACAGTAGGAAGTAGAATGAATGAAAATTTGTCAGTTGGAAACATGAATCCAAATGTTGAATCAAACGTGGTTCCTGTTGTCCAGAGCAAACATCTACTGTCTAGTGGTAATTGTTCTCATTTTCAGCCTGCTCAATTCACTAATGCAGTAGGGCAATTCAGGAGGTTTAACAGAAAACAACTATATTGCACACATTGTGGCTTGAATGGACACACAGTGGATAAATGCTATAAGAAACATGGCTATCCTATAGGCTATAAGGGAAAAAGAAATGCTGGTTTACAACATGAGGGAACAGTCAATTATGCAGAAATGGGAGTGCAACAAGGAATAGGTCTCAAACTTAGCATTTCATCCCACAGTGATTTCAGTTTAGTGAAGTATTGAGTGATAGAGGAACAACCTTGTTTCAAACTATGAATTTCCTCCAGTAGATCAGATAACCGGAGCATATCCCCTTGATTGAACCTCTCATTCAGTTCCCTCCAAATGTCTCGCTGCGACTGCGTTATACACCACGGATCTGCCTATTTCTGGAGTGCATGATTTCATTAGCCAAGCCATCACAAGGTTATTGCACTGTCTCCACGGTTCATGCATCCGATCTTCTACTGCTGGAATTGGATTCAATGGATCTATGAATTGTTCTTTGTGCTTGCAGGACAATGCTATTCGCATGGAACGACTCCATGTTTGATAATTATTTCCATCTAATGGTGGTGTAACCAGAACAAGAGATGGACAATCACTGGGATGGATGTAATATGGATTGGGAGCGACATATTCTGCAGTTGCAGGGATGAAATTCGCCATAGAATTTATGAAAATCAAGAAGCAAAAAAAACTTCTATGAATCAATTTGAGCCCAGATCAACCTGGATGCTCTGATACCATGAAGAAACAGAAGACTTGAAAACCAAAACAATGCAAACGGAGAGAAAATTTCTGTAAAATTTTATTTCATGATCTCAGAGAGAAGAAGAAGAAGAAAATTATCTCACACGTTCTATCTCACCTCTATACATATATATACATCAAGAATTGCTATTTACAAATTACAAATCTAAAAACTAAAAACAGAACAGAAAATGTGAAATAAGCAGCTTGATCATCAAGCCATCCTCAATGCATAACCGTCATGCAGCATGCTTGGTGTGAGCTGCTTCTGTTTCCCGCGCATGCGTGGAATTATCCTAGCTGGCTTCCAAGTCAGTTGAAGTTGCTGATTGTGAAGTTGAGCTGGCAGCTGTTTCAACACTCTCTCTTCTCAGGCCTTTTTCTATTTTTCTCATCTCAAAATTCTGCTTGTAAAGATGCAAAATTTATTCGTTAATGCGGAATTTGGCTTATTGATGTGTGAACAGACTTCCTGGTGGCATGGTCGATCGGTGTTTATAATGTCTGTTGTTTTCCCTATGCACTGAAGATATTTTAAGTTGCATGGTATGATTTAAAACTTCATTAATAGATTTGATATCGAGGGAGATGTGATTGGATTTGGAAATTCCAATTGGATAATGACTCATTCTGCTGCAACATCCAGTGCTCCTACTATTTTGTCTCTTCTTAGGGTAGGTGCCTTCTCTATTGGCAAAATTGTCATGGATGAAATGGCGTACAGGTAAATCAAGGCTTGAGCATAGAGTTTTAGTAGTTCAAGATGCATATTATTAGTTGCCTTTGCTCTTGTATCAATGTAGCTTCCAATATTACTTCTTCGAATTTATTTCAGATGCTTATAGAATGATGTATGATGACAAATGATTTCCGTTTTCTACTTCTTTTCTAAAGGAAATTTAATATAGAAGATGCATCACATTATTTTATACTGTACATGCCGTACTTATGAAACTTCAAACAGATTGTTTTAGCTGGAGAAATACTTTGCACATAATAAGACAGATTTTTCTTTTGTTTTCCTTTTTTCCCATAATTAACCATGATCAGTAACTGAAAAGAAAATATTTAGTCAACTACATCACTTTTGAACAGATGCATGAAAAAGTGGTAGTTTGGAAATAGTTACATGTGAGGGTCAAGATAATTTTTCTCTTGTAAAACTCTATTAACTATAGAAAGATAAGAACTATTATAAGACATTTATTTTGCTCTTGGAACTACCTAGCTTCATATTGTGAGCAGCACTTTGAAACTCAAGGAGAAGAAACATGAATCTGCTTATCTTGCAACATGAAAATAAAATCTCCATTCACTATCTTTCTAGTGAAAGAATCTGAATATATAGTAAGCTAAATCTATCAACAAAATGATATAGATGTTGGGAAATATGCCCTCTTAGATTAGGTTTCTGATGTAAATATCGAATGTTTTAATAAAAGAATTTATTTTCAGAAATTATTTGTGAATTTACATTTTATTTGTACACAATTACATTTGGAAAAGACCCATTGTGTTTAAGTAAATGGTCCATATGAATGGTGGTCTTTCACAGTAAGGTATGGATCACGGGTTACTTAACACATAAACGTTTGTTCTTAACCGATTGATGAAAATGGGAATCTCATCATATTTAGGTTATTGTGTTATGAATTCCAAATAGGGAATGACTTACTTTTGACTAGTGAGTAGTCCACTCACTTCATGACATAAGCGTATTTCGAATATATAGAATATGACCTGTAGTAGTAGTTTCTTAAAGTACTATATGGTAGAAACCTAGACTACTACTGCTACAGCGTGGACTAATACTCTGCGACTTGAGTATGAGTTGGTGGTCTGATGAAATTGGAAGTATGTACTTTGATATGTTTTAGTTGAGGTTCTATCGTAGGACCAATACACTTGCATGTTGGATATATATGATTAATTAGTTAAGACAGACTTGTACAATATAGTTTATGTATTATATCGCCCCTTTGTGTTGTCTGAATGATCTAAATATCTAGGGCCCTGGGAAACATGACTTTGATGTTTGCTTTAGGATAGCTCCTTTAGAAAGCGGAAACAATCCAGGAAGTCATGGATCATTGGACTAGAAGCCTAAGGATGATAGATGTCATTTAGAGAGGTATTAGTACATTTCTTCCTCTCTAATGCACGACGATGTATAGAGGGATATTTTAGTCATTTCACCTGTAGGTCGGAGACTTTGCTAATGCGGCATTGTTCTTGGGGTCAATATTTCCTTATAGTGATATTAGAAAATATTTAAAATGTAAAATACAGTTATTTATATAGTAAGGGTATTTTGGTCATTTTAGTAGCCAAGACGGTGTGTCTTTTGGTCCCCAGTATAGACCGTAAGTCCTAATTATATATAGGCTAAGGAATTGGTCTTTAATTAAATTAAATAGAATTTATTTTATTTAAGTAGTCTGATTTAATTATTGAGCTAAAATAAAATAAAGGTCCAGATAGAAAATTAATTAAATTAGTTTAGTGGGTTAATTAATTGTTCAGGGCTTGGGCCCAATTTGAATAATTAAAGATTGACCTGAGACTAAACTAATATAGTCTTGTTAATTGGACTAGTTTATTTGGGTTGAAAAATTAATTATTTATTGGACCATTTATTTGGTCCTGATTAGAATAACTAATTTGGTTCAAAAGGCTAAACTAAGAATCCAATGGGCCAAAATTAAAAGTCCAGTTTTACTTGAAGTTTTATTTAAGTTAAATAGGAAAATAGAAGACAATGGCATTCTCTTCTCTGAGAAAAAAAAGACTCTCTTTTCTCTCTAGAAAAATTCCTTAGTTTAAGTTAAACAGGAAAATAGAAGACAACGGCGTTCTCTTCTCTGAGAAAAAAAAAGACTCTTTTCTCTCTGAAAAAATTCCTTAGTCCTGTGAGTCTTCACCAAATGTGAGTTAAGCAGGTCAAATATTGGAAGATTGAGAGACTATTTGGTGTTCATATACATGCACAGACGCAGTAGGAGGCTTACAAGAATTGATCCAAAGGTTTCCACCAGCGACTTATCCCAGTTTTACATATTTCAGTCCAGCCAATTTTGAGAACAAGAAGAGGTAAATATTTTTTTTCCCCTCCTTCATGTAGGATGTGCTGCTGCGTTTTTTTTCTTCTTGTTCTGCCGTTGGTTTTCGCTGTGATTTGCTTGCTCTTTGATTTTCATAGACTCATTCATGAAATTCAATTGCTATCTTAACTCTTCAAGAAGCATTCTACTATTATGTCATTAGTTGGAATTCGTTTTGTCTTTAAGTGAGTCCTTTAGCCTTCTGTTGGTGTTATTCCCTCATTCTATACAATAAAGTACTGTTTGTTCATATGCTCGAAAAATGTGTTCTGTTTGTTCATGCTCGTCCATTTTTTTTATACTTTGTGAGTCTGGAATTATTTTTATATTTCTATGAATATTTCTGAAGCATATTTTTTTTGGAAATTCTTGTGTTGTTGAATTGTTGAATGTTGATGTGTGGGATTGTTAGGGTGTTGAAAAGTTGATGTGGAGATTTAGTGTTGGCATTTTGATTATTGGTGAAAGGGAACTGTAGTGTTATTATGGAACTATAGTGTTGATGTTGATTTCTGGAACTGTAGTGTTATTGTGGAAGTTGATGTTGAAGTATGGTGAAAGGGAATTGTAGTGTTAATAGTTAAATACATTAACACTTACATAAAATAAAATTATAAAATGAAATAAAATAAACCATAAAAGTATAAAATGAAAAATTAAACTAAAATTAACATAAAAAAGAAATTGTAAAGAAAAGGAACAAAAGAAAAGATCAAAGGAAAGAAATAACTCCCTAGAGATCAAAGAACATTATCCTTCATGGAATGTGGCATCAAGTCGATCCAATCCTCCAAGATCCTCTCCAAAATAATGTTTCAACCAGTT
This sequence comes from Voacanga thouarsii, assembly GCA_026120185.1. Classification (NCBI taxonomy): domain Eukaryota; kingdom Viridiplantae; phylum Streptophyta; class Magnoliopsida; order Gentianales; family Apocynaceae; genus Voacanga; species Voacanga thouarsii. Next base: position 1,333,798 of record JANUWF010001100.1, on the reverse strand, counting down.
ACCATTGACTTTAAAAATTCTTTTCTTAGTCGATCCAATCCTCCAAGATCCTCTCCATGAGTTTATAGGGGAAGATCTATCAAAATTTTTTCTAAATCCGTGAGTTTTCTCTTCTCATATTTGAAAGAATTGACATATTTACAAAGCATGCTTCAGTGGACGAAAATGGAGAACATGAACATTAAACAAAGTATGGGACCAGCATGGTGGGATGAAAACATACCTGTTGGAGCCTTAAAATTTTGAAGAACGTTGAAGAAAGCTTTGAACATGGGAAAACAGCTTCTTCTTCATCCGTCCATGAACATCCAGTGAAGTTTCCACTGTCCAGTTTTCTTCCTTCGGTGAAGCATAAATGCCAAGCTTTCTGGTTTACGGAATATGACCACTGCCTAAATCCGTTGGTGAGCACTCCAGTAAAGAAGAGTGGTCTCTAATCTCTTTGGTTCTCTTGCTATTGATTAGCAAAGAATCAAGAACAAGAGGATGAAACAAAACTCACGAGAGAGAGAGAACTGCGTGAACAGAGACGTGAGGGAGAGTCTCGTAAGCTAGAGAGAAAAGCTAGGGAAAAAATATTAGGGTTTTCTCTATCCCAGAGTCTTGTTTATTGTTAGCCAAAACTAGGTCTCCCATTATCTGATAAACATATCCCCCGGGATATCATATTTCAAACACCCGGATGTTATCCTAAGAATTAGTTTAGCTTAACCCTAAACTCATCTAAACTGTATCTGGAAGAAACCTTACGGTCCAAGCTAGTGGGCCAAAATAATATTTATTATTTTTCTTGAACCCAAAAGGCCTAAAATAATAAACATTAATTATTTATTTTCTGGGCTTATAGAAATAACTCAATAAATAATTAATGAGTATAAATGAACCAAAATAATTAAACTTTAATTATTTATTTCTTGGGCTTATATAAATAACTCAATAAATAATTAAGCATTAATTATTTTTCCCTTAGCTTAAGCCCGGGTTAATTTCCTAATTATTCAAACTGGGTCTAGACCCTAAATAATTAATTAACCAATTAAACCAGATAATTAATTTCCCTCAACTCCTATTTTTATTTTATTTATTTATTTATTTTATTCCAATCTAATAATAAACTAGACATCCTGAATAAAATAAAGTAAAATAAAATAAAATAAAATCCTCTTGAACTGAGACCAATTCCTCAACCCAAAATTAATTAGGACTTACGGGCTATTCCGAGAACCAAAAAGACACATCGCCTTGGTTGCTAAAATGACCAAAATACCCCTGCTATATAAATAGCTGTATTTTACATTTTAAATATTTCTTAATATCACCATAAGAAAATATTGACCCCAAGGACAATGCTGCATTAGCAAAGTCTCCGACCTACAGGTGAAATGACTAAAATACCCCTCTACACATCGCCGTACATTTAGAGAGGAAGAAGTGTACTAACACCCCTCTAAATGACATCTACCATCCTTAGGCTTCTAGTCCAATGATCCACGACTTCTTAGAGTGTTTCCGCTTTTCAAGGGAGCTACCCTAAAGCAAACATCCAAGTCATGTTTCCTAGGGTCCTGAATATTTAGATCATTCGGACAACCATAAGGGGCGATTTAGTATACAAACTATTTTGTACAAATCTGTCTTAACTAACTAGTCACACATACCCAACATGCAAGTATATTGACCCTACGATAGAACCTCAACTATAGCAAATCAAAGTATATGCTTTCAGCTTCGCCAAACCACGAACTCATACTCAAGTCATAGAATACTAGTCCACGCTGTAGCGGTAGTAGTCTAGGTTTCTACCATATAGTACTTTTTAGAAACCACTACTACAGGTCCTGTTCTACGTATTCGAAATACGCTTATGTCATGAAGTGAATGGACTACTCACTAGCTAAAGGTAAGTCATCCCCCATTTGGAATTCATAATATAATAACCTAAACATGATGAGATTCTCATTCTCATCAATCGGTTAAGAACAATTGTTTATGTGTTTAAATAACCCATGATCCATACCTTACTGTGAAAGACCTCCATTCACATGGATAATTTATTTAAACACAATGGGTCTGTTCTAAACGAAAATGTACACAAATAAAGAAAATTATTTTACAAACGATTTCCGCAAATAAATTCTTTTATTAACATATTCGATATTTTTATCAGAAAACTAGTCTAAAAGGGTATATTCCCAACAATATTTGGCCTTGAAACATACTTGTCTCAGTCTCTTTGTTTGGTCTTCCAATTTCGCATCAGGGATTTCTTCCATCAACTTCTTCTCACATTCTAGTAACTCAATGTCCATTCTCAACTTCTTCTCAGCCATATATACTCATTTTTCTTCATTTCGCAAACCTTGCAAATCTAAATTGAAGCTTTCAAATTATTATTTCTTTGTTAGCTTTGGGGTCATATAATTATTAGTTCTTCATGTACAAGTATGTGTGAGAAAGTACCTGAACATTCTTGATTAAGGTCTCTAAGCTCATAAACTTCCTGTAAGGCCATCGACGAATTCTCAACTCCCTACATCTTTTCTTGAGACTGGCTCGGCAAACATTCAGTTCTTTGGCTGTCCGAATGAGTGTCATGTAAAAGTATTTCGAAATAGTTTCTCTTGATAGTGTTTTAGAGCTACTGCCCTTCTCATTTCACTGTCTCCTGATTAGCTTCTTCTCCATCAATAGGTGTTTCCTCCATAGGAACCGTGTTCTGGCTTTGTTCAAAATTCAGTAGGCAGTAAAAAGGATCATGTACAAGTATATCCTCCATCAGAGGAACATCATCAAAAATAGTTTCTTGGATAGGTAGATCAAATTAGAAATCCAAAGCAACATGTTCATAACTTTCACTGATTCATAACACAACAAACTAAACTAAATGAAGAAGACGGGTGAAAACCCAAAAAAAAAAAAAAAAAGGCCTGAAAAGAATATTACCTGAAATCAAAAGGAAGTGGTTGGCTTGGAAATGAAAACACATCAAAATCTTCTTGATTGAAAGCTAATTCAAAATTTGACCACATCTTAAACGAATTACAACTATCCATCTTTGAGAAAGAGAACCGAATAAGAAATATATATCTGATGACAACTTCCACTAATGACTGATGATTAAGGGAAATATATATCTCAAATGAATTAAACTTCCACTAATGACTGATGATTAAGGGATATATATATATATATATATATATATATATCTGTGCGGGAAGAGAGGAGGGAGGACTGAGGAAAGAAAAAGACAAGGAGGAAGGGGAAGAGGTAGATGACAGGTGGAGGAAGTGATGACTGAGGAGAGAAAGAGACAAAGAGGAAGGGGAAAAGGGAGATGAAAGGTTAAGTGCGGGAATAGGGGAGCGATGACTGATGAGAGAAAGAGACAAGGAGGAAGGGAAAAAAATGAGATGAAAGGTTATGTGGGGGAATAGGGGAGGGATGACTGAGAAGAGAAAGAGACAAGGATGACTAAGGAGAGAAAGAGACAAGGAGGAAGGGGAAAAGGGAGATGAAAGGTTATGTGCGGGAATAGGAGAGGAGAGAAAGAGATAAGGAGGAAAGGGAAAAGTCAAATTTTGAGTTTTCTATTCAGTTCTTATTTAGGATTTGCTGTTCTTATTGAGTTCTCTATTCACTTGTCTATTCAATTTTTTAGTTCTCTGTTCACTTCTTATTGAGTTCTCTGTTCAGTTCTCATTTGGGATTTCCTTATGTACTTTTAAGATGTCTGATATCATCAAAATGATAATTGTTCATATGGTAACATATGGTTCAGGATAAGGCTCATCTTTGGTTATATGTATGGGGATTTTGACTGGCTACATGGATGTGTTATACAAAATGCTAGTTATATTTTAATTGCACTGCCTTGACATTTTTCTGTTTATTGGAATCATTTCATTGGCGAGACTGATCTCCAATTTATGTATTGTGCAGGAAAAGAGATGTTCTAAAGCCCAACCCGCTGACCTTGAGCTATGTTGGGTAAAAACTAATGTTTTGTCGAGACTGAGGAGAAGAAGAGACAAGGAAGAAAGAGAAAAGATGATACCGGAAAGAGATAAGAAGGAAGGGAAAAAGATGATAAGGAGGAGGACTGATGTACTCAATTTTGTTTTTTGTTTTACATGTATTGCTATTTCTAATAGATTCCTTGGCATTTCCTACTTATTATATATGTAGTATCACTTCTCTTGTGGAGTTTAAGGATTATTTATGATTTCAATGTTCAAGAGATTGATTTTGATTTGTTTGGCATTAAGCAAATTGTATTTTATTGTGATTGGTGTTGAATGAGTTAAATGGATTGTATTTAGTTTGAAATTTCAGGTGGATAGACCTAAATTTCAATCAATTATTTTTTTAAAAAAATTAAATCATATTTGCTTATCAAATGCGACAGTTTGGTAATGGCTTAACTGAATAAATACGATGGTCTGAGTCATCGTTTTTAATAATGGTCGCAATTGTTCCGAGAGTTATTGCCATGGTTGTAATTACGACGGTTGGATACCGTCGCAAATACTCAGCAATTGCGACGGTTAGGGCCGTCGCAATTAACAAGTAGTTGTGACGGTTTAAAACTGTCGTATTTACAGAACAATTGCGATAGTTTTTTCACCAAATGCGACGATTTGCAAAATCTCAACCCAGGTGAGTAATTGCGATACTTTTCCCTGACCATCATATTTACACCATCGCATTAGGTAAATACGACAGGTTTTCAGCCATTTTTAATAAAAACGACGTCATTATATACGACAGTCAAAAAATCGTCATTTGACCGTCGTTTATAGCAAAATCGACGATATTTTCTCAAATATGACGATTTTCTGGCCGTCGTATTTGTCTGAATTTTTAGTAGTGGTACAAGTTGGGCGTCGAGACACTGGGAATTTTTTAACTTTAAAATGGAACTAATGTATTTGTTGGACCTAGCATGAGTTAAATGCAGAGCAAGATACATGTAGTTAAACTGTAATTGGTTAATAGCTTTTTTCAGTTGAACTTTCTTGTATGCATGCCAAATCCTTATGATTCTTTTGGTGTAATCTAATGTGTCCACATGGATTCTGTTTCAAATCACTACAAAAGAAATATGAATTGGAATTGGAAAAAAAAAATGCACAGCACTGGATCGAGTCTAGCTATAAGCTAATATACTCGAATTATGATTATTGCTGGTAAATTACTATTATTGTTATTATTACTATTATTAATGTTGTTATTATTTTATACGATGTATGCCAGTGAGTCTGGATGGTGGCTCTCAGTAGACCTGGGTGGTGGTCTTTCTGTGTATTCTTTAATCAGTAGTTATTATGTGCATTTGTTGGATTGGGATTTATGTTTCCCAAAATTAAAGAATTCTGTTGTAACCCTATTGTCATGATGGACATAGTGAAAGTAGCAAATTCAACTTCTTCCATAACTTCCTAATAAAATGGAGTAAGTAAACAAAAGGAAATCAAATCCAAGTGGCATATGAAAACAAACAAAAACTAACTGTTACATTATCTTAGAAAGCAAGAGGCAATAGATAAGAAGAGCAAATTTTAGTGTTCATTAAGAGATAAGTAGCATGGAAACCAGGGGTTAAAAAACATTAAAAAAAAAAAATCAAACCATTACAGAGGGCTACATGTATTGTAACCTTAGAGTAAAAGAAATAGCACACACCATGTGCTAAGGGATAACACATTTGGATTTATCCCATTTAATCAGCTACCAAAACACACCACCATGCCAAAAATAGCACTTCTTTTATATCAAAATGGAGTCTAAAGAGTGTTCAGAAACAAATATATAGAAAGTAACTATAAAATCCATTGACAAGTTCAAAATTGATTGATATATCTCAATCTTAAATTGGCCAAATTGAGAAATAAATTTATATCAGCCAAATGGATTTGAGGAGGCAAACAATTTTTTTTAAGAAAAAGACAACAACATCCAGGTTTATCTCCCACTCTTGCTAACTCTAAATTCCTTCATAGGCCATGAGTGACGGCTTCATCTTCTCAAGGGCATCACGAAGAGGAATGGGAGGCGATTAACATTAGTAAAGATTAGTAGGCATAAAACTAATGTAATAGCACGCTCTTTCGATAATCCATCATGCTATCCAACAGTGCACTCAACTAGAGAATTAGGTGCGACACTTAATCTCTGTATGACTAGCCCCAAGGATTCATTGAATTGGGCATGAAACTCATTGAACAATGGGTGAATGTACACCTTCGCCACGCAATTTAGCATTGGTGAGTTTCTCAATGCCATTAATGGTAATTTTTGCTTACTTTTGTATTCTGAGATCACCTCTTTGTATCACTTCGAGACAACAACACGACCAAAATGAGTGTAGAATTGCAGAATATCATGATCTAACTTCAGATGATCCTTTAAATTTGCATTAAAGCTTTCACTCAATTGTGTGCTACGCATCCCAATCGTCCAGGCACCCATCAAGTAGCATCGTGCCCACTTCACTCTGGCTACAAATATGCTTTTGATCCATTCATTTATCTCTAGCTCATGGACTAGCACGAGTTCCTATCAAGTCTCAAGAAACTCTGTCTCATCTTCAATGTGGAACATATAATTTCGAAACATGTCCGAGAGTGACAATCCCTTCCTACAAAGATATCCCAAGTGTTTTATAAAATTTCTCCAAATATGAAAAGTACATAAACCATGAAAGGTTTGTGGGAGAACTATAGAAATTGTTGCAGCCATTGCTACGTCTTGGTCAGTGAAGATTGTTCTAGGATGCTTGCCTCCTATAGCTTCGATGAACGTCATGAAAAGGCAATTAAAAGAATTAATTGTTTCATTGTAAAGCAACGCAGCCCCAAAAACTATCAATTGCCTATATTGGTTGAACCCAACAAATACTCTAAGAGGCCGGCACTGTTTGTTTATCTTGTATGTGGTGTCAAATATGACAACATCTCCAAAGCAGGAGTATTCCATGATCATACGCGTATCAGCCCAAAAAATTTTGTGATTAGCTCATCACAATCAAGTTGTACTGCATGAAAGAAAGAAGGATTCATAAAAGCTTGCTCTTCAAAATATCTCAATATTCCTGTGGCCTCACCATACCGTAAGTTTCTTTGTCTTCTATTGGGGAGGTATCGCTTCAAGCCTTCTTTGGTACACCTTAAATTTTCTTTGCCACCTACTTGTGCTGACATTAACTCATGAGATTGCTTTAAAGATAATCCTACAGTTTCAGCTAAGGAAGCGTCGATGCCTTGCACATTGCTCACATTCCTCTGTAACGGCATGAGATGAACACAAGCAGGAGTATAAGGTCATGGTTGTGGCTTGATTCAAACTCAGTCACCTTGTATTTTTCTTTCTCCCTATCTAGAACAATGACTATCCGAACAGCACAACTGGTCTTCATTTCTGCACGAGGATGTTTAATTTCTCTATCACGTTTATCGATCCTTTGAAACCCCGCTTTGCAGCATGTAAACCTCCTAGATGTCAACACACCAGAGCTATTTTTGTTCCCATACTTTCTACGTATATCGAAGCCCATAGCTGCACCATAACAATTGTAAAAGTTGTACGCTTCTTCTTCAGAATCAAGTAATTATCTGATGGTAGGTAAAAAAAAAACATTCGCACTTGTACGATCCTCCATTAAAAGGAACCTATGCACATCATTAAAAAAAAAAAAAAGGAACAAAGAAATATATTACAATACTTGAGTACCCTTACAAGTAAATTTCATAAAAAGGATCTAAACATGTCACTAATTCTAACCAATAAGTGCAATATGTAGGTAAAAAAGAAATATTACTGTCTTGGTCAAATTTAAAAAACTACAAAGACATCAGTAATAAATTGTTAAAAAAAAATTCAACTGGAACATGTAAATGTATAGGCAAGCGAATACATTCCGGGGAAAATTCTTAATTTAACCTCGAGATAATTAGAGAGAATGTTATAAATAAGTAAACGTGGTCAGATGCTATGCTATGCTATACTGTGTTCTGTATACAATCAATGTTGCCAAACAAACATGTATTAACAAGTAAAGCAATCCCATGAACATGGATGTATATATTACTAACTCATTCTCACAGAGACATGAACACAAATATTAACCTAAAAACCCATATTACATTGAATGAAAATTTTCAAATGAACATACTTAGCTGCTGGAAGACAACTTGGGTGACTGGATATTTTTAAGAAGATTTTGAAGAAAGAGAAAAATCCCCTTTAGCATTGCATGCTCATTGCCTCGTTTGTGTATCAGGAGCGCTTCAATTTCGTCAGATTTCACTACCCCTATCGGCACCATTCGAAATAATCTCAATATTTGAAGGAATGAGAGAAGAAAGAGAATGGAAATATTAACATCTAAGGAAAGCTTTTGTTTATGTTTGCACAACAGGTGATTTAAGCAGGATTTTTAATTTTTAGTGAACAGTACAAAGTACTTCCACAGTACAGGACTTATAGAGGCTTGTGGAAGTTGGCTAACAATGGAAGCCGCAATTTTGGATCGGCTGGGGGCAAAACGACATTGTTTTACCCTTTTTTTGGGACTAGCGACGTGGAAGTTCCCTTGCCAGACGATTGCTGGGACTTTAAATCGTGGCCGCAAAAGAGCCGAACAATTTCCGTACAGAAATTGCGCGGCCCCGAATCCTTAATAAGTTGAGCACTGGTGCATAACTGAAAAGATTCCAAAATCTCCCAATCAATTTCTTTGAAGAAGTGAGAAGTGAGATAATCAAATACTAGTACTATGAATTATAGTAAAGGAAAATTAGCCGATTCAATCCATCGTTTTTTATATTTTCGAGGTTTAGATCCCTTTTCTTTTTTTTTTCAACTTTTGAGGTCCTCTAACTATTATTCTTGTACGGTTTTGGTCCTTTTTTAGGGTTCCGTTAGTCAAACCGTCATTTGACTAATGGAACAATAATAAAAGGACCAAAACGGCACACAAATAATAGTTAGAGGACCTAACAAGTTGAAAAAAAAAATTACCTAAACCTTCAAAACATAAAAGTTAAAAGACTGAATCGGTTAATTTTTCTTTAAATAATAAAGTAATTAAAAAATCTGCCTCTAAATTTGGAAGGATTTCGGATAGATTTAAGACGAATTCTTGAAATTTTATTTTTAAAAATAATAAAATAATAAAAGTATTCGTTGTAAATCAATCACAAATTTGATGATTTTGATCCTTTTTTTTCAACTTGTTAGGTCTCATAATTATTATTTTTGTACTATTTTGATCCTTTTATTAAGGTTTCGTTAATCAAATAATGGTTTGACTAACATAATTCTAAAAAAGGATTAAAATCGGACAAAAATAATAGTTAGAAAATTTAAAAAGTAAAAAAAATAAATATAAACATTTAAAATATAAAAGATAAATGATTGAATTGATTAATTTTCTTTATAATAAACTATCCCCAAATTTTTTGTCTGACTCATGATGATGTGAAAGGACCAAGGAGCCTCAAAAGTGGAAAGATTAAAGAGTAATTGACCCAAGAAATACACTGAGAACATTCCAAAATCCCCCCATAAATTTCTGTGAAAAGGATCTCCTAACATAAAATGTGAGAAGCGAGATAATTAAATATTAGTATAAATTATGCTCTACGGTATGTGACTTTCATGTATTATTTGAAAAGAAAAAATTGTAATATAATATATTATTTTTATATATTTAAATTTAATATAAAATATTTAAAAAATTAAATATATTTTACCGAGTCAATTACGTGCTTTAATTGAGGATCGTACAGGGTTATAAAATAATTAAAAGCAAGGTGACGTAGCAGATGGTGCAATCTGATTCGAGTTCAATCAAATCATCCTTTTCAAAGACTCGATCGGAAATTCAAAACGCAAAGGTTGATGTGTGGTGGCAGCGATTGGGAGATTTTCGTTCTCCAATCCATGCTTCAGCTTCACTGTCCAGGGGTTTTGACCCATTCGGATAAGACATCGGTCCACGGCGACGTTTCTGATCCGATTTGGTCAAAACCGCTGTCCGTGTCACCGAAATCAATTCAAAATGAAGCAACCTGATTGTAATAAGCAAGGCCAAATGTGATTAAATCCTCGGAGAAGGCTTGCAAAAGACGACAATAACGATTCCGTGTGCAAAGAGACAACCCGACCGAAGGACAAGGATGGTAATAATCTTTCTCAGCAATAAAAAAGATTTTCATTTCATGATCCCAAACTAATTCAGGGCTACCAAAATACTTACTCTGTATATTTCCCTCTATATATTTATTATTAAGAATACATATATTTAGTGAGTCAAATAATTAAATAAGGAATAAATTAAAAATATAAATAATAATTATATTATTAATTTGTAAAATTAAAAAAAATTTAGTATAATAAATATAAAAATTTTTAATATAATTTTTACCTTACCTTAAATTTTACAAAATTTATGATATTATTTTGTGTAAACTTATCCTCTCGACTTCAAATTTTTAATTCCATATGCCATCCCCTTCGTAACCCAGTATATTATTGTACTTCTTCAGTCAAAACGTTTGCAACAACCAACCCTTGAGTAGCCTAATTGCCAGTTCTAATTACCTTATTTCCTTCAAATAAATTTCAATACTTTGTAATATTTTGCAATAAGAAGGATTGGCCGACCAAATATATGAATCCAAGACTAAACTTAGATAATACACAATGTTACCAACAAATACACCATGAAAAATGAGACAACTCAAAAAATATTTGGATCCTTTCCCATATTTCAATTGTGTTCAACCAATAATGTATGGTATGATAATACAAACAACCAAGAATGCAGTGTGAAAATAAGAATAAATAATAGTAATTACGATTTTTATTTACACCACTCAATATTATATGAACACTACTCACAAAAATGAAGGTACATTCATCTTAATTATATTCCCTAGCATTCGACGATTGCGGCGTTCACGTTGCCACCCCCAATATCCGTCTCTGATTTTATCATTTTCTCCAACATTATCTATTCTATCTTTTAAGGTGTTATTGAATTAAATTGAAACGAGTTTTGTTGATAGTAATAAAATATTATTAAATATATAAAATTATAGAGAAATTATAATAAGGTGTAAGTATATAATATTTTTCAAAAAACGAGAATGATTTAAATTATTATTATTAAATTAAAATAATTTTTTTAATTAAAATAGAAATAAAAGATTACTATCTAAATATCATAATAGCTTAAAAACTCAAGCTATGTACGGCCAACCAAAAAGGAAAAATAACAAGCAATCTTAATAGAGAAGAAAAATAAATGTTATAAAATTAGGGTAGTGTTAGAATAAAATCTACACACTACACACTAAGAAAATTCTAACTATTCTTTGTACAAGAATTTCTCTTCAAACTTCTCTCTTTCTTTCTCTCACAATTATTTCTCTAATTCTTCTTTCACTAATCTTTCTTTCACAAAATGATGGTGTATTACAAACTTAGAGAATAGCTCTATTTATAGAGCTCTAATTAGTGGAATACATCATGGCATACATCATCTTCAACTAATCTCAATTAGTGGTGTCTCCACTAAATGGTGGACATCCATAAAAATCTTCTATAATAATTCACATAAATCCATAATTAGTGGAGCCTCCACTAATTAATAAAGATTTCAATAATTCATAACACTCTCCCTTGGATGTCCATCCATTACATAAAAAATATGCTTCATTAAAACCTTACTAGATAAAAACCCAGTGGGAAAAAAAATCTAGTGAAGGAAAAAGAGTACACTATTCTATATGTCTGTTTATTACTTCCCCTGATGAGATGATTCCTTTAAATCTTTAAACCGACGCATACCGATTTTATATCTCAACTTCTCAAATGTTGCAGTCGGTAAAGTCTTCGTGAAAATATCTGCGAGGTTATCACATGACCGAATTTGTAGCACATCAATTTCACCTTTCTTTTGGAGTTCATGAGTAAAGAAGAATTTTGGTGAAATATGTTTTGACAGATCTCCTTTAATATATCCTCATCGTAATTGAACTATGCAAGCTGCATTGTCTTCATAAAGAGGAGTTGGAATATCTTTGATTGATGATAATCCACAACTTTCTCGGATATAATGAATCATGGATCTTAGCCATACACATTCTCGACTTGCTTCATGAATGGTTATAATTTCAGCATGATTTGAAGAAGTAGCTGCTATAGATTGTTTCGTAGAACGCCATGATATAGCAGTATTTCCACATGTAAATAGATAGCTCGTTTGAGAACGTGCTTTATGTGGATCAGATAAATAACCAGCATCTGCATAACCTATCAATGTTGGACTGGTTTTATTTGAATAAAATAATCCGAGATCAATTGTACCTTGGAGATATCGAATGACTTGTTTAATTCCATTCCAATGTCGTCGTGTTGGTGAAGAATTAAATCTTACTAATAAATTGACAGCAAAAGCAATATCAGGTCGTGTATTATTAGTAAGATACATCAATGCACCAATTGCACTGAGATATGGTACTTCAGGATCAAGGAGTTCTTCATCATTTTCTTGAGGTCGGAAAGGATTTTTATCCACATTTAATGATCGGACGATCATTGGAATACTCAATGGATGTGCTTTGTCCATATAAAATCTTTTTAGCACTTTTGCTGTATATGTTGATTGATGAATAAATATTCCACTCTCCAGATGTTCAATTTGTAAACCAAGACAAAATTTGGTTTTACCAAAATCTTTAATTTCGAATTCTCTTTTTAAATAATCAATTATTTCTTGGAGCTCTTTAGGAGTTTCAATAAGATTAATATCATCAACATATATAGCTAATATCACAAATTTAGAACCAGATTTCTTAATAAAAACACATGGACATACCTGGTCATTTTTAAATCCCGCTTTCGATAAATATTCACTAAGACGTGTGAACCACATGCGCCCAGATTGCTTCAGGCCATATAATGATTTCTGCAACTTGATGGAGTAATTTTCACGAGGAAAATGTTTATATGCTTCAGGCATATGAAATCCTTCGGGGATTTTCATGTAAACATCATGTTCTAAATTTCCATACAAATAAGCAGTGACAACATATAATAGGCGCATATCTATCTTTTCATATACTGCCAAACTGATAAGATATCGGAGTGTGATAGCATCAACAACAGGAGAATAAATTTCATCATAATCAATACCTGGTCTTTGTGAAAAACCTTGGGCTACTAATCGCGCTTTATATCGAACGATTTCACTATTTTCATTGCGCTTTCGCACAAATATCCATTTGTAGCCAACAGGTTTTACACCTTCTAGTGTTCGGACTGCAGGTCCGAAGACTTCACGTTTTGTCAGTGCATTTAACTCCGATTGAATCGCATCTTTCCATTGCAGCCAATCTTTTCTATACCGACATTCATCAACTGATATTGGTTCAGAATCATCATTATCCTGTGTAACATCACGAGATATATTGTATGCAAATATATTATCAATAACAGTTTCTATCCGATTCCAACTTCTACCGGAAGTGGTATAATTGATAGAAATTTCAGTGTTACTTTCATCAACTTCTGGTTCTTTATCATCAGTTCTCTCTTGGTCTTTATCATTCTTTTCTTCAATATGATCTTTTGGATCATTTAATCCTCTTTTCTTTCGAGGATTTTTATATTTAGAACCAAGAGGTCGGCCACGCTTCGGCGTGTTTTTGACTCAACGACTATAGGTATAATATTTTGTTCTGCTGGAACTTCAATTCGAATAGGAGCATTTATAGTTGGAATATGCGATTTTGTAACTCTTCTAGAGTCAACAAAAGCGCTCGGCATTTGATTTGCAATGCTTTGCAAATGAATTATCTTTTGAACTTCAAGTCCACATGCGCTTGTGCGCGGATCTAAGATAATTTAATGATGTTGTCCAAGCAAGATCCTTTTTATGTTGTTTTGGTTCTCCCCTAATTTAGGGAATAATGATTCATCAAAATAACAATCAAGCAAATCTTGTCGTGAATACATCTCCTATCGTGGGTTCAACATACCGATAATAGAGGGAGAATCATATCCAACGTATATCCCCTTTCTTCTTTGAGGACCCATCTTTGTACGTTGGTTTGGTGCAATTGGAACATACACAAGACACCCAAAAATTCTTAAATGAGCAATATTTGGTTCTGACCCAAAAGCCAATTGCAAAGGAGAGAATTTATGATAACTAGCTGGTCTTATACGTACAAGTGTTGCAGCATATAGAATAGCATGTCCCAAGGCAGATGTTGGGAGATTTATTTTCATTAATAATGGTATAGCAATTAATTGTAATCGTTTAATCAAAGATTCAGCAAGACCATTTTGTGTGTGAACATGAGCTACAGGATGTTCAACATTAATCCCAATTGACATGCAATATGCATCAAAAGCATGTGATGAAAATTCACCAGCATTATCCAAACGGATATTTTTAATGTGATGGTCCGGAAATTGTGCGCGTAATTTAATTATTTGAGCAAGTAATCTCGCAAACGCCAGGTTGCGAGTAGATAATAAACATACATGTGACCATCGAGATTATGCATCAATTAAGACTATAAAATATTTGAACGGTCCACATGGTGGATCAATAGGTCTACAAATATCTCCGTGAATCCGTTCGAGAAATGTAGGACTTTCAGCTCCTACTTTTACTGGTGATGGTTTAACAATTAATTTTCCTAGGGAACATGCAGTACATGCGAATTTTTCTGATGTTAATATCCTTTTATTTTTTAAAGGATGACCATGTGTATTCCCAATGATTCTTCTTATCATGGTAGATCCCGGATGACCCAATGGTGAATGCAGTAACAGGGAGCCATGGACGGAAAAAAACAGAGACAAAAAAAAATTAAACGCGAGCCATAAAGGCCATGCGGAAGCGTGAAGATCATACATTTGCGCTCCTTAACCCTTCTAGGTTGAGTAAGAGCGGATTGAATGACTGGAATCACCTCGCTTTGCACAGTTGAAGGAGCTTCCGGTTGAACACCCGCTAGCCTTCGACTTCGTCTTATTTGCATTAACGCTTAGCTCTCCAACTCTCGGGATATTCCTCAACCTAACCTCTAGTCGGTGAACACTATAGTGAAAAGGAACGATCTCAAAATACCTTAGTTCTTTCGCTATTGATTAGCAAAGAACAAGAGAAAAATAAGAAGAAGGAGAGAGCCTTTGAGAGAGAGAGACTCACGTGAGAGTCTGCTTAGGAAAGGAAAATTAGGGTTTTTTTCTTTTCAAAGAGTTGTTTTTATTTTTAGTCTAAACTAGGTCTCTCAATCTCTGATAAACATCTCCCCGGGATTTCAAAACACCCGGATGTTATCCTGAGAAACAGTTTGGCCTAATCTTAAACTCCTCTTAACCATCTCTGGAAAAAACCCTAAGGTCCAAGCTATTGGGCCAGATAAATATTTATTATTTTTCTTGGACCCAAAAAGGCCCAAAATTATAAATATTAATTATTTATTTTCTGGGCTTACATAAGTAACCCAATAAATAATTAATGAGCCCAAATGAACCATAATAATTAATCTTTAATTATTTATTTCTTGGGCCTATATAAATAACTCAATAAATAATTAAACATTAATTATTTCTCCTAGTTTAAGCCCAGGTTAATTTCTTAATTATTCATACTGGACCTAGGCCCTGAATAATTAATTAACCAAATAAACTAGATAATTAATTTCTCTCAACTCCTATTTTATTTATTTATTTATTTTATTCTAATCCAATAATAAATTAGACTTCCTGAATAAAATAAAATCCTCTTCAACTGAGACCAATTTCTCATCCCAAAAATAGTTAGGACTTACGAGCTATCCCGTGGACCAAAAAGACACATCGCCTTGGTTGCTAAAATGACCAAAATACCCCTGCTATATAAATAGTTGTATTTTGCATTTTAAATATTTCCTAATATCACCATAAGGAAATATTGACCCCAAGGACAATGCTGCATTCGCAAAGTCTCCGACCTACAGGTGAAATGACTAAAATACCCCTCTACACATCGCCGTACATTTAGAGAGGAAGAAGTGTACTAACACCCCCCTAAATGACATCTACCATCCTTAGGCTTCTAATCCAATGATCCACGACTTCCTGGAGTGTTTTCGCTTTCCAAGGGAGCTACCCTAAAGCAAACATCCAAGTCATGTTTCCCAGGGCCCTGGATAATTTAGACCATTCGGACAACCACAAGGGGCGATATAGTACAGAAACTATCTTGTATAAGTCTGTCTTAACTAACTAGTCACACATACCCAACATGCAAGTATATTGGCCCTATGATAGAACCTCAACTACAGCAAATCAAAGTATATGCTTCCAGCTTCGCTAGACCACCAACTCATACTCAAGTCGTAGAGTACTAGTCCACGTTGTAGCGGTAGTAGTCTAGATTTCTACCATATAGTACTTTGAGAAACCACTACTACAAGTCATGTTCTACGTATTCGAAATACGCTTATGTCATGAAGTGAGTGGACTACCCACTGGCTAAAGGTAAGTCATTCCCCATTTGGAATTCATAACATAATAACCTAAACATGATGAGGTTCCCAGTCTCATCAATAGGTTAAGAACAAATGTTTATGTGTTAAATAACCCGTGATCCATACCTTATTGTGAAAGACCACCATTTACATGGATCACTTATTTAAACATAATGGGTCTGTTCCAAACGAAAATCGTGCACAAACAAAAAGTAAATTCACAAACAATTTCTGAAAATAAATTCTTTTATTAAATAATTCGATTTTACATCAGAAACCTAGTCTAAGAGGGCATACAATCCAACGCCGGTCATGCCAAATGCTAAAAGTAATAGGATCAGTAAACTTCTGGTTTACTAGATGATGAATTTCAATTGTACGTATTTTTACAAAATATAGGCCAGTAGAAAAAGACGGCAATTTTTCTAATACAGATTTCTTACCTAAATGCATTTGAGTAATAAAATGATGCTCAATCCCATTTTCCTCATTTGTTTCAACATGATACCCATTTCTGCGGATATCTTTAAAACTCAATAAATTTATTCTGGATTTTGAGGAAAATAGTGCCTTATCAATAATAATTGTTGTTCCTTTAGGCAACAATATACTAGCTCTTCCAGAGCCCTCAATCATATTTGCACTACCGTTTATCGTATAAATATTTATTTCTCCCATTTTGAGATCAGAAAAATATTTCTCATTTTTTAGTATGGTGTGTGTAGTTCCACTATCAATAATGCATACATCATCATTAACAACAGCCATCTGAACACAAATATATATATGCAAACGTAAATATTATTAAAATAGAATTAAAATGAAAATATAAAAATATCAGGGTGAGACTTTAGTTCTTCTGGGCACTGCCATCACCAATTAAATGGTCTATCCTACCGTCTGGATGTTCAAAAAAATCCGATACAACCATATGGGTAATATTGATATTAAGATTTTCAGGATCAATATCATCATCCTCAGCATTATTTATTGGATGTTGAGAGAAATTTGCTTCCACATTTTTATTTTTCAATGAAGCTTGATACAATTCAACTAAATGCTTAGCCGTACGACAGTTTCGTGACCAATGACCTTTCATGCCACATCTATAACATATATCCTCATACTTTTCTTCAATTTCTTTTTCTTTTCCCTTATGATCTTTTCTCGTTCCACTTCGGTGGCCGTATTTCTCACGCTTTGATTATGATTGTGATAAGGGAAATATCGAGCGTGTCTACGACCATAACCACGACCACGGCCACGGCCATGGCCACGACCACGACTATAACGATGGCTTCGCTAGAGCCAACAGCATTCACTTCGGGAGGCTGTTGAGCCGCTTGGTCCGGCTTCATGATTTCTCAATAATAACTCATTATTCTTCTCTCGCAATGAGGAGGGCAGATAATTAAATCAGTAAATTTTGTATACCCCTTTTCTCGATATTGTTGTCGCAGGACAATATTTGAGGCATGAAAGGTGGAGAATGTCTTCTCCAACATATCTTCATCGATCACTTTTTCTCCGCATAATTTTAATTGAGATGTAATTTTATACATTGCGGAGCTATATTCATTCACGGTTTTAAAATCTTGCAACATCGAGTGCAACCATTCATACCGTGCAATAGGTAGTACGACCATCTTCGGTGGTCAAATCTTTCTTTTAAATTTACCCACAGGACATATGGATCTTTTTCGGTAAGATATTCCATTTTCAAATTTTCATCGAGATGACGACGAATAAAAATCAAAGCTTTAGCCTTGTGTTGTGCGTATGCACTATTATTTGCTTGAATAGTTTCACTAAGGCCTTCGACATTTAGATGCATTTCCGCATCGAGAATCCATGACATATAATTTTTTCCGTAAATATCAAGGGCTACAAATTCGAGTTTAGCGAGATTAGCCATAGAGATCAATAAATGCGTACTGTCTTCTCGGTTTTGTTAACGGCGTAAACTCGTGCTTAGTCTTCCGGCTTTTGTACTCGTAGAGACTCGTGCTGATAACGTGTTATAAAATTAGGGTAGTGTTAGAATAAAATCTACACACTACACACTAAGAAAATTCTAACTATTCTTTGCACAAGAATTTCTCTTCAAACTTCTCTCTTTCTTTCTCTCACAATTCTTTCTCTAATATTTCTTTCACTAATCTTTCTTTCACAAAATGATGGTGTATTACAAACTTAGAGAATAACTCTATTTATAGAGCTCTAATTAGTGGAATACATCATGGCATACATCATCTTCCACTAATCTCAATTAGTGGTGTCTCCACTAAATGGTGGACATCCATAAAAATATTCTATAATAATTCACATAAATCCATAATTAGTGGAGCCTCCACTAATTAATAAAGATTTCAATAATTCATAACAGTTATATCTGGTTAAGAATTTAATTGAGATGAATTTGTTAAAATTTAATAAAATATTATTAAATATGAGATAAATATAGGATTTAATCTTTAATGAGAAGGAAGCAATTTAGATTAAGCATATCAAAATTTTAAAATTTGAGTACTTCTTAATAAATAAATAAAATAAAATTAAAATTTAAAAGTAAAAATAAAAAAATATTTAATTAATTAAAAATTTATTTATTTTAATACGCACATAATTAGTTAAATAAGGCAAATAATTTAAATAAAAAAAGTAATAAAAGGACCTGTAAAGCTACAACATTTAAATCTAGCCGAAGGTGACTTTCTGAATGTGTAAATTGTAGTCAATGTTTTCAGAATCGGACCGGTCATCGAACCGAAAAGTTACTGGTTTACGGTTTAATGGTTCATTCGTAATTAGATCGTAATTGAACCGTAATTGAACCGGTAATATTATAATTTAAAAAATTAAAAATATAATTATTTTTGAAAGAAAATTGATCAATAATATAGTGTAATTTAAATCCATAAAGACATAAATATTCAAATTCATCATTAAAAATAGTCATTTTTAGTTTATAACTAATAATCTAACACATTAAAGTAATTTATTAAATTATATAATTTAATTTGTCCCCCAAAAATTACAAAATTGCCCTAATTTTTTTTTAAAAGAAGCAGTTTAACCGGTTGGACCGACCGGTCCACCAGTTCACCGGTTGGACAGGCCGGTCCAACACAGTTCCCTCAAAAACTACTGGTTTTTAAGGGAATCGATCTGATTGACCAGATCGGACCGATTGGAGGATCGGTCCACGATCGGACCGGTCGGTCCGGTCCGATCCAAATAACAGTGATTGTAGTGAACGAATGCCACAGAAGGTTCTAGCCTAATAGAGCCGTCAGGATTGATCGTGTTGGGAATCCAGCTTGCAAAGTACAATAACATTAAAAGATAATATTGTTATGAATTATTGGAATCCCCATTAATTAGTAGAGGCTCCACTAATTATGGATTTATGTGAATTATTATAGAAGATTTTTATGGATGTCCACCATTTAGTGGAGACACCACTAATTAAGATTAGTGGAAGATGATGTATGCCATGATGTAATCCACTAATTAGAGCTCTATAAATAGAGTTATTCTCTAAGCTTGTAATACACCATCATTTTGTGAAAGAAAGATTAGTGAAAGAAATATTAGAGAAAGAATTGTGAGAGAAAGAAAGAGAGAAGTTTGAAGAGAAATTCTTGTGCAAAGAATAGTTAGAATTTTCTTAGTGTGTAGTGTGTAGATTTTATTCTAACACTACCCTAATTTTATAACACGTTATCGACACGAGTCTCTACAGTACAAAAGCCGGAAGACTAAGCACGAGTTTCGCCGTTAACAAAACCAGAAAACAGGTACGCATTTATTGATCTCTATGGCTAATCTCGCTAAACTCGAATTTGTAGCCCTTGATATTTCTGGAAAAAATTATATGTCATGGATTCTCGATGTAGAAATGCATCTAAATGCTGAAGGCCTTAGTGAAACTATTCAAGCAAATAATAGTGCATCTGCACAACACAAAGCTAAAGCTTTGATTTTTATTCGTCGTCATCTCGATGAAAATTTGAAAATGGAATATCTTACCGAAAAAGATCCATATGTCCTGTGGGTAAATTTAAAAGAAAGATTTGACCACCTGAAGATGGTCGTACTACCCACTGCACGGTATGAATGGTTGCACCTGATGTTGCAAGATTTTAAAACCGTGAATGAATATAGCTCCGCAATGTATAAAATTACATCTCAATTAAAATTATGCGGAGAAAAAGTGACTGATGAAGATATGTTGGAGAAGACATTCTCCACCTTTCATGCCTCAAATATTGTCCTGCAGCAACAATATCGAGAAAAGGGGTATACAAAATTTACAGATTTAATTACTGCCCTCCTCATTGCAGAGAAGAATAATGAGTTATTATTGAGAAATCATGAAGCCAGACCAACTGGCTCAACAGCACTCCCAGAAGTGAATGCTGTTGGCTCTAGCAGAAGCCATCGTTATAGTCGTGGTCGTGGCCATGGCCGTGGCCGTGGTCGTGGTTATGGTCGTAGACACGCTCGATATTTCCCTTATCACAATCATAATCAAACTGTGAGAAATACTGGCCACCTGAAGTGGAACAGAAAAGATCATAAGGGAAAAGAAAAAGAAATTGAAGAAAAGTATGAGGATATATGTTATAGATGTGGCATGAAAGGTCATTGGTCACGAAACTGTTGTACGACTAAGTATTTAGTTGAATTGTATCAAGCTTCATTGAAAAATAAAAATGTGGAAGCAAATTTCTCTCAACATCCAATAAATAATGCTGAGGATGATGATATTGATCTTGAAAATCTTAATATCAATATTACCCATATGGTTGTATCGGATTTTTTTGAACATCCAGACGGTAGGATAGACCATTTAATTGGTGATGGCAGTGCCCAGAAGAACTAAAGTCTCACCCTGATATTTTTATATTTTCATTTTCATTCTATTTTAATAATATTTACGTTTGCATATATATATTTGTGTTCGGATAGGTCATTGTTAATGATGATGTATGCATTATTGATAGTGGAACTACACACACCATACTAAAAAATGAGAAATATTTTTACGATCTCAAAATGGGAGAAATAAATATTTATACGATAAACGGTAGTGCAAATGTGATTGAGGGCTCAGGAAGAGCTAGTATATTGTTGCCTAAAGGAACAACAATTATTATTGATAAGGCACTATTTTCCTCAAAATCCGGAAGAAATTTATTGAGTTTTAAAGATATCACGAGAAATGGGTATCATGTTGAAACAAATGAGGAAAATGGGATTGAGCATCTTTTTATTACTCAAATGCATTTGGGTAAGAAATCGGTATTAGAAAAACTGCCGTCTTTTTCTACTGGTCTATATTTTGTAAAAATACGTACAATTGAAATTCATCATCTAGTAAACCGAAGTTTACTGATCCTATTACTTTTAGCATTTGGCATGACCGGTTGGGTCATCCGGGATCTACCATGATGAGAAGAATCATTGAGAATACACATGGTCATCCTTTAAAAAATAAAAGGATATTAACATCGAGAAAAATTCGCATGTACTTGCATGTTCCCTAGGAAAATTAATTGTTAAACCATCACCGGTAAAAGTAGGAGTTGAAAGTCCTACATTTCTCGAACAGATTCACGGAGATATTTGTGGACCTATTGATCCACCATGTGGACCGTTCAAATATTTTATGGTCTTAATTGATGCATCATCCCGATGGTCACATGTATGTTTATTATCTACTCGCAACTCTGGCGTTTGCGAGATTACTTGCTCAAATAATTAAATTACGAGCACAATTTTCGGACCATCACATTAAAAATATCCGTTTGGATAATGCTTTGGTGAATTTTCATCACATGCTTTTGATGCATATTGCATGTCAATTGGGATTAATGTTGAACATCCTGTAGCTCATGTTCACACACAAAATGGTCTTGCTTGAATCTTTGATTAAACGATTACAATTAATTGCTAGACCATTATTAATGAAAACAAATCTCCCAACATCTGCACGGGGACATGCTATTCTACATGTTGCAACACTTGTACGTATAAGACCGGCTAGTTATCATAAATTCTCTCCTTTGCAATTGGCTTTTGGGTCAGAACCAAATATTGCTCATTTAAGAATTTTTGGGTGTCTTGTATATGTTCCAATTGCACCAAACCAACGTACAAAGATGGGTCCTCAAAGAAGAAAGGGGATATACGTTGGATATGATTCTCCCTCTATTATCGGGTATGTTGAACCCACGACGGAAGATGTATTCACGACAAGATTTGCTGATTGTCATTTTGATGAATCATTATTCCCTAAATTAGGGGAGAACCAAAACGAGCATAAAAAGGATCTTGCTTGGACAACATCATTAAATTATCTTGATCCGCGCACAAGCGCATGTGGACTTGAAGTTCAAAAGATAATTCATTTGCAAAGCATTGCAAATCAAATGCCAGACGCTTTTGTTGACTCTAGAAGAGTTACAAAATCGCATATTCCAGCTATAAATGCTTCTATTCGAATTGAAGTTCCAGCAGAACAAAATATTATATCTATAGTTGCTGAGTCAAAAACACGCCAGAAGTGTGGCCGACCTCTTGGTTCTAAATATAAAAATCCTCGAAAGAAAAGAGGATTAAATGATCCAGAAGATCATATTGAAGAAAAGAATGATAAAGACCAAGAGAGAACTGATGACAAAGAACCAGAAGTTGATGAAAGTAACACTAAAATTTCTATCAATTATACCACTTCCGGTAGAAGTTGGAATCGGATAGAAACTGTTATTGATAATATATTTGCATACAATATATCTCTTGATGTTACACAGAATAATGATGATCCTGAACCAATATCAGTTAATGAATGTTGGCATAGAAAAGATTGGCTGCAATGGAAAGATGCGATTCAATCAGAGTTAAATGCACTGACAAAACGTGAAGTCTTCGGACCTGCTGTCCGAACACCAGAATGTGTAAAACCTGTTGGCTACAAATGGATATTTGTGCGAAAGCGCAATGAAAATAGTGAAATCGTTCGATATAAAGCGCGATTAGTAGCCCAAGGTTTTTCACAAAGACCAGGTATTGATTATGATGAAACTTATTCTCCTGTTGTTGATGCTATTACACTCCGATATCTTATCAGTTTGGCGGTACATGAAAAGATAAATATGCGCCTATTAGATGTTGTCACTGCTTACTTGTATGGAAATTTAGAAAATAATATTTATATGAAAATCCCCGAAGGATTTCATATGCCTAAAGCATATAAACATTATCCTCGTGAAAATTACTCCATCAAGTTGCAGAAATCATTATATGGCCTGAAGCAATCTGGGCGCATGTGGTTCACACGTCTTAATGAATATTTATTGAAAGCGGGATTTAAAAATGATCAGGTATGTCCATGTGTTTTTATTAAGAAATCTGGTTCTAAATTTGTGATATTAGCTATATATGTTGATGATATCAATCTTATTGGAACTCCTGAAGAGCTCCAAGAAACAATTGATTATTTAAAAAGAGAATTCGAAATAAAGGATTTTAGTAAAACCAAATTTTGTCTTGATTTACAAATTGAACATCTGGAGAGTGGAACATTTATTCATCAATCAACATATACAGCAAAAGTGCTAAAAAGATTTTACATGGACAAAGCACATCCATTGAGTATTCCAATGATCGTCCGATCATTAAATGTGGATAAAGATCCTTTCCGACCTTAAGAAAATGATGAAGAACTCCTTGGTTCTGAAGTACCATATCTCAGTGCAATTGGTGCATTGATGTATCTTGCTAATAATACACGACTTGATATTGCTTTTGCTATCAATTTATTAGCAAGATTTAGTTCTTCACCAACACGACGACATTGGAATGGAATTAAACAAGTCCTTCGATATCTCCAAGGTACAATTGATCTCGGATTATTTTATTCAAATAAAACCAGTCCAACATTGATAGGTTATGCAGATGTTGGTTATTTATCCGATCCACATAAAGCACGTTCTCAAACGGGCTATCTATTTACATGTGGAAATACTTGCTATATCATGGCGTTCTACGAAACAATCTATAGCGACTACTTCTTCAAATCATCTTTGAAATTATAGCCATTCATAAAGCAAGTCGAGAATGTGTATGGCTAAGATTCATGATTCATTATATCCAAGAAAGTTGTGGATTATCATCAATCAAAGATATTCCAACTCCTCTTTATGAAGACAATGCAGCTTGTATAGCTCAATTACGAGGAGAATATATTAAAGGAGATCGGACAAAATATATTTCACCAAAATTCTTCTTTACTCATGAACTCCAAAAGAAATGTGAAATTGATGTGCTACAAATTCGGTCATGTGATAACCTCGCAGATATTTTCACGAAGACTTTACCGATTGCAACATTTGAGAAGTTGAGATATAAAATCGATATGCGTCGGTTTGAAGATTTAAATGAATCATCTCTTCAGGGAGAGTAATAAATAGACATATAGAATAGTGTACTCTTTTTCCTTCACTAGATTTTTTTTCCCACTGGGTTTTTATCTAGAAAGGTTTTAACGAAGTATATTCTTTATGTAATGGATGGACATCCAAGGGGGAGTGTTATGAATTGTTGGAATCTCCATTAATTAGTGGAGGCTCCACTAATTATGGATTTATGTGAATTATTAGAAGATTTTTATGGATGTCCACCATTTAGTGGAGACACCACTAATTAAGATTAGTGGAAGATGATGTATGCCATGATGTAATCCACTAATTAGAGCTCTATAAATAGAGCTATTCTCTAAGCTTGTAATACACCATCATTTTGTGAAAGAAAGATTAGTGAAAGAAATATTAGAGAAAGAATTGTGAGAGAAAGAAAGAGAGAAGTTTGAAGAGAAATTCTTGTTCAAAGAATAGTTAGAATTTTCTTAGTGTGTAATGTGTAGCTTTTATTCTAACACTACCTTAATTTTATAACAAATATAATATTATATTATAAATATATAATATTTTTTTTAAAATACAATATATTTAAATTAAATAATAATTTTAGATTCCACCGCCATGCATCAACCCCTCCCTATATAATGTGTCCGTGATCTCGCACTATTCTCTCCCATCTCCTCTCGTGGTCACTTGCAGCTGCGGTAATGTTAGCATTGGCTTGGACAACTCATTGTTTTTCTCCTTCCTTCCTTCATCCTTTATAAGATGCCTCTGAATTTGTGAAGTTTCATGCTTTTTTCACTCTTGCATGATACCTTATAATCTAACCAACCTTGTTTTTTTCTTTGGGCAGAGTACCCAAAAAACTGAGGCTTTCCTCAGTCATCCAGAAGCAGCACCGAAACAAGACCAGTTTACAGGGCAGTCAGAACTCAGAACCATCACAAAGAAAGGTAATCTTCTAAAACCTTTGGTTCCAAGTGTGGCACTCTTCTAAAACTTCCCGAATCGCCATCAACCTTGATATCCATTATTCGCTGACCCGGAAACTGAATAGTAGACACACACTGACATTTCAGTTAGCTGCCTTCTGGAAAAAAGGGAAAAGAAACACACCCCCGTCACCCTTTCCTGAGCCCACTGGCTTATTCCCTTCCCTTGTTGGAGAAGCAGCCCTCTTGGCTTATATATGTAGCAGCTTTAGTTTATATCTGCAACCACACAAAAGGCCACTGTAGGCTAAAGGAATAGGGATCCCACTCCTGGTATAGCTAGGGAATGATTTTTTTTTTTTTTTTCTCTCTTTCTTGTTTTCGGTTTGTAAATGTGTGACTAATGAGAGTGGAGGGGAAATCTGATGAAACTTCATCAGCTACATCTATGGTAGAGAATGGGTACTTATGTTTGCGTTGTTCCTGCAGATCATGTCTAGGCTTGCCGGTCGAAGCAACCGCAGCTCTCCACCAGGTAATTAAGTACCACGCTTTCTACACGAGAGGTGAAGGGAAACAAAATCTAAACTTTCCTATTCATTTTGCAGATGATCCTGGGGCTCATCAAATTAAATCTGATGTAAGCGATCATGGTACCAGAGTTTTGATTTAGACCAAAAACTAAAATAAAGTGTCGTTAGACGATCTGGTTGATGTTGGATTTTGCTTGTCTTTTGGTTTTATTGCGGCAAATGAAATCAGATTTCTCATAAATTTGCAGACAAACAACACTGTTTCAAAGAAGAAACCGAAAGGAAAGCAGGCTTGTGAGGGAACCTCCCCGATAGCAGCCGATGTAAGTGAACTATTCCTGTATTTATGGCCAATTTGTTTCAAGAACTGCTTACTGTGATATGAATTTGAACAACTTGAGAATACTTTTGATTTTGTTTGTTAAGAAACTTGGGAGGGCCACGAGCACTGGCGTAAAGGACAGGTATGTAGTTCTGTGATCATGGTTTCTTTTTGATTCCTCGTGTTTCATCACTTGTGCTTGAGCTGATGTTAATTTAGTCCACAGTGAGAAATCATTATAGTAAATCTTGTGCCGACTCTTTGATGTTTCAGCGGGGCTGAGGAAAAAGGAGGACAGGTGAACGTCAGGGTGGAGTGAAATTGCAGAAGCATTTTTTCCTGCAAAATGTTTATGAGGACAATAAAATTCGGCTCTCGTTCTGAATGAGCGATTCTTTACACCACTCTGCGATGTACTAACGTTAGCTTATTTGTTGAATTTGTTTTCAACGTTAAGCTGATGATTTTTGCACTTGCTAATTAATTAGCTTTATTTGGCATAATTTTTTTGTTGAAAATTTTAAATTCATATAATTAACGAGAACCAAAAAACATACGTACATAAAATATAAAACAAAATATAAAAAATTTATATAATTAAATTTATCAAGACATTAATACATTGATATTTTTTAAATTTTATCTAAATCTTCTATACATATCCTATTTCACATCGATTTACGTTCATGTATGTTCAATAATAATTAACATATCAAGACATGTTAAAAAGTTTATAATTCTATTTATATACAAATAATGGATATAAGAAGTTATTCATATATATATAGGATAATAATAAATTTTTAAGAATATTTTTTAATTCAACTATTGATTTGGAAATGAGACAACTAATACTTTTATATGAGCCTTTTATACATTTAGCCAAACCTTTTGTAACGGACGAAATAAGGACTATATATGGTTACAAGTGAGGGTATTCAATATTCAGTTTTAATCGAAAATTTGAATTAAATTTACTCTAATTTTGATTTTAATGAAATTTAATTCAGGGAGATTGGTACCCACTTTGACTTAGAAAGCGAACAAATGCTCTCAGGGAATGCCTTTTACCTAATGCCCTTCTTCCTCTCTGCCCTACTTAATTTAATTATTAGTTGAAAAAAAATTAAATGCTTTTTCAACTCAAATTAATTTTTCTCAAATTAATTGTTAATAAAAAAAATAAAAACACCTAATTCTCTTTTATATTTCCTTTTGTAAAAGGCAGGTAGGCTTCCATAAAAAGATGGAGCACCAAACCAGTACAAAGAGTTCGCTATCTATAGTGTACACCTCCTCCGAGGGTTTTACTTATAATTTATTTATTATTATTTTTAAAATGAATTCTTACAAATGTTATAAAACATGAAAAAGAAATGCGATTGTGCTTAATAATAATAACTATCAAATTCGAGTTTTACAAAGGTGGCGATGAGAGCTTTGTCATCCGTTATCCCAAAAATTTGAGGACTTTAGGCAAAAATAATTTAGAGGTTTTATATTTTAATTTATAAAACAATAACGATAAAAATATAGCTAATAATTAACCAACAAATTAATATTTAATAATGTGAAAAGATTCGCCAAAACAAAGCATCAAAGCACCAAATAAATACTCGCAAGTCACAAACAAGAATTTAAGTATCCAATTAAAATTCACCTCCAAACTCAAGGCTTCATGGATTTAATTTTGCTTAACTATCATTTTCAGTATCCGTACTAAGAAATTTTAATCGACCGGTATCAGTAAGCAGTCAAATAAATGGTTTCAATTTCAATTTTTCTATTTCTAACGAATAATTAAATCGATGTTAGTCCTATATCGTGACCCTTCCTAGTTATAAAGGGTTTTTTTTTTTTTTTTTCTGTTTACTAATTTTCATCTTCCCCACCAACAAAATAAAAAACACTGACATAAATATTGCCCTGTGGAATCCCATTATAGTTGCTAGAATTTTTATATGGATCATTAACAATGCCATTTAAATACAACAACAAATGTTTAGCACATCGTCAAAGAAGATAATCTTGCAAATTCTCCAATTCACTTATCATCTGCTCTACTTATACTAAACAAGAAATCATCAAAGAAGACAGCTCTGGCTTTTCTTTCCTTTTCTTCTTCCCAATCTTGAGAAGAAGACTTTTACTAGTATGGTAGAAGCCTAGTTTTCTTCTCATTTCTCTGCCTTTCTCTTTTCTCCAACCACTAAAAGCCAAAGTAGGAAAACACATTCTTTTCTTCCCAAATAATTTCAATTTCATTCAAATCTATCCTCCTCCCACATTAGCTCTGTTAGAGAAGAATATAGTACTGTTATACAGTAATATGTACAAATTCTGTTGACTAAATGCACATTTACAGCTTATTATATGCTTGAAATAAAACAGCAGATACATGGCAATGGCATTATAAAGAAATGTTACCTTCAGAAAAATCTCTTTACTAAACTCCACAAATCACCAGAAAAAGAAAATAACTACCCCTTGAGCAGATGGGAACCAAGGGTCGAAGGTATCATGCATATGATGAAGGAAGAGTATAACCAATATATATTTATATATGTTTTCCGAAAAATTAATTTTCTTTCCAAGTATCACAAGAGCACACAAGAATACACTTTTACTTAAAAGGAAACTCCCTAACATTCTCTGAGTTATACATGGTATCATGCCGAACATGCTTTTTGTTTCCCCAAATACAAAGAGACAGTATCATCTTTTGCCCCATGGCAAGCACCAGCAGCTCTGTGGAAGGAAGAAAGATGAGAACATTAAAGTAACATTGAAAGAAAAATATATCAAGAATGGAAAGGTTATGTATCTACCTTTGGATTCTCTGATCCAATTTTCTTCTGTCCATTGGTGTGAGATGCTTCAGTTGGCATGACAGGTACTTTTCCTGCACCACTCTGCTTCTCCTCTCGCACTCGGTTAAATATGTGGCTGTATCCTTCTGCTGATGCCGGATCACTCTCATCCCAATCACCAAATTTTGGAACAGCAGGGCTGTGATCAGGCTGCAACATCCATTAGCAAATTATTATCATTCATATGGAATAAATACACATGAAAAGGAAAGGACACATGTCTTCAGGTATGACCAAAGCTAGCAGAAGCTTTATATAGATATATATATATATAATCCATTTACTGTGCCAGCACATTTTCTAGAAAAACTCTCCCGCAGCTTTCTTCAACATGTTTTTTGACTTTACATGCTTCTTATTACGTGCAAACTGTAAAGATTTGTGAAGAATCAAAATCCAGTTCAAGGAAGAAACCACAAATAAAGAATGCTAAATACATTCTTTTTCTGGAGACAGAGCAAATGATGTCAAAGAAACAAGTTTTTGCTCCCCCTACATGTAGAAGTCTAAACTTTATTGGCTCGAAGTGTGTGTCGACATTCAACTTCATCTCTGCAAATATAATAAAAGAACAGGAAAAAGGACATTACACTTTCATCGCCTCGTGTTACTGATCTTAATCGGGATCTTCCAGGAGTTGCGGGAGCCATGCCCTGGCCACCTTCTGATGAGCCCTTTCTTTCCCATGATGGAGAAGGAATTCCACTGCCCTTGCTTTCAGTCCTTACCTGAGAATGAGGGTGTAGAGGTGAATGTTCAATGCTGCGATCAGACGCCACGCTCTGCCTTCCAACCCTCTTAGGGGTGTCTCCAGCAGGCAGGCCACCATATCGATGATGTGGGGAATCATATGAAGTCCTTCGATTCGCAGTTTCGGTGCGCAATGGAGAATCAGTTGGCCTCTTCAAATCACCTTCTTCTCGACTCAGTTGTCGTTCATGCCTCGGTTTTTGCATGTCCATGGCCCCTGCTGCATCTAAGTCTGATCTACTGCTTCCATATTTTAAACTGCCATGCCTTTGATGAGGTGATCCAGTTGCAGATTTCTGGCTTGTGGCATCAGAGTGCAAGGGAGAATCAGATGATCTCCTCATATCCCCATCTTCTCGGCTAGTGTGTCTCACATGCTTTGGCTTTGTTGCCTCTGGTCCTTTTTGGCTCTTTCTTTCAGTATCAAGATGGTCTTGAGGATCATTGGGATTCATCTTGCCACCTTTCTTGCCCTTCCTAGCATTATCAAAATACTGTGTGTAGGGAACATCGTCCTCACTTTCCCAATTGCCAAATTTTGGTACTTGTGCTTGCTGCTGCAAAAATAACAACCAAGTTCATAATAATTAAGTAGTCAAGGACCACAACTAACAAGGAGTTCACCAGAATTTTAGAGACTAGGTATGTTCACTCAGTTCAAAAGTATAAGTAAAATCCAGGAAACTTGCATATCACATTTCAAAATGGGGTATAATAGCATTTGAAGTTGAAACAACCAGTCATCCATTGCGATGCCTTATTTCCTCAAAACCTGGCATACCCCTTTTAATATATAAATGAAGTCTAGAATCTCATACCCACTCCAGAATTTAAAATGTTCATAAAGCGGAGGTTCTACTTGGCTTTGTAGTGTAAATTAGGAAGTTAAAATATTTGAATTTGTCCAGTCTAGATTAAAGCTTGCTGGGGACCAGTCTTCAACTATGATTTGCTTGAAACAGCCCAAATTGTACAAACATGTGTTCACTCAATCGCATTCATCATAATTCGTAGAAGACGAATCAATCAACAAGTGTACCATTTTAACTCTGAACCTAAATTGGTTGAAATTTTGGGGAAACATCTTTCCTAAATCTACTTCAGAAGAAATGCAAGATAGGTTGAAGCTGCTACTCGTTTTCAGTGGAAATCTCTCAGGTACACAAAACTTTGGAACAGAACATGTGTGACATAGAGGAATAAAAGGAACGGCAGATTCAGAGTAAAACCATTTTATCCTTGAGGGAGAATGTCCATGTCACCGAAATCAATTCAAAAGGAAGCAACCTGACGGTGTGGCCATTCTTGTAAGCAAGGCCAAATGTGATTAAATCCTCAGAGAAGGCTTACAAAAGACAATAATAACTATTCCCTGTGCAAAGAGACAACCCGAAGGACGAGGATGGTAATAATCTTTTTAAGCTATAAAAAAGATATTCATTTCATGATCCCAAACTAATTCAGAGCCATAAAAATAATAGGTTTTCATCAACAGAAGTTTTGAAACTCATAGAAAAGAAAGAAAATATGCTATTTTACAATTACAAACCCGAATTTCCACATTCAGCACATCACTATAAATTTGGAAAATTTTCACATTGGACAACTTATGGAGCTCCTCCACATCAGCTTTTAAAGATACGAATTGAAACATTTTTTTCTTAATGCATTTAAACTTAGGAATAAGTTTGAAATACTCATCACGAACTCAGAAAGGAAAACGATGCCCCATGTTAAAGTTTTCAAAAAATAACTGCGAGAGGTTAATGTAAGTATACAAGCAAGACAAATACAAAGAAAAAGAAATGCATCAAAGAAATCTACTGCTATAATTTCACTGGTTAGGCGGTTGGGATCCAAGTGTATCATAGAATTTCCACAATCCCCCACACTCCCATCCAGCAGAGAACAAAATCCCACAGGATATCCCCATTCATTTCATTGATCCAATTCTGCTATAAACAAATTAAAATTCCCAATATAAGATGCCACCAGTAAGTGAAACCAAAATATCCAAAAATGCATTTCAACTTCTACGTCAATATATAACAAAAAATGGGCATCATAATAGAGAAAATCCAATCCAAACAATACAGATTTAGTTCCTATTTCACATTCAACACTTAATGACACCACAGTTCCTCCGAAAAGGAAAAAATGAGAATACAACCCAAAAAGATGACCCAAAAAAAAAAAAACAGCATTTCAAATCATTGCAGAAGGCAAGAAGCAGATCGAGAAAAGATGAAAACTCACAGCCATTAATTTCCTCTCCAAAATCTTGAACCAATAGAATTGAAGCTGCTTTTCAGCAAAAAAAAAAACCCACTAAAAAGATGGGAGCTTTTCACTGAAAACAAGAACACATCATATCAAATCATTGCAGAACCCAAGAAGCAGATCAAGAAAAGATGAAAACTCACAGCCATTGACTTCCCCAGAAAAATCTTGATAGAACTAAAAAAGCTCCTTTCAGCCAAAACCCACTTAAAAAATGGGAGCTTTTCGCTGAATTTTACTGTAATGATTCAAGCTCCTCGCATTTTAGTGCCAACAAAGACCCAGCTCAGAACTGTAGGCTAGAGGAGTGAGCGGTTGACCGGCGCCACCGGTGACATTGGAGCCCCAAGGAGCGCTGTATTTTATAGAAATACAGCCCTCAGAGGATGCACGTGTGCAGCTGAGTTAGGGCACCTGCTCTTGCCGGTAACCTTGGGTGTTTCATGTTTGTCTAGTCTAGTAGTGGTGATTGCCCGAACCAACATGCCAATGGGCTTCCTAATAAGTGTTTCAATAAATTAAAATTAATTAGAGCATTAATTAGTTAATAACAACATTCTATTCAATTTTTTTTTTTTTAAATCATTCTACTGGTTTAATGCGAAATTATTTATTCAGTTCAATTAATGAAGTTAATCCACTTGCCACATTGTATACAATAGGGAAATATTCCATAAGTTTTTGAGATTTTTTTTTTTTTTGGTATTTAAGCTTTTATATGTTTCTCAATTTAATCTTTGAAATATAGAGTAATAAAAAAGAAAATTAGGACAGTATTAGGATATGAAATAAGTTGGTTAGAAACATTCTTTATCAGTCAGTATACCTTAAATTAATGATTGTGATGTGCGTGGGCGTATTTATATTCAATGAATATTTAAATCCGTTCACTAATATATGAATATAAATAACTAAAATTAAATTAATAAATATAAATAGACATCTAGTTAAATTCAACTAATTTAAAATAATTTAAATGTATATTCATTAAATTTTAAAATATCTACTTAAATGTTAAAAAGTATAATAACATTCATAAAGTATTCATAAGTTCCACCAACATTTAGCTTGGTTTCGGCTATTCTTCAAACTAAACCAATAATTACAATTTAGAAAATTTCAAATCAAGTTACACTACTTGAGACTTCAAATCATTGGATTCGATTTCAATTGTTTTAGTTTAGTTTGAACAGTTTCCTATTACAAAAATTATTATCAAATAAAATAGATAATAATCTTATTATATTAAAAAATATATTTTTTAATAAAATACAAATATAATCAAACTATAAAATAAAATTTCTATTAAATAAATACAAATAAAAAATATCGGGCTAAATAAGAAAAGAAGCAAAACGAGAGGCAGGAGTAAAATAAAAAATAAAAATAAATAAAGAGAAACTACAATGGAGGTTGTTGTGAATATATTAATGAATTAATGAAAACTCCACTAATTTTATTAGTGGATATAGATATCCACCATTAACACCACTAATACATATTAGTGGAGTTAGTGGAGACACCATTAATATATTAGTAGAAATAGATGATTAGCTCCAATAATAAAATTCTATAAATAGAGCTCTTCTCAAACTTGAGAGATATATCACTTGTGAGAGAAATGTTAGAGAAAATTGTGAGATAAAAGAAATAGAACAGTTTGAAGAAATTATTGTGCAAATAATAGTTAGAGATTTATTGTGTGTAGACACTGCCAAAATTTTATAACACGTTATCAGCATGAATTTCTACCGTTACAAAAGTCAGAAGGCTAAAAATATGAGTCTCTACTATTACAAAAGCCAGAAGATTAAAAGTACGCATTTATTGATCCCTATGACTAATTTTACTAAATTTGAAATTGTAACCCTTGATATTTGTAGAAAAAATTATATGTCATGAATTCTCGATATAGAAATGCATCTAAATGCTAAAGGCATTCGTAAAACTATTAAAGAAAAAATAATGTATCTGCACAACAAAAGGCTAAAGTTTTGATTTTTATCCGTCGTCATTTCGATGAAAATTTGAAAATAGAATATTTTACCGAAAAAGATCTCATATGTCCTGTGGATAAATTTAAAAGAAAGATTTGACCACCTGAAAATGGTCGTACTACCAATTGCACAGTATAAATGATTGCACTTGAGGTTGCAAGATTTTAAAATCGTGAATGAATATAGTTTCGCTATGTATAAAATTATATCGTAGTTAAAATTATACGGAAAAAAAGTTACTAATGAAGATATGTTAGAGAAGACATTCTTCACATTTCATACCTCGAATATTGTTCTACAGTAACAATATAAAAAAATATATATACAAAATTTACTGATTTAATTACTATCATCCTCATTACAGAGAAAAATAATAAATTATTATTGAAAAATCATGAAGTCAGACTAACTGGCTCAACAGCACTTCCAAAAGTAAATGTTGTTGGCTCCAACAGAAGTTATAGTCGTAGTTGTGGTTGTGGTCATAATTATGGTCGTAGACACGCTCGATATTTTCCTTATCACAGTAATAATCAAGCTGTGAGAAATACTGGTCACCTGAAGTGGGAAAAAAAGATAATAAGGGAAAAGAAAAAGAAATGTAAGAAAATTATGAGGATAAGTGTTATAAATGTAGTATGAAATGTCATTAGTCACGTAACTGTCGTACGACCAAGCATTTAGTGGAATTATATCAAGTTTCACTAAAAATAAAAATAAAAATAAAAATATTGAAGCAAATTTTTCTCAACATCCAATGAATGATGCTAACGACAATGATATTGATCCAAAAGATCTTAATATCAATATTACTCATATGGATATATCTGATTTTTTCGAACACCCAGACGGTATGATAGACTATATAATTGGTGGTGACAGTATCCAAAAGAACTAATGTCTCACTTTGATATTTTTGTAAATTTTCATTATATTCTAATATTATTTATGTTTGTATATACATATTTTTGTTCAGATAGCTATTTTTAATAATGTTGTATGTATTATTGATAATGAAACTATATACATCAAACTCAAAAATAAAAATTATTTTTCTTATCTCAAAATAGGATAAATAAATATTTATATTATAAATGATAGTACAAATTTAATTGAAAGCTTTGGAAGAACTAGTATATTGTTGCCTGAAGGAATAACAATTAATATTGATAAGGCACTATTTTTCTTAAAATTCATAATAAATTTATTGAGTTTTAAATATATCCGTAGAAATGGTTATCATATTGAAACAAGTGAGGAAAATGGTATTGAATATTTTTATATTACTCAAATTAATTTGGGTAAGAAATCTGTATTAGAAAAATTATCGTATTTTTTTATTGGCCTATATTTTACAAAAATATGTACAATTAAAATTCATCATCTAATAAATCAGAAGTTTACTGATCCTATTACTTTGGCATGACCGGTTGGGTCATCCAAGATTTACCATGACAAGAAGAATAATTGAGAATACATATGGTCATCCATTAAAAAAATAAAAAGATATTGACATCAGAAAAATTCTCATGTGATGCATGTTCCCTAGGAAAATTAATTATTAGACCATCACCAGTAAAAGTAGGAGTTGAAAGCCTTACATTTCTTGAATGGATTCACGGAGACATTTGTAGACTTATTCATCCACCATGTGGACCGTTCAGATATTTTATTATCTTAATTGATGCATTATCTCGATGGTCACATGTGTATTTATTATCTACTCATCTACTCGTAACCTGGCGTTTGTGAGATTACTTGCTCAAATAATTAAATTACGAACACAATTTTCTGACCATCAAATTAAAAATATCCGTTTGAATAATACTGGATGAATTTTCATCACATACTTTTGATACATATTGCATGTCATTTGGGATTAATGTTAAACATCCTGTAACCCATGTTCATACATAAAATGGTTTTACTGAATCTTTTATTA
This sequence comes from Voacanga thouarsii, assembly GCA_026120185.1. NCBI lineage: Eukaryota > Viridiplantae > Streptophyta > Magnoliopsida > Gentianales > Apocynaceae > Voacanga > Voacanga thouarsii. Next base: position 1,297,208 of record JANUWF010001100.1, on the reverse strand, counting down.
AAAGATTACAATTAATTACTAGACTATTATTAATGAAAACAAATCTTCCAACATCTGCCTAGGGACATGCTATTTTACATGTTGTAACACTTATACATATAAGGCCAACTAGTTATTATAAATTCTCTCTTTTACAATTAGCTTTTGGTTCAGAATTTGCTCATTTAAGAATTTTTTTTGGTGTGCTGTATATGTTCCAATTACACCAAACCAACGTACAAAGATAGGTTCTCAAAGAAGAAATGGGATATACGTTGGATACGATTCTCCCTCTATTATCGGGTATGTTGAACCCCTGACAGGAGATGTATTCACAACAAAATTTGTTGATTGTCATTTTGATGAATCATTATTCCCTAAATTAGGGGGATAACATAAACATCATAAGAAAGATCTTACTTGGACAACATCATTGAAATTATCTTGATCCGCGTACAAATACGTGTGAACTTAAAGTTCAAAAGATAATTCACTTGAAAAGCAAATGTCAAACGCTTTTGTTGACTCCAGAAGAGTAATAAAATCGTATATTCCAGCTATAAATGCTCCTATTTAAATTGAAATCCCAATAGAACAAAAGATTATCCCTATAACTACTGAGTCAAAAGTACGCAAGAAGTGTGGCCGACCTCTTTGTTCTAAAGATAAAAATCATTGAAAGAAAAGACAATTAAATGATTCAGATGATCATACTGATGAAAAGAATAATAAAAACTAAGAGAAAATTGATGATAAAATATAAGAACCAGAAGTTGATAAAAGTAACACTGAAATTTCTATCAATTATATCAATTCCGATAGAAGTTTGAATCAGATAGAAACAGTTATTTATAATATGTTTGCATACAATATATCTCTTGATATTGCACAAGATAATGATGATCTTGAACAAATATCAGTTGATGTATATCGGTATAGAAAAGATTGGCTACAATAGAAAGATGTAATTCAATCGGAGTTAAATACACTTACAAAGTATGAAGTCTTCAGACCTGCAGTTCGAACATCAGAATGTGTAAAACTTGTTAGTTACAAATGAATATTTGTACGAAAATGCAATGAAAATAATGATATCGTACGATATAAAGTACAGTTAATAGTCCAAAATTTTTCATAAAGATCAGGTATTAATTATGATGAAACTTATTTTTCTATTATTGATGCTATTAAATTCTGATATCTTATCAGTTTAGCAGTACATGAAAATATAGATATACGCATATTAAATATTGTCACTGCTTACTTGTATGAAAAATTAGAAAATGATATTTACATAAAAATCCCAAAAGGATTTCGTATGCCCGAAGCATATAAACATTATTCTCATGAAAATTACTCCATCAAGTTACAGAAATCATTATATGGCATGAAACAGTTCTGGGCGCATGTGGTTCAATCGTCTTAGTGAATATTTATTGAAAGTCGGATTTAAAAATGACCAGGTATGTCCATATATTTTTATTAAGAAATTTGATTCTAAATTTATGATATTAACTATATATATTGGTGATATTAATCTTATTGAAACTCCAGAAGAACTCTATGAAACAATTGATTATTTAAAAAGAGAATTCGAAATCAAGGATTTTAGTAAAACTAATTTTTTTTTTATTTACAAATTAAACATCTGGAAAGTAGAACATTCATTCATCAATCAACATATACAACAAAAGTTCGAAAAAGATTTTACATGGACAAAGCACATCCATTGAGTATTCCAATAATCGTTCGGTCAATGTGAATAAAGATCATTTCCAACCTCAAGAAAATGATGAAGAACTCTTTGGTCCTGAAGTACCATATCTCAGTGTAATTGGTGTATTGATGTATCTTACTAATAATATACGACCTGATATTACATTTACTGTCAATTTATTAGCAAGATTTAGTTTTTCACCAATACGACGATATTAGAATGGAATCAAACAAGTCCTTTAATATATCAAAAGTACAATTAATATCGAATTATTTTTATTCAAATAATACATGACCTGATATTACATTTGCTGTTAATCTATTAGCAAGATTTAGTTCTTCACCAATACGACGACATTAGAATGGAATTAAACAAGTCATTCGATATTTCTGAAGGTACAATTGATCTCAAATTATTTTATTCAAATAAAACCAACCCAACATTGATAGGTTATGCAGATACTGATTATTTATCTGATCTACATAAAGCACGTTTTCAAACGGGTTATCTATTTACATGTGAAAATACTACAATATTATAGCGTTCTATAAAACAATCTATAACAATTACTTCTTCAAAAATCATGCTAAAATTATAACCATTCATGAAGTAAGTGGATAATGTGTATAGTTAAAATCAATGATTCATTAGATCCAAGAAAATTGTGGATTAACATCTAGAAGAGATATTCCAACTCTTCTTTATGAAGACAATGCAGCTTGCATAACTTAATTATAATGATGATATATTAAAGGAGATCGAACAAAACATATTTCACTAAAATTCTTCTTTACTCATGAACTCCAGGAGAAAAGTGAAATTGATGTGCTACAAATTTGGTCATGCGATAACTTGGCAGATATTTTCACAAAGACTTTACCGATTGCAACATTTGAGAAGTTGAGATACAAAATCGATACACGTCGGTTTAAAAATTTAAAGGGATCATCTCATCAGAGGGAGTAATAAGCAGACATATAAAATAGTGTACTCTTTTTCCTTAATTAGATTTTTTTTCACTCGATTTTTATCTAGTAAGGTTTTAACGAGATATATTCTTTATATAATGGACATCTAAAGGGAAATATTGTGAATATATTCCACTAATTCCATTAGTGGATATGGATGTCCACCATTAACACCACTAATATATATTAGTGGAGTTAGTGGAGACACCACTAACACATTAGTGGAAATAGATGATTAACTCCACTAATAAAGCTCTATAAATAGAGTTCTTTCCCAAATTTGAGAGATATACCAATTGTGAGAGAATTGTTAGAGAAAATTGTGAGAGAAAAGAAATAGAGAAGTTTGAAGAAATTATTGTGCAAATAATAGTCAAAGATTTATTATATGTAGATTTTATTCTGACACTGTCAAATTTTATAACAGAGGTAACCGCGTAAATGAAAGAATTAGGAAAGAATGTCTTAAGATTAAGATAACCAGAGTGAATGACATAAAATTTTCTAAATTACAAATATAGCCCTTAAGTTTTTAAAAGAGAATAAACTTTTAGCTAGTTATAATAAAAATTTATTAATTTAGTTTGATTTGGTTCAATTTAAAATAATTTTTAATATCGAAGTAATTTTACAATTTGAAAACTCTTTAAAACGAAACAAAACTAAACCAAAGCAAACATAATAAGGAAAATTGGTGGCTTTTTTTCAATTAACAAATTTGGTCCTTAATCTTTATTTTCAAAATTTTTAATCTTTTTTTCAAATAAAATATTTGGTCCTTCTATCCATTATGTGATGATCAACGTAAAGTCAATGTCTATTTTTAGAGATCAAACTTGCCAATTAAAATAAGTTTAGGCGCTACATCTGCCTATTTACCCGATATTAAAAAGGTTCAGGAATGACGACTTCTTTTACAAGTCTAATGTGTATGTAGGTATTAAATACAATATAAGACAAAGTGTTACGTGGTCAACTAGGAAGAAAAAAGAATAGGTAGTACTTCCACTGATTTTTTATATATTAAAGTAAAATTTTGAGATTAAGAAAATTATTAAATTTATAAATTTATTTTTTAAAAAATTAATTTTAAATTTTCTTAATTTACTTAAGTTAAATTATTTAATTAATATTCTATCTATCTTTCTCTTTTTTCTTTGAAATCTGTATGAATTATTATTATTATTATTATTATTATTATTATTATTATTATTATTATTATTATTATTATGCAAGTTTGAAATTACATTTTTAATTAAAAATACTTTCTTATTATTTAAAAAATAAATAAATGTTAAATATTAATATTAAGTAACCTTGTATTAGAAATAATAAAATTAATTTAAAAAATTAATAACCAATCAATGTCATGATTTATAATAATAATAATAATAATAATAATAATAATAATAATAATAATAATAATATATATTATTATTATTATTATTATTAAAATTATAAGATTTTTTTATTTTTATAATGATAAATATTTGTAAAAAAAAAAATCTATACATATGTTAATATAGATAAATAAGAATATTTATGGTAACTAATTTATATATCAAATTTGTTAAAGTTTTAAAAGATATAATTATTATATATCCTTATTAAGATTTATTTAAGATGCCTATATAAATTAAAAAATTAATTATACATTATGACAAATAAAAAAATTGAAGAAGCATACTCTTAATTTAAAATTAAAACAATCTTCTTAATTTAATTGTGTTAAAATGAATATTTACTTTTTAAAATAAATATATTTCTCTTTAAATTTCAATTATTAACTTTTATTAATCTACCAACAATCAGATATATAAGTTCATATAAAAATAATATTTAGTTACTTAAAAACACTATTTATTAATTAATAGAATTTATATTTAATTCAAATCCATTACCAATATGTGTACACACACCCACACACACATATAGGCAAATTAACAGATTTAGTTCCTAAACTTTTTTCGATTACTCCCTCCATCCCAAATTATCTATCCACTTTCTAATTCAATTTTTATCCCAAATTATCTATCCCTTCCCTTTAGGAAATCTAGATTCCATTTTTCAAATGTATCCCTATTTAATAGCATCCTATTTCATAAACATATTTAAAATACTACAGTCAAAACTCGTTTTACGAGTTTTACTATTGATGTTCATCTAGTTAATTTTCAAAAAATATTAATACCGTACAACTTCTACCACCTATTTGAATAAAGTAACAATTAAATTATAATATTTTGACCCACTTTTTATAAAGAATTAAATACTCAAGAGAGAGAAACAAGTTAGAGTTAGTACATCAAAATTTTAGAGTTTGTATATTTATTATTGAGTTTTAAGAGTAAAAATGAAAAAGAATATTTAATTAACTAAAAAATCTACTTTTTTTAATTTCCGCGCAATCGGTTAAAGGGGACACATAATTTGAGAGTGAGAGAGTAGTAAATTTGGTCCTTAAAAATAGACATTGACTTTGCATTGACTGTCACATGTTGGATAGAAAGACCAAATATTTTACTTGAAAAAAGAAAAAAATTTAAAAATAAATATCAGAGATCAAATTTGTCAATAAAAAAAAATAAAAATTAAGAGACTAAACCTGTCAATTTGCCAACACAATAATTTTGATTTTCTTTTGGTTTGTAGGGGGTTGGGCTTTTTTTGAATACCCAATATATGAGTCCCACCACTAATCTCTTCAATGAATAAAAGTTAGCAATGACAGAAAATATTTATTTATTTTGATTAAAAATATAAATGGATAAATAAATATCCAAAATCTATTTATCTATCTACTTAAATCCATCTAATAAATAAATTAGATTCCGTTTAGTTGTGTGTAAATCCAAATAAATATCTATATTGTCACAACTAATGTATTAAAAAAAGGTATAAGAAAGAGAACAAGGGTATTAAATGCAAAAACTCTTACCATAAACAAAAACTGCATAACTCTTATTACTGTATTATGAAGAAATATTAACAACTAAACTGACTTTAAGTTTCCAATCTACGAATTAGTACACTTTGTAATAATAAAAATTTTCCAACCAGTCCAAATTGAATACTTAACTGGCATATATTTATGTGGATTATGCGACAAACAATAGAATTTTCTCATTATTTTTATTTTTTTTGGGTTGGGGTTGGTGTGTGGAGAAAGGTCCTTAACGGCTTCTAGAAAGAAGGCCTCTATAACTACGATGAAAGAAAAACATGGGAAGAGACTTCTTTATCTACATCATTATCAATGGCACATCGTGGGGCTGGAGGGAGGGGTTTCCCAATTTGACTTTCTTTTCATCCAGCATGTCTAAGCTAAGCCACTTCTAGTTGAGATTATCGAAACTAATTTGAATGCATTCATAGAATACTTTTATAGAAGTAAAAGAGATACATCTCAAATGCATCCTATGGAGTTACAAAGTTTAGAATTTTAAAGTTGCAGGTTTTAGTACTGTCTGGGGCTTTAAGATGTAGAATTTTCAATTTAAATACCATTTAGGGTATTAAAACTAAAAAAATCCAATAGATACCATAAAGCTTGAACCACTAAAACCCAAATCCTAAAACCTTTAAATCCAAAAACCCTAACCCTTGCAGCCATAAACTCTAGGATCCTAAAATCCTAAACGTTAAAACTTCAAACCCTGAGGCGTGCAAGTAAAGTTTCTATAACTAACCTATTTAATTTAGTAGTACTCCTGAGTTGGTAAAAATTATATGCCTAAAAATCTTGAGAAGTATAAATTCAATTTTAAAAAACAATTAAATTGATAGGAGTTTGTTTGTTTGCTTGGGGGAGAAAAGAATCCATAATAAAAAAATAATCAAAAGTATAACAATAAGTTTATAAAATATTACAATATAATATATAGCAAGAACCAAGCCGACGAAGTTTTGTTTAGTTATTATTATGCGTCATATATCATAAAAAAATTACAAAAAGCTTTTATGAAATTTTAAGGATGCATTTTGTGATGAGTCTTTTATTTTGTTTTATTTTTTTAATGTTTCAAGTAATTTTAGGTGATAAAAGATAAAAGACAAAAAGCGCACGTGAAATATGTCGTTTTTTTCCTAAAATTTTTGAGTTATTTCAAATAATTTGAATAAATAACCGGAATAAGATGCATTAGAGAAATGCATCTTTAATAATTTTATAAAACACATCTTGTAAATACGTTCAAGTTAATTTTGATAGTCATCATAAGTAAATTATTTTAAGCATCCTAAATTTCAAAAAAGGCCAAATTGGGAAAAACCTAGCTAAAGGTTTGATAAAGTCATTGCCTTATCCAAAAGAGGACTTCGGTATGGCGACAGCCAACCCAATGAGGGGCTGATTTGATGAAGTAATTGCCCTTTTCGAAGAGGACTATGGTATTAAGACAGTCAACCCAACTAGGAAATTGTTGACATCAGTTCACGAACGATCTTATTTTTCATCTTCATGGTATTCTATATAAATTGCCATTTCACAAGGGTTGAAGCTTCTACAAAGAAAAACCTTTTCCATGCCATAACAACGATGGCATCCTGGTTCATCTACAGACAATAAATGTAAAACATGTTCAGGGATACTCCAATTGTACCGTCTGTGTCTGGAGAGAGAGATAAACTCAGTACAAAGGATATGCGAAGACATACTATTTTGCAGGAGAGAGAGACATTATTTATACTTAATCGAAATGGAAAAAAGCAGTAAAATAATCACTGTCATCTCTCTCTTAATCAAATTGAAAGCCAATGGAACAAAGATTCCAGAGTCCACCAGTGCTAAAGAACCACATAAAGCTCTGCTAATTTGATGATAAAAATGTCTCCTCCAACAGGCAAACCATGCTCTAACTATTCTAAAATACAACACCAACTGCTGCTTGCCCAGCAGCTTCTTTCGCAGAAAACTACAGCCCTATCAAAAACAATTTTCACCTCGGTCCTGAGCAGCAGCAATCAAACCAAGCAGGGATATCGCAGTTTGATGTCATCCTCCTTGTTTGTAGCAGCAGGAGCTAAAACCAATGACTGGCTGAGCTACATCGTTTTTGGCAAGTCGCCGACAGGAATTCCTGTGAAGCTGACCAAGTATTTGCCTACTTGATCTGAGGTCTACTATACACTGCCTTTAAATCATCTCAGACGCTTAATTTTACTCAGAGCATCTAAGATGCGCTGGCTAAATGCTTGTTTTTCAAGATTTAGTAATCCAGTAAGTGCATTACAAGCTTCAGGGAAATGATCGTCTTCAATGCAAGTTTCTGCTTTAAGAGCAAAAATGACTTCATTGACATCTTCCTTAAGCTGAAGGTGAAATATGTGGCTAAACACCTGAAGAAAAAGCAAAACAAGAAAAAAAATTACACCGTAATAGAAGGCAAAGACAAGAACTTATTAATGCTCTGTATTAGGTTAAATCAGAATTTAATAGAAAATAGAGTTCGTTAAACATGTGACTTGGGTATACAGAGTCATCCACAATGTTACTAGTAAGGTCTTTACTGCAAACATTTCTACATGGGCATCAACTAACAATTTCTCAAAATAATATTTCCATTGCTTCTAGCCCATGTCCTCCACCACAAAATGCGAATAGATTGAAGAATATCTATATCCCTAAACTTCTTTTAACGGTAGGTCACCGAGCTCACAAAAGATTCAATCCAAGACAGCTCAGTTACAGAGCTCTCTTTGTGGGACCCAAAGCGCTCGGTTGGATGCTCATCAAGTGCATGCCATTTCCCTTCCCACTTGTAATAGCATAGGATTGTCTCAGGCACACGAAAAGAAGCGTAAAAAATTCACTTTCCCATCCAAACTTTTTGGCTAATTTTCAAATTGCCATCCAAACTTTAATTTGGTTCCAATCAACATCCAAACTTTTAATTTTTCCATTTTGCCATCTCCATTAGAATTTCCATCAAACGTTGGACCAATTTCCAGTTAATTTTGGAAGAAAAACAAATTCTTAAATGCAAAGACTTGCACATGATTCTTGCATCATCCTTATATACCTAAAGATAGAAATTTAGATATGCCACTTTTGCCGTAATTTTCTGTTTTATGGCTTCATAGATGAATTATTCTGACATTTCCAGTCTTTCTCTAGATTTCACAGCTTGCTCCAGTACCTGCATTTTCCCATCGAATATCGCCAAATCTTATTTTAGTATCTTGTTCCTTAATTCTCCAAGAACTTTAATTATCTTCTTACTACAACTTGCTCATTGTCTTTCTCTAGAAAATGTCAAAGATCTCATTCAAATGCTTGGTTTTTCATTCTTGTATCAGTTACAATTGCAACTATATTGGGGACAGCTCCTTTTATTGTACCTTAAATTTCTTGGCCAGCTATTAATCAACCACATGGTGATCACCCAAACAGGTAATACTTAAAACTACATACAGATATTGTGAACTAGAAATGTCTGGTCAATTAGCTATTAGTACTAACCCTTTTCATCCTTGAGAAAACCATTTCCTTGATGGACGGGGATCTTGAGACCAAATTAATTGCAAATAGACCTTGTTCTGAAAGCGAACTTTTTGCAGCCATGAGGAAAGACTCTTCAACAAAATCTGCAGCAGGGCAGGTTAAGCCAGAGCTGCAAAATAACAGAATTTGTGAAAACGAATCCTACAGAAGCAGGAAATAGGAGGAATGTATGGTTTGCAAACCTGAAAAGTCAGCTTGAGCCCAGATTTACCTGGAATCCGACGAATCCACATCTACAATAAGGATATCAATTTTATTCAGACTTTTCCCTTCTGCAAGGCTTACATTGTCATTGGAAGCAGTGGGCCTCTCTTGAATGGGACCATCAAGGTTCCCAGGGTTGGTAGTCACAACATTTACCTCATGTTGTGCAATATCCCCAACATACTTTATCCCATCAGTAACATGTACCTAAAACGCAGGAAAGGAAACTAAGATATTATAAGCATTTCATAGCTTGAGAAATAGGTAGCAACAATTCAGTAAACTAGAGCATTTCATATCTCTAATTTACTCTTATGAAAATAATATTTAAAACACCTTTCTTGAGAAAGCAATGCATTATTACAAGGTTTTTCAATTTCAGAGCAACTTTTGCTTGGTTCTTCTCATTTGCTTCCTTTCCGGCTAAAACTCTTTTAGGTTCCAATGATAATCACAAAAATATTTCATAAGGATGTGAAGAGAAGTCATGTCAGAAATATACAGATAAAGAATAGCCTCCAGAAAAGTCATACTACCACATTAAATTTCTGTGATCAAACTAGACCGTGTACGCAGCCAGTCATGGGCACTGGCATTCCACTGCCCTCAGTTCTCACGCAAGTATTTTAGCTTAGTATGAAAAAATGGTATAAGCAGTGAAGAAATCCTCAACAATAATAACAACAGCAATAATTTGTCTATATGCCAACAGTCAGCTTGTCTGCATGCTCTACAGGAAGCCCATTAATGTTGGTATCTATATTTCTAGAAGTTAGCACCAAATAGAATCTCCCTCACTCCTTGGATTCTGCTTGAGATCTGAAAAATAATACATCAAGGTTATATAAATTGCAAGATGTACACTAAAATATGAAATTAAGTTGGTTATCAAAGCCTCCAGATATGACAATTAGAATGGCTCACACATTTTTTTCCACCTTCTAAATCTCCAGACTCTATCCCACTACCACACAAGATGTGCATAAGTAGATCAATTTGACCAGTCAACCCAACAAGAACATGTGGTCCTTGGCAAAACTGCACAATTGTCCATGGTAAAATCTAGCTCAATCCCAGACTTGGTAAAGAGCAGCATTGGTGCTTAACTTGTTTTATGAGGAATGGTAGACATCCTCCCTTGCATGGTCAAGTGATTTCGCCCTAGTAAGAAGAAAATTACCAGAGCTTTTTTCCCATAATGGGACTTTGCTAGGTAACACACTAGATTACCACTCAGTGTTACACCATCCATGCTGCTGATAACTCTACCAAGCCCTAAGGACACATTCTCACAAAACTACTAGACAAGGATGAACAAACTTTCAGTCCTAACAAGAAGCAGAACCATTAAATGTAATTCTTCGTCACCTTAAATTCACATGGTTGTCCTCCCTAATAGAATGTATTGCTCATAAACTTGGGTCCCCACAAATTTCCACTTTCATAAGTACATAAAGAAAAAGCTCATTTGAGACACATAAAAATTGAAAGCAGTTATAGAAATTAAACTGTTCAAAATAAATGAACAAAACATAAGGCCCCATGGCAAAAATGTCCACCTCAAGTGAAAAGCAACAAATGGAGATTTCTAGTACTCCCTCTGTCCCATAATATAAGTCGCTAGAGACTACTTTTGATATCCCAAATTATAAGTTGTTGAGGACTTTTCAAGAAGGTTTTGAAGCTATGTTTACATTTTTGTCCTTATTTATTGTTCTCTTTCCCTCTATTTCTCTCTCCTCTCTTTTCTTGTTTCCAAGACATTTAAATAAGGGTGTTTTAGGAAGAAAAAACATAAAGTCACCTTGTTTTTAGGAATCTTAATATGTGTGAAATTAAGTCTAGCGACTTATATTAAGGGACGGAAGGAGTATCATTTTCCAGTGAATTGGATTCTTCTAAAAGTTTAATATCCTATAGCTTGGCAACATTGGTTATTTTGTATGTTCCACGGAAAAGAATGACATCACGTGCATGCTTGCCCAAGGACACTAAGGAACCACCTTAAAGTAGGGAACATATTTTGCATCTTTCCACTCCTGATTAGTTTCCCAAGTATTGGAAAGATAGTAATGATAGGAAAAGGGAGAATCCAGACTCAAGGATGACTACCTTCAAATGCTTATCTTCTCTGAAGTCAAAATATTCCCTGGCCAGATCAACCACAACAGAATCTAACTCCACAACCTACCAATCCAACAGTTGTCTTGAATAAGCTATTGTTCTTTTACATTTACAATGAAATCAATGTCCAGAACAAACTTACGTCAACTGCTAAAATAGGCAAGCATCTATGCAGAAACATAGGCAGTAATCCTGCTCCAAGGCCAATAACAACTGCATTTACCTGGATAAAGGAAAGAATGCAATGTATAGTTTCCATCAACAATTGAGGCGCATTCAACAGAAAGAACAGGAACAAAGCAGGCATTGTAAAGACTGTATACACATTATCAAATCATCATTCTCAGGCAATTATGACAAAAAAAAAATCATGATTTCAGTAATAGCGAACTCCAACAATTGTGGCATATTCTCAGATCATAGTGTACCAACATGAAAATTCAAAACTGAATAATGCTACTTGTCTCAAAATGTCTTTATTTCTATTGTGGGATGTTCCAAAACATGTGTCCACCCTCTTAAAATAAACACACTGTCCAATCTAAATTTACACCATTGCCTCACAATAGAAGAAAAAGCTGTAGATTTCTCCTTCCGCATGAGACCCTAATAATTCATTTATGTGATGGGATATATTAAATAGTCAACTGCTCTCTTAAATCTTTGTGCCAAGCCAAGGGTGTTCATTCATTTTAAAACGGAGAAAGTATTACTCTCATATAATACAACCACAGTAAGAAAAAAAACTATTGTAGAATTAGTTCATTATTCATTATCAGAGGACTGTTCAGTTTCACAGCTGCATCATCGAATAATCCTCTTAAAATTTCAATTTATTGCCATAATTTTCTGTGCGTTTAGGATTTCTTCTTCTTCTTCTTCTTCTTTTTCTTTTGTTCTTTTTCCCTAAACAAGGGATTGAGAATCATTAAGCTAAGTTCCACAACTTTGCATCAGCTTATCCCTCTGCCTATCACAAGTACACTTTCAGTCACGAATGAATAATACCTGCAACAACAGAGAGAACAGCAATCACCTCATCACGTCTCAAAAACTTTAAATAGATATCTTGCAAAAAAACAAGGATTATCTCCTAATTACTCTGAAGGCTCCTTCAACTTGAATTAAATGGGAACTTATACTCATTTGGATATTACCATTTCTTTTTCCTTTGTATAAAACAAAAAGGAACAAGAAAGATGGGAAAAAGGGTAGCTACAAATTCTTCCAAGGTTTGAATCAAAAGAGCTTCCTCACCTTGCGTCCCTCAGCTACCATACCTCCCAAATATGAGGAAATTAACATAAGCCCTGAGATGATCCCAGAATGATATGAACTGGCCAAGTAGTCATGATCAACTCTCAAGCTATTGTTAGAATCTGCTGCATTTGACACATAAGGAAGTAAAATGGTCAAGGGAAAGGTATGACATATGGGATGTAACATAATATGTAAAATGAAATACACTGGTATTTATAGAATGGTACTTTTTTTCTTCCACTAGTGGAGCATGCTTCAACATCAAAATGTACTTAGAAGGACTACTCTTCTAATAGGTAAGTCCAACATTTATAGTAAATAGCATGTTGACAAATATCAGTAATAAATTAAACCAAAATATACAGGTACAGAATGATTTTTTTCTCTCTCTCTCTCTCTCTTTTGCCAATTATTTTTATCAGGATATACCACAATACAAACAAAAGAGGACGTATAAACACTCTATAATGCAAACATGACATCAGAAACAAATACAGCTCAGCCAGTTACATTGGTCATGATTTGACTCTTGAAAAGTTAAAAGATCACAGAGAAAGCATAATATTATTAATAAAACCTGGGGATCGTCTACCTGCTCCCAGAGATACCTCATCAGCACCAAAACTTTGTGAAAGTTCTATTATGCTATAGAGTGCAGAAACAATGGGACAGGTAAACACACATCATTTCAGGACAGACCTGATCTCGGATTTCGTTTTTTTCGAGATTTGGAAGGTGAATGGGTTTTCTTCTGTTCGATTTCACCAAGAGATTTTTGTAGCCCTACTCTTGTCAGAAGAGCTTCAGATTGAATTAAACCCTCTGTCCTTTGAAAAGTAAGGCGTCGAAATTTCACATCCTTTGATGGAAACAGGGCACTGATACTGTCATCAATTTTCTCATAGATCACGTCATCTACAATAATGGGGCCAGTCATAGAAGATGTGACCTATACCAAAGGAAGCAATCAAAGGAAATGAGAAGGCAGTGACAGATGTTGTAAATCTTGAGAATCTATTCGGTAACACATCAAATCACATAACCAGGTTAACAACATAAATGATTCAAATCTAAAGTATATAACCCATACTAGTCTGGTACTCATCAAGTAGACACATATTATAAGAAAAGTAACAAGAGAATAATCAATAGTCCCAAAGTTCACAATATGTGATAAGTGAAACTGATTTAAGAGCAACAATTTTCTTCAAAAAAAAAAAACTCAAAATGCCAAATAAAACAAATAAAAAGTGACTAGAAATAACGAATTCATGATAAGAATTACCAGTCAAAAGCAATGAGAATGAAAAGAGGGGAGTAATAACTGGCAAAAGAACAATTGTAACTAGCAGGTTAAGGTGAAGACAACAGCATATGAGTGGAACAAATTTGAAGATGCCCAAAAACTCTAGCATCTTCAGGAGGGGAATTATCTAGTGCATCACTTAACCATGGAATGATGCATTCAATCACATTTCCTTCCTTCACAGATTACAAGCTCATTTCTTAGATATGATTGTCCAACAAAAGGATAAAATTACCATTAGTAAGAAATAATGCTTAAATATGAACTCAAGGGACCAACATACAACAACAGCGATCACTTAAAATGGTTCACTTTGTCATCAGAACATTCAATTAGCATTCTTTTTAATTCATGATTTGTCATTCTATTTACGGATTAAATCCAATCAGTCCTATTTCGTAGTATTACAGGCCATTAAGTACAAGAAAGTTGTCTAGAGCCAATAAGTTCTATAGGATTATGTCCCACATCACATTTATCAGATTTATTTATCTGCACAAATAGTAAAAAAGAAAGTCTGTAGCAATGAGCTCTTAATTCCAAAATCAAGAATAGAGCAGGAGTCCCAACCACATAGATAAAGTGGAAATTATCAGTTACAGCCAACAAAAAATGGAAACTGATAATATTTGTCAAAATAGCTACTACTATACAGAGTAGAACTCAATCTATATATCTCAAGTTCGAAGTACCATAAACGCTTGCATTAGAAGACAAATCACAACAACACAAATATCATTGGTTGGTTCATATTGACTAAATGAAGCAAATTTTGGATAGAAATAACACGGTAATTTTCTGGATTCCGTAGTCTTGTCCAAAGGGAAAATTTAAAACAAAGAGGTTGCAAATAAGAGCATAAACCCATAAGACCAGGCAGAAAAAGAATAATTATAAGAACTTATCTAAACCTGATTTACAATCTTCCGCTGCTTGATGCCATCACTTGCAGCCATAAACCTACAAAAGACCATGTCAACATCTTCCTGTCCTTAATGAACTAAATAACTTCAATTCATAAGAGTCTTATCTATCTAGCCCGTAACATTGCTTTACTAGATGCTGCAGGTAGAGTAAGAAGTAGGCACTAGTATCCATGTATATCCATACTAAATATATGATGAGCCAGAACAAGAAATGCAAGAACACACGCCTACAGCTGAGGACATGTTTTACCCAAAATGGTCAAAGCCATATGACTTATCCTACTTGATAGAACAATTCATAGGCACAATTCAATAGCAGTGCAAATTATGTGCGAAAATAGAAAGTTTATGGCATGAAAAAACAAAGTTACTAATCAGGAAATCCATTGAATTGGTAAGCGTTAATCAGGTCCTGCTTGATCTGTAACTTATTGAAGAATGAGATGTATCAACACCCAGTTTCAAAAAACATGAAGAAAAAAAGGCTAACCAAACATTGGACATAATTCTTCAGGCAAAGCTTCATAGACATATTTCTGTCCTTGTGAAAGTTTTACCAAATACACAGTAGAAATCCAATATTACAATGAGTATCACCATCCATGACAACATATAACCAAAACAATTTCAAAACAAGAACACAGGAAACTCCAATGTCAAAAGCAAATAGGCAATACAAAAGCAAATGTCTAAGAAACTATTAGTTGAATCACCAGCTCACATTAAAGCTTGAACTTGAAATAGAGAGCAGAAGAAATTGGAAAGGTCAATTAACAGTCTTAAGTTCAGTATGCTTCAAGAATATACCTTAGGTTTTTTCTGGGGAATAAGCACACAAATCTTCACTTAGAAGAGGAAATGAAAAGACAGACTGACCATGAGAGAGCAAATGGTATCTTTTCCAGCTATAGGAATTTTTTTATTCATAAAACTGCATTGCATGGGAAACAAGATAATTCTAGTCTATTAATTTGTGAATTTAATAAGTTAGTGGTACATAATGAGCACATCTTCAGAGCTACAGGCCACACTCCTTCCTATTTGAGGTGAAATATTCATTTGTATCTTTTTCCAACTCACAAAAAAATAAAATGATGCAAAACCTCTTCAAGACTCAATTTGCGAAGTATTAGAATTTCCATAGTTGCAAACTAAAAGTTCACAATACCTAAAAACAATCCCCAAATGGGAGATACAATGAGATTGAAAAAAGATAGGTAAGAGAAAGAATTAAGTAAATAGACAGAACATGCAAAACATGCAGTCTGGGAGAAAGCACAAAATTTCTTTTTTGAAAAAAAAATGATAGTACTCAATGAATATTATTGGCTTGCAAAGAGACAAAGTTAACCACAGTAAAAAACGTACGGAATTTCATCTCCGTTGTCACGGGCTCGTGGTGCCAATTGCTTGACCAAAGGAGAGAGATCCTTCTGAAAAAAAGGACCAGAAAAGCAAACAGTGAAACCAGTTAATGTGGTATATTATGAGTCTCAGACTCCAAGAGAAGTAAAATATAACCTGGATGTCATCCATGCTTGCAGCTGTGTGGCTGGAGTCTAGGAAGACCTGAAGTCAACATAACACGATTATAGATAAATACAGGATCTTAAAATGAAAAAGATGAAGTCAAACAACTTCTTTGAGAAAAAGATACAACATTTGAATATCAGATAAGAACCATAAGTAGACGAGCAGCCTTTGAGTTATCAACAACCACCCATTGCCCTTCTTCTGAAGAGAATAGCCACTCATGAGCTCGAGTCTGAAATCTAAATCTCAGTTATAATTTTTTACAATGGTACAAAAACCAAGAAGAAGAAGAAGAAAGACAAGAATCACCCATCAAACCTTTTTTTAGTCATCATTATTATTATTGAGCATTTAGCTTGTGTAGAACCCTGGAAATATTATGGGCAACAGAGGGCAGATAATAGTGCAGCTAAAAGGATGATTGGATACTGGTATATGGAAAATACTAAAAAGTTGCACATGGCAGCAGCTTGTCGGATTTAACCTGTTGAAATACTGCCATTAATAGGAAAGCACAAAAAGATAGGATTTTTGGGAGAAAGTTTAGAAAGAGAAAAAAGAAAAAAGATCGCTTTTCAAACACTAAATCAATTTTTCTTAACTAATTTCAGCCATTTATGAGCAAAGTTTACCAACAATTATCAGACCTGTCCTGATCCAGGACAAAAGGAGTGCAGTACCCTGGTTTTTGGCTGTCCTTTTCATACACATAGACCATCACTGAATAACTTTGCTGTCTCAACAAATAAACAAGAAGTCCCCAGGAAAATTCAAAGATAACATGTCTTAAAAAATAAAGGCTCTTTTTTCTAGTAAAAACAATTTAAACAGTCACGTTGAAAATGGTATGTAAAGCACCTTTGGCACGAGAAAGACCCCATAGTGATACTTGAAAGGTTCAGACTCCTGTAAAGCATCATGAAGTACAGCTCTATAAGTAAATCGTGAATCCCCTGGTTCACCTAAAGTGAGCTGAATCCGGTGACCTGGATTAAGTTCTGCCAAATTCCCTTCAACTCCAATATTCAGATCTTCAAGTGAATATAATATATCAGAACCACTGGAGTATCTTGAACGAATTGTATTCTCAGTTTCGAGCACTTCATAGAGTCCACGAGCCTAGTACATATAAAGAGACTCAGTCAAATCTTCAAGCATACCCCATGAAGCAAAACAAGTGCCCTAGTTTGAGGAAGGCAATGTTTCAAAGAAGAGTCAATAAAGTGTAATAATATACTAACACCTATTGCTGATATATAAAATATTGAAAAGGAAATGAAAATAAAATTAGAACTTTTGACCTAGAAAATGAAAACCATTTTGACAGACACTACAAGGGGAAATAAGATTCAACTTGGAATAGAGGGAGTGGTAGAACTCTCATTAGTCCTTGTTTGCAATTTTAAAAACAGCCACCTCCCCAGTGAATTTATTACATTTTTGGATGAGCTTCCTTTTTTCTCCTTTTTTTTGGGGGGGGGGGGGGAGGTATAAAAAACATGTGCTCCAAGTCATTTGATCCACTCCTTACTAAGGCTGAGTTTTTTTTTTTTTTTTTTTTTTTAAGGTAAATTTGCCACACCATCCTCAAGGAATCATTCTTTGAAAAGCCTTCCAACATAGCAAGTTCTAAAACAAAAAGATGTCCCAACAGAACCTTCATGGCGTAAACAGCAATAACTGCTGCAAAAGAAATACACAATTTGCTGTGAGATAAGACAGTAAAGAAAAATATTCTACCTGATTCCCATTTCTATCAATTGAGGATTGATTGATTGCTAATAAAATAAGGGAGAATGACACAGAATTATCTTTCTCAGCAACCACCATGTATGTCAGCAGGCCTGACTTTTCGGATGATTTTTGAGGAATGGCATGAAGACTCATTTTCCACCCACATCGAAACTTGGGAAAAAGTAGACCTGAAATTCTAGGAATAATTTCATCAAATGACAAAAATCTTTAAAAAGTATAGACACCCAAAAAAGCAAAATGACACCAGAAATTCATTCTAGCAGCAAGTCTCACAAGACATAGTTATGAACACCAAGAATAACATAGACAAATTTTACCTAATACATGAGACTCTGCTAAGGTAAGACATATAAATTTTCCTCCATTCTTAAGAACTCTTTTCACCTGATGACAAAAATAACATCATCAGTGACCAAACATTAGAATCGGAATCAGTCATTAAATGATTGGGGAAAAAAACATTAATACACAAGAACATACTAGAAAATAAATGTGAATACTTATTCCAAAATTAAAAGTCAGGACACCTCTGATAAGTACTGATTTCCCAATTTAGAGCCAAGCTCTGGTTCCATTAAAGCATCCAATCCTCCTTTGTCAAGAACAGCGTCAAAGTTTTCCTTTTCAAACTGAATTAAAAGCATAAAAATTAGACAGTGGAGAAGAAAAGTACTAAACATCATCACAGAATAGAATTTTGTCATGTTACTGAAAGAGGCCGAAAGTGGATAAAAATTAATTCCCAACAAGCAGCAGATTAAAATTGTGCTAGCCCATTCAATGGTTTCCTACCACATTGGTTCAAATGCCACCATGTATTATAGATCTACAGATTCCCCACAAATTATACAAGCATGTGAAACCATGAAAAGTCTAGTCCCACCATTGTAACGTATTGCCAAAATTGAAGGTGCTTGTGCTCTCAAGCTGCTGCCTAGATGCACAAGACCAATCTCCTTGAGTGCTTTTAATCATAAAGAACATACATGTCAATGCCAAGTGGAAAAAGGTTTGCGAGCATTCCTTGAGACAGTAGTTTTTAAAAGGTAAACTAATTTCTCACCCATACATACTATTTCTGACATTTGTTAATGAAAACCAAATATCATCTGCAATTTTTAAGGAATAAAAGTTCCTATCCTAAGATAATATTTTATGAGTTTACATGAATATCTAAGCCATGGTGTTGTATGCCAGAAAATAGATCTTGCCATAGATACCACTTAAGAAAAGTTCTCTGGGCTAAAAGAAATAAGAAAGCAGTAAACGTGGCAAGATTATTAATTGAAGTGATTATGATACCACCATTTTGCTTATTTTTAGACAACCTTTCTCAAATTTGATGTCCTGTTTGTTCTACCATTAAGGATAGATTAGGAGAAAAGTTCACTAGACATGTCATAAAACAAGATACTAGGAGACAAAGCAGCACAAAGTTGCCTAGGAAAATAACAATGGTCAGGAATATTCCTCTTTCTACATTTCTACTGAAGACGGGGCTAAATAACTCAATAACAGCAACTCCAAGGATGTTTTGCCAACTGTAAGACTAGGAAAGTGTGCAAGAAAAACTCCTCTTGCCCTTTAGTAGTTCAGCAATTTTTTGCTATGAAAAAACAGGAATAAGGTGCAGACTCCAACAAGCTGCCCAATAATTTCTTTTATAATGTGAACACCTAGAAACACACTACTATTAACCAGAAATTCTCCAAAACCAGAAATTGAGATACAGCCCCTTTTTTATCATATGATGGAACAAGATTACTCTCACTAGCATCCCAATTTCAAATCATAAAAATTGTTAAAATTACCCTATTCCTTCCAATGTAGCTTCCCACATGGCCACTCAATAAGTCATCTTCACCTATCTACTTACCTTCTCCAGAGTCTCGAGACCTTATTTGAATAGACTAATTTCCTCTAACTTATGCCTCTATGCTCCATAAATAGACTCCTCGCATGCAGTCCCTTTGTAGCTGTTCAATCGTTCTGCCAAGACTCTCTTAAGGAGTCAGAAGCAACAGGTATGTTATGTTTAAAACAGCTAAATAGTTCTTTTTTTGCTCTCTTCGAAGCACAAATAGTTAGCTCACAAACAAGATGACAACTGTCGCACCTTGGAATCACAAGACTAGCCATCCTTGGGGGTGACAATCCATCTTGCCACCAAAACTGGGTACTCTTTACGATATTCCTAGACCTTTGTCAATGTTAGCAACAGCTCATGATTGCAACACTGACACAGAGACCAGTCACTAGTGACAAGACAAGAGCACAAACTCACTCTCTCATCCCATTATCCCGAATTTTGTTTTCTTGGGACAACTAACAAGATTAGTTGTCATTCTTCATTATTTTGTGAGAAATTTTGCTCCATTTTCTAGAGTAGTCCTACCATTAAGCCAAAGCTCTTCATATATGAATTTGTACATATTATAGCAAATGCGACCTCAACAACACAGAGAATCACAAAGAGACCATATGCAACCAGAGATATGTACCTGCATATTAGTCATGTCCATCACCCGCCACTTCATTCCTGGCCTCAACCTCACATTACGCCTCAGCATATCCGAAATCACAACCTTGGAGAAATCAATATTTGTAATATTCCTAAACCCCGCATCATAGAGACACTCAGACAGCTTCGAATTCCCACATCCTGGAACCAATATCTGCACCTCCTCCACTGCCGTTCCACCACTGCCGGTGGCAGTGGACGGTGGTGATGATGGACAGAGGTGGCCGAGAAGAACATCTTTGAGTTGCGGCCATTCAGCATACCATTCAAATGAATCATCGCTGCCTCTGATAGTAAAAAATTGGTCCCAATTTTCCTTGCTTGTGAAGTCTCCTAGTGTCTTGATAAGCTCTTCTTGCTTCTTCTGCTCTCTATTTTTCCCCATTTCTGAGTCAATTCAGCCTTTCCTTCTCTGTTCGTTAGGGTTGATGATGAAAATTGAAATTGATTTTGCGCTTTTGGGGTTTTAGGAAGGGTTTTATCATTAGGGTATGGAAAATTTTGTTTTGATTAATTGCATTTGAGCCCTTGAATTTTGGTTGTATTACCATAGACTTTCTTATTTTTTTAATATTTTAAATTATGAGTTAAAATATTCAGCAGTTGGCTGTTGGACTATTATGCAAGCGGTACAGTACCTCTGACTTCTATCTTACATATATATATATATATATATATATATATATATATATATATATATATATTACCATGAATGTATCCAAAAAAATCAAAATATTAAATCTAACACTAAACAGATTTTTATATACTTTTTTTAAAAATTAAAATTAAAAAAATTTAATCGTACATATAAAAGATTATGTGCATTATGCTAACTAAAATTTATTATTTATCATTAATATATTAATAATACAACTATAAAATTAGGTTTTTTAGCGTTTAAAAAAATTACTAAATTACATGTACTTTTTTTATTACAATTGATATTTGTTACTATTTTTATTATACAAATGAAAATTATAAAGACCTAATCAATGCATAAATAATATATGAGTTTACATACTTTAAATCAATGATAACTTTTCTTATTTTAAATATTTTTTATTATAAATTTAGTATCGTGTTATAAAAAAATTTAACTTATTAAAAAATTAAATATATAACATAATAAATTATTTAAATTACTAAGATAAAGATATTTAGTTCACTTCTCCATTTTGGATTTAGTATCTTTTTAATTTTTTTTTAAATTTATAAATTATTATATGCCCTCCTCTAATGTGTCTATAAAGGAGAAAAAAAATAATAATTAAAATTAACTTTAGAATATAAAACCAAACCAATTAGTTTCACTCTAAGTAGTTGAGATTGGTTCTACATTTTATAACCAAATATATAGTTGCTTTGAAATTTTATGAAACTTGTATTGAATGTATATTTCTAAAACGATTAAACACATAGATTTGTACTATTTTTAAATATATCAAGACAATATTTTATTTTAATTTAACACATTTAATTACATTATCGAAATACTTTAACTTTTTTATATGACTAATATAAATTATATTAGACAATAATGTATATACAATATTTATTACGTAAATGTCACTGCATTATATGAGTTAAAGTTTAATTAATAATAAGGGTTGATAGTTACAAAATTTAACACATTTTGTTATATTATCAAAATATTTTTACTTTTTTATATTATTAATATAAATTATATTAGAAATTAGTGTATATACAAATATTTATTGAATGAATATCACTGTACTATATGAGTTAAACTCTAATTAATAATGAGGGTTAATGTCACTTACCCCCTTGAACTTTGGCCCTATTATCAATTTGGTCCCTAAACTATAAATATAAATTAAGTTATTTGATTGCCAATTAGTGTTTGAAACATCAAGAATCACTTATTTCACAATTAAAAAATAAAAATTAAATTAAAATCTCCCCTTAAACTTTAAGATAAATATCATCATATTACTCCCTAGCATTAATAATTATTGAAATAAAATGTTCATGGATTAATAATTATTTTCCCCTCTAAAATGGATATCCCAAAGTCCGGTATATGCCCATTTAAAATTTCAGGCTCGGCTGGTAAAGAAAAATGGGCATTCTTTATGATTTAGGCTGGGTTTGGGTCATCCAGAACTTTTGGGCCCAGCCCATTCCACATATATATAGTAAATATTTATCACATGGAGTTTGCCTTTGTAAATTTTTCTTTCACATTAATGAGAGGGGATGAAAATCAAAATTACCATGTTTTGTACAATAATCTTTAAAAATAAAAAAAGAAAATAAGTATTTTGCAACTCTCAACCTCTTGAGAAAGTTTAACAGCAAATTATCTTTCTCAACTCAAAAGCTCATTTTGGACTTGGGGGATATGAAATTCCTTTATTTTTTATTTTTTTATTGATATAATGACAAGAATATAAATCAAAATTCAAAACTTAGTATTTAAAAGTGATGCTTATAATTAAAATGCACTCTCGATTTACATATTAAGAAGAAAGGTTACTGTGAACAATTTGAATAATAGCCCCCTCCCCCCTTTCCAAAAGGTCAAAACGAAAAAAAAAAGATAAAATATAGTTCCAATATTAAAAAAAAAGGGATAATTGAAAAATGAAAAAAAAAAAACCCCAATGTTTCTGAAGAAAACTACTTCTTATGAAAGGACAAAAGAAATTCTAATTTTGTCACTCAAATGATGATCATCTGTCACCAAAAGAAAAGAAAAAAGAAAAAGAAAAAAAATAGGAAGATGTGAAATAAGTTGGACATAATAAATTCTACCACCTGCAATGGATGTATGTGGATTTGAGATTGCGCAAATATTTGCACAGTTATTTAATAATCACAATTAAAAAATAAATAAATTAACAATTCAAAATATAGTGTGTATGTAACTAATTTTTAATAAAATAATATTATTTTTAAAATTTACATATAATTATGATCAATATAAATACAATTAAAATAAATATATATATATATAAAATATGAGTTGCGGAAGGCTCCTATTACACCACATGGTACATTCCTATATTAACATGTGGCACTGTTGTAGAGTTTTTTTTTCCGGTGAAAAAATTTTAAAGGTTTTTTATTAAAGTTCTCCACCATTGCCGCCTAACTTTTCTTATCTCTTGTCTATGTCCACCATTGCCACCAAAAGTAACTTTTCGTATCTCTTACCCGTTAAGATATATTTTCTATACAATGCATGGTGTCTTCCTTGCAGTTTCATTTTCTATTGCAATTTTGTCTCTCGCCCGTTAAGATAGACGTTTTGTTTTTTGTGTTTTGGCCCAATGAAGAGACTTCTGATTTGACTTTGGAATCTTCACAGTAATGGCTCCACTTTGCACGCGATGGAGCACCAACAAAGCCTTGATACTGGCGTTTGCCAAAGAAAATCAATGGAACGACAGAATTCAACTTCCTGAGAAGGTTAAGAAATCAAGAGTTTTAGTTCTTAGAGGCACTGGAAGAGTTGGTGGATCCACTGCCATTGCTCTCTCTAATCTCTGCCCTGACTTGCGGATAGTTATTGGTGGTCGAAACAGGTCAACTTATTGGAACTTCTTGCTAATTTTGTCTTCTTCATTTATTCCTCTCATTGGCTCCGTTTGTAATGATAACCAATTATCATGTCTTTTAAGATTTTTTCTTTTAAGAGTATCAATTTTCAGAAACATTTTATATTTTTGAAGAAATCTAATCAATGAATATTAGAATTTGTGCTCACAACTTTCTTCTGGCTTTTGTCCGGCACTGAATGTTGCAAAAGGTGAATATGTAGCTCCAATCACTGAAAAAAGAAATCTCGGGACCATTGTTTTTGCTACAGTCAGTCTACCAGTTGCAGAAATCCATGAGCTTCTCCATTCTGTAAGTTAACACATGATCTTCCATGGCATTATAGATGACTAGACATGGTTAACTGTTTCTTGGTGCAGTTCAATTGTCTTTGCAACTTCAAAAAGATTCCCTACTGTTGTTCCACTTGATATCCTGAAGTTTTCCGGGGAAACACTATGTAAACCCGTCTGCCTGTGTATTATTGTATAAGTTTTTTGTTCTGGTAGAAATATAAGGAAGATACAATTTTTGCATTCACTTGCACACGAAATGGTTATCAATTTATTTAGTTTCTATAGACTTAATTTGTAAAGTTCATTGATTCTCATGGATTCTTTTACTTCAAGCATATTGTTTCTCCATCTCTCTGCGCATGTTTTAGGAAGGGTTTGTTTTAATCTTTTAAGTTTTTCAATAAAATTTTCTTTTTATATTTCTGTACTGAACAATCTAGCCATATTTCTTTTTCCTGTCCAAATAGTTGGCTGTCAAAGATGCCAAGGTTGAAGCCTTCTTGAAGGAAATTGAATAAAACATATAGCTGAAAAAGGATTCCTTTGAAATATACTTTCTTAAATTTTAAAATGTGGATTTGATTTTGTAGAATGTTCATTCATTTATATATTTTGGTAAGTTAGCATTGTTTTTTGAAAATATATCCTAAAAGAAAAAGAAAAAAAATTCAATTATATATGTAACTATTAAAATCTTTCTATTAAATATATCAAAAATTAAATTTCATAATGTATTTATAATTTTAAAAAAATAAATATATTCTTTCCGTGCATCACACGGCAACAACCTAGTGTATATAAATTATCATATAAGTTTCATATAGAAATTATTGAGCCATGAATCTTATGTAAATTTCCATAGAAAAAGTTCATTTTTACTTCTTACTTTGGTTTTGAGGGAAGATATTTGTTTCCTCTTTCTTTCTAATGGTTTTGTGCAGCAGAGAAAGTACAAAAGTCACCATAACCATCTGAGAAGGAAAGAACCATGTGAAGAAGAAGGGAAAAGAGATAGAACCCTTTTCTCTACCTGTGACCCAAGTTGCCAAAAAAAACAAAAAAAGTCTAATTTGTAGGTTCCAACATTGTTTGCATGTTTTTGGGTGGCTTGCTTGTTGTTGGGGGGGGGGGTTGTGGTCAGGAAATCACTAAAAGTTATTGCTGCTTCTAACTGATTCCCCCCAAGCTCTGAAAGGTACTTGTGTGTGAAGGGTTTCATCTATTTAAGGCAAAGATGAGATGGGGATAAAGTTTGCTTGATGGTGATTTTTCTACCACATACTTTAGAATATGATTGTATGCCCATCATGGGCTAAGTTCCATATATAGTATTTATTTGCGGAGAAGAATCTTTATTATATTATATTTGTGTTATTATATATATGTTACACGTATATTTTGAAAAAAAAAATTACGTTTTCTTATATAAAAAAAATAGATTTTAAGTAATTTATTAGTGTCCTAAAAGAACGAATGCTCTAAAATGCATTTCCACTCATTAGGATTGGAAATTTTTCAAATCTTAAAACCATTTTTTACATGAGACTTCCTCAATTCCAACAAGAAGTAGATCATAGAGCTTTGCCCAAAAGAAGGGTGGGTGGGCGGGGGGGTTGTGGGGGAATGAAAATTAATTCATTTAAAAAAGAGTAAAATGAATATAATTACTAAATTTTATATGCATGGGGAGAATGTTATTTTTCCTTTTCCCGAACTTGAGATGTAGAATTTTACTTGTGAATGAAAATAATAACCATATATTTAGAGGTATTTTCTTATAATTATTTTTTGAGATTGAGACAAATATATATATATATATATATATATATATTACTTTTTTGTAGTATGTATATTTTAGAAGAGATAAAAATTATTAAATTTTAAATATATTACTCAATTTATTATCCATAATGACTCGGACAAATATAACTCGGGTCTCATTCTTTCAATATCTTAAAATTAGATTCTATAAAAACAAAAAAAAATTAAAAAAATCACACTGAATTAATTAATCATCCAATAATTAAATAATTGACTAATAATTCAAAATATTTATTTTATAAGCGTTTTAGATTCCAAAAAGCAACTCAATTTTTATTCCTTTGTAGTGAGATGGAGCAATCTAGAACTAGTGATCTCATTCTTTTGCTTTCATGTATTTGCACATAAACAAAGGCAAATGTGTAGCTGTTGATTCATGTAATGTTTGCTGCAGATGAAGTTTTTTACCATTTGAACAATGACCTCACATGCTGGTAGGTGTGCTATGTCTACTCTTTGTTCCATAAATAATACAATGATGTATTAAAGTTAAAAATTAAAGTAATAATTATTTTAAAACAAAAAATAATTTAATAATTGTACATCCTAAAAAACACGTAACTATTTTTTTTTTTTAAGTTAATAAGGTTGAAAATGAGTTGAGTCCAACTTATAAGTAACTTATAATTCGATTATAATATATAATTAGACGAAATCCTACCCATTTGACTTTAAAAAGTAATTATATATATCAATATAAAATTGATTATAATCTATTGTATAGTTTGACTATTTAAAAAAAAAACCATATATGATAGTTTAAAAGGAAATATATCATATTAAAAAAAGTTTAAGATATATTTTTAATTTATATATTATCATTGACAAACCTTACTTATTATTTGCATTATACTTGAATTTTATAACTTAATTTATATATTTATAGGTAGAGGAAAAGCCATAGAGATTATATTCCTTACATGAAAAAGTCACCAAAATTACATTGTTTATTATAAGCATTATATTTTTTCTTTTGGTTAGATTTTCATTGGTTGGTTTTGCTTTTTGCTTAAATCATGGTTAAGAATATTATATATATATATATATATATTTCTTCTAAATAAGTGTAACACGTTATTGAATTGTTCATAATTTATGGTATTAAATTATTTAAAATTAGTTGTTGGTTATATTTATTTTTATCTTCATAAATTAGTTTAGTTTTAATTTTAGTTTAAAAATATAATAAAATTTGTAAATTTATTATTTAATTTTATGATAAATAAATCGAGTTGAATTGTTCACGAATTAGATCGTGATCAGTAAAATTAACTCACATCAAATATGAATAAAGTTATACGTCAGATCGAATTTGAGTAAGTCGAGTGTGAACTAGTCTTAACTCAACTAAGCTTCAGTCATTTCCCCACCCCTATCTGACTATTTGCACTTTTTCTCTCATACATCTAATTTAGAATACACACTTTAGCA
This sequence comes from Voacanga thouarsii, assembly GCA_026120185.1. Classification (NCBI taxonomy): domain Eukaryota; kingdom Viridiplantae; phylum Streptophyta; class Magnoliopsida; order Gentianales; family Apocynaceae; genus Voacanga; species Voacanga thouarsii. The sequence goes on along the minus strand of JANUWF010001100.1, from coordinate 1,269,304 downwards.
AATTGTATTTTTATAAAAGATACAATTTGGTCTCCATTTGTTTGTATCTATTACTATTAAACTTATTTTCCTTTTATATAGTTTCCTTTTTTGTAAAATAGAAAGGGCAACATAAATAACATTATGTTTTTCATGAACAATGCAAAATTAAAGTGTATATATATTCAATAATAGAAATATTTGATTCTCGAAAATAGCACTTAAAATTCAAAATGACATTTTCAACAAGGTGGTTGTAAGACTTACAAAAACTTGTTTTAATTAACTTTTTAAATATTATTATTCAAATAGAAAGAGAAAGGGAAAAAAAAATGATACACAATATTGTCATATATGGCAATTTATTTTCCCGACAATAGAGATCTAATTCATTGAATGAATACTTAATTTATAATTCGATAAATACAAATTTCAATGTCTATGCTTATAAAAGAAGGAAAAAAAAATCAATGATCTTATTACAAAAATGTAAATAAAAATAGAAATTTTAATAATAAAACACATGTTCATATACATCAATTGAAACTAATTATAACGGATTGAAATCTAATTAAAAATATCTTAATAGATTTTATTACAGGTAAATAAAAGAAGAAATCGTTTAATATTAACTTACTTATTATTTTAAATTTTTTTAAAAAATAATACTTTTCTTAAAAGATTTTTTTAATATATTATATATTATAAAATAATTAATATATGTTACGTATATTATTTTTTAAAATTTAATATAAAATATTATAAAATTCACATATTTTTTATTTATATTATATTATAATTTTATTTTATATAAAATATTATTAATTTAAATGAGATGAAAAATATTATTTATAAATTTATCTTTTATAATTATATATATATATATATTTCATGAAGAGAAAAAATGAAATCAGCCTAGCCTAAGCCAAGCGCCCACATCGCATTGGGAAGCGGACAACCTTGAAATTAGTGAAAAAAATATAATACCTAAAAACGACAAAAGAGAAACAAATCCCAGAATTCAAAAGAATTTCCCCCAAAATCACAGGGACTCTCTGTGACTATGAGTTCGTAATTCTTCCTTAGACCAGTTAAAACACCTTCAGATCCGCATTCCACGTGTAACTTTTTGGGCCCCACCTTAACTGCCTGTGCCCTCGCTCCCTAACCTCCCAATGTTGTTACTACTCTCTAGCTCCATTCTCTCCTTCCAGTTTCTCACACAGAACACACACTAACTTATACGGGCAAGAGCCGAGAGTTATATTCATAGGAAAACTCTGACAGACCAGAACCAAGTTTGCATGCAAAGATTTGATCTGTTTTGACGTAAAAAAGATTGAAATCCCATCTGTTTTCTTGGGTTTTCTTGAAGATTTTGAGAGAACATGGCTGGGAATGAGTGGATAAATGGATATTTGGAGGCGATTTTGGACAGTGGTGCAGGAGCAAAAGATGAGAAGCCAACCACTGTGAATTTGAGAGAGAGGGGTCATTTTAATCCCACCAAGTATTTTGTTGAGGAAGTTGTTACTGGGGTGGATGAAACTGATCTTCATCGGACATGGATCAAAGTCGTGGCTACGAGAAACACCAAGGAAAGGAGTTCACGGCTCGAGAATATGTGTTGGCGCATTTGGCACCTTACTCGCAAGAAGAAGCAGGTCTTTTTTCTTTGATTCTATAACTTTATTAATGTGTTATTTTTTGTGAGTGTCTGGCTGTGTGTTTTTCTGTTCTTGGATTTCTCTGTCAATGTGTTTGATTAAGTAACTCGGTGGATGAGGATTCCTGAGGACTTTTGTTGTTTGCCTTTTTCATTTTGTAGTCTCTATCGGTTTGAGTTCGGTTTCAGCGTTTTTTTTTTTTTTTAATCGAATCACAAATTTGTTTCTTGATCAGCAAATTGGAATCTCTCTGTTTTTTTCCTTTTTCCATTGTACCTGTGCCTCTGTGAATTCTGGGTTTACTCTCGATTTCAGAATAGAGGGAAGAAATTTATCAAAAAGCAAAAAAGATTACTTGATGGGGTTTTTGATTCTTATAATGACTTACGTTTTTTTTATTTTTTGGTTGGCCCGAAAAATTGTGCACACCTCAAATGACCCGACCACTGCAACTGGACTGGCCCGAAGTCCTTTGGGAGTAGGGTTGGGGATGGGTAAGGAAGGGGCAGGATTCCCTGAAAAATCTGCTGCTTGATGATATGGGTTCTCCAGAAATAGGATTATCACTTCGTAACCTCTTTTTCGTTATATACAAAATGGAGGAAGTGGAAAGCTGCTCTATGATTTTATTTTCTAGTTTAAAATTTTGATATGTTTAGTGAATGAGTGAAGAAATGCGGGGAGGGGATGGTTGTTAGTTTGTTTTTTCACTTCCTCTGTCTTCTTTTGCTTACTAGAGCTCGAGATAGATTAATGTTTTTGCAAAATGGAGAAGAATTTCTCTGTTTATTTGCACATATCCCTGTGATATGTAAGCTACCACATACTAAACAAGATCCTCATAGTCTGGGTATATCTTAATGTGTAACTACAGCAATTTTTTTACAGGTTGTGCTCATATATATATATATAAATATGTGTGTGTGTGTGTGTTGTGTAACGTAGTGAACTTCATTAAGATCATGAACAAAAACAGTCCTTACCACAAGGTATTAGACTCCCCTGTTGATAACCGAGCTTAACCAAGTTTCTGCATTTGTACGTCATAACTTAGTCATCTGCATTCTATTTACATGTAGGGTGAATATTTTTCGATTGATTACTGTGCTTATTGAAGATAATAAATCACCACATTTTTTTAATTTGGATAGTTGGAATGGGAAGATTTCCAACGGTTGGCAGCACGTAGGTTGGAACGTGAACAAGGACATAAGGATGTGACTGAAGAAATGTCTGAAGATATGTCTGAAGGAGAGAAGGGAGATGTTTTAGGAGAGTCCCAATCATTTGAAACCTCCGGGAAGAAGTACCAACGGAACGTATCCAACTTGGAAGTGTGGTCAGACAATAACAAGGAGAAGAAGCTGTATATTGTCCTTATTAGGTAAAGTTCCTCTCATATTCATAAGTTAGAAAGCGGTAAAAATAAAAAGAAAGAAATTTTGGTTGGAGAACTTTGAAAGCTCACTATGTCATATTAAACTTTCATGTTAACCCAAGGTTTAGATTTTTAGTGTCCTTACACTTGTCAAGAAAAGGGATGAAAAACATTAAATTACAGTACTTTGGTGGTAAAAACTGGAATCATGTCATAACACTTTCCATCTTCTACCAAATTGACTTTGACAGTAACTATTTCCTGAAAACATTATGTTCCATCAAAGGGACCTTTGGTATTCTATCTCATATTAGTTCTTCCAGTTGTTAATATTGCATCATTTTGTTAACTTGTTTCAGTATGATCATAGGTTGATTAGGTAACATGTATAGAAAAATTATTATTCTGGTCTTTGTAAATTTGTAGTATGACAGTAAAGGGCCAATTGTTTCTTGACATTTTCTCAATGGATATGATCAGTCTTCATGGCTTGGTCCGTGGTGAAAATATGGAGCTCGGTCGTGATTCTGATACTGGTGGCCAGGTAATGTGTCATTTCATAGAAATAATATAACGTCTTCCCAAGTATTGGGTCTCACTTCATTGTTCTCACGTGGCTTAAAAAATCCCAGATTAAGTATGTTGTTGAGCTGGCTAAGGCACTTGCTAAGATGCCAGGTGTATATCGGGTGGATCTATTCACTCGCCAAGTTGCTTCTCCAGAAGTGGATTGGAGTTATGGCGAGCCAACGGAGATGCTCAGCACAAGTGCTGAAGACCCTGATGATACTGATTTGGGAGAAAGCAGTGGGGCTTATATCATAAGGATTCCTTTTGGTCCTCGTGACAAGTACCTCCAGAAGGAACTACTTTGGCCTCATATTCAAGAGTTTGTAGATGGGGCGTTAGCTCACATTCTTAATATGTCAAAAGTTTTAGGTGAACAAATTGGTGATGGACAGCCCATCTGGCCATATGTAATACATGGGCATTACGCAGATGCAGGGGATAGTGCTGCTCTTCTTTCAGGTGCTTTAAATGTTCCAATGGTGCTAACAGGGCATTCCCTTGGTAGAAACAAGTTAGAACAGCTTCTCAAACAAGGCAGGCAATCAAAGGAGGATATTAATTCAACATATAGGATTATGCGGAGGATAGAAGCAGAAGAGCTTTCACTTGATGCTGCAGAACTTGTCATCACAAGCACTAGGCAGGAGATTGATGAACAATGGGGACTATATGATGGTTTTGATGTAAAGCTTGAGAGAGTTCTGAGGGCCCGTTCAAGAAGAGGAGTGAATTGTCATGGTCGATTCATGCCAAGGATGGTGGTATGTGCTCTTTGAGAAATCTTGATGGAATGTGATGCCATTACATTTTTATGTCAAATTGAGTAGGACAGATAAAAAGAACAAAAAGAGACTCCAAAAACTTTCTTCTCTTCATGTATTTCTTTTCTCAAAGTAAATTCCAATAACTTCTAGAGAATATAACAAAAATAAGAATGTAATTTAGCAGTCCACAACAGGCTCGACTTGGTCACTGGCCATCTTCAGTCATACTGGAAGAGTAGCAATAAATTTAGCATGCCATTTTCAGCATGCCAAAGGATTTGGCTAGTATTTATGCTTCCATCACCTGCCTTTAGCAGAGATCAGGATAGGATGGATCAATTAGTATATTTCGCAATAATCATATTACCATTGCTGCTGGAAAGGCTTCCTGTCATAATAAAAATCTAGGCAATAATCATAAGTAAGTATCCATCTTTGAAGTACTAATATGAAGGTCTTTAGGTTATACCTCCTGGAATGGACTTCAGTAATGTTGTGGCTCAAGAAGACACTGCCGAAGCAGATGGGGAGCTTGCAGCGCTAACCAGTGGTGACGGTGCTTCCCCTAAAGCACTTCCTGCAATATGGTCAGAAGTGAGTAGGAGATTCATGTGACTAATTTATGTAGAAGGGTAATTTCTTTACTTCTTAGTAAATGTTTCCACAGGTGATGCGTTTTTTGACAAACCCTCACAAACCAATGATTCTTGCACTATCAAGACCAGATCCAAAGAAGAATATTACCACACTTGTGAAAGCATTTGGAGAATGCGGCCCACTGCGGGAGCTAGCAAATCTTGTAAGGATATGTACTTGTTAATATATAGATTGGTCATTAAAGGGGGTGGAATCACTGAAATTGCACTTTTGTACTCTTTTGCAGACACTTATAATGGGAAACAGAGAAGATATAGATGAGATGTCTACAGGGAATTCCAGTGTGCTCATTACAGTACTCAAGTTGATTGATAAGTATGATCTCTATGGGCAAGTAGCATTCCCCAAACATCACAAGCAAAATGATGTTCCAGAAATCTACCATCTTGCTGCCAAAACAAAGGTTCATTAGGTTTTGAAGCCCTTATGCCTTGTTCAAAATTTTTGGTAGTCCTTACTTATCAGGCGGTGACTATGTAACAGGGAGTGTTCATAAACCCAGCTTTTATTGAGCCTTTTGGACTTACCTTGATTGAGGTTTGTTTTACTTGGTACTTGTTTCTTGTCTTCTTTAATTTTGTCCAGACACGAAAGAATGGCTTTGAAATTTGTCTAAATTAATTTAGGCTGCAGCACATGGACTACCAATGGTGGCAACAAAGAATGGAGGTCCAGTTGATATTCACCGGGTAAATAAGTCCTTATTTGCACACATAAGTTCCTCTTACCCTAGTATTACTTTTTCTTCCCACATTCTTATTAGAAATTACGTGTATACATTCAAGCTCTTCTGACCCTGAAAATAAGCGTATTAATTCCATCTTAAATTCCTTCAAGGCAAAGAAAAAGAAACAAATAATGAATGTAGCTATCATAGTGTTGTTATGGATTATCATACTTTTCTCCTATTTTTTTGCCTTCAGAATTGATAATTCTTGTTGCAGGAGCGAAGGAAAGATGCTCCAGTTAATATATACATTGGGTGAATCTGAACTCTAGAGTTTTCTTCATCTTAGTCCTCAATACAGTTTGTAAGAGCAGAAATTTTTAAACCTCACTCCATTCTTCAGGCAGCTTTAATTATCTACCACCCTTCATTTCTGTCTGCCACCATATGGAAAACCTATTGTAGGTTGATCCATATGTCCTGAATCCGTAATCGTAAGTTTTCAATATTTGATTTCAGCCAAAGGGAAAAAAATGGAATTTAGTGTGTAAGTGATCATGAGGTTGAAAATAGGTATTGACTAGTGTGCTTCTTGCCCTCCATTTTGTGTTTGGTCTAGCATATCCAATATAATGCTATGTGGGTTACAATTATGAAATATTTGATAAATTTCTCGTTCCTGATTTTCTTAGGCACTGAATAATGGCCTGCTTGTGGATCCCCATGATCAGCAATCAATTGCTAATGCCCTACTCAAACTTGTATCAGAGAAGAACTTATGGCATGAATGCAGAAAAAATGGCTGGAAGAATATACACAAGTTTTCTTGGCCTGAACATTGCCGCACGTACTTAACAAGGGCAGCAGCATGTCGTATGAGATACCCACAGTGGAAAACTGACACTCCAGCGGATGAATTTGTTTCAGAAGAGTCATTTAATGATTCACTGAAAGATGTCCAAGATATGTCCCTAAGGCTTTCAGTGGATGGGGAAAAAACGTCATTAACTGGATCAGTTGATGCAGCTTCAGCTGGCAATGACCCTCAACTGCAAGACCCAGTACAGCGAGTCCTTAGCAGAATGAAAAGAAATGAATCAGGAGCCAAAGATTCTGAGGCTGACAGCAAACCAGCTGATAGTGTACCAAGCAAATATCCTATGCTGAGAAGACGACGCCGACTAATTGTTGTAGCTGTTGATTGCTATGACAGCAAAGGAAATCCTGAAAAGAAAATGATACAGATAGTGCAAGAAATCTTTAAGGCAATTAAGTTAGATCAACAGACTGCTAGATTAACAGGATTTGCGCTATCCACAGCTATGCCAATGTCAGAGTTAACCTCATTTTTAAAATCAGGAAACATTAAGGTCACTGATTTTGATGCTTTAATTTGTAGCAGTGGCAGTGAGGTGTATTACCCCGGTACATATAGTGAAGAAGATGGGAAAATTTGTCCTGACCCAGATTATGTATCACATATTGATTATCGCTGGGGTTCTGATGGTCTAAAGAAAACCATTTGGAAACTGATGAACACACTAGAAGGTGCAGAAGAAAAATCTATGCAAAGTCCAATTGGGGAAGATGTGAAATCTAGCAATTCCCATTGCGTGTCTTACTTTATGAAGGACCTCAGTAAGGTAAATATATTTGAAGCACAAATCAGCCAAGTTTTTGGCAATGGATTTGCACTTATAATTTATGGATATTTTGCAGGCAAAGAAAGTGGATGATATGAGGCAAAAACTTAGGATGCGAGGTCTCCGCTGTCATTTGATGTACTGCAGGAACTCCACAAGAATGCAAGTTATTCCTTTTCTTGCATCTCGATCACAGGCTCTCAGGTAAAAAACATATTAACAAGATTAAGTACTCCAAATTAAACTTTATGCGCTTAGAATTTCCGTTTAAAAGTTTTTACAAATTTTGGGATGATTTTTCGGGGCAAAGGATAAAATTGAAAGGCAAAAGCATTTGGCTTGAAGTCGGAAGTGAACATTTTTGCAAAATCAAAACAGAAAGTACAAATGAAAACTCCCACCATCCAGAGCCAAATTCTTTTGTTTTGTTGTCTAGGGAGTTGGAAGGGAACAAGATATTGGTATTAGGTAGAAAGCATTCTCCAATTTTCTTGCTGTGAAGTAGTATGATTTATGCATCAGTTATGACTTCTCAAACATGATTATATTTTTCGTTGAACTTTCCAATAGATACCTTTTTGTTCGTTGGAGATTGAATGTTGCAAATATGTTTGTGATTCTTGGTGAGACCGGAGACACTGATTATGAGGAACTGATCGCTGGAACTCACAAAACTCTGATCATGAAGGGGGTTGTAGAGAAAGGGTCTGAAGATTTGCTCAGAAGTGCCGGAAGCTACCTAAAAGATGATATATTTCCCACAGAGAGCCCTCTGGTTGCGCACATAAATGAGAAGGTAACAGCAGAAGAGATTGCTACTGCACTCAAGCAAGTTGCCAAAGCTGGAAATTAACACGGTACTGTATTTTCCTCCTTCTTGAAAGAGTTACTCTTTCAAATCAACTTCCAACCCTCTTTAGGCAAATACTGAGCTTTTTGAATATGGGTTTCATGCAGAAATATGCGTATTCCCTGAGACGTTTATGTTGTCAGGTAGAAGTTCCAGATATTCCTTCTCAGGGTAAAAGAAAATTTCACGTAATTTGGATTAAGAAGCAACTAATTATATACATTGAAATGGTATAGTGCAGTTGTTTCAGAGCCAGGACCCACAGTGAATCTAGAGTTCATGTGTTCAATTTAGATTGTTGTTCAATGTCTTGTACTTTCTTTTGTTGATGATCAATTGTAGAAGCTACATGTATTTTAAGAAGAGAAAATTATGTAGCAACAAGAGCTTTACCACTCTCAAATGGAAAAAAGGCCTTGAGCGGGAATGTTCATCTGCAAAGCATTGTGTTTTTCTGGGTGGTGGTACATTTATATCCCATGTTCCAGTCTTAGTTTTTTTGTTGTCGTGTTGTTCCAGTGACACACGGTGATCTTCGACTGAATTTTTGGAATTTTTTACATGCGGTGACTCTCTCCTTCTTTAAGCACCCAGCACTACTAACCATGCTGTTTTTCTAAGAAATGATTGGAAAACCGTACGCGAAAAAGTAGCTATATGCAAAACAGACGCAAGTGGCTAGTTAGAAAATAGAAAGAAGCACGAGATAACTCTAAGAAACTTGCAAAACAACCCAAGGTGTAGAAATTGAGATACTGGGGAAGAATGCATCTTCTGCTAAAAATTAGTTTAAGAATAAGTCAACTTTTGATTTTTTATTATTTGTTGATTTTAAATTATTTAGTTTTTTAATTTTCAAAAATTTTTAGATAGATTTTAAGCAATTCAGCTTATCATTTTTCTTATATAAATATGGCATCATGTCAAGCGAAAGATGTGTGCTTTTTCAACCCATTCTACTTGTTTTTGCCAACAAATTAGTATAAGAGCATCTCTTGTTCTTACAGGCCTGTGAAAGATTTATCTATACTTTATTACTCACTCCGTCTCATAATATAAGTCGTTAGATGTTACTTTTGTTATCTTAAATTATAAGTCGTTGGGAGCTTTTCAAGAAGATTTTGAAGATATTTTTACATTTTTGTCCTTATTTATTATTCTCTTTCCCTCTCATCTCATCTCTTCTCTTGTTTCCAAGACATTTAAATAGGGATGTTTTAGGAAGAAAAAATATAAAGTCACATTTTTTTAAGAATCTTAATATGTGTAAAATTAAGTCTAGCGACTTATATTATAGAACGGATGGAGTAGTAGTTAAAATGGCCTCAAATTTTAGTTCTTCACCTCCTCAGTTTTTGGAGAGAACTATAACACTTGGGCCATAAAGATGAAGGCTTATTTACAAACCTTTGACCTATGGGAAGTGGTGGAAAATGACTTGGATCCACCACCATTACCAACCAACCCAACCTTAGCTCAAATCAAACATCATAATGAGAAGAAGTCCAAAAAATTCAAAGCAAAAACCTGTATTTTCTCAGCTCTTTCGGAGGAAGTTTTCAAAAAATATTGTCTTGTGAAACTCCAAAGCAAATCTGGGATACACTTAGGCAGGAATACCAAGGCAATGATCAGATTAGGAGAATACAAATATTAAATCTCAAAAGGGAGTTTGAGATTCTAAGGTTGAAGGAATTTGATAATATCAAGGACTATGCAGACAAACTTAAAGTCATAGTCAACAAGATCAAATCGCTTGGGGAGGAGTTGACTGATAGGAGGATTGTGGAGAAAGTTCTTATCAGTTTGCCGAAAAGATTTGAGTAAAAAATATCTTCCCTTGAGGACTCAAGAGATCTTTCGTAAATTAGCCTTACGGAGTTGATCAATGCCTTGGAAGCAAAGGAACAAAGAAGGGCCATTCGAAAAGAAGTAGTGGTTGAAGGTGCATTTCAAGCTAAAGCAAAAGAAAATGCACAATCTAGTAGCTTTGGCAAAAAACAGAATGGAGATTGGAGAAGTAAGAAAGGAGTTTCAAACAATAAAAATGGAGGAAACAAAGGGAAATTTTCCCCATGTCCACACTGCAAAAAGGCTTCACATTCTCAAAAATATTGCTGGTATAGACCTGATATTCAATGCAGGTCATGTAAACAAATGGGGCATGTAGAGAAGGTATGCAAGAACAAACACCAAGGTCATCAAGTCTAAGCTATAGAAAACCAGCAAGACCAAGAGGAGCAGTTGTTTGTTGCAACCTATTTTGCAACTAACAAAAGCTGTGATCCATGGCTCATTGACAGTGGTTGTAGTCACCACATGACTTCCGATGAGAGTATGTTTAGGCAGGTAGATAAGACATACATCTCAAAAGTTAGAATCGGCAATGGAGATTCTTTAGAAGTTAAAGGAAGAGGAGTTGTAGCAGTTGAGACTCAAAAAGGTACCAAATTCATTTTAGACGTGTTATATGTACCTCAAATTGATCAAAATCTTTTAAGTATAGGACAGCTACTGGAAAAGAATTATTCTGTGTTTTTCAAAGATAACATATGCATGATATGTGATTCTACTGGTTGTGAGTTATTGTCTATAAAGATGATAGATAAGTGCTTCTCGTTAGATTGGAAACATGTTGTTTGTGCATATTCTGGTTCAGTTGATGAATCAGAACTTTGGCATAAAAGGTTAGGACATTTCCATTATTATGCATTGTAGTTTTGTAGAGAAAGTAGCTTGTGCGGGACATGCCAGTAATTTCTCCTAAATCTGAAGTTTGTGAAGTTTGCCAATTTGGAAAGCAATTCGGATTCCATTTCCAGCCAACAAAACTTGGAGGGCCAGTGAAAAGCTTCAGCTTGTCCATACGGATGTTTGTGGTCCCATGAAGACCTTCTATTTTAATGGTAGCAAATATTCTATTACTTTCATAGATTATTTTAGCAGAATGTATTAGGTTTATTTCATGAAATCAAAATATGAAGTTGCTGACATTTTTTGAAAATTTAAAAACTAGATTGAGAATCAATTTGGTCTGAAAGTGAAAATGGTTAGATCAAACAATGTGATTGAATACACATATGAAAAGTTTAAAAAATTCTGTGAAGATGCAGGCATTGAACACCAATTTTCAGCAACGTATACTCCTCAGCAAAATGGAGTAAGTGAAAGGAAGAATAGGACAATCATGGAGATGCCAAGGTGTTTGCTATTTGAGAAGAAAATACCTAAGGAGTTCTAGGCTGAAACTGTTAATACTTCAGTATATTTACTGAATAGACTTCCGACAAAAACTCTAAAGGGGAAGACACTATTTGAGGCTTGGCATGGTTGCGCACCTTCTTTGCAAAATCTGAAGGTGTTTGACAGTTTTTGCTACACACATATTCCAAATGTGAATGGAGAGAAATTAGATTACAAGTCAGAGGTTGGAATCTTTGTTGGCTATAGCAGCACCATCAAAGGTTATGGAGTTTATCAACCTTCAAAACAAAAGGTAATAGTCAGCAGAGACATTAAATTCAATGAAAATTTAGCTTAGAATTGGGAAACAATAGAAAAGGATCCTAGCCAGCCAACTTCAAGTTCTGGTCAACCAACTTCAAGGCCTATATTCATAATACGAGGGCAACAAAGCGATGATGACACAGTTGATTAGCATGAGGATAACATACTTGATGATGAAACATATGATCAAACACTTGTTAGAGGTACAAGGTCAATTGTTGATATTTATGCTAGATGTAACCTAGCTGTTTTGGAGCCTGCAAGATATGAAGAAGTTGCAAGGGATCTAAAGTGGATTGATGCAATGAAGGAGGAGTTGATGATGATAGAGAAAAACCAAACATGGATTTTGGTGGACAAACCTAGTCACAAGAAACCCATTGGTGGGTAAAATGGGTGTACAGGACTAAGTTCAACTCTAACGGTTCTATTAATAAATACAAGGCAAGGTTTGTAGTAAAAGGATATGCTCAACAGTTTGGGGTGGATTCTTCAGAGACTTTTGCACCAGTTGTAAGGCTTGACACATTTAGAGTGCTTTTGGCATTGGCAGCTCAAAAGACTTGGAAAGCATACCAACTTGATGTCAAATCAGCTTTTCTAAATGGTTATTTGGAGGAGGAAATCTTTATTGAGCAGCCAGATGGTTTTGTAGTACAAGGAAAAGAGGACAAGGTTTATCTACTTGAAAAGGCCTTGTATGGTCTAAAACAGGCTCCAAGAGCCTGATACAACAATAATTGATAATCATCTACTCAAAATTGGTTTTCAGAAGAGTTTGAGTGAATGTATGTAAAAATTTCTAATGATGATCTTATCGCTATTTCTTTGTATGTTGATGATCTGCTTGTAACTAGTAGCAATGCAGGGCTGGTGCAACAATTTAAAGATCAAATGATGCAAGTTTTTTATATTACTGACCTTGGAGAGATGTCTTTTTTCCTTGGCATGAAAATTCAGCAACAGGAGAAATGGATTTTTGTTGGACAGTTTAAGTATGCAAGAGAAGTACTTAAAAAGTTCAACATGGAAAATTACAAGTCTGTAAGTACGCCTTTGATGCAAAATGAGAAGTTGAGTAAATATGATGGGACAGCTAAGGTGGATGAAGGTCTATACAGAAGTCTCATAGGTTGTTTAATGTATTTAGCAGTAACAAGGCCAGATATTTTATATTATGTAAGTCTTTTGTCCAGATTCATGCATTGCGCAAGTGAAGTACATTTTCGAACTGCTAAAAGGGTGCTTAGATATGTTAAAGGCACAACAAATTTTGGAGTTTGATTTGGAAGATCTGATAAGTTAAATTTGCATGGTTTTTGTGATAACGATTGGGGTGGATCTAGTGATATGAGGAGTACTTCTGGATATTTTTTAGTCTTGGTTCAATTTTTTTTTCTTGGAGTTCGAAGAAACAAGATGTCATAACTCAATCAACTGCTAAAGCAGAATATGTTGCCGCTGTTGGAGCTATTAATCAAGCTTTATGGCTAAGAAAGCTAATGACAGATTTAAATCATAACTAGAAGGAGCCCACAACAATATTTGTTGATAATGAAGCTGCTATATTTATTTTCTTAGAGAAGTTCAAGAAAATTTTTTAGTACATTGCAGAAGTGAGAATTAATTGGTTGATATTCTTACAAAGGCTTTATCCAAATCCAAGTTCGAAGACCTAAGGAAGAGTTTGAGGATTTGCAGCAAAAGAAGCAAGGAAGAGTGTTGAAGAATGCATCTTTTGCTGAAAATTAATTTAAGAATAAATCAACTTTGATTTTCTGTTATTTGCTGATTTAAGTTATTTAGTTATTTAGTTTTCAGAATTTTCTAGATAGAATTTTGAGCAATTCAGCTTATCATTTTTCTTGTATAAATATGCGGGAATTCCGAAAAATGGTGCCATTTTCCACCAGAATTCCAACAGTGGGGTGACTCCAGACGATTTTCAAAATATAGTGAGAGTGCAACCTCCTAAAATGAGGTCGCATTTTTAGAATGCGATCTTCGACGTAATTCTTAATTTTACTTGAATGAGAGGATGTTTAATTACAAGGTAGGTCTCGTTTGTGTAATGCGACCTCAAGGTCGCATTCCGTAAATGTGACCTTTGTCACTACTTGCTGCTTGCTTGCTTTCTCCATAGTTGTTACTCTATCCAAAAGTTGTACCCAAGTCACAACTGAACAAAATTGTATATCTGTAACTCAGCTTCAACCATTCATAATGCAGTAAAATAACATAACAATATTACAACAAGAACTAAATAGTTGTCCAAATTCCAACATCCTAAGTATAGTAAAACAAAATATGAAGGAATAGTTGAATCAATGAGCTAATTTCGTGAATCAGTAAAAATATTATTAGTACAATTTCTCATAGTATGTCCACTCTTGTGACAGTTTATCGTGGAGGAGAGTTAGGTGTACGATAATCCATATCACAAGGTATCCTTGAAGTTCGTGGACGGTCAGAAAGTTCATTCCTCATCATTTCTTCCACAGGCGCAAGCATAAAAGTTGAAGGCCTCAATATTGTTTATCCGCCATAGGAAAAAACTGTCCCTCATATGTCAACTAGTAATTCCTTCTAGTATAGAACTCTAAAACAAAGTCAATGGGATTCCAACCTCTGTGGCGATATGCTGCAAACCTATGCGAACAAGGTAAACCATATATACTCCACTTTTGACAACTACAAGATTTCTTTCTCAAATTGACATTGTAAACATTTGGAGCTCTATGCCCTTGTTGCACTGACGATTTGATCCCGAATATTTCGACTTGTGTATTAAATTCAGTTACAACATGCCCTCTAGACTTTTCCTCATAATAACAATACAACTTCCACATTTTAAATGGAAAAGGGTGTCTTAAATTAGATACTTCATCTCTGTGTTCATTAAAATACTTAACTAACTTCATAAATAAAAATTCAACTAAAACTTTTAGTGGAAGAGATCTTACTTTCTTGAGCACACTATTCATGTATTCAGACAAGCTAGTAGTCATTGAACAATATCTATGGCCGTCATCATATGACAAAGTCCATTTCTCTAAACCAATTTTCATCAAATAATTAAATGCCTCTTCCTTTCGAATTCTGATTTCATCCAAGTATGATTGATACTTAGTCCTTTTACGCTCTAGACCTGCAGTATACATCAAATTTGTCAGATTAGTGTCCTTAAACTTGGCATGAAAATTTCCTTTAATGTGCCCGAGGCAATATCGATGAATAGCCAAAGGTTCTTGCCACTCATTAAGATGGCATACAACATTGATTATTCATTTATGTCTATCTGAAATCAAACATATATGTCTTTTAGGAATGACATGTTGACGCAAGAGTTTTAAGAACCAACTTTAACTCTCTAATGACTTCTCGTCCACGATGGCAAAGACAAGGGGGAAAAGGTGACTGTTTGCATCTCAAGTGGATACAACCAACAATTTGCCCCTATAAAGTCTTCGTAAATGAGTGCCATCAATAGATATCACTGGATGACAATATTTGAACCCAATAATTGAAGGCTTGAATGACTAAAAAATGAAATCAAAAGCTTTCAGATCACCACACTTGTCCAATGGTGTCTCCACTTCACAATAGTCCCAAGGTTGGAATCCTGCAATGCAAGCATGTATTTTGGTAGGGCAATCCACGTAGAGGGTCAATCTCCATATACAAGTTTCATAGCTACTTTTTGGGCTTCCCATGCTTTCTTATAAGAACAACCTGTCCTCCACAATTTCTGAACTTCAGCAATAACATCACTCACATAGCATTCAGGGTAATTTAAAATCAAGTGTGTCACGTTACGTGCTATGAAACGATGTTACATGTTTCTATATACATTGTTCATGACTGTAATAACGCATTTATGTTTTTTGTTCAAAACTGTTATCTACCACTCTCCATGAGTTTTCTTATGAATAATACAAATATGCCAGGAGCAAGGATTGCCGGGACCTGCATGTTTACACTTGGTATACCAGCAGTTAGGGGTGGCAATCGTGTCGTATTCGAGTTGGCAGGTCGTGTCAACTTGAGATAATTACACTCGACAGGACAACTCGAATACGACCCGATTAATAAACGTATCATGTCAACCCATTTATTTTCGTGTCGTGTTCGTGTTATAAAACGGGTTGACATAGTATGACACGATTAGACACAAAAATTAAATAGATAATTGCTAAATCCGTCAACTCGAATACCTACTAAATCCTTCAATCTATGCACCATTACACAAAAAAATTTTAAAAATCAAATCAAACAATATAAAATTTAAAAAACTAATAAAACAGCCTATAAAGTCATAAATAACCAATAAAATAACAAATCACCCCACTAAATATCTAGAGATCTCAATAAATTCATAAGATTTAATTTTAAAAATCTAAAAAAATGTAGTTTTGCAATAAAATTGGATTGTTCAAGAAATTATTTTCTCTAACTAAAAGTCATTGTAATAATACTATTATTATAGACACTAAATAATAATTAATTAAGAATAATTCATTTATTATATATCAAACAAATAGCCACATTGATATCATTTATTTTTCTAAGAGTTCTCATATAATTAAACAAAATAGACACACAAACAATTCAATTAATTCATATAATAAAATTTAATTCAATTAATTCATGTATAAAATTAACTTATCAAATTTCTATAGTGAAATTTATAGATTATTACAAAAAATATTAAATATAAGTATTAAAAAAAATTTAAATGGATTCGCGGGTTAAAACGGGTTGAACCCGTTTATGACCTGAACACGTTTAAAATTAAATAGGTCGACTTGTTTCGACCTGAACTCGCGAAATCTCAACCCTAACCTACTATAACCGTGTCGTTTTCGTATCGTATTGACATGTCGTGTTCAATATTGCCGCTCCTATCAGCAGTTACTCTTACTCTAAAAAACCCTGAATTCCCGCATAGCTTGAATATACCACTTTCTTATTGCATATATCACCTCCTTCTTATTTTTAAACCTCATGTTTAGCTACAAATCAATGTCAGTATCAGACCAATTTCTTGTGAGATCAACTGATCGCCTGCTAAGCGATTTATTAGCCCACACACACACCATATCCTATATCATAAAATAATGGAAATTTTGCGGATTCCCATGTGGTATTGGAAGGCCCTACCATATCATTTCTATTCATCTGACAAAAGGTTGTTGGGTTCATGACATGGAATGTTTGCTGGAATGTCCTCTTCTTCACTCTAATCTGTGTCACACCAATTCATTAGTCCCTCAGAGCCTATGAAACCATCACCGTCAGATGAATATGTCATCGAATCAATATTTACTGCACCTGTGATCACACGTGACTGAGATGCTATACCATTCGGATTCATGGTTGCCAGTTGACGGTTGTCGTCTGTTTGATATGTGCCTAATTTCGGACTTCGTGTAGGTTCCAATGGAGGTTCGGGGTTGATCATGTTATTTTTTCTTCCTCTGCACTCAGGTGTGTGACCAACATCAACTGTCTCAGCATTACTACCAGTCGAACTTATGTATTCAGTACTTATAGGCTGGTAAAATGTCTGGGGGTCCAAGTAGTTTATATTTTCCACTCTCATGCCTATGGGGAGATGGGAAAATAAATTGTGCTGTTCATTTATCGATGCACCCAATCCATTGACGTAGTTAAGCATTGCCATGAATGAATCCATTTGTAGGGATACCTCCGATACCCGGGCGTTGAGAAGTGACCTCTGAATAACTCACATGCAATTGAATGCTCTGTGATTTAAATTCGTTTGGCAACATCCATAAAACCTCCATATCATCATTATCGCCTAACTCATTTGCAGCGTATTGCTGGTCAGATCCATAAAGAAAAAGATGCCGAAGTGTAATCTTAAATGTCACGTTTCTTCCTCCTAATCCAAGATAGGTTCGGATCTTGTCAACCAGTTCGGAGTAAGATATCCGACGCTGGAGTATCCAAAATTTTTTAATTGCCCCATCAAACTATATAGACTCTCGATAATCACGTTGTATTTGACAATCCAAAAAAAAAAAAAAAAAACATAGCACAATAGGGGGCTCTAATGCATTCATTTTAATGATGTGGCACAATCTGAGATTGAAATGTAATTGTTATAAAAAAATATGGCACCAGTATAACCAGATTGAAGAAAATGTGGAAAATAAGCATACTGAAGTTGTACATTATCATTATACATAGAATAAAAAATCAATACATAATGCCCATTTTGCTACCGCATTATTCCTTCGTATCCGGAAATGAAATTCCGCAACTTTGTTCCAGATTTGGTCATTGCGCTGCCAGTGTGGATTTGGGAAATAGCCGTCAAGGTCGCATTCCAAGAATGCTACCTCTACATTCATAAAAAAACAAAAAAAGGACTTTGCATCATTTATTATCCACACCCTGCAGCCAATTACAATCCAAAAAACTACACACACATTCACTAGACATTAATTCACCAATCCGCTCAACTAAGACATAAAATCACTGTACAAAGTTCACATGAAGTTATATGTAATCACAATACAAAAATCACTAAGCCTACTAGAATGCGGCTATATATACAAACAAAATGAAATAGGCTTAATGGGGTGAACAAGAACAAAAGACAACTAATGCGGTAAAAGTACACAGGGCCTGCGAGGCTTAATCTTTCTCCTTGGTCTCCCAGCAGCATTAGCATCGTCGACGTCGACAACAGGGATGGGTTGTGGGTTTTCTTGGGCAGTCGGTGTGAGATCTGGATTTTGCTAAGGAGGATGTGGAACCTGTCCTTGCCTGCGGTAGACTATCCTACGAAATGATCGAATTGGGAGATCTTCAATGCGTGGCATCGGACACTCTTGTGTCACACACTCAGTAGGCTGCATGCTCTCAGGAGCCAGGTCTACTGTGGTGGGCAGATCCTCAATATACTCCGCGGCTCCCTCGTGGATCTCTAGACCATATATTGATGCAGTCGCGTCCTCACAGTCACCATTCGTCATCCGTGAAGATTGAACTGAAATAACCACGAAATCATCTCCTAGTCCCTTGTGAATCTCCATCCCGGTTGCCTCATCAACCTCATCGGGGTGTGATTCCACAGGATGGTCTGGTCTAGCAGCAGCTCGTACTCGGGCTCTTCGGCCCCCGTGCCTCACTCCCACGTGTGCACGTCCATCAATAGGCGCTTGGGGCCTCAAAGTAGGCTGAACTAGTAGTATAGTTTGCGTGCTTGATTCAATTGGAGTTGGACCAGCATAACCGTCGTGTGCATAATGACATGCTTGTGAGTCCACTAGCACACATATCTCGTATTTCTATAAATGTCATTCGATAAATCGAGTTGGCACTGTGAATATGGCGATCAACCACTCGCATAGCACGTCGCATAATATCAGCCTGAAAAAAAAATATACAAAGGTTTGTTAGATTTTTCACTGTAATGAACAAGTTATTAACTCAGAAATTACGATAAAAACAATAGTAAGTTCCAAGACGACTGTACTCGATCCGGTGGGCTGATATCCCGATGATAGGCATCGGGTAATGGGGTTCCTAATACGAAGACGGGTTCGATCCCTATACCACTAAACATAGTCTGCAGCAACCGAAATACCCATCAGACTGGTCTGTATATAATCCATGTGTTCTGCCTACATATGAAGAAACGACGCATGATATATGGTATAATCTCTGGAGGGATTGCTTCGCGTATCAATCCCGTGTAGGTCAACCATTATATTGCATTCTATCGATATAGGTTGAAAAAGTCCAAACTGCCGCATCACCCGGTCTGGAAAATATAGCTCGACCACCTTCCAACTGATAAGCGCCGTGCGTGACCTCCAGAAAGCGTGTCCATCCAAATATCTCGGGGGAGCGTTATCACCAAATCCGACTGATACGGTTGCCAAACAAATTGACATTCGAATAATACATATAAGGATTCAAACAAACGAGCGATGACTTGTACATAAAACAACAACATAGCAAAAAAAAAAAAAAATGCATGTATACTCACATCCTCATCCGAGAGGGCATCAAGATAGGATCGATAAGATATAAGAACATGTGTAGATGTACGAAAAAATTGTAAATCTACATACCATCTAGCACCATATGGTGCAAGTAGTGGAAGCTCATCACTAGGTATACTCCGTTCTGGTCGGACAACCAGAATACGCTCCTATGCCCACAGCTACAACGCAATCCGAAATGTGTTAGTCGCATGGCACATGTATTATGATTTATAAGAAAAACTAAATATAAATCAAAATCTTACTTGAAGTAAGACCATCGGACCACAAATCTCCTATGCCGACCTAATAGCAGCTTGGCACAAACATCTATATAAGTATGCTAGAACACCACTACCCTAACTGAGCATACCACATGCCTCCAAATCCTCTAGGGTAGGTAAATATATCAAGTGAAGAAAGTTCCCTGACTTATCCGAAAAAAGTAGCCCCCGATCAATATGAAGATAAGACAATGAGCACGCTGCATGACACTAACATCGGTCGCATCCGCTGACAAAGGTATCTCCAAGAATGCCTCAACAGGACCCCTTTTAATCTTATTTTCCCGTATGTCCTCGACCCTTGGTCTGAAGCCAAGCAGTCTATCATAAAGGTTAATCCAATCTAATTTACTGTAGTGCATGGGATGCCCTATTATTGGATCCCCATCTACCTTAAGGCCCTATAATAACGCTACATCCTCAAGTGTCACGGTAGCCTCTCCTAACGGGAAATGAAACGTATGGTCTCCCGTCGCCATCGCACTACCAATGCAGTAATGAGAGCATGATCAACTTGAATATGTCCAACTCATCTAACTCCACCAAAACCAACCCTATCCACTAACTCTGATACTCTACCAAAAAGGGGAGTATGATCCCAGAATGCGGAATCGTATCGTCTAAACACCAATGGAATCTCACAAGCATGCTGATATCCAAACCATACTAAAGAACAATGACTCGACTGTAGATATAATAAACCATCTACAAGAGGGCCGGAATGAATATCTATGTGCATGTGATGCATCGTTCCTATTTGAGCTAAGTTAATACAATCAAATATGAGAATGTTTATATGCTAGTAGTATAAATTTTATTTCCATAGAAGGAAATTGTCAAGTGAAATCTTTTCCAACTGACAAACTGAAAATGTTGAAAATTTAGTGTTTTTGGTTAGGATAGTAAACAACAAACATTCACATTGATAACTAACAAACAGAAATTGCTTTAATATTTGCTACCAATAAATCAATAAGGGGAGAAGCAATCAATAACATCAAACGTGGCCTTTGCTACAAGACTTCTTGCAATATAACTTCATGATGACCTATTGAGAGCAAAAAAAGTTCACCACACTTTTACCGTTTCTTTCATCAAGAAATATTGAGAATTTGAACAAGCCAACCAAATTTTAGCAACCCTAAGAACCATGGATGAGTACATGCTAGATGCCTTGACCAAAAGGTTGTCACAGCCAAATTCACTAATTAAATCGAACCAAGAGAACTAAGAGCTCCATTAGGGACATCAAATAATATCATAGAGAATGAAAAGACAAGAATTGATACATATCAAGTCACTTTGAAACTACTAGACAAATTAAAATGCAGAAACACACATTAAAAAAATCAACTAAGAAAGTACTAAGCAAGCAACTGATGCAGATGAATCAATAGTTATGTAAGTTGAAACGACAAGTCATAAAGAAACTGTAGCACAAAATTTTGATAAATGTAACACCTGCATATTTTAAAATGAAAAAAATAAGTGTTAGTGTATAAAGCATTTTGCTACTATGCACAAGGTACACAATGGTTTAGTTATACCATCAAGTATGACAGTGAAAGGATTCGGAGATTGCAGTGGCGCAGGATGCAATAGCGCAGTCGGTACTGTGAAAGGATTCAAATGGGCGAAATCGCGCGGCAGCACATGATGGCTTCGCAGGTCGCGCCGAGTTCGCACAACAATCGCGAACAGAACAGAAGGTTGTGCGGTCGCACAAGCAAAAACAAAAGCTGAAGACGAAATATATCGTCGACTAAGATTACATTCACGAAATGCGATTTTTAGATTGCATTCAAAAAATGCGATGTTAAGGTCGTATTTCACTATGCGACCTTAACAAATTTTCCAAAAATTAATCGATTTTCGGTGAAAAAAAATGTTCTATAAAGTCGCATTCTAAAAATGCGACCTCACTACATTCAAAAAATCATCCGAGTCACCCCACCGTTGAAATTCTAGAAGAAAATGGTACCATTTTTCAAAATTCCCGATAAATATGACATCATGTCAAATGAAAGGTGTGTGCTTTTTCAGCCCCATTCTATTTGTTTTTGCCAACAGATACTCCACTTTGATCGTTTACCATACGCATAAATAGGATGTAAACACATTCACCAAGTATCTGCTGATTAGTGTTCATTTAATCATTTCAAACATCAATACCAGCAACAAGGAGAGAATCAGCTATTACGAACTTCCATTTGCCTATTCCTGAGAGAATTTATAAAAATTTTGACAATGCCATCATATCCAGTGCTTCAGCAGAAATCCCAGTGTAGCTACTTTGCAAAGGGTGCATTTCTTGGGTGTAGATGGTTCGAGTAATAACCAAAACAGGAAGCTTAAAAAGGCATAACTAACCACACAAACAGGTTTCAACTCTTCAAATCTGTTGTTGATGGCTACACGGGCATACAAAAAATAGCAGAAAGAACGTCTATGACAAAGAAAAAGGTATATAGAAAAGAAAACAACTTTAGTAATCATCAGTCAGCCAATAGACCGGTCCTATTGTACTTAATAATATCAATTCAGAAAATTTGGTAGCTTTGGTACCAATAACTAGGAACTAGAATGATACCAGTGAAATTGAGCAAAATTTTATTTTTCTCCTGTCTCTTCAACCTAAAATATCTAATGTCTCTTTCACCTGATTGATCCTTCATGAATAGAGGCACCTTTGCAAACGCCAGCTGAAGTGGTGAAAGGGACACCTTTATAACAGGCCACCAATTCTTTATTAGTCCATAAATCTGGTTGAACTGTTTCAAACACCTTCTTCTTAGGATTCAAAACATCATCAGGGTTGCCTTCAAAACCTGGAAATGTCACTCTTTCCCCAACAGCAGCAGTTTCAGGAGGCTCAATCAATTCAACCTAGCAATCAGAAGCATTTGCAAAGAGTGACTAATTAAGATCAATTTCCACATGAGTTCAATTAAGGTTGTAAAGGCATGTGTTGCGAGCTAGTCTCAGATATGCCAAAGATTCAAAGATCATTTGGCAATTAGTCTTCTGATACGGCAAAGATTCAAATATCATTTGACAATCATCAAAAAATATGAAAGTGAGATTAGCACCAGTTTCACACTAAATCCAGTCAGTTTACCAATGCATCTATAACAAGCCAGTCTCAGATGTGGCAACTTTTTCGGAAGGAATTATACAATCATCAAAATATATGAGCTTAGTTTTACTAGAGTTCAGGTCCCTAAACAGTAAAGAGAAAATATTCAGAAATGCATCTAACTCGAAGACTATAACTATGATAGTCTCTTTTCACTATTATTTATGAAGCTAGCATATGAAGTTTGAAGGCCCATGCCAACCTAAAAACCTAAGTCATCAGAAAATAAAAACTACAGCAAATGTGAAGGAGAAAAAGAACTTCAATGTATATTAAAATTCATCACAAATAATTAGCTTAAAGCTTTTGGTCACAAGAGGAAAGCAACTGCCATCTAAAAATCCAACAAGAAGGCAGAAATACCATCTCTAAAAGCTGACATGAGCAGCAAATGAAGTGCAGCATATACATGGTACTCACCTTGGAGCCATCACTATTAGAAGCACAAAGAACCATTGCATGTGATTTTATACCCCTCATAGCTGCAGGCTTTAGATTGCAAAGAACACAGACCTTCCGATTCTGCCCCCCACCCCCCCCAAAAAAAAAAAAAAAAAAGGAATCAAATACTTTGTAGTCTCAAACTTGAAGCATTACCAAACGTGAATGCATATTCAAGCATTCAGAAAGCAGTGAAACAAACCTGCATTTCTTCAATAGGTATGTATTTGACAAGGCCACTAACAACTGTTCGAGGCTGAGTCTCACCCACATCAATCTCCTCCACATACAATGAGTCAGCATCAGGATGCTTTTGAACTTTTGTGATGAGACCTACGCGAATATCAAGTCTACTAACTGAAATCTCTGCTTCCACTGCAGCAGAGGCCTTAGGTTTGCCTTCAGCAGATTTTGCTGGCTTTACTTTTCTTGTGTTCCCATCTGGAGAGAGGGAAGATATACAAGAGTTAAGCAATCTATAATATATCCCTTAAATCATGACATGAATTCAACAAAAACTTTGATCAATAATGTAATCACTCAACCAAAACTTTTGAAAAATCAAAAGCAGATACCACATCATTTCAAATCCTTTCTCTAAGTCTTTCACAGTTATGCTGCACCATTAGACATTTGATTTTTGCGAAGTTAGAATGGGAATTAGTCCTGAAGTATGTCTGTAATGAAGAAAGATTAATGCAGTTTCACTTTCGAACCCCTCGAGGAATAAATTTGAAAATCTTGATTTGTCCATATGACTGGTAAGTGACGACTGTCAAAACTGTTTAGACATCAGGGATTAGTAATCCTCTACCCAAAATTGAAGATAGGCAACAGTTCCAAATTCTAAGGCTCACTGTAGAAGTTATTACCAGTCCAAATTGTAAACTACTCATCATCATCATCATCATTATTATTATAGTTGTTGTTGTTTTGTTGCTGAATCATCCCTCATTTATTATTTATCCAAAACTGTTGGACATTTTTTCCAGGCCAACACCCACCCCCACGCCAACTTCCCCCTTTTTCTTCTTGGGCCTCGTAATAGCAATTGAAGACATGGCTTGAGGAGATGGCATGGCCATGGCAGTGGATCTGACCTAATTTGGACATGGCAGTTTCAAAAATTTTGTGAATGGTAAGGACATTTTAGGAATATTTTTTGGTTATATTAAACCTTTGTCAGAAAATTATTACCAGGCAGATTTAAAAGTTTTCACATTAGAATTCCCCCCTTTCCTCTTAGATTCTGCATTCAAAATTCGTGAGTTTCTAAAACTAAAAACACCTCAATGAGCGTTCACAGAATAGTTCTCAGGAACATATCTAAAGCCATTTAAGATTGACCTGTAATTTTTGTATTTTTTAATTGTTCACTGATCTTCTTTGCTTCAGCTTCTGCCTTCACTTTCCGGTCAGCCTGGCTGCCAGCAAACTTCTCTCTATAGAACTCCACTTCCTCATCTTTCTGCATATTATGCAACTCTCAACCATATGCAATTGATCAAATATATAGCCCATATTTGATAGTCAATAGAACACATACCAGCTCTTTAAACAATGGTGCCGGTGTTGCAATACCATGACCAGCAGGTAAAATCTCCCAGGGTCGTTTGGCCTTCTCAACATCCGATTTATCATCAGAAAGTGAAACTTGTGATCGGGGCAGATTAAGTTGCTTAAGTACCTGCATATTACACAGAGTCGATATCTCAATACTATAAGGCAAACTAGTTATCAGAGAATTTAATCAACATAATTTTGTATTACGGTTAGCTCGATTACCTCAACAGTAAAGGAAGGCATAAATGGTTCTAAAAGGCAAGCAAGGATATAAACTAGCCCAGCGGAAGTTCTCATGACGACAGAACATAGAGGTTGATTTTCTTTGTAAAGCTTCCAGAATTGGCTCTCCTGCAAAGTGCAAAAGAGGGTTGAAAAAGTGAGTCTTTGTCAAATGAAGCCACCAAAATGACAAAAGCCAGAAAGTCCCATTACACATTCAAGAGGCAATAAATAATCTGAAAATAAAATTCACAAATGGAGCAAAATGAACCAGAATATGAACACAAAAGCATATTTTACTATTATTATTATTTTTTAAAAAGTGTATCATGGAGCTGCAAACATCAAAGGGCTTACTTGCAAATAACTATTTCCTTCACCAGAAACAGACATAGCAATCTTCAGGCCTTGCTTTAGTTTTACCTATTGATTCAAACTCCAATTGTTAATCATGGTAAATGAAGAGAAATAAATCCACAAAATTCCATGAAAAGAATGCAAACAGGGCAAAGCGGAATTAGTCACCTTCTCCATGGCTTCTACATATTGCTCAACATAGTTACCAACTTTCTCTCCCAACTTTTTAGTCAAAGGATGTGATTCTGCATCCTGTGCATCAGGAATGATTGAACCATACCCTGAAGCTGCACCATATTTAGAGAGATATATAAATAAAATATTGCTAGCAAAGACAAAAGGAGAAGTGATTTGTGTTCCCCAAAAAACATAGCAGTCATTAGTCACTATTGCACAACCAGAAAGAAGGATTGGCTTGACATTCTATGTCGATAATTAATATTTGGAAAGTATTAGGATTCCAAACCTGGATCTTTGGCAATGAAGCTCAGGACCCGATTAATGAAATTCCCAAGGTTGGCGAGCAATTCACTGTTAAGTTTAGCTTGCAAATCAACCCACGTAAACAATGTGTCTGAGACCTACATCACAAAGTCATCAGAGCAGCTGATGGCAAATTAAAATCTCTTTCACTTGTGATTTGCTTAAGTAAGAAAACATTAATATGTAGCAGCAGCACAGAGTGCATACCTCTGGGCGGTTTGTAAGCAAATAGTATCTCCATACTTCGGCAGGAATGTTTGTATCTTTTGCATCATTTCCAAAGACACCTATGCCCTTGCTTTTGGAGAATTTTCCTATGTACAACAAGCAAGAAATTCCAGAGCCATTAGATAATGAGGACAGGCAGTGCTACGTCAGAGGATAAATATTATTTGCACACTACAAGATCACATTCATCAATAAGAACTGCTTCTTTTTTCAACTAACCTGCTTCATAGTTCAAGTATTCAGTGACACTAATCGTCTTCATCAATGTCCAGTTCTCACCTGTCCCGAGAAGCGTAGAGGGAAACATCACCTAAAAAGAAGTTGCTTTCTCATTCACTTGATCAGTTTTGAAATAAAAGGTAAGACAAAACATCCTAGGGATGAGATCATAGATTCCATAGGGAAAAATCAGAAATCAAAAGAATAGATGTTGAACTATCAAAATAGGAAAGCCTTCAAGGAAAACTTTGGCCAAGACAATCATTTGTTTATGTGTATTCCAGAATCTGAGCTATACAATTTACTAGGCAAAACCAAATGCCCCAAAAGAGAAGTATGGAGTGTTGACTAATATTCAGTTAGCATGCTTCTTCAATTATATCACTTACCACACTTAAACAGATGCCGCCTAAAATAAGACCTCAAGCTGATTAACTTTCATGAGTTGGTAACAAAAAGAGCATCAAAATGCAATTTCACCAAAAGGAAACAGACTTTTACATGCCCAAACTTGGACGTAGCCACCTGACCAGATAAATGACATTTACCTTAAGCAATGGGCAATGAAATAAATATCACAAGGTTAAAGTCTTAGATTATCCATTAAAACTGCCCACCAGAATCTAAGATTGCGCTTATTGGAGAAGGACAAATGGTTAAAAAAAAAAAAAATCCACTCAGCTATAGTTCTGTAATAATCCAACTCAACTGCATCCTACACACTGAAACAACATTGTAAAGGGCATCAAAGAGTCAGAAAATAAGACAGTAAAAGATTTTATGTATTTTGGTAACTGACATTTACAAAAGTGTAAAAGCCAAATGAGTAACAATACCAGAAATTCCATTCAAATATCTAGGACAAGCAAAAAAGTTAACCATCAATAATAGTTTAAAACTCTCTACAGATTGGAACGAAGACAGTAGTGACCATCTCACATAAATTACCTAAAGATCGACACAAAAATACACATAAAGATAAAACACCATGCAGATGTAAATTCAATATTTACAGTTTAATAAAACTAGCATAGTAACCAAATCTTATACTTCTACATACAGTGTGAAAAGGAACATTATCTTTGCCCATAAACTGAAACAGCTCCACATTTTCAGGGTTCTTCCACCACTTTTCCCACTCTGGTGTGTAGCATGAAGTGATTGACACATATCCAATAGGTGCATCAAACCACACATAGAAAACCTAACCATCAGAAAATTAGAAAAGCTTGGTCACTTTGACAGATAAAAACAAAAATACAGAACTACAGATGAAGAGTGTTCTTCCCAAACAGGGAACATCAGAAGAAATAATGTTAAGGCTAAACACGGAATAAGTCAGGCAGGTTTTTCCTCTACTAACCTTTTCCTTATATTTCTCATGCGGAACAGGAACACCCCATTTTAAGTCTCTAGTAATACATCGTGGTTTCAATCCCTCTCTAAGCCATGCATGTGTTGCCTGAATAGCATTTTGACTCCAACCTCCAGACACTGACATATTGCTGATGTATTCTTCCAATTTCTCCTTCAGCAAAGGGAGCTCCAGAAACAAGTGGTTAGTATCACGGATATGTGGAGTGTTACGACAAACCTGTCAGAAATCCCAAAATATAGAGGTTAGATTATCAATGTATTAATATTGCTCTTCACTTTACAGTAGTATGTAACTACCAACTTCCAGTTAGAACTCTCACCTTGCATCTTGGTTCCAGTAGTTCTGTAGGATTCAAAAGCTTTCCACATTTTTCACATTGGTCACCTCGTGCTGAATCATAATTACAGCCAGGTGTTGGGCAATTACCCTCTACAAAACGGTCAGCAAGGAACCTTTGGCATGTGTCACAATAAAGCTGTATGACAGAAATAGTTGCACTTAACAAACTCTCAAATCATAGATGTTAAAAGAGATAGACCAAAGCACATAATAGAAGACCGTAACAGCGGCCGATATCATAGATCAGAAAATATAGGCATGAGATAGCTTTATACCTGTTGCATGGTATTCTCAGAAAGCCAGTTGTTCTCCAACAGTTTCTTGAAAATTGCTTGACATACTTCTGTTTGTTGGGGAGTTGAAGTGCGCCCAAATTTGTCGAAACTTATATCAAACCAGTCATAAATTTGTTTATGAATGGTGTGGTACCTATACGCCATTTAAAAATACAGTAAGAATAAATGAGATATTGCCAATATGTTCCTAGGGTTCTTGTGAAGTAAATCTCTAAAAGAAAACTAATAAGATAGAAAGCAACAAGTCAACAACATAAGAAACTTCATGCCAATTTTCTTAATGAGTCTGAAGTGTATTGACAACAACACATACTCAAGACATTGCAGCAAAACATAAAAGCCACTGAGATCTTTCTCAGACCAAAGAGAGAGATAGTTTATGATTAAGACACTAAGGAGATTAACAATGTGCAAAGACAATTGCACAGAAATACTGTTCTCCACATCATGATGAAAAAAATCCAAAAACAGATTGGCAAGATTGAAGACTATCATTTTCTTTCATTTCTATGACAACAACAACAACAATAACAAAACTAAGCCTTAGTCCCAAAAGACTTAGGGTCGGCTACATGAACTAATACAAAATTACGTGTGGTCATTCACATAAATCCTCTCACTCCACTTCTTTCTATCCACCGTCATACTTTCATCCAAATCTAACAGAGACATATCTCTTGTAATTACCTTCATCCATATCGTCTAGGTCTATTTCTACTTTTGTCCAACCTATCCTACCTCAATCCTCAATTCTCCTAACCAGAACATCCCTTGATCTCCGCTGTATATGTCCAAACTAACGTAAGCGATTTTCTCTCATCTTGTCTTCAATAGATGTAATTGTTCTCTAAAACTTTCCCTTTAGGTTCAAAAGCATATTATGATCATATCGAATACAGTTGTAATAAGTTCATAAACTGAAATTATTAGGTATCCCATCTGCAAAAGTATGCCCATCTTCTTGTGAGCCCACAGACATTCGCCCTGATTTTAAGAACATTGTTTTCTCCAAAAGAATATCAATTAAATTGTTCATTATTTTAAAAACAAAACAAACAAAAAATTAAATTAAAGGAAACAGGTTCTAAATGTACATGCTGCTACAAATCATAACAAGCCTAGATATTTATACAAAGAACAGAAATTTTTTATAGCATGTACAATATGACAACTGTCAATCAAAAATTCGAAAGCTTCTTCTTGAATAGTCCAAATTCAGATGATATTAAACTCCTAATAGCCCTTGGGAGGAAAATTATAATGGACCATTCAAATCCCTTCTTAACACACCAGCAGAAGCCGCAACCTCCCGGGAAAAAAAAATATATATTCCAAGCCAAAAAGTAAGGAACTTTTTATGAAAAAACTCCTTCAAGAATCTGAATCCAGATGACATATTAAATCGTTAAAATCCCTTTTGAAGTCAATATAGCAGTACAATGTACCAGTCAAATCCCTTTTTAATAAACTTGCAGAACCCCAAAAAACCTCTACTAGAAATCAAAATGTAAGAAATTTCGTATGGAAAATGGTAAACTACTTGTCACAAATTTGTTGAGGAGTACAATTCTCTTCCATAGCCTTCGTTTCTGTTGCCGTCCCATACTCATCAGTACCACAGATATATAAAGTATTGTACCCACGCAATCTACAATACCTCGCGAACGCATCCGCACTCAACACACCTACAAAATCATCACAAACCACCCAAAGAGCACATTCAATGCAATCTCCAGAATTAAACCTTGCCACAATGATCCACGCATGCTTATCAACGAACCAATAACATCAAACAAACAAGTCCACAAACACTCACTGCCGATTATATTGCCGAGGTGAGGAACATTGTTGACATAAGGCAAAGCGCTGGTGATAAGAATATTCCTTTTCCCCGGAATCGGAAGTTCCGGAGGGGCCCTTCCCTGATTTGACAAGTCCCCCATATCTACTGTGGATGAAGAAAAACAACAAATTCTGGAGGTTTTAACAAAATCCACAGGAGCTAGAAATGAAAGCAGAGGAGCAATGGATTGCTGAGCGAAGGAAAGAGCGAGCGTGTGGAGGAGGGAGAAGGAGAGGCGACGTTGGACGCGTCGAAGAGAAGCTATGGTGGCGGAGGAGGGAGGACTGGAGGTAGGAGAACTACGGTGACTGGGTTTAGTGGATTATTAGGTCAGAAGGCAAAGGCAAATGCAAGTGGAGGAAAAATTCCTTCGGTTTTTTGTTCGTGATGCTGTCACACCACGCGCCCTTAACAATTAGATTAAAAAAAAGTTTTATTTAATACCATACTCCGTAGGAGCTCAAGTGAAGGCACCAAAAGAGAATCCACTTATGCTATCTCTCGTTATATTTATTGATGATTAACTTCTTCATTTAATAAATATATAATTGTTGTAAAATTTAAGTAGTGTTAAAAAAAAAATCTATACACTAATAAAGCTCTAACTATTCTTTATACAAGATTTTTTTCAAATCTCTCTCTTTCTTTCTCTCACAATCACAATTCTTTCTTTCACAAAATGATGGTGTATTACAAGTTTAGAGAATAGCTTTATTTATAGAGCTCTTAATTAGTGAAATACATCATGGAATACATCATCTTACACTAATCTTAATTAGTGGTGTCTCCACTAAATGATGGACATCCATAAAAATTCATAATTAGTGGAGCTTCCACTAATTTCCTAATAATCCACATAAATCCATAATTAGTGGAGCTTCCACTAATTAGTGGAGTTTCCACTAATTCACAATATATCATAACACTCCCCCTTGAATGTTCATCCATTACATAAAGAATATGTCTCATTAAAATCTTACTAGATAAAAATCCAATAAAAAAAAAATCTAGTGAAGAAAAAAGAGTACACTATTCTATATGTCTGTTTATTACTCCCCCTGATGAGATGATTCCTTTAAATATTTAAACCGACGCATACCGATTTTATATCTCAACTTCTCAAATATTGCAGTCGGTAAAGTCTTCGTGAAAATATTTGCGAGGTTGTCACATGACCGAATTTGTAGCACATCAATTTCACATTTCTTCTGGAGTTCATGAGTAAAGAAGAATTTTGGTGAAATATGTTTTGTTCGATCTCCTTTAATATATCTTCCTCGTAATTGGGCTATACAAGCTGCATTGTTTTCATAAAGAGGAGTTGGAATATTTTTTATCGATGATAATCCATAACTTTCTCGGATATAATGAATCATGGATCTTAGCCATACACATTCTCGACTTGCTTCGTGAATGGCTATAATTTCAGCATGATTTGGAGAAGTAGCTACTATAGATTGTTTTGTAGAACGCCATGATATAGCAATATTTTCACATGTAAATAGATAGCCCGTTTGAGAACGTGCTTTATGTGGATCAGATAAATAACCAGCATCTGCATAACTTATCAAAATTGGGCTGGTTTTATTTGAATAAAATAATCCGAGATCAATTGTACCTTAGAGATATCGAATGACTTGTTTAATTCCATTTCAATGTCGTCGTGTTGGTGAAGAACTAAATATTACTAATAAATTGACAGCAAAAGAATATCAGATCATGTATTATTAGCAAGATAAATCAATGCACCAAGTGCACTGAAATATGGTACTTCAGGACTAAGGAGTTTTTCATCATCTTCTTGAGGTCGGAAATGATCTTTTTTCACATTTAATGACCGGACGATCATTGGAATACTCAATGGATATGCTTTGTCCATGTAAAATCTTTTGAGAACTTTTGCTGTATATGTTGATTGATGAATAAATATTCCACTTTGAAGATGTTCAATTTGTAAACCAAGACAAAATTTGATTTTACCAAAATCCTTGATTTTGAATTCTCTTTTTAAATAATCCATTGTTTCTTGGAGCTCTTCAGGAGTTCCAATAAAATTAATATCATCAACATATATAGCTAATATCATAAATTTAGAACCAGATTTCTTAATAAAAACACATGGACATACTTGGTCATTTTTAAATCCCGTTTTCAATAAATATTCACTAAGATGAGTGAACCACATGCGCCTAGATTGCTTCAGGCCATATAATGATTTTTGCAACTTGATGGAGTAATTTTCACGAAGATAATGTTTATATACTTCAGGTATATGAAATCTTTCGGGGATTTTCATGTAAATATCATTTTCTAAATTTCCATACAAGTAAGCAATGACAACATCTAATAGGTACATATCTATCTTTTCATGTACTGCCAAACTGATAAGATATCGGAGTGTAATAGCATCAATAACAGGAGAATAAGTTTCATCATAATTAATACCTAGTCTTTGTGAAAAACCTTGGGCTACTAATCGCGTTTTATATCGTACGATTTCATTCTTTTCATTGCGTTTTAACACAAATATCCATTTGTAACCAACAGGTTTTACACCTTCTGGTGTTCGGATTGCAGGTCCGAAGACTTCACGTTTTGTTAGTGCATTTAACTCCGATTGAATCGCATCTTTCCATTGCAGCCAATCTTTTCTATACCGACATTCATCAACTGATATTGGTTCAAGATCATCAGTATCCTGTATAACATCAAGAGATATATTGTATACAAATATATTATCAATAACAGTTTCTATCCGATTCCAACTTCTATCGGAAGTGGTATAATTGATAGAAATTTCAATGTTACTTTCATCAATTTCTAGTTCTTTGTCAGCAGTTATCTCTTAGTCTTTATCATTCTTTTCTTCAATATGATCTTCTGGATTATTTAATCCTTTTTTCTTTCGAGGATTTTTATCTTTAAAACCAAGAGGTTGGCCACGCTTCTGGCGTGCTTTTGACTCAGCACTATATGTATAATATTTTGTTCTGTTGGAACTTCAATTCGAATATGAGCATTTATAGCTGGAATATGCGATTTTGTAACTCTTTTGGAGTCAACAAAAGCGTCGGCATTTGATTTGCAACGCTTTGCAAATGAATTATCTTTTGAACTTCAAGTTTACATGCGCCTGTGCGCAGATCAAGATAATTTAATGATATTGTCCAAGCAAGATCCTTTTTATACTATTTTTGTTCTCTCCCTAATTTAGGGAATAATGATTCATCAAAATGACAATCAGCAAATCTTGCTGTGAATACATCTCCTATCAGGGGTTCAACATACCTGATAATAGAGGGAGAATCATATCCAACGTATCTCTCATTTCTTCTTTGATGACCCATCTTTGTACGTTGGTTTGATGCAATTGGAACATATATAGCACACCAAAAAATTCTTAAATGAGCAATATTTGGTTCTGAACCAAAAGCCAATTGCAAAAGAGATAATTTATGATAACTAGCTGGTCTTATACGTACAAGTGCTACAGCATGTAAAATAGCATGCCCCCAGGCAGATGTTGGGAGATTTGTTTTCATTAATAATGATTTAGTAATTAATTGTAATCTTTTAATCAAAGATTCAGTAAGACTATTTTGTGTATGAACATGAGCTACAGGATGTTCAACATTAATCCCAATTGACATGCAATATGTATCAAAAGCATGTGATGAAAATTCACTAGCATTATCTAAATGGATATTTTTAATGTGATGGTCAGGAAATTGTGCTCGTAATTTAATTATTTGAGCAAGTAATCTCGCAAACGCCAGGTTGTGAGTAGATAATAAACATACATGTGACCATCGGGATGATGCATCAATTAAGATTATAAAATATTTGAACGGTCCACATGGTGGATCAATAGGTTCACAAATATCTCCGTGAATCTGTTCAAGAAATGTAGGACTTTCAACTCCTACTTTTACTAGTGATAGTCTAACAATTAATTTTCCTAGGGAACATGCAGCACATGTAAATTTTTCTGATGTCAATATCTTTTTATTTTTTAATGGATGACCATGTGTATCAATGATTCTTCTCATCATGGTAGATCCCGAATAACCCAACCGATCATGCCAAATGCTAAAAGTAATAGAATCAGTAAACTTCTGGTTTACGAGATGATAAATTTCAATTGTACGTATTTTTGCAAAATACAGGCTAATAGAAAAAGACGATAGTTTTTCTAATACAGATTTCTTACCCAAATGAATTTGAGTAATATAAAGATGCTCAATCCCATTTTCCTCATTTGTTTCAACATGATACCTATTTCTGCGAATATCTTTAAAACTTAATAAATTTCTTCTGAATTTTGAGGAAAATAATGCCTTATCAATAATAATTGTTGTTCCTTTAGGCAACAAAATACTAGTTCTTCCGGAGCCTTCAATCACATTTGTACTACCGTTTATCGTATAAATATTTATTTCTCCCATTTTGAGATCAGAAAAATATTTCTCATTTTTTAGTATGGTGTGTGTAGTTCCACTATCAATAATGCAAACATCATCATTAACAACAGCCATCTGAACACAAATATATATATGCAAACGTAAATATTATTAAAATAGAATGAAAATGAAAATACAAAAATATCAGGGTGAAGCTTTAATTCTTCTGGACACTGTCATCACCAATTAAATGGTCTATCCTCCACATTTTTATTGTTCTTTTTCAGTGAAGTTTGATATAATTCCACTAAATGCTTGGCCGTACGACAATTACGTGACCAATAACCTTTCATGTCACATCTATAACATGTATCCTCATGCTTTTCTTCCATTTTTTTTTTTTTTTTTCCCTTATGATCTTTTTTGCTCCACTTCAGGTGGTTAGTATTTCTCACAGCTTAATTATGATTGTGATAAGGGAAGTGTTGAACGTGTCTATGACCATAACCACGACCACGGCTACGGTCACGACCACGACTATAACAATGGCTTCTGTTAGAGCCAACAGCATTCACTTCTGGGATGTTGTTGAGCTAGTTGGTCTGGCTTCAATAATAACTCATTATTGCAGTAAGTAAATCTGTGTATACCATTTTTTTCGATATTGTTGCTGCAGGACAATATTCGAGGCATGAAAGGTGGAGAATATCTTCTCCAATATATATATTTTTTGCATAATTTTAATTGAGATGTAATTTTATACATTGCAGAGTTATATTCATTCACGATTTTAAAATCTTGCAACCTCAGGTGCAACCATTCATACCGTGCAATGGGTAGTACGACCATCTTCAGGTGGTCAAATCTTTCTTTTAAATTTACCCACAGGACATATGGATCTTTTTCGGTAAGATATTCCATTTTCAAAATTTCATCGAGATGACGACGAATAAAAATCAAAGCTTTAGCCTTGTGTTGTGCAGATGCACTATTATTTGCTTGAATAGTTTCACTAAGACCTTCAGCATTTAGATACATTTCTGCATCGAAAACCCATGACATATAATTTTTTCCAGAAATATCAAGGACTACAAATTCGAGTTTAGCGAGGTTAGCCATAGAGATCAATAAATGCGTACTTGTCTTTTGGCTTTGGTAACGGCAGAGACTCGTGCTTAATCTTTTGGCTTTTGTAACGGTAGAGATTCGTGCTGATAACGTGTTATAAAATTTGGGTAGTGTTAGAAAAAAAATCTACACACTACACACTAATAAAACTCTAGCTATTCTTTGCACAAGAATTTTTTCAAATCTCTCTCTTTCTTTCTCTCACAATTTTCTCTCACAATCACAATTCTTTCTTTTACAACATGATGGTGTTTTACAAGCTTAGAGAATAGCTCTATTTATAGAGCTCTTAATTAGTGGAATACATCATGGAATACATCATCTTCCACTAATCTTAATTAGTGGTCTCTCCACTAAATGATGAACATCCATAAAAATCCATAATTAGTGGAGTTTCCACTAATTCCCTAATAATTCACATAAATCCATAATTAGTGGAGTTTCCACTAATTCACAATATATATATCATAACAATAACTTTTTAAATTATATATATTTATATATTTATTTCCTTATATTAGAAATATTTAAGTTATATAATGAAACAAATTTTCATACTAATAAAATAAAAAGGAAAGAATATTGAAATTTTAATTTTTTTTGTTTTATTAAAGAATATATAAATATAATATAAAATTTAAATAATTAGAAAATATAAATATAATTATAAATTTGTTTATATTTAATATCTATTATTAAAATAAACTATTATAAATCTCAATTAGAATTATCGTTTATTAAAAATTGAGATATCCCAATGTTTCTTCGTCATTATATATATATATATATATAAGTAGTTATGGAATGCTCCTATTTTGACAAGTGGTTGAGTCTATTTGTGATATGTGGCGCGTTGAATTTAAATAAAGTTTTTTTTAAAAAGAAAATGTCAAGATTTTTTTTATTTTAAATATCAACATTATATTAATTCAATGAATTCAGATAGAGCTTATCTGAATATGAGCTATATTTTTATTTTAAATATCAAGA
This sequence comes from Voacanga thouarsii, assembly GCA_026120185.1. NCBI lineage: Eukaryota > Viridiplantae > Streptophyta > Magnoliopsida > Gentianales > Apocynaceae > Voacanga > Voacanga thouarsii. The sequence goes on along the minus strand of JANUWF010001100.1, from coordinate 1,232,297 downwards.
TGCTCTGAATTCAATTAATTCAGATAGATCTTATTTGAATATGAACCATTTTCAGGAGATTTCTTAATTCAATGAATTCAGATAGAGTTTATCTGAATAAGCTTTTTTTTTTAATATCAAGATTCTCTAAATTCTTTACCTAAAAAAACAGATTGAGCACAACACAAGGGAAGATGAGGATTTTAGTCTTGGAGAAGATATAGTTAAGCCAAGAAAAAAAAAGGATAAGTTGCGTTTGGTCCCTTCAATTCCATCACCAGGTATGCAACAATTGTTTTTGTTTTGATCATAGAGCCACTTTGATAATTTTAAATGTTTAAATGTTTAGAATCCAACTTTCTCTTTCATCTTCTTCTACTTCAACTGTTTTGCTCTCTGAGATTTCTTCTCCACTTTTGACAGTGCTTTCGAAAATCCCATTTCGATTCCCATGTTCTTCTGCTTCCTTGCCAGCTTTTTTGATGACTTCTACTTTTCTTCTTGAGAACTCAGCACTTGAGACTTCAGGGGAGTGATGATTTTCCTCTTTTCTACTGTCTTCATCACTCGAATTCAACGAAGACATGCTTATCAATCCAGAGTTCTTGAGAATAACAGCAAGAATCCCATTGAAAAGAAGGAAAATATAGTTTCTTTTAGTTGTGTAATGAAACAATTTGATGGAAAATGGAGACGTATAAGGATCAAGATAGCTGAGCATGGAAACAAGCAATGAAGGTTGGGAAAAAATCATGGTTAAGCCAAGAAAAAAATGGCATAACGGTGTCCAAGAAGGATAAGCTGAGTTTGGTCCCTTCAATTCCATCACTAGGTATGCCCCAATTGTTTTTGTTTTGATCATAAAGCCACTTTGATCATTTTAAATGTTTAAGATTGTTGAAATTTGTTATCCTTATATAATTGATAATATGTAACTGCAATACATGCCTTCAATATTCATACTGTAACACTCCACCACCTACGTGCCCACATAGGGTGGGATGTCGCCCGTTCAAAGTACCAGGGGTCTTTATAATGAGGTAAAAAAGGAACGAAAATGATTAAATAAAATAATGTCATAATCTTATTACAACCAAAGTGAAAACTTATACAAGTTTGAGAATCTAAAACTAACAATCGTCTCTCGAAAAAAATACAAAGTAGAAAAAAATAAACTGAAGGTTATCTCTTATCTCTTCAACCTACTCAATAAAAGTACTCCACTGAAAACATAATGTAAAATAGTGAGATTGACATCTCAATAAGTCTCGTATGTGCGAATGCCATACATAAATATTTCGTGCATGCAGACTTGTCAAAACCACAAATCATGTTTGCAAGACATTTTCATCAACAAACCATTATTCAAAGGAGCACTGCTCATCATATTCAAAACAGTTCTCAATAAATCATCTTATCATAATAATAAATTCATTAAGGAGGAATTAGCAATGATTCAAACAATAGTATCATAATCTATACTATGGTTGACACCATGATAGTGTTCTAATGTAATCTTTCAATAATGGGTAGTGAGAGATTCTCTCACTAGGGTAAGATACTTCTCCATCTCTATATCCAACATACTAGTTGTCCAACTCGGATAAATAAAGTCCACATGGACCAACATGCTAGCTCGGACCAGCCTGATTAGGTAGTAATGTCGTCTCTTTAAGCAGAGTTTATCTTCTGAAGGTGACTACCTACCAGAAGTCTCACTCCAATTCTCCAAGATTAGTACTACTAGCTTACCCCCACTGAGTACTCAACGCTCCCCGTTTAAGGGTAGAATCATTTCCCTTTTTTTTTTTTTCACAATCGTGAATTACCTTATCTTTGTAAAACGTGACTTTTCACAATAAGTTTTCCAAAACGTTTAGTGATAAAGAAAAGAAATCGTTTTCAGTTTAAAATTTGAGATTTGACAAACTTATTTAGAGAATAAAATGACCACATTCTCAAACCAAGTATTAAAATTCCATAGTACAATTCATCATATTCAACCAACATTCTAATCATCATGTCAATCATTATATTAACACCATTTTCAAATATCATTGTACAAAAATACTTGTAAATATGTAATATTTAGCAAAACAGTTATGTAAGGACTTATTTGAATGTACTCATAAATCAATCATAGCAACGCTTGCCCTCTCTTTCACTTTATTCCTTATTTAGAATCATTAATTCTATAATTAGAATCGAAATATTAACCCACTATCATCATGCATCATGAATCTCTATGCTCATATTAGTCATCTAATTCATCCATGACATCTAGATAGACTAATTTATTAGCTTATCGCTATAGCCTAACACGATCATTCATCTCATCATGATATGCATATAATCGAATCTCATCATTAATACAAAGATATCTAATATTCGTCTACCATAAACCTCATATAATAACCTGATTTAGATTCAAAGATCTCATCTTTAACCAACATGCTGCATATCTAGACCTTCATAGCAATATTCAATCATGATCAAAGACATACATGCCTAGTTCATTCCATTGAACCCTCAAACTCATCAATATAGTCTATTCATGCTTTCATCTAGCCTCCATGCATGACCAACACTACCATAAAGCAACCTTATTTAAAGCAAAAGGGATCGAGACCAAGAATACCTCTTGACGACACACACTAAGAGCAAAGGTGGTGCCTTTGGGGGTTATTTGGATTCACTTGAGGAAGAAAGGTTGATTGTGATACTCTTGGCGTTCTTGTTTGAAAATCTCCAATAAAAGGGGACAAGGATCAGCCCCTTGATGACCAAGATTGAAGAGAAAAAAAGAAAATTATTTGAATAAAAGTTGAAAGGGGTTGAGTGGTTACTTATCTTAGATTTCGATTTCAAGTTTGGAGATGCTTGGAGGTAGAGATGGCCGAACTTCTTGGAGAGGGTGACGGTTGGAAATTTTAAACTTTCTAAATATTGAAATAATTAAACTTTCTAAAAGATTAGAATAAAATATTAATTAGAGAATAATAGGAATTTAATTTACTTTAATTCCTTTAGCAAAACCCAAAATAATTAAATTCCTATATTTTAGGAATTGGAAAGCTAGGGTGGCGGTAACCCTAGAGCAATAGGCCAAGAGGAGGGAGAAAAGAAATAAGGGAAAAAGAGTTTAATTAGAAATAAGAATAAAAAGGTTTGCAAGAGTTGGGATTCAAACTCAAGTCCACCAAGAAATAAACACCAAGCTCTAATCACTATTCTACAATAGCTCTTGTTTAAATATTTCTCCAACAAATTTCTTTAACCCCCACTCACTTACTCCATTTTCCTTCTAATAAATTTTACTCAATAAAACAAAAAATCATCCAACTCAACCAACACAATTATATCAAAGTAAATGAATTCATGAACTAACAAACTCATAGATCACATATACCCATGAAAATGGTTCAAATTATCAAATGCAATATAATTTATTATGTCATGCATGACTTTTCCCATATAGTAAAGGTAGTTTTAAATGGAATATTACATCCTCACCCCCTTGAGAGAATTTCGTCTTGAAATTCATAGTCCTATACCTTTAAAGTATATTCGGATACTTTCTCTTCACCCAATCTACAGTTTCCCTTGTTGCATCCTAAGTAGCATGATAGTCCCATAAAATCTTCACCATAGGTATCTGCTTATCCCTCAACATCTTGATACTGTGATCTAAAACCTTAATTGGTTTCTTGACATAGCTCAAATCAAGCTGTAGAATTAATGACTCCTCGTTCAACACATGCTCTGGGTCATTGTAACACCCCACTACCTAAGCCCGCCAGGGCCGGGGATGTCGCCCCGTCCAAAGGACAAGGGGTCTTTATAACTAGGTCACACAAATAAAATAATGGAATAAAAATAATACTTTAACTTAAAATTTATTACAACCCAAGGATAAATCCAAGAATATCAAAAATAAATCCATAATAAAATTTATCCACTCTCATCTCCCCAAAGCACTACACAAAATAAATTATCAGAAAATCTTCCAAGGCAGGCAATATCTAGCTACTCTTCCCCACAGCAGGATCGACCTGAAATCATGGTAAAAATGGTGATGAGACAAAAATCTCAGTAAGTCCGTGTGTGCTTTGAGTGTCCAATGAAAACAGTTCATGAATGCAAAGTATAAAATCTATATAAGGGAAATACTGGCAAGCAATAAACATTAGTTAAAACCAAGAGTGGTGTTTTGGCTTTTCCAACCATACATAATCAATAAAATCAACCACTCAAAAGAAATGATCATGGGTTACCACAAGTTGGGTCCTATAACCGGTCAGAATGCTGACACTTTGTGCAAACTGACAAAAAGGTAGGTGATCGGCCTATCGGACAAGATACTCCTCATTCTCTATATCCAAACAACAACCGGGTGTCCATTTCAGCAAAACACAGTCACTTGACTGAAAAATAAACTGCTAGCTCGGATCGGCACGACCTACTAGACTGACATCTTATCCGGGTAGGACTCACCCCTCAGAGGTAACCACCTACTGAGAGACTTATCCAAACCCTTTAAAGACTAGTCCTAATAGTCCACCCTTATTGAGTACTCAACGTAACGTATCCCACTTGGAAAAAATGAACAAAACATAGTTCCACTTGAAAATGGCAATTAAGGGTTTCCAAAGTCTTTGTCAAAATCAGTTTTAGAAAGAGTTTTGAGTTTGAGTAAATCTGCTTATTGATTTTCAAATAATTTGTTTGACTGAAATAAGTAAGGAGTCAATCCTCAATTGCCTTTACCGAAATGAGTGTCCACGCACTCTACATTTGGCTTGCCATAATAAACATTTTGCATCAAACAGGTTTTATGCAGAAGTTTACTTGATCCTTAGCTCGAGATAAAATAAAGATCTTCAACTGCTGATCCAACCCCGCTTAGAGTAAATATAAACCACAATCAAACTCAAGCCAAAATCCACTTTCACAAATAAGACTAGCTCAACTCACTACTACCATGATCCTAGTGTCCCAAGTTTTAAGGCCAAATAATAAATAAAAAGGTTTATAAGCTAAGTCTAATTTGATATTTAAAATAATTAGTGTTTTGGGAAATATGTACTAATAAGTTGAATGTTTAACTCTGGCTAAGAATAATTTAGAGTTTATTTGATGAAGAGTCCTAAGTGGTATTAGGTAAAATAATGATTTATTAATAATTAATTATTTGAAAATAATTGATAATTAAAATTAGTTGAAAATAAATTTTAATGGGTCTTGATTGAAAGCTAATAAATAAATTTTAACAGGTTTTGTTTAAAAGATAATAATTGAAAAGTGATAAATTTTAAGGATATTTATGAATATAAGACTTACAAAATTAATATTTTTACTTATTATGATTATTTCATAAAAGGCTTTATTTGATATTATCATTTTATATAATATATATATATATATATATATATATTATTTCCTAGTAAAGCTATTATTTATTTGACTAAAATATCCTTATTATATATTTAATAATCAAAATCTACCCTTCCTAGGGTTTTTCGAAATTACTAACAAAATTCATAATATTAAATTTATTGAAGAAATAAAATTTAGCTTAGAGACAACTTGGTCATGACCATAATTCCACTTGCTAACTATAATCCTGAACATATACTCCACTTCAATTCATCAAGTCATCCAAATCATGAATAAAAGTATAGATCTAAATTTATCAAGGCCCGATCCAACCTTTACTAGCATAAACATAATCATTGCTTCAATAATCATACATGAATATAAATCCTAATTACCATAGGTGACATAATCTCTAGTATACTTGATCACAAATACTACTTATGACACGAAGACATGCATTAAACCCTAAAAACACTATACAATCAACCAAGATAATCAACTCATGCATAAATCCCATCTCCATCATAATCACACATTTATTCATGCTTCAATCTCTATTCATCACAACAATACATGCTCAAATCCTATTCATAATCCATCTCCTACCAATATTATTCTAGAGACATGAATCTAGAATTTAAAAGGAGGGTTAAAAAGGCTTACTTGATTGATGAGTACCTTGAAGGAGTTTCGAATGAATCTCAACTCCAAGATGTCTAAATTCGTCCAAGGAAGATGAAGAAAGCATGGCCATTGGTGAAGAACCATTTGGCCAAGAAGAAAAGAGTGTTCGGCTAAGAGAGAGAAAGAGAGAGAGAAAAGAGAAGAAGAGAGTCCATTAGCATGCTTATTCATATATATATTCATTAGAGATCAAAGATTAGTGAAGATGAAGTTGTTTGAACAAACCTACCTTGAAGGTATTCTTGAGCCTTCACAAAATTTCTGATTTTTTATCCAAAAGAGCAAGTTGGATTTTGGAGTTTGATGTTAAAAATGGTATGGATGGACTCACGGCAGTGAGTAGATGAAATCTAAAAATTTTGGAAGAAATTTGAAGTGGTTTGGGGAGGTATTAGACGAAAGAAAGGAGTAGGTGTTCTTGGTGTTCTATGTGTGCTTGAAGGTTGAAGAGAATGGAGGGATTTTGGGTTTGTGGCTGCCAAAATTCTGTGTGTGTGTAGTAGCCAAATTGTTTGTGTAGTTTAGGAAGATGATTTTTCTGGTTTGAAAGGAAAAGGAAAGGTTGGTTGTTGAAATCCTAAAAGAACATTTTTGGGGATCAAATTTAGAAACAAAATATAGCAAGAATATCTTTGTTCAATGGAAGCTTTTTGGAAGCTGCCATGGCCGAATTGTTGCTCTGTGTTTCTACTGGATGAAAGCTGGTTGAAGAAGGTTAATGGTGGCTGAAAAGAAGGAGTGTAATGGTAAATGGAAGGTCTGGTTGTTTGAGAGATATTTTGTGGAAGGTTGCTAAATTAAGTTTGCTGGAATTTTAGTATCCAATCAAGGCATGATTGCCGTGATTTGTTGGGGATATTTTCGGGCAGCCATGTCTAATTTTCGTGCAGAAGCTTGGGGAAGATAATGGAGTTCAGTTCATGGCTGTTTAAGAGTGGTTTGTGCAAAAGAAAGATGAAGTTTTGGCCCGGGCTGGAATAGGAAACAAAGTTGGAAAATTACTGCACAGAATTTCGCCATTACTGAAAATTTTCTGGGTAGTTTCGGCTGCCATTTTCTAGCCAGGTTGCAGAGGGTTTGAAGGAGATTTCAGAGGCCTTTCATGGCTGGTTTCTAGCCTGCCTCATGGAGGAAAAATGTAGCTAAGGATTTGGGAGAAAATTGGAAGAAAACAGCTTGGTTGAAGACCACCAAAGCTGCGATTTCAATAAAATTTTTTTCTGGTTTTGCACAGTATTTGCGCAGCCCGAAATTAACCAGAAAATTTAAGATTTCAAGCTGATCAAAAGGGCCATTTTCTAGCAGCATTTGGGAGGAAGTAATGACTGAGAATTTCGACACATTGAAGGCACAAGATGTTGGAAAATTTTCATTTCATTACATGAAGGAAAATGAATCTAACTAGAGTGAAGTTTAGAAGGTTCACTAGGGGAATTAATTCTCTTGGAACCTTCCCCATCTCTTCCACATTTTTGGTCCATAAGATGTCTTTCCCTTAGACATTTTGAACCTTCAAAGCCACAGCACTTTACTGAAATTTCTGGAATGAAATTGGCTAGAACAAATTTGTCCAATCTAATGAATTGAGAATTAGGAAAAATTAAAGATCAAGGAGGAATGAATTCCCTAAGGAATTTTTGAGCAGGGCACAAGAATAGGATTAGAGTACTCCTATCATGTCTCCCCTAGGATAACACCTCTACCCTATGCTAAAGCACTTAAGGCCGAAAATACCCCTTCCCAAGCAAAAATAAAATTTAATCATGCTAAAGCTCCAATGATGGAATTTGAACTCAAGACCTCAAGAATTACTTCCAAAGCTCTAACCACTACACCACAACAACTCTTGTTCTTATTTTCTCTCTAAAATATTTTTTCTATTTAATCCTCAAGTTATCTCCCTATTTTCACCTCAAGCAAAAATTATCATTTTGCCATTCTTTCTCATTAATCATAATCAAGCCCTCTAGACTATAAAACACACATCCAAAGCACATAAAATCATCTAAAAATATATTTAAACATGCAATAAAATATGATATGCATCTCAACTCCCATACTCTAAGGTTGGTTCCGACTGGGGTTTCACAGTCATGGTTGTTTTTCTTCAACTAAAACACATGAGATACATCGTGAATTCCTGCCAACCTTTTCGGCAACTCTAATTGATATGCCACAGGTCCAATCTTCTCGATCATTGAAAATGGTCCTAAATATCTATAACTCAACTTTCTGCTTTTGGGATATTTCAGAATCCCCTTGCTCGGCATTATCTTCAGAAAGGTCAGATCACCCACTTGAAACTCTAATTCTCTTCTTCTATTATCTGCATAACTCTTCTGTCGGCTTTGCGCTGCTTTCAGTCTCTCCCTTATTATCCTTACTTTGTCTGGCATTTCTTCAATATTTATCTCCCCAGACTTACTGATTTGTCCATCCTCTGTCCAACCCCAGTACAACAGTACTTAACACTTCCGCTCATATAACGCTTCATAAGGTGCCATTCCAATTGATATTTGATGACTGTTGTTGTAGGCCAACTCAACATAGGGTATGCAATCTAATCACTTATCTTCAAAATCCAACACACAAGCCCTAAGCATGTCCTCCAATGTCTAGATGACTCTCTCAGACTATCCATCAGTCTGCAGATGAGCAGAAGTGCTGAGCCTCAGAGTTGTCCCCATTGACTTTTGAAACTTAGTCAAAAACCTGAAAGTGAACTTAGGATCCCGGTTGGATACGATACCCGATGGTACACCATGCAATCTAACCATTTTCCGAATGTATGTTTTAGCCAACTTCTCCATAGAATCCTTAATATTTACAGGAATAAAATGAACAATCATGATCAACCTATCAACCACAATCCAAACGGTATCCTTCAAAGTCTTCGACATCGGTAATCCGGTAACAAAATCCATTGTTCTACCACTTTCACTTAGGAATAGGTAACGGTTGCAGTAATCCAGTTGCTCTTTTATGCTCCACCTTCACTTTCTGACAAGTCAAACAAGTAGAGACGTATTGAGCTACATCCCTTTTCATCCCCGGCAACCAATAGGCCTTTTTCAAGTCTTGGTACACCTTCACTTCTCCAAGATAAATAGTATACTTGCTCCTGTGAGCCTTATCCATTATCTTTCTCTTCAATACTGGGTCTTCTAGTACACATAGCCGTTCTCAGAAATATAACACTCCAACCTCATCAATCCGCACTTCCTTATTTCTTCTTTTTTTTTCCTTTACTTTAAAAGTTTGAAAGTCTTAGTTGCTTCGCTGCATCTCACCAATCTTTTGCCTCAGCTTAGGTTCTATCTTCAGGTTATATAGGTTGATCTTTCCTTCTCCTACTTCTACCTTTTGCTCCAAGAGTTTTTGTACTACTTGGACTTCTTGCACTCTCATACTAGCCATCTTCACTTTTCGACTCAGCACATTAGCTACCACGTTAGCTTTCCCCGAATAGTAGTTAATTGGACACTTGTATTCTTCCAAGAACTCCATCCATCTTCTCTGCCTTAAATTCAAGTCCTTTTGCGTGAAGATATACTTCAAACTCTTATGATCCATGAAGACTTCATACTCTGCTCTATATAAATAATGTCGCCACTTCTTCAAGGCAAACACTGTCATAGCCGACTCCAAGTCATGCATTGGATAGTTCATCTCGTCCAATTTTAGCTTCCTCGATGCATAGGCGATAACTTTCCTATCTTGTATCAACACTACCCCTAGACCTTCCTTAGAGACGTCCGTGTATAAGGAGTAGGGTTTACCTTCCTCCGGTAAACTTAATACTAGTGCCGTCATTGATCTTCTCTTGAGCTCTTAAAAACTCTTCTCACACTTACCACTCTAGACATACGGTACGTCATTCCTTAGCAGTCGGGTCATTGGTGTAATCAGCGTGGAGAATTTCTTGATGAACCGACGGTAATATCCCACCAATCCAAAAAAACTCCTAATCGCAGTCAGACTCTCCAATTGTTTTCAATTAGAGACAATCTCAACTTTTATTGGGTCCACCTTGATTCCATCTTTAGATATCACATGACCAAGAAAAGTTATTGAATCTAACCAAAACTCGCATTTGCTAAACTTGCCATAGAGTTTATACTCCCTCAATTTCTCCAATACCAACTTCAGATGCTTCCATGTTTCTTGGGACTTTTAGAGTAGATTAGAATATCGTCTATGAACATTACCACAAACTTATCCAAGTACGGCTGAAAAACTTTGTGCATAAGATCCATGAAAACAATAGGTACATTAGTTACTCCAAATGGTATCACCACAAACTCGTAGTGTCCATATCTAGTGTTGAAGGCTATTTTGGGAATATCCTCCTCCTTGATTCGTACTTGGTAATAACCTTATCGGAGATCCAATTTGGAAAAGTAACAAGAACCTTGTAACTGATCGAACAACTCATCAATTAGCGACAAGGGGTACTTGTTCTTAATCATGAGGTTGTTCAACCCTCTATAGTCTATACATAACCTCAGCATCCCATCTTTCTTCTTTACAAACAACACCAGGGCTCCCCAAGGTGATGTACTGGGTCTTATATACCCTTGCTTAACCAAATCCTTCAGTTGTTCTTTCAATTCCTTTAATTCCACGGGCGCCATCCGATAGGGAGTCTTTGATACTGACTCAGCTCCAAGAACAAGATCGATGGTGAACTCGACTTCCCATGATGGTGGGAGAGAAGTAAGTTCGGCCGGAAATACATCTGTAAAGTCTTTCACCACCTTAGTTCTTTCCAAGGTACACTGATCCTTTGGCTTATTGATTAAGCCAGATACCCTACACAACCCTTCTTCAGCATCTTCCAGGCCATTGTTCCTGCTCTCAGGAATTTCAACTCTTTTACCTTTTTCTCGCTAAACATCACATTTGGGTCTAACGAACTGCACCGTCTTAACCTTGTAATCCACTCTTTCTCCATGTTTCGCTAACCAATCCATATCCAGAATCAGATCGTAGTCATCGATAGGTAGAATTATGAGGCCAGCCTTCAAAATCTCCTTCTCGATCACAATATCACACCCTTGTACTGCCCTACTCACATTGCTCTGCCTTCCCAAGGGTATTTTTACTAACATGGTTTAAGACATTTCTACCCCATCCTAACCTAAATGGCATGCACACTTATTGTTCACATGTGAATGAGTCAATCTGGGGTCTATCAAAACAGAAATAGATTGGCCTTGAACAGAAAGCGTACCTTCAACCACCGCTGAATCAGCTCCAACCTCTTTCCAGTTCAAAGCGAAGACTTTAGCTTTCACTTGAGGTTTTTGGCCTCCTCTTCCCATCGTCCCGACGGGTGCTCCTCTGTTTGCCTTAACTGGTTAAGTTGAAGCTCCTTGCCCCACCCTGAGTGGTTTAGGGCAGTTGTTCCTTAAATGGTTCAAATCACCACAGTTGAAACATCTCATTGATACTCCCTTAGACCAATAATTTCTTTCTACATGACCTCGCATTCCACAGTTCCGACACATCAGTGTGCTAGTCATAAAACCTGGTGGAACTATCCTTGACTGTTTTCCCTTGTTTCCCTATTGTATCGGACCAGCGGATCGCTTGTTAATCGGAGGTCTCAATGGTGGACGACTTGGTTGGAATAGCTGGTTCATTGGCCGATTCCTATCCTCATTCTCCGTCCGGGTTGCTGCGTCAACTACAGTTGTATATGTCGCCGGTTGAGATGGAGCTAGTGCTTTCCTTAGATCCTACCTACGACCTTTCACAAATTGTCGCGTCCATTTCTACTCGGTGTCCACCAAACACTTGCAGTACTTAGACAGTTGAATAAACTGTGCAGCATACTGGGCCACGGTCATCCCTTCGTGCTTGAGGGTTTGGAACTCATCCTTCCTCTTCTCCGCTATCCATCACGGAATGTACTTTTCTTTGAAAGACTCCATGAAGTTCTCCTATGTCCAGTCACAATCCTCCCTCTTCTAGTCCTCCTGGACTCGTTGCCACCATGTTCAGGCAGGTCCCCTCAGTCTGAATGTAGAAAACTTTACTCTCCTCTTCTCGGTATACTGCAGAGTTGCGAAGATATCCCCCATCTACTCAATCCACTACTCTGCCTTTTCGTCTTGTTCCACCTCTCCTTAGAACGTTGGAGGTTGGAACTTCAAGAACCGTTCCAGTGTCTCATCTTCACCCTTAGATGCCTTCCTATCCATCTTGTCCACCTTCTTAGTTAGAGTTTAAAGAATGACAGCCATTTTATCAAAGGCTTGCCCCATGGTCACTTCTCCGGACCCTTCCGATATCAATTCTTGCTCTTAATTGGAATCCTTCTCCACCTCTGGTGTAGATTGCCATGCTTGCTCAGGCTTGGGAGCTAATGACTTGCTCTCCCGAGCAGCCCTACCTCGTCCTACAGCCCTACGTCTTGGTGCCATCTATTTGCACCCAATATAATATTCATTAGGTGAAAAGTTCATGACATGCAATGAATTAGCTCATAGATTGGAAACAATTTGCAATTTGATAAAAAATAAAATTTTCGAATAACACTCCAAATAGTATAGAGAAATTAATAAATCATGCTTCCATTAACCAAATCCAACTTAGTATAAATTAAAGAGTATCTTGCTAGGTACTCATTTTATTCTTGCGAAACAAAATTCAAAATAAGGAATAAATGCTGAATCAAATATATAAATGAGTATCTCTTTATGAAAATAAAAGAATAACCACTAAGGGTCTTATATCTCTAAGCTTCACTAGAGTCGTTGGAATCCTCAGAAGTCTTAGGAGAAAGTTCCACTATCCATCCTACACTGCTGTTGGGATGATCTTTCACACGATCCTTGGTGAAAGCGAAAGATTGGGGCTTCTTCTTAGGCTGGCCTAAAATGTACTTCTCATCATCCCTACCCCTCAGTTTAGCCCTCAACTCCACATCCCAAAGCTTTTCCATGGCTAACATCAACGCACTCTTAGGGCTCCCAGATTCCGACTCGTATGACTCACCTCCTAGAAGTGTCGAGATTCCTTCCTCTATTAATGGGGTCACAGGTGTACGTTGTATATGACACATTTTATTTTAATAAAATGTATTATTTATCTTACAATTTCTTTTGTTTACTTTTATGTAATATAACAGTTAGATAAAGTCTCTAGTACAACACTGTGTGTAAGGAAATCATGATATGAGATTCCTACTACACTGTATAGTGTTAGTAGTTAAATAGTCACTAATCGTAGTATTAATGAGACATGATATCATTAATGCGTTAAGACTAGCATGTGTTAGACTTCCTGATTTGATCAGGCGGTGGTTCTCATATCTGTGAGTATTGAGATACTCAAAGTTAATACATAGATGCTTGTTAATGGAACAAGTACATTGGATGACCTAACTATGAGATAATCACATGGATAACTATTTAGTGCCAGTGATATAATCTCAATATAGCAAATGTGCAAGTATCCTTAGACTTGAGATTTCTAAGGTATTTTGTTTGCTGAGCATTGTGCTTTGATTCCAATCTCTGGAGTTAGATCGAGGACCGCCTATGAGATGGATATTGGGTACATTGTGAGGTAAACAAAAATAGTTGAGAAGGTCAATAAATGATTCACCACTCCTAATAGTAGGGGCGAATATCTCACGGCCACTTATAGGAATTACTATTCTAGAAGTCTTGGCCAAGGCGACTATATATTGGAAGCAATTTCAATTGATACACATCTAGAGTAGTGGGTTCCTGGTACAAGTACTATTATATTTAGGCCAGAATTAATATATATTTTGGAAGGAGTTGGCACTAATTCTGTACTCCAAACCGAATGAGATATTATATGGTGAAAGGAGTTAATTGTATTGTAGTTTGTTATTGAAGGGTTCAGGTCAAGCAGTTGACTTCCTAGACTCTTGGGTGGTCATAATGTATTGCTAGATATCGCTCATGATTTAGGAATATGGGTTTATTAATTGATGAATTAATAAACCAATCCTGATTGGAATTAATATGATTAATTCTAGTTAATTATGGATTATTAATTTCAAAGACGTTTGGATTAATTCATGTTCGTTACCAATTGACCGGGAAACCTAATAAGTCACACACAATAGATGATTATATACTTAAGATGTTATTTGATAATATAGTAGGGTTAATTACGAGAAAGAGAAGTTGTTGTGGACAAATTATAATTAGTTATAATTGGTGATCCAAATTGTAATTGTGAGAACTTGATGTTTCCAATTACAATTAGGAAATTTTAACTGTTTTAAAATTCTCAAATTTTCAGTAATTTTTTGTGATATATACTTGATATGCACAAAACCCTAATGGAGGGTAATTCACGAAAAAACCTTAGGGCAACACACGACTTCTCTTCTCCTTCTCTCTCTCTCTCTCTCATTTTTCTGAAAAACAAGAAGAACCCTAGTCACCATTTTAGTTTATGCTAGCACATAAACATCTTGGTGCTTGAGTGTGATCCTCCGTATAGATTTTTGTTAGAGGTAATCACACACTGTGATTATAGCGGTTGGACGTTCAACTCTTGTGGTGTTTGATCAAGAGGATTGTTGGATCGCGCCTCAACTTGAAGAAGGAAAAATTTTGTTTTTTAGACCCTCAAAGAAAGGTAAAGTTGTTACCTTTGTTCTTTTTATATCTTGTTTTTCACACGTATGCGAGTCCTATGATGGTATCTCGTTTTTATTTTTCCGCTGCGCTATATATAATATGCATGAGATACCCAACATATCCTCCCCCTTGCTCTCAAGCTCTCCTATCTATCTCCCCCTCAATCTTAAGTCCCCCTAGCTCATCTTCACTCTTATTATTCATTGCTCCTCCATCCCCTATCTCCCCCTCATCATCTCCCTCATACTCTATCATGTCCCCATTCTCCTCAAGTGCAGGCATCTCAGGTATAGGGTCCTCAAGTTCTTTCTCTACTCTGAAGCCTTCTATCATAGGTGGCTCATGGTCTACCTCGCCCGTACCCGAAACCCATCCTCCCTCGGGTTCTGTCTCTGAATCAGATGATGATGAATATGGTATGAGGTTGGGGTTAGGTGCTCTCCCACTCGCGGGACCACACATAAAAGGCTAGTCTTTAGTCATAGTTGCGGATCTTCTAGTCATCCTATAAATAAAACATAAAGAAGTCAAAACTGAATCTTGATTCCTAGTGTCCAAGTATTATTCAATAAATCTCAATTCCTGGGGTTTAGATACTATTCAATCAAGTCAATCGCCTAAACCTAATTTCTGATAATACTAGGGGTAGTAATTTTGAACATGACACGAAAATGACACGATTATAGCTAGTTAGAATTGGAGTTTTGCGAGTTCGGGTCGAAACTAATCGACCTGTTTAGCTTTAAACAGGTTCGGGTCATTAACGGGTTGAACCCGTTTCGACCCGCCAACCCGTTTAGTTATTTATTTATTTATTTTAAAAAACTCCAAAAAAAACTTTTTGTGTCAGTATTTTTTTCCTTTTCTATCATTCAATTTTGCTGTCACCCGCCTGCATCTTCTCCACCTCTTCTTCTTCTCAACCTTTTTTTACATCATTTTTCTTTCTTCTTTCCTCGCCAAAGTCTTCATTGGCATCGTTGCTCTATTTGACATTCTAAACTACAAACAACAGCGTCTTTTGTTGCTCTATCTGAAGTACTCGTGGTTATTTAGTTTTAACCGAAGGCTTTAGAGTTTGGAAGCAAGCTCATTCTAGTTCTTTGCCTACTGGTAAATCGAGGCTTGTTGGAATCTGAGGTAATTTTTCAGTGATCTTGTTCAATTTGGAGTAGTTTTGGTAAATCAATTTGGTTTAATTTCTAGGAATTTCCTAGAATCTAAAGTAGTTTTGGCAAATCGATTTGCTGTACTCCGATCATGCTTCTTGGCAGAAAAATTGCTCCGTGTAAGCTTTCTTCAATGTGTATGGTTATTTTTTGTGTATTTTCCTTTTGTTGTTTTCATAGAATAAGCACTGTCTTCTACTTTGATTTTTTTTTTTTTTTGGGAGGGGTTTTGGGGGGATGGGGATATAGATAGAATAAGCGCTGTCTTCCAATGTAAGGTACGAACCCTCTTGCTCTTTCCTATCTCCCGCAACAAAAAGTATCAAATTTATGGTTCTCAAGCTTCGTGGGCACATAGAATGGTATAAGATTCTATGGTCCTCTATTCTAATCTTGTATGTCCTAATTTTATGTCCTCTTCCTATGCTTTGAAGTTCTAAATTCTGCATTGCATTGCATCTGCCTCTCTATTGAATTGGATGGTCAAACGATCTGCCTTACATTTGTGGAACCGACTGGTCTTGGTAGCAAGAGCTTTACTCATCAAACTACTATTTTAATTCAGAGTTAACTTTCATTTCTCTGTGATGGATAAAAATAGAAATTGTAAGATGAAAAAACTAGCACTTGATGCTCTTAAGAAAAAGTTTAGTATATTTGATACACCATATCATTTTATGCTTTAGCCATTCTTAACAGTGTATCATGGTTTAATAGGGACAGAGGGAGTAATATTTATGCTTTAGCCATTCTTAAGAGTGTATCATGGTTTAATACCTTAATTTCCTTTTTAAAGTTATGGCTTAAGAATCCTTTGAGAGTAATATGAAACTTTCTTATTACATTTTGTCTTCATCTAAAATGGTTATTGTGACTTTGATCAATATACTTGAGGAGTACTATACTGAAAAGACTGCTTGCAGTGTATGTTCTTCTGCCTCAAGGAATATTTCCTTAGAGCTAAACATGGGTGCCTCAACAATGATTCACTGTACCAGTTCAATCTTTTCCCGCTGACATGATTTCCCCTAGGCTGTTTGTTTTGCAGTTCCAGTCTAGATACATTATTGTGCTTTGAACGTCAACTTTTCTAAAGACACTTGAGTAGATGAAACAAGATTCTCAAGATTCCAACTTTTGCTGCTATTTATTTCTTCTTATGGCATTGTGTTTGAGACTGTTCTTAATTGAAAACAATTATTTAGGAAGTAACACCAATGTTCTAGTATACTCTCTCTTGTTTCAGAATCACTATCTGACTGAAAGTAACTTTTGGTTGGAAAACATGCTTATTTTGAGAAAGTGGTTTTGGAACATCTAAAAAAGGAGATCAAGGCGGAGTCATTATAAACTTTTGTCAGCTTGGTGCTTTTGTCTCTTCATGTGATCTTCCCGTAAAATGAGGTGTTTAATAATTCATTGAAAGGTACTAAATTAACTAAATTAGATGCCATGTCTTGAGTGTGTCACTGTTAACTTTTGGATTGCTGTTTGGAGTTGTGGTCGATTTTTTATCTTCTAATGTCAAAATTTACATCTTTTTTTTTTTTTTGGTTGTTTTTGAGATTTCCTAATGATGTTGTTACTTTATAGACAGAAGAAAGGGAAGAGTCTATTTGGGCTTCTACTCTTAGCTGTTTACTTTATTTTGTATGTGATAGAAATTATTCTCTTATATGTGAAAAGGGGCAGCTCACTAATTTGCATAGGCTTCCACTATTGCCAGATGCAATACTTAGTTGTTTACTTTACTTTTTTTTTGTATTTTCTTGGGATTTGATGAATGAAAATGGGAGCTCACTAATTTTCATGGGCTTCCACTATTGCCAGATATTTGGGGCCACTTAGAAATAATGTGTCCCTATGTCTTTCATCCTCCCTTATGATTATTCTCTCAATAATAGTTTCCAAACTTTTGGTATCTTTCCATGAATTGAATTCAATAATTTCAATTATATTGACAAAAAATTATTTTGAACCCCAACAAGTAACAACTGCCAATCCCCACACTTCTCCCAAAAAACCAAAAGAAATCCATTGCAAAAAACAAATGGTACATTCCTAAGTTTGTCTACTTCTTGCATCTTTCTCTGTCAAGATCACCAAAGATTAAACTATGCTTTTTCACTTGTGTGCATATGGTAAAAAATGACAGAACTCTGAGCATATGGTGTAATATAATATCCTTACAAATTTAAGTTACTAATTTGTAAAAAATATATTTTTTTTCAATATTAAAAAGATCTTGTTTTCTCAATTAAATATGTGTTATTTGTCTTGTCTAATTACACTCTTTTATATTGTATTTCATTATGTAAAATTTAAAAATCATTTAATCGTTCATAAATATATCTTTCTCATTATTTACAAAAACGTTTATAACATTCTTTAGATCATAAACAAAGTCTTTAACCCTAGTTGGATGTTTAGAAAAAGAAACCCCCTTGATCTCCATCTCCAAAAACACCCCACACCATCCATCTAACTATGTCTTTTTCAATGGTTATTTGCTTCCTTAAGGTTAATTATGTCTTTTTCACTAATTGTAGAGATGGATACATTGTTACCTCCATCACAAATTGATGAATTGCAGCAAGAGTTTGTTGAACTTAAAGGTGACACAGATGATGAAAGTGTTGAGATGGTAGGAAATGACAATAGAGAAAGTGCAAATTCAAAAGATTCTTTTATCACTCAAACAAGCCAAAAACGTAAAAGAAAACTCACAAATAATATTTGGCAATACTTTGACCTACTACCAATTGGTGAAGATGGAAAATAAAGATGCAAGTGTAAGAATTGTGGCCAAACATATCTTTTAACTAGCAAATATGGGACAGGTAACCTGAAAAAGCATATTAAGAAATGTCCTAGGATTGATTCAAAGGATATAGGACAAATGCTCATTGAATCTAGTGGTGGCAGCTTGAATACTAGATTTAGGAGATTCTGTCAAGCAAAGTTTAGGGAGTTGTTGATTAATGTTGTGATACAACATGATTTGCCTTTATCTTTTGTGGAATATGAGGGCATTATGGCTGTATTTTCCTACTTAGAGCAAGATGTGTCTCATATTAGTAGGAATACTGTGAGGCAAGATATTAAAAATATGCATGCTGATTATATTGCTAAGAAAACTTTTCAACTTAAATAATGTCCTGATAGAATTTGCTTGACTTCTGATTGTTGGACTTCGATAGTTATAGATGGATACGTGACTTTAACTGCACATTTTATTGACAAGAATTGGGTATTGCATAAAAAGATTTTAAAATTTTCATACATGCCTCCACCTCATTCTGGTGTTGCGTTAGTTGAAAAGATTTATAGTTTGGTTGTTAGTTGGGGAATTAAGAAGAGATTATTTTCTATAACTTTGGATAATGCTCTTGCCAACAATTCATGTGTTGAGCTTTTAAAATATCAGTTGAATTTGCAAAGATGTTTGTTGGACTTTGGTTCTTTGTTTCATGTAAGATGTTGTGCCCATATTCTCAATTTAATTGTAAAAGAAGGGTTGAAAGAAATTGATGAATCAGTTGAGAAGGTAGGAGAATCTATGAAGTATATAAAAGGGTCACCAATAAGAAAATAAAAGTTTTTAGAGTGTGTGGCACACACATTTCTTGAATCTAAGAAATCTCTTAAGTAAGATGTTCCTACAAGATGGAATTCCATATATGAGATGCTTACTAGTGCACTTTATTATAAGCTTGCTTTCTGTCATTTGCAATTGAGTGACTCTAATTTCAAGCATAACCCTTTTGAAGAAGAATGGAGTAAAGTGGAGAAAATATGTGATTTCTTGAAATTATTTTAGATGCAACAAATGCATTTTCTAGTGCGAAGAGGCCTACTTCCAATCTCTATTTTTTCCATGTGTTTATGATTCAGTTGAGGTTAACGGAAGAAATTAAAAGTTCTAACAACTACATGAAAAGAATTGCAATTGGCATGTATTCGAAGTTTGATAAGTATTGGAAAGAATTCAGCCCACTTTTGGCCATTGTTGTTGTGTTTGACCCTTGGTATAAAATGCAATTTGTTGAATTTAGTTATAGGAAACTTTATGGTATTAATAGTCAAGTGGAGTGCTTAGAACTTAAATCTAAACTTTTCTTTATCTTTGAAGCATACAAGACTAATCTTTCTCCTATTTCTGGAGTATTTGGCACTGTATCTCAGGGACAATCAAAATCAATATCTACCAAAGAGAAAGATAGTATAGAAAGTTCAAATGTTTTATAGGTTATTTCTTTTACTTATTACTTTTTTATAAGTCTAATATCTTTTATAATTATAATTTATATTATAATGTTAATATATAATTTAATTTATGCTTTCTAATTCTAATTTTAATTTTTAAAATAGGAGTTTGATGATTTTGAAAGTGAAGATATCATGAAGCATATGCAGAAATTTGAGTTGGAGTTGTATTTAGATGAGCCAAGGGTTGATAGGACATTTAAGCTTGATGTTTTATCTTATTGGAAAGCTCATCAGTATAAATACCCTTTGCTAGCTCAAATGATTCGAGATGTACTTACTGTTCATGACTCTACAGTTACTTTTGAGTTTGCATTCAGTAGTGATGGTAGAGTTCTTGATTAATTTAGAAGTTCTTTATCACCTGATCTTGTTGAATCTTTGATTTGTTCTAAGGATTGGATTTATGGAGGTAAAAAAATTTTTAGACTATATTTTTATTTCAATTTATATTTTTAGATAAAATTTATAATACTTGTTTGTTTAAATTTATTGCAAAAGCACTTGTTGAAAAGTTAAATGTGGATGAAGTTGTTCAAAATGTCATGGATTTGAACATCAATAAGGAGGCACTTGCTGACAAGAACATTGTCAATGTTGTTTGAAGTTTGTTAAATTTTCAATGTATTAAGTAAATTGGATGTTTAAATTTTTTAGATAAGTCTTATAAATTTATTCACAATTCTAGATATTTAATTAGATGATTTATTATTTTATTGTCCATTTAAGACTTTATGGACTATTCTATTAGTTATTTTAATTTTATATAGTTTGATTTATTTTTTAAAAATTTTTAGTGTAATGGGTGGACAAGTTTAGTAGGTATTCGGGTTGGCGGGTTCAATAAGTATTCGGGTTGATGGGTTTAGTAGGTATTCTGGTTGACAGGTTAGCGGGTTTCGTAGGTATTCGGGTTGGCGGGTTTAGTAGGTATCTATTTATTTTCATGTTTAATCATGTTGTATTGTGTCAACCCATTTATTTTCGTATCGTGTTCGTGTTATAAAATACTGTTGGGAATATGCCCTCTTAGACTAGGTTTTTGATGAAAATATCAAATATTTTATTAAAAGAATTTATTTGCGAAAATTGTTTGTGAATTCATTTTCTTTATTTATGTATATTTTCATTTGAAACAGACCCATTGTGTGTAAATAAGTAATCTATGTGAATGGAGGTCTTTCACAGTAAGGTATGGATCATGGGTTTTTTGAACACATAAACTTTTGTTCTTAACCGATTGATGAGAATGGGAATTTCATCATATTTAGGTTATTATGTTATGAATTTCAAATGGGGAATAGCTTACCTTTAGCCAGTGAGTAGGCCGCTCACTTCATGACATAAGCGTATTTCGAATACGTAGAACAGGACTTGTAGTAGTGGTTTCTAAAAATACTATATGGTAAAAACATAGACTACTACCGCTACAGCGTGGACTAGTACTCTATGACTTGAGTATTAGTTGGTGGTTTGACGAAACTGAAAGTATATACTTTGATATGCTATAGTTAAGGTTCTATAGTAAGGCCAATATACTTGCATGTTAGGTAGGTGTGACTAGTTAGTTAAGACAAATTTGTATAAGATAGTTTTTACATTTCATCGCCCATTGTGGTTGTCCGAATGATCTAAATAACCAAAGCCCTGGGAAACATGACTTGGATGTTTGCTTTAGGGTAACTCCTTTGGAAAGCGGAAACACTTCAGGAAGTCGTGGATTATTGGACTAGAAGCCTAAGGATGGTAGATGTCATTTAGAGGTGTTAGT
This sequence comes from Voacanga thouarsii, assembly GCA_026120185.1. NCBI lineage: Eukaryota > Viridiplantae > Streptophyta > Magnoliopsida > Gentianales > Apocynaceae > Voacanga > Voacanga thouarsii. The sequence continues at coordinate 1,210,422 of JANUWF010001100.1, read as the reverse complement.
ACACTTCTTCCTCTCTAAATGTATGGCGATGTGTAGAGGGGTATTTTAGTCATTTCACCTGTAGGTCGAAGACTTTGCTAATGCAGTATTGTCCTTGGGGTCAATATTTCCTTATGATGATATTAGAAAATATTTAAAATACAAAATACATATATTTATATAGTATGGGTATTTTGGTCATTTTAGTAGCTAAGACGATGTGTCTTTTTGGTCCTCGGAATAGTCCGTAAGTCATAATTAATTTTTTGGGTTGAGAAATTGATCTCAATTGAGAGAGTTTTATTTTATTCAGTAAGTCTAATTTATTATTAGATTGGAATAAAATAAATAGAGAGAAATTTATTATCTGGTTTAATTGGTTAATTAATTATTCAGGGCCTAGGTCCAGTTTGAATAATTAGAAAATTAACCAGGACTTAAACTAGAGAAAAATAATTATTACGTAATTATTTATTGAGTTATTTAATTAATCCCAAGGAAAATACTTAATGTTTATTATTTTGGGCTTTTCGGGTCCAAAAAAAAAATATTATTTTGGCCCAATAGCTTGGACCATAGGATTTTTTCGGATACAGTTCAGAAGAGTTTGGGGTGAAGCCAAAATTTATTTTGTAAATAATATTCAAGTATTAAATCCCGGGAATATTATTTTTATCAAAATAATTATTTTTTGTTTCATGACTCTTGACTTTCTGTGTGAAAAAATAAAATAAAAGAAAAGCGAAAATAAATTTCTCCCACATAGCTCTTGGTTATTTGGCTTTTTGTGTTTCTTCACAGGCTTTTGATTTTTGATATCATAAGAAGCCAAACCAGAAGAGTTAACCGTGAGAGAGTAAAAAATCTGAGAGATCATCTTCTCTACCAAAATCTGTGTTCACCAACAATGAATTAGGCTGTGGAATATTCTGTGAACTGGAAAGCCAAGCATTGTACCGGAGTGTTCATCCCACGGAGAGAAAGAAGGCTACCGGAGTGGTCATCCCAGTGGAAGAAAGAAGCTATTTCTGAGCTTCAATTGTTTCATCTATATTCTTTAAGGTTTAAGGCTCCAAAAGGTATGTTTTTCATGCCTCCATGCTGCTGCCATGCTCTATTATATATGTTATTTCCTCCATTTTTCTGTCCACCATGCATGCTCTGTATTTGTCAAATTCCTTCAAATACGATGTTTATTAATCGTGTCGTGTTTGGATTGACGTGTCGTGTGTAATTACGCCAGGTTGACACGACCCGCCAACCCGAACACGATACGATTGCCACCCCTAAATAATACTTGTAAGACCCCACCACCTACGTACCCAAATAGGGTGGGATGTCACCCCATCTAGAGGATTAGGGGTCTTTATAACGAGGTATAAAAGGAACGAAAATGACTAAATAAGATAATGCTATAATCTTATTACAACCAAAGTGAAAACTTATATAAATTTGAGAATCTAAAACTAACAATCGTCTCTTGAAAAAAATACAAAGCAAAAAAAAAAAAAAAAACTGAAAGTTATCTCTTATTTCTTCAACCTGCTCAATAAAAGAACTCCCTTGAAAACATAATGTAAAATAGTGTAATATTAACATCTCAGTAAGTCCCTGTGTGCGAATATCATACATAAACATTTCGTACATACAGGTTTATCAAAACTACAAAATCATGTTTGCAAGACATTTTCATCAACAAACTGTTATTCAAAGGAGCACTGCTCATCATATCCAAAATAGTTCTCAACAAATTATCATCTCATTATAATAATAAGTTCATTAAGTAGGGATTAGCAATGATTCAAATAATAGTATCACAATCCATATCATGGTTACCACCATGATAGCATCCCAATGTAACCTTTAAACAATGGGCAGTGGGGGCTCATTTCACTATGGTAAAACTCATCCATCTCTACACCCAACATACCGGTTGTCTAATCCGGATAAATAAAGTTCACATGGACCGACATGCTAGCTTGGACTGACTTGACTAAGTAGTACGTTCGCCTCTTTAAGCAGAGTTTATCTTCTAGAGGTGGCCACCTGTCAAAAGACTCGCTCCAACTCTCTAAGACTAGTATCACTAGCCTACTCCCGCTAAGTACTCAACGCTCCTCATTTAGGGATAGAATCATTTTTCTTATTTTCACAATCGTTGATTATCTTATCTTTGTAAAACGTGACTTTTCACAATAAATTTTCCAAAATGTTTAGTGATAAAGAAAAGAAATCATTTTCAATTTAAAAGTTGAGATTTGATAAACTTATTTAGAGAATAAAATGACAACATTCTCAAATCAAGTATCAAAATTTCATAGTACAATTCATCATATACAACTAACGTTCCAATCATACTGTCAATCATCATATTGACACCAAATATCATTGTACAAAAATACTTACAAATATACAATATTTAGCAAAACAGTTATGTAGGGACTTACATGAATGTACTCAGAAATCAATTACAGCAACGCTTGCCTTCTCTTTTACTTTCTTCCTTATCTAGAATAATTGATTCTATAATTAAAATCCAAATATTAACCCACTATCATCATGCATCATGAATCCCTATACTCATATTAGTTATCTAATTCATTCATGGCATCTAGATAGACTAATTTATTAGCTCATCGCTATAGCCTAACATGATCATGCATCTCATCATGGTATGCATGTAATCGAATCTCATCATCAATATAAGGACATCTAATATTCGTCTACCATAAACCTCATATAATAACCCCTCTCATCTTTAACCAACATGCTGCATATCTAGACCTTCATAGCAATATTCAATCATGATCAAAGATATATATGCCTATTTCATTCCATTAAACCCTCAAACTCATCAATATAGTCTATTCATGCTTTCATTTAGCCTCCATGCATGACAACAACACCATAAAAGTAACCTTATTTAAAGAAAAAGAGATCGAGACCAAGAATGCCTCTTGACGACACACACTAAGAGCAAAGGTGGCGTCTTTAGGGGTTGTTTGGGTTCACTTGAGGAAGAAAGGTTTATTGTGATGCTCTTGGCGTTCTTGTTTGAAAATCTCCAATAAAAGGGGAGAAGGATCAGCCCCTTGATGACCAAGATTAAGGATAAAAAAAGAAGATTATTTGAATAAAAGTTGAAAGGGGTTGAAGGGTTACTCACTTTAGGTTTAGATTTCAAGTTTGGAGATGCTTAGAGGTAGAGATGGATGAACTTCTTGGAGAGGGTGCCGGCTAGAAATTTCATGCAGTAGGGGGGGTTTAGGGTTTGATTGGAGACTGGTTTGATGAAGAAAATAGGTTGGGTTGAGGTGTTTTAGGGTTTGGGAGAAATTGATCTTGTTTTGGACTCTTGATTACAAGAAGGAAAAATGACAACTTTTGGTCTTCTTGGTTTGGCCGAAATTGAGCAAGGTTTGGGAGATTTTTGGTGTCTGTTTTCTGGTTATTGTGGCTGAAATAAGGGAGGAAAAGATGAGAAAAGAAGCTGCCTTTTGGTTCTTGTATTGGCCAAAAATTGGAGAAGAGAGATGATGGCTTTTTGGTGTTGTTATTTTAGCTAGAATAAGAGAAAATTAGAGAACATGGCTGCTAAAATTTTCGTGTGCTTGTGGGAGTGATAGGGTGGCCGAAATTGAGGAGAAAAACTGGTTGATTATTTGATTAAAAGAATCTTGATTGGTTAAAACTACTTAGGTAGGTTTCCCCTTTTATTTAGGGAATTTGAATGGAAATAAAAGCCTAGCAAGGGTTGCGGCTAGGGCTTATTTTATTCCAGAAAATTCAGGTAATAAAGATGGAATATTGATCCAAGAAATAATTTAGTTAATGTCCTAATTTATTTTGAGTAAAAATAATTAATTAGAGAATACATATATTTGGTGATAAAATCTAATTTCATGGAATAAAGCTGAATTTCTCTTTCCTTAAATACTAGTTTTCGAAAAGGCCATAGATCTTGGGAAAATATTTATTTCCTTTAAAGATTTGGACAAGATCTCTTTATTTCCAAATAACCTCTTTAGAGAAAAATCAACTTTGGAGAAACTTTCATTCTTTTGAAAACAGTAACTATAATATAGTTTCCAAAATAAATGCTTCTATATTTTTCTTTCCATAATAAATCCCTTGAGTAAGATCTTTAGAAAATTCTAGATGTTGAAATAATTAAACTTCTAAAAGATTAGAATAAAATATTAATTAGAGAATAATAGGAATTTAATTTACTTTAATTCCTTTAGCAAAATCCAAAATAATCAAATTCCTATATTTTAGGAATTGGAAAGCTAGGGTGGCGGCAACCCTAGAGCAATCGGCCAAGAGGAGGAAAAAAAGAAATAAGGGGAAAAGAGTTTAATTACAAATAAGAATGAAAAGATTTGCAAGAGTTGGGATTCAAACTCAAGTCTACCATGAAATAAACACCAAGCTCTAACCACTATTCTACAACAACTCTTGTTTAAATATTTCTCCAACAAATTTCCTTAACTCCCACTCACTTACTCTATTTCCCTTCTAATAAATTCTATTCAATAAAACAAAAGTTCATCCAACTCAACCAACACAATTATATCAAAGTAAATAAATTCATGAAATAACAAACTCATAGATCACATATACCCATGAAAATGGTTTAAGTTATCAAATGCAATATAATTCGTTATGCCATGCATGACTTTCCCCATATAGTAAAGGTGGTTTTAAACGGAGTATTACACATATTTTGGTTGGAAGGCTGAAAGCACTTTTTATCTCAAAAGGTTCTCAGGTGAGGAAGGGAGTTGTTGAGAGCAGCATTTAGAAAAGCTTTTGTTACTGGAAATTAATACTTTTTGATTCCCTAAGTATCATCTATATCCTGGAAATTAGTTTATATTTGGGCCATTTGCAAGTGGGCTGAGATGATAAATAGGGACTAAAAAAGAAGTCACTAAATTACATATGACTAGGTGTAGTTTAAAATATTGTGGAATCATGGGTTTCCTATTTCCACATAAATACAACTTTAGGGTATAGTTTAATTTACTGTATTCCTAAAAAAATAAATAGTTGTGCACTAAATTACGTATAACTAGGTATAGTTTATTTGAAGTAATTGAATTCTTAAATTATGTTTAAAATGTAATAAATTAAAAAATCCGTCAAGCAACACACAAGCATCTACCTAGTTTACAATTAAAGATGTTAAATCTCAATATATTTTAGTTGCTAAAAGACTAAAAAAAAAAACATTGTATAGAACATAAATATATCTTTTCAGTTTTGTAAATACTTCCCAAATGAACACTTATAAGACTTTATTCCAATATCACTCCTAAATATACATACTTTTTTTTGTTCTATTCCTAAACATACGTCTACTTAGTACATTATTACACTTACATAATATTACATATAAAACAATAATATTTGTTTCAAGTGTTATTTAATATTAAATAAATCATGAGAAATACAACAATAAGACATAAACTTAAATGTACGCTGCAAAACCAAAATAAAAAAAATAAGTCATTGGGGTTCATTTGATTAGATTGAAATATAAATATTTAAGTATTAAATTTTAAAAATTAAAATTTAAAAACTAAATTATGAAATCTAATGTTTGAATTGAAAGTTATTCATAACAAAATATAGTATAAAAATAAATTATAATTAATTCAAACTTCAAATTTTATATTCGATCTTCAAATTTTAATTTTTTAAAATTTAATATTTAAATATTCAAACTTTAGTCTTATGGTTTCAGTTTTATCAAATGAGCCCTAAGTAATTTTTAATTCACTTAAAATTTATATCAGAATTTCAGTACATTTTAATTAATTAAATGATAATAAAAAACTATTCTCAAACATACTTAATTAATTAAATGTTTAGTATTATATATTATCAAACGTACTTAATAAAATAAGTACTTAATTAATTAATTTTAAGGCTATAAGTGGAAATCAATTCCCATCTTAAATCAAAACAACTTTAATTTAAAATAATAATAATTTAAATAACTTTGTTTCCCGAAAACTATCATATACTCAGAACCCATCATAATCTCTCTCTTTGACCTCACTTAAACTTCATATCTATCCATATATATAATAATTTTTTATTATATTCACTCATTCACATCTCAATGCAATTCATATCCAAGTACACCCTAAGTTTTTTAGTAATTTTCAATTCACTTGAAATTTATAATAGGATTTCATTACGTCTTAATCAATTGAGTGATAATAAAAATTCATTATCAGACATTATTAATTAATTAAGTAATTAATATTATCCGTTATAAAACGTACTTAATTAATTAATTAATTTTAAGTGTTTAATAAATTTCAATTCATTTAAAATTTATAACTTTCACTGTGTTTTAATCAATTAAGTGAAAATAAAAAATCTCTTATCAAATATACTTAATTAATTAAGTATTTAATATTATCTGTTATTAAATACATTTAATGAAATAAGTATTTAATTAATTAATTTTAAGTACTTACTCGTTTGATAAAATTGAATTTGAAGATTAGAAATCTAAATATTTAAATACTTAATTTTGAAACTAAAGTCTAAAGATTGAAATCTAAAATATGAATTAAGTATAACTTATTTTGACACTATATTTTATTACAATTTATATCAAATATAAAAGAATGTTAATAATTAGACGAGCATTTAATATATTTAGACTTTAAACTTAAGTAACTTTCAATTTATTTAAAATTTATAATATGACTTTAATATGCTTAATATATTATCAAATACACTTAATTAATTAAGTACTTAATGTTATCTGTTATTAAATATACTTAATGAAATAAGTATTTAATTAATTAATTTTAAATACTTAATGAGTTACCAAACAAGCACAAGTTAGCAAACAGGCCCTAATATGAGCAATGATAGAATTAGGAATTTAAAATTGTACAAAAGTTATTAGAAAAAATATAAATAGAGAATAATATTAGAAGCTAGAAAAAAAAAAGTTTACAAGGCTCAAAGATAAATTTATATAGGCTTTTTTTTTTCAAAAAACTATTTATCTAATAAATATATGAAGTGTAAGACCTATATCTCCTTTTCCAATTAAGGAAATAAATAACCATAACTCTTTCTTTTTGTTTCTTTAGATAGTAACTACTATCTTATATCCGGTGGGATTGAAATTTGAAAATTAAAGTTTGAATATTTAAATATTGACGTATAAAGACTAAATCTAAAATCTAAAATCTGAATTAACTATGATTCATTTTTATACTATATTTTATTATAATTTAAATTAAATATAAAAGAATATTTCTGATTAGATAAGTATATAATATATTCAGAGTTAAGTAACTTTTAATTTATTTAAAATTGATAATATAATTTCAAAATGTCTTAATCAATTAAGTGATAACAAAAATTTGTTGTCAAACACACTTAATTAAATAAGTACTTAATATTAGTAATTATCAAACACACTTAATAAAAATAAGTACATAATTTATTCAGTTTTATATGCTGAATTAGGGGGCTCATTTGCTAAAACTAAAATCTGAAAATTGAAGTCAGAATATTTAAGTACTCAATTCTAAAAATTGGAGTTTGAAGATTGAATTTGAAATCTAAAGTATGATTCTGAAGTCTGAATTAATTATAATTTATTTTTATACTATATATTTTTACAATTTCGATTTAATATAGAGGAATATTAGTAATTAGATGAGTATTTAACATATTCAGATTTCAAACTTAAATAACTTTCAATTCACTTATAATTTATAATAGGATTTTAGTCTTAATCAATTAATTGATCACAAAAATCTGTTATTAAATACACTCAATTAATTAATAATTTAATATTAGCCGGTATCAAACACACTTAATAAATAAGTATTTAATTCATTTAATTTTTAATTTTAAATGTTGAATTTGGGTTATCAAACATGCCTATTAAATAGGCCGGAAAGATAATCTTAACTTAAGAATGAATTTAGAACAAAAATAATTTCACATTGCTTTAGAAAATTTGAAAATCATTATGCTTAAGTTAGGAAAACGGGGAAAGAAAATTCCAATTCACTACGTTACGAAATTAAAAATTTCAAACAACTGAATTAGGGAATTAAAGTTTTTAAATTGAAGCAACTTAAATTGGGACAATAATTTTTTAATTACAAAAACAAAATTTGGGGCAAATTATATCATATTCAACTAGAAATATTAGGTATTAACAAAGAAAGCTTTCCATTTCCCTAGACATATTTGCATTATCTCATTCTTATTGATATTTCATTGGTAACTTATAAATAATTTAATTAAATATTTAAAATTAATTAAACACATATTTAATTAGTAGTCTTTGATAATGGATGATATTGAGTGTTTAATTACTCTAAACCATATGATAACATATTATTGTTATAATTTTATTGATTAAGACTCGTATTGAAATTTTATTATAAAATTTAAGTGAAATAAAATTAAATTAAATTTGAAATATATATGTTATTATTATTATTCTTAAATTTAAATTGTAATAAAAATAAATTATTATTAATTCAATCTTCAAGTTCAAATTTTATATTTTAAAACTCAACATTTAAACTTTATTTTGAAAATTTTATTATTTAAATTTCAAAATTTAATATTGAAATTTATGAAGTGGACCATGAATTGAACGTCTTAAAATCAATATGTAAGAAAATTTATAACTACTAATATGTTATAATTTTTTACTAGTAGAAATAAAGTTTGAACATATCGCATTGTTCAATAATATATTACAAAATTGTATCATGATCTAATCTCAGGTTTTACATTATTCCTTTGTTTTGAAGGGGATTTTATATTCCTCTTAAGAAGAATAATTGGGACAAGAATCTATCTTTTATAGTGTAGTTTGGAATTGATTCTCATTTGATCCAAGCTTTTCATGGCAACATCATGGCAAAAGTATGAATAACAACATGAACAACTATTTCCACCATCTTATTCCACTTACAAGAATTGCACTAGGGATCCTCTCCCCCAAATCCCTCTCTCATCCTCTCAAAGATTTGTCAAGTATCCCTTCCATCATTTCTATTTATTTTTTTCTTAAGGCCTCCTAACTAGTAGGTCAAAATTTAATCCCTTTTAGGTGTTGTGTCACACCCTGTGCCTACAAGCCCGAGAGGTCGACAATGCACCTAACAACATCCATGGTCAACTACATTGCCTCTATCCTTACTGAGTCAAAATAGATATACCAAGTTGACAATAGATACTTAGGTCTATCATTATATACCATTCAAACTTATCATCAGAATCCCATGTGAGATCGGAGTGTCACATTTACTCTCCCTTTTAGGCCTAAGTGTCTTCATTGGGCCCAAATTTATGGATCAAGTTTAGAACTAATCAGGTGGTATGGCTTAGTTCCAATCCTACATGAGATTCTGATGATAAATCTGAATGGTATATAAGGATGCTTTTAAGTATACATTATCAAATTGAGATATCCATTTTGGGATTTTCTTAGGCGCACTTGGTGCACGGCCCTACCTATACCTTGAATGGGCCCTGATGCCCTCAAATGTCGACAACTGTCCACTTGGAATAAAATATTCCAAAATTTAATTTTATGGATTTTTTATTTTTTATTTTTACATTTCTCATATCAATCTTGGTTAACCCATAATTATGAAATTTTGGAGAAATCCCACGATAGAGTAAAACCTTCTCCTTCTTTCTTTTATGAATTCAAGGCTGCCTTTCTCATGAAACCCAATTGTTCTCTCTTTCCCCCTCTTCCTCCCACTCTCGAGTCTGCACCATTGCGTACTACCCACCCTTTTCTCCTCCATTGCAGTACCACCCCTCCTCCTTTGCCATGTAGTACCACCCACCCCTTCATTCACCATTGTAGTACCACCTAACCCTCTTTTCCATATCTCTACCTCCCACCCCTTCCTTCGTGTTGAAGGATCACAACAACGTGTACAAATTGATAGGTCCTATGCTAGTGAAGCAGGATTTAGCGAAGGCCAGAGCCAATGTTCACCTTCTTGGGTAAAAGTTCCATTCTAGCTTGATTTGTTTGAACTTACTTCCTTTTTTTGCTATTTTATTGGGGAAGTTTTTAAGGTATTATTCTTATAGGTGATGGGTGATGGTTTTTTGGAATAGGTATACTCGAGAGAAAAGGTTTGGAATTCGACCTCCTTGGAGTCATGAAACTCCTTTTTTTGTTTAGGATCCTTTTTCTAAATTTAATTATTTATTGAGCCTAGTGTGGAATCACCTTCATTACACATTCATTCTTGGTCTGGCTGTTGGTCCCTTTATTTATTGATAAGGATATCATTTTATTTGTTTTTTCCTCTTTCTCCATTTACAGGTGTAAATTAGTGCAAAGGAAGATTCTTGGTGGTTAATGGTGAATGCCCTCTTTGAGTAAATTTTGAATTGGACATATTTTGTTGT